>OY755241.1:17945814-19145814 GCA_963576725.1 Azorinus chamasolen | reverse complement strand
ACATACAGTAACAGAACCAGGTTAGATGTGTTAGTATTGTTTTAACCCTTACCCTGTTCAATATTCAGATATCCAACAGATAAAAATACTAAAATAGTTATTTCTTCGCCAAATGTATGTTGTGACCACTCTTTAGAATCGTCTCGAAGTCACAACACAGGTTTGGTGGAGAAATAAAAATATAAAAAAGCTATTCTTTAAAATGTTTTAATTTACTCATCTTACCTGGATGACACCGTGAATATTTATTAACTGATTGACAGACACTGTAGAATTAGATCTAGATCGTGTCAAAAGCAAACAGAGCAGACCCTGATCAGACGGCTCCTATAGCTGCCGTCTGATCTTGGTCTGCCCTGTTTGCACATGCTTGAAAAGGCGTTTATATGAAGGAAAGGGTTAGCATGCAGTAGTAGAATCAAGTATGATTTTTATCTGTCGTATGTGAGCATTGCCATGTTGAATATTCATGTAAGTAATAATGACATCAAGAATATTTATCCATTGATTTTCATAATGGCATACGTAGACAGGATTTGTGGCATTGATTGAAGCTTAATAACTAGATTTATTATAATGTCATAATCAAACAGAGCACACCCTGACCAGACGGCTCCTATAGGACCCATCTGCTCTGTTCTACGTTGTTCGCAAAAGGACATGAAGAAGCGCTTTTATGAAGGAAAGGATTAGCCCACTGCCAGCCAGTCACAACTTTTGTTGCATTTGCAAACAATGTAGACCCAGATGAGAGAGCTCCTATATAGGAGCTCTCTCATCTGGGTCTGCACTGTTTGTCATGCAAAACTCATGCCTGCATGCTCTATCATTTTGTCTGGGAAATCATTTCTTTATAACCCTGTATATTTTTGTAAAGATTTACCTTATTAATATTCATAGAGGGTAGAATGATAAAAAATATATGACAGGCTAAGGGTTGATTAACCCTTTCCTTGTGGCAGACTCATATTACGCATATATATGCAAACATAGGCGATGAGGCAATAATCTGCTTTCTTTGCTTCTTGAATAGTTCGATTTCTGTCATGACCAAAATGTCATTTGTTCATATACCATTACAAAATTATGAACTAACTTGTTGAATATCATACCGGCGTTATACCTTGGTTGAATATCCATTGGTTTAATGATTATGTAATTCCTGGGCTAATTTCCGTCGAGAAATTCCTTGATTTGGATTTCACAGCAGAGTGCCAGTCACTTTTAAAGACCAGTGAGACGGTGATTAACCCTTTCCCTCATATGCTATTTTAGACCCATCCGCTTACAGGCTATTTTTAGACCCATCCGCTTACGGGCTATTTTTAGGCTTCTTTGAATACATCTGATAAGCAGCATTTACAAGAATATAAAAAGAGTTGTGTAGTTTTGAAACCAATGCTCTATTGATCACATTTGTTTCAAAACGCTACACTTATACGAGACGTCTACGTAGAGGCGTCAACAGACGTCAATATAAAGGAATGGATTAACTCGGCGTCTCGTCGTGATCCGGACTATTGGCAAAAGTCGTCAATGATTCGTTCATGGTGTGATAAAGGATAGGTTAATTAGCGTAACAGTTAACATTTGGCCTGTAATTTATTCCTCATTGTGTATTAATTAATATACTACATGTACATGTATTAAACAAATTAAACTGTTTCGTTTCAATATGTTTAAAAAACACCTGTATATAATTACAGTAGAATCTGTCTTCAGCTACGATAAAAAGAGATCTAATTATGAGTCTGTATGGCAGGTGGTAGCTTAATGCAGGTCAAAGGTAACGCAGAAAGCTCCTATAGGAGCTTTCTGCGTTACTTTTCCCCTGCATTAAGCAGCCAGCTGCTTTTTTAAGATTTCTACACTCAATCAAATCAAAGTCGCTTAAGACGGTTCTACTTTATTTTGCTTTAACACTTTACTCTATAAATACGTCTTTTAATGCAAACATTATAGAGTCAGCTCAAACGGTTCCTATAGGACTCGTTTGATCTTGGTCTACTCTGTATGCCCATGGAGTTGTATAGATCTGACTTTGTGGTGTGCGGCGGTCTAGTGGAAACGCGTTTGACTGCCGGTCCGGAGGTCCGGGGTTCAAATCCCAGCCCCTCCCGGAAATTTCAGGGACGCTTTTCTGTGTCTCCCACCCACACTTCTTCTCCATCCAGGAGTTAAAATGGGTACCTGTGACGGTCACTAGCCGGTACTGCGGCTGCTTGATTGCGCCATATGTTATCAGTGCTCAATATTGTAGGCGAATGACTAAATGACCAGGGATTAAATGTACAGTCGGCTGAGCGGTCCTTCGGACTGAAAGTCGACTATAACTAGGTACTTTACTTTACTTTATAGTTCCTGTAGCGGTCAAAATGTCATGCTCATTTGGCTATTACAAAGAATGATCTAATTGATAATCAATATGTCATTATTTCTAACATAAATACTCATAGAGTAACGGGTTAAATTACTGATTAATTGAATGTCAATTGACAATTGCGGATACCTTTGTATATTGCATGACACTAAACTTACAAACCATATTTTTAACCCTTTCCCTGATGAATATTCATGTAGGAAATAATGACGTCATGAATATTAATAAGATTATTTTTATAATGGCATATGAACACAGGACATTTCGGCTAAGGCAGAAGCTGTAGAATCAGATCTATATTACACCATAAGCAAACAGACCAGACCCTGATCAGACGGCTCCTATAGGAGCCTCTGATCTGGGTCTACTCTGTTTGCAGATGCGTCAAAATGCGCTTACATAAGGGAAAGAGTTAAGAACACTTTGCGATATTGTCATTTGATCGAATGTCGCTTGTCGAAAACGGTCACATGAAAGAAAAGAAAATATTTTTTTATGGACAGGGCGTACTGAAAACGCGTGTGCATTAGTATATACTAAAATGGTCATTTCTCTCGTGCTGTGACCACAAAGCTACAGATACATATACGTATTCAGACACTAATATTATCATTACTCACTCGAGCCGCTGAAATGATTTTAAAGAATGTTCACAACATAGGGTTTGCTTGGGAAAATAAAGAAACTATTCCTGAAAATATTTGTAAAGTAATACCCCTCTAATGCGACCACCTAAAAGAGGCATGATTATTGATGGTAGAGGCAGGTGGTAGCTTATAGCTTACTTTTGACCACTAAAAGAGGCATAATTCTATGTGGTAGAGGCAGGTGGTAGCTTATAGCTTACTTTTGCCCTGCATTAAGCAGCCACCTGCTTATAACGACACCCATGTTTATTCATTAAGTGGTCGCATTAGAGGGGTTCTACTGTAGGCATTTTATCTGGACTTCTGTATTACATCCTTTACTCCATCCATAAACGCCTCCTGTAAGAGCCGTCTGATCAGAGTCTGCTCTGTTTGCTTATGAAATAATATAAATATGATTCTATAGTTTCTGCCATTGCCAAAATCTAATTAATATTCATGATGTCATGATTTGTTACATGAATATTCATGAAGTAAATGGACAGACACCTGTTCTTACATTGTGCTGGAATTGCGAAAGAGTGTATTCAAATTTCGTTGATTTCATATCCTTTAGTATGCTTACCTTTGCAAATAGTTTGGATCCAGATGAGACGCCGAGTAACTCGGCGTCTCATCAGGATCCAAACTGTTTGATACCCTGGTTGCATTTTGGTAGACAAACTTGTTATATCTTGAAAATTGAAAATGTAGTCGGTGACCAATTCTGTAAAAATAATTTGTTCAGCAGGCTAAAGGTTAAATAATAAAATATAGAAGAGTAAATGACAACACGGACACTTCGTATGCAGGTCATGCTTACTCTTCATTGTAAAATGATGATTGAATATACTCGTATGTACGTAGATCTTTGAAGATCCCATGGGATATACAGTTGAGCTTCAAACTCGTACTTCAAGGGACCATACAAATAACATAGAGATTATTAAGTTCGAGTCATCCGATTTCTAATCTGGAATGTTTTTCAAGTTCACAGCTTAATACAGTCCTAAACGAATGCTGAAAGCTCCTGTAGGAGGTTTCAGCATTGTATTCGACCTGCATTAAGCTGCTATGTGTGTTTCCAGATATGCGAGGTGTATCAATTTTAGAACAATTGTGGATTATAAGTCTTTGAAGTAGCGAGCTTTTACCTCGAGTTATCCATTTGCCCGGGTTATCCGAGCTCGAGATATCAAATTTCAGCCGTATATAACTATAGGAATATAGTGTTTCTTATATATTGTATCACATGTGTATAGTTACCATTAAGTCAGATTTAATTCTGCGTTTTTCTCCTAAGACAGGTAATAGCTTAATGCAGGAAGACGTTATGCAGAAAGCTCCTCTAGGACTTTTCTGCATTATTTCTGCCCTTCATTAAAATACCACCTGATTATATCGACCTCCATTTGTATTCATTATGTGTCCACTAAAGACAGAGTCTACAATATGTATCTACATGCAAAACACCGACACTGATGATATATATTGTCATATATCTAGGGTCTGTTGAATTAAGGATTTAATACCACCCTCTTAAATGAAACAACGTGACTTCCTTTTGTTTGTGTCGTCTTCGTTTAAACCGCAGTTTTTGAAAAAGCTGTGGAGTTTGTCAATTAGAGTTGGATATTCAGTTTTTCCTTATCAAACTGCGGTTTAAATCGGTTAGACTGCCACTGACAATTTTTCATGAAATAGACTGGCTTCGCTGACGCTCCGCGCAGTCTATTTCATGAAGACTTGTCATAATGCAGTCTAACCTATATAAGGAAAAACTGAATAACCAACTCTGATTGGCCAACGCCACAGAAATTTCGGCCACTAAATTATATCAAATATTTTGTGTTAAAGGCGGGTGGCTGCTTAGAGCAAGTTGAAAGTTACTTTCACCTTGCTTTAAGCAGCCACCAGCCTTAAATACCAACTAATTAACACAATTTAGTGGTCGTTATAGAGAGGTTTTACCGTAATGTCATTTTGAAACAAAACTAATTCAGTTAAGTGGTATCATATAGGAAGCCTCAAATCACGTGAACACGTCAAGTCAACCCTTTACTCCATAAGTACGTCATAGACTACGTCATACCTCCACTCCATAAATACGCATTTCTACGCTTTTGCAAGCAGAGTAGACCTAGATCAGACGGCTCCTGCAGGGTCTTCATTGTTTAACCCATTCCTCCATAGGTTATTTTAGTCCCAACCTCTTTGAATGAATCTACCCAAATGTGCATTAATTAGAGAAAATGAAATGTTGAAATATTGAAACCATTGTGATAAATAGAGCAAATGCTCTATTTATCACAATGGTTTCAAGAAGTGACTACTACAGAGGCGTAGAAAGGCGTAAAGGCTTAATGATATAATACATACAGATATGATTCTACCCTTTCTGCCTTAACCAAAAATTCCTGTGTGCATTTGCTATCATAACAATTAATCTAATTAATGTCAATATTTTTAGATGGATATTCATGGAGTACAGGGTTAATTTAGTTTTCTTATCGTAATGAGTAATGACCTTCAGTTGTATCTTTGTTTTTAAAGCTTTGATCTCCTACCGACAGGTTCATGAGCGGATTCATTGATGCTTATGACAAACCAAGCATATCCACAGTCTTATCATCGGGCGAATATGTTATTTCTGTTCTAATATCGCTGTAGTGACAATTTATTTAAATTACTATTTTCTCCGTGAATATTCATGTAAGTAATAATGGCATCATGAATATTAACCGATTTGCTCCTAAGATCCCATATATGGGACTTAGGCAAACAGTGTAGACTCTGATCAGACGCCGCATAATGCGGCATCTGATCAGAGTCTACACTGTTTTCTGATAGGAATTTCAATATAAAACAAAACGAAAATTGAAATTTTTGACCAGGCATCCCTTAGATAGAAAATGGACTAATCCAATATATAAGCATGGACGAATCCGTTGGCAGCAAATAAGGCAGAAACTGTAGAACCAGATCTATATTATTCTGTACGCAAACAGAGCAGACCCTGATTAGACGGCTCATATAGGAACCGCCTGCCCTGGGTCTATCCTGTTTGCAAAGGCATAGAAAGACGTATTTACTGGATAAAGGATTAATGTTTTACTGCATTTTACCACAGACAGTCGTATCCAAAAAATACAGGTAGTCGTATCTATATGTAGTCGTATCCACAAGTAGTCGTATAGAATAATTGTCGTATCAATATACAGTAAAACCCCGCTAATGCGACCCGCTAAAAGAGGTATAATTTTGGGTGCTAGGTGCAGGTGGTAGCTTAATGCAGGACAAATGTTTAGCCCTGCATTAAGCAACCACCTGCTTATAAAGACACCTATGTTTATTTATTTAGTGGTCGTATTATAGGGGTTTTACTGTAATTGTACACTAATCATATATTGGATTCTTAGAGCGCATGTAGCGGAACTGTTATCAGCAAATGTTGCTGCAATTTTATAAGTACAGTTAACCCCCGCTAAACCGGACGTTTATATTACTGTCCATTTCAATTTACTTTGTCACTGAATTTGAATCGAGATTTTTTTTCATTTCCAGTTAGGCTGACCTTAAATCTACTTCATTTAATCAAATCGTTTTTCAGGAACTCCCATGCTAAATATCCCTGAATGCCATGCAGTAACAATGGAGAAAATGTCGAAAATGCATTTTCTGCATGCTAATTCGATCAGCTGTTTCTTTGCAAATAGCCGCCGTATGTATGGCTAGTGGAACGTATCATTTTTCAACAGGGGTAAATTGCATACTGGTGTGAAATAGATGACGTAATTTCGTGTATGACGTCAATTTTTTAAAAGCTACAATTACCCTCAGTTAAAATCGAACGTTCCACTCGATGTCAATCGTCCGCCATTTGCAATTTGAAATGAAGGTGTTTACATTGGGAAAACATTGTTTTTTATGCCTGAATTCTTTATTTAAAGATGAATGCAAGGGAAACTCGGGCACAGAGTTCCTGATAAACGATGACATAAGTGGTTTAAATTTGATCTCAATCCTGTAAGAAATGAAAATAAATATCGATTCAAATTCAGTTCACAAAGTAAATTGAAATGGACAGTAATATCAGTATCAGTCTTTCAAACAAGTGACAGCTTAATACAGGTTGAAAGTCATGCAGAAAACTCTTTTGGGAGCTTTCTGCATGACTTTAATCCTGCATTAAACTGCTACCTGACTAAAATGGTCTAAGTTGTTCTTTAACAAAAGTCCATGATAGGCAGTGTGGAACCTAATTAGACTCTGAGTCAGTCGTCGTCTCATCTGGATCGAACCATTTTGCATTGGACATCACAGGTACGTCCATTGGAGGAAATGCGTTTCGAAATACTTGTGCAGTAGATTCTGCCTTAAGCGGCCATCAAATTATGAGTCTGTATGACAGGTGGTAGCTTAATGCAGAAAATAGTAATGCAGGGCGCTCCTATATTAGCGTTCTGCACAACGCTTGCCATGCATTAAACAACCAACTGTTCAATAAATGACTGAATATCTAACTCGAGTGATATCGAAATTCGCGTTATCCAAATTTGAGATATCGAGGTACCATTGTATCTGCGCAAAACTCTGACTTTCTATTCATGTACGTCTATTTTTACTTTTGAACAATGTTAGCTTATAAGACACTACTGATTTGGTGTAAAACAGATTGAACCCTGGGTCCAAAGTTATAAAACGTCTGAGTCTGAGTCTGAGTATAAGTCTGAGATCATTCTCAAGTATTTGATTGATGTATCAGATTCTGAGCTCAGACTCAAGTAAAACGTTTAAAACCCCGGGCCTGTTGAAACGCTAAGTTACTCGGCATTTCGTCTGGTTCCAAGCTTTGTGTAAATGTGAGTCAGGCCGAGTCCAGCCATTTGTGATAGCAGCAAACAGTAAAATCCAACTTAACCGGATTTTTAAGAACGAAGAATTTAGGTCATTTTAGGCCGGTTGTTGCTTTATGCAATTGAAAGTCATTCGAACAGTTCCTCTTGGAAATTTCTGCATGACTTTCATCCTGCATTAAGCTGCCACACGTCTTCATGACCGATTTTTATACTAAATTGAACATTCGATTTAAAAGGGTTTTACTGTACAAGAAATGGAAGGCAATATAGAATTGTGTAAGAAGTATGAATGACCAAGCGTAGACGTTTTAATGAAATCACAAAGTATTAGTATGCAGTCAAGGTATCCATGTACATAATTATCACATAAGTTGCAATTATCGAAAAGAAATCATCCCAACCCTTACAGTGAGGACACGAGTTACTAACGTCCTTTGCAAATAGTGTAGACCCGGATGAGAGGGCTCCTAGATGAGCCCTCTCATCAGGGTCTGCATCGTTTTTCATGTTACACTTTTCTTTAGAACAATCCCTAAATACTCAACATAAGCTTGACTAGTTTGAATTTTGGAATAGTCCATTTGAAAATTCAGCGCTGTAAGAGTTAAAACTCTTTGAATTCGGGACACGCATACACTATCCTTTACAAACAATGTAGATATAGATCTGATGGCTCCTATAGGAGCTATCTTTAACCCTTTCCCTGTTCTACATTTATTCCAACTGAATATTCATGAACAAAATAGTTATAATGCTATAGGGAAGCCATTTTAGAAAGTAATGAAACAGATCTATCAAATTCCATTTGCAAACAGAACAGACCCTGATCACACGGTCCATATACATGTAGGAACCGTCTGATCTGGGTCTACTGTTTTTGCAGATGCATGAAAAGGCGTTTATATAAAGGAAAGGGTTGTTGTAGTGTGCAGAATATAAGTTGAAACAGATGTCCTTTTGAAACGCTATGAACTCTGGCCTTGATGTATGACTTTGACCTTAACTCTTTGCACGCTAAGTATTTTTTCTTCTGCAACAATTGTCGTCTGCTTCAATTCTTACAATAAACTTTCTCTCATTTATTTGCAAACATATGGTCAAGATGACAAACAGTTTGGATCCTGATGAGACGCCGCACTATGCGGCGTCTCATCTGGATCCAAACGGTTTGCATGGGTAATCACAGTTTCGCCGCTAGCGTGCAAAGAGTTAATACGTCATCCATAAAAATGTTCGCCTCCATAAGTTGCACATGCATGTCAATTTTGAAGTATGTATGTGCAATGGCGATAAAAGTATCGCCATCTGACCAGGGTCTGCGCTGTTTGCTTATGAAATAACATGGATACGATTCTACTGTGTCTAACATGGCTTAAAATTGCAGTTTCATTGTTACATTATATAAGGTAATCTAATTAATATTTGTGATGTCATTATTTCTTTCATGAATATTCATGAAGTAAATGGTTAAGTCACGTGGCAGTTCAACCATTTTCTTGATATTATAAACGCCTTTCTATGCATTGGCAAAACGAGTAGACCCAGGCCAGACAGCTCCTGTAGGAGCGGTCTCATCAGAGTCTGCTCTGTTTGCTTATGAAGTAATATACAGTAAAACCTCTCTATAACGGCCGCTAAATTATGTTAATTAGTTGGTATGTAGGACAGTGGCTACTTAAAGCAAGGTGAAAGTAAAATAGAACGCTCCTATAGGAGCGTTCTGTTTTACTTTCGCTTTGCTTTAAGCAGTCACCTGTCTTTAACACAAACTACTTGATGTAATTTAGTGGCCGTTATAGAGAGGTTTTACTGTAGCACAAACTATCTCTGTCAGGGAGAAAGGCTGAAAAAGACTCTCGTGTCTGCTATTTAAATGCTCGCTTCAGAGATGTAATCAAAAACGCATATAGTTCTAACAATACAATGCATGGCTTTCGTGTTTCAAAATAATCACATAACATTTGTTTGATATTCGTCATATTTCACATTAGTAGCGTATTTCACATGGTCATTGCTCTTGTATTTTGGTGTTTAGTTGAGGGTTTAATAGTCTGTGTAGTCTTTAGCACGCCATGTGCAAACCCATGCACAAAAATGCAAACAGTTTGGATGCATTCGAATCGCCGATTAACTGCTTGACATTATAATTGCATTTTATGAGAAAGGTGAAATACCATTTAAAGTTAGAGATTCAGATAAGATGAGTAAATTTAATCATTTTCAAGAATATCTCCTTTATTTCTGCACCAAACCCTATACTTTAACCACTCTTTAGAATCGTCTCTTCGAGACGATTCTAAAGAGTGGTAACAGTATAGGGTTTGGTGGAGAAATGACGATTTGAATATTTTGGTACACGCCATTATCTGCAGCTCTGTAAACCATTTCAGAATAAACTGGATGTATTATTTACATTGTTAAGAATTTATGAATGTTTAAAATTAACATGAACCGAATTAATTACAATAATTTGCATTGATTCTAGATACACAATACCAAAACATGCTATTTGAATGCATTATGCTCCCCTTTAAGAAAATTGTCTACTTTAACAAAGAATGGCAATAATGCTTAGTGTATCTCTTTTATTAATGAACAGTCGCCTAAACCATTATTTGATAAGCTTTTTTCTACCTATGCTCTGTTATAATCTGATAGAAACTGTTTTAAATGGCAGTAATTTCCAATTTTCGTAGTTTAGGTATCCCTTTCCCGGAGGTTCGGATAAGATGCATAAATTAAAACGTTTTCAAGAATAAGCGTTTTCTCCATCAATATGGAAAAATAGTAAAACAGGGAGAGCCACACACGAAATGACCCCACACCAAACACCATCAAACAAGAAACGGTATAGCCACAAGACAAAACATAACAGGACGCATATCAAGACCAAAAACATTAAACATTAAGCATATTAAACAACAAAATTGACCATAAGCTGAAAGCAGGAGTACCGCCTTGAAACGGTCAGTAACCAAAATAAGCTACTGGGGGACTTAAACCTGGTTTACGGGTACCCAACCTCGCCCTTATCCCACTTTCATCCTATGTTCTGTCCACTCTTTAGAATCATCTCGAAGAGGCCATTCTAAAGAGAGGCCACAGCATAGTGTTTGATGGAGGATTATGTGTACGCCCCTTTATCTGTTGCTCTGTCTTCTCTGATGCATAGTCATATAAGAAATAATGACATCTTAAATATTTAGTAGCTGATTCTTTGTAAAAGCATATGTAAACAGGATTATGACTCTTACAGGAGCAGTCTGATCTGGATCTACTGTGTATGCATGGGTGTGAAAAGCGTTGTATAAAGAAAAGGGTTAACCCTGAAAATACGATACTGTCTAGAAATAGAATGCATTCATATTCTATTTATACTGTTATATCCATGAGTGGATGAATAATTTAGTTACATGTGACTTTTACAATAATGATCGGAAATATCAGAATGGTTTGTTCTGAACAAATGGAAAGACCACAGCAAATGAACACAGATCTCAAATGGAGTTTTGAAGAAATTAAAAGGAGACAATTTTAAGCCCCGCCTTTAGGCAATGGAAGCATTACGTTTTTCCGTATGTACGTTCGTCCTGTAACATTTTCGTCAAAGATTTATTTATGCTGGAATGATCTGGTATTTGGTCTGAAGCATAATCATAGTGAGTTGTACCGTGTCTCCCCTGTTTAGGTCTGTCGTGCGGGGGCACCCGTGTCCCAGGGACACATTTTCTTTTATTATATTAACGACTTCCATGGAATATCGCTTTAACCCTTCTCTTGCTGAACTTTAAAATGCATTTCTCCTTCTTTACCCATGCCCTGTTGTATAATTACATATATCGCCACTGTGTACAAGTATTTCGCTGTGAAATCACTGCTGTGGAGTGCACTGGTTGCACAATCAACTTGTAAATAGTGCAGACCCTGATGAGACAGCTCCTGCAGGAGCTGTCTCATCTGGGTATTCACTATTTACAGGTAGGTATATTGACGTGAATAGCAAGAGAAGGGATAAATAGTAATTTCCTTAACCCTTTCCATGTTCATTGTTTTTTCAAAATTTAATACCTACTGAATATTCATGGACAAAGAGTTAAAATGAAATATTGAAGGTGGAACATTTTTGAAAGTAAAGAAACAGCTCTATCAAATTTCTTTAGCAATCAGAGCAGACGCTAGGAGCCGTCTGATCTGGATCTACTCTGTTTGCAAATGCGTGAAAACACGTTTATATGAGGGAAAGGTTAAATTGTTTGTTTACTAGAGGCATATCATGTACTTGTTCAACATATGTAAAACTATTGAGGGGATATACATGCAGGTGAGATGCGTAAATTAAAACATTTTCAAAAATACTTTAGAATCTGTCCTAAGCGGCCTTTCATTTATTGAACATCGGAGTGTTTAAAAGCAGGTAGTTGCTTAACACAAGGCAACGGTAATACAGAAAGCTCCTATTCTTTTGACCTGTATTAAGCTACCACATACCTTACGCACCCATTTTGATGGCCCTTATGACAGGTTCTACTGTTTGTGCTATAATTCTCAAACATAGGTTTTGTTTGGTTATATGTTAACCCTTTGCTCCATAGATACGCCTTTATAGGCATTTGCAAACAGAGTAGACCCAAATCAGACGGTTCCTATTGGAGCCGTCAGATCAGGATCTGTGCAGTTTGCTTTTGATATAATATAGATATGATTGTATAGTAATTTCCAAACCTTCCTGTGTCCATGTGCTATTATAATAGGTAATCTAATGAATATGCATGATGCCATTATCACATTGCATAAATCTATAGATACAGTTAGTGTCATGTGGTAAAAATGAAGTCATCAAATATTTGTGAAGACTGTGTCCAGATCAAATCCTTTTTAGAGCTATTGTTCACATTTGAAATAAAACAACCGTCCCCAAATCATAGGATAAAAAATATCACATGACATTGCTTGTACATGTATCATAATTTGTTATACTGCACATGTGTAATATAAAACGCAAATGACGTCAGCGAGTCGGTCTGGTTGACATCTGTCATTGAAATATAAATAGGAAAACGCATTTGTTTTCTTGACATTTGTGGTGTCATTTGATAAAATAATTTTACATATGTATTCATTTACTATTCATGTTTACCCAACTCGTTGATTAAAATAAATATGACACGAGCCTTAGTAATGCGTTCAATCCGTTTATTAAAAGCCAATAGTAAACGAAAACTGATGTAATATCCTGTATATATTACATGTAGTCGTAAAATGCCTAGGCGGATATATTGAAATGCAGTAAAACCTCTCCATAACGGCCTTTAACACAAACAATGATGTAATTTAGCGGTCGTTATAGAGAGGTTTTACTGTACTGGAGAAAACGTTGGATTTGTCTATTGATATTCATCGTATGAAATATTTAATTAGTATTCACATGTTTAAATTGTTCCATGACTGAGTGTTTATATTTATTGACGAACAATCACTCTGTCCCTCACCGTTGTGAGTTCGAGTCCCGGCATTGTGGTTTGTCCCTCACCGCACTTTGTTGGGTTTGTTTTAGTGTAACTGGCATACACTTAACATGAGTTGAAAATAATATCCGTATTCAAAACATCGTGTTGTTTTCAGTTTAGTTTCTGTACTTTTAACCAATCATTGCTTTGAAATTATGCATCACAGACCAGGTACGAGTTTATATTAACCCTTTCGGCGCCAAATTTCTAATTGTCATCTGCAACTCAATTTTGTCAAATCATGCAGTAAAATAAGGAAATGGGATAAATAAATGCAAATTTCAAAGGAATAAACCACATATATAGAAATAGAGATTAAAACAAATAGTGACGTCCCTAATCAGACGTCGCATTGAAAAGGTGGCGTCTGATCTGGGACTGCACTATTTGTCGCGGTGCATTTATGCGACTGCGGCGGTGAAAGGGTTAAGGCATGATTTAACTGCTTTTAATGCGGGACTCACATGTACTGTCATTTGCAAACTGTAGCCGCCGTCTGATCAGTGTCTGTTCTGTTTGTTTGGTGTACAATATGGATCTGATTCTACATTTACCGCCGTGGCAACACTTTCAAGTGATTAGGGTATGTAGTGTTCTATATCTTCTAACAAGTTTGAACTTTTTATACTGAGTGGACTTTATAGTTAACCCATTCCATCATATTGACGCCTTTTGATGCCTCTGTCAAAGTCACTTTTTGAAACCATTGTGTTATATAGAGCACTTGCTTCATAGGAGCAAATGCTCTATTTATCACAATGGTGTCAAAACTATTCTAACATTTTCCCTTTCTCTGGTATAGTCTCCTTTTCAGTAGATTTAATGAAAGAGGTTGGATCTAAAAATAGCCTATGAGGTAATGGGTTAAACTCTGATAATTCAACATTAAAATGCTTAATAACGCAAATGAGTATCTTTTATGTAAGCTATGATACAGCTGTTGTATATTCTATCGATAGAAGTTAACATCTTGATAAATATTTTATAAAAAAACCAAGTACCATTCTGAAAGACGATAAATTAGAATAATAACGAAACCCTTCTCTTGCTGAATTTTAAAATACATTTCTCCTTCTTCACCCATGCCCTGTTGTGTAATTACATATATATTCACTGTGTACAAGTATTTCGCTGTACAGTCACTGCTGTGGAGTGCACTGGTTGCACGATCAACTTGTAAATAGTGCAGACCCAAATGAGACAGCTCCTGTAGGAGCTGTCTCATTTGGGTCTTCACTATATTGGCATAAATAGCAAGCGAAGGGTTAAAGGATTGACAAAGAAAGTAGAGTTTGAGGACATAAGTAGTATCAGTCACGTTAGTGGAATCGCAACGTTTTAGAACTAACCTGAGACCTATTAAAATGTTTAGCCGAGTTAAATATGCAATAAATGTGGTAAGCTGAGTGCAGTTGAACTTCGATATCTTGAACTCGTATAATTCGAACTTCTGGGTAACGACCTGGGCATATAAGATTTATAAGCGAGGAAGCCTTCTAACTGACTTGCGGTAGATTGGTGGTTCGGTTCAGGTGTCGATTTTAGCTTTTGAAATTAAATACCAGATACATTATGACAGCTTTTGAAATTAAATACCAGATACATTATGACATCAGGACCATCTTTCACTTACAAAAAGCTGGGGGTCCCGATATGATTGTTAAAGTGGCGTTACACCCTGAATAAAACAAACAAGCAAACAAGCCAACCTTATATATCCTCAATATTACGATATGTAATCGAACTTCAAGGTATTACAGTATAACCTCTCTTAACCGGCTGTTAAATTTAGTATGAATATCGGTCTTGGAGACAGGTGGCAGCTTAATGCAGGGTGAAAGTCGTGCAGAAAGCTCCTAGAGGAGCTTTCTGCATGACTTTCACCCAGCATTAAGCAGCCACCTGCCTAAAAGTGTCTAAATTATTATCTACTAGAATTCCGGTTAAGAGAGGTTTTACTGTACCTCGAAATAACAAATATTCGTGTCATACAGTTAATAGCTTAAGGCCAGTCTAAAGTAATGTTGAGAGCTCATGTAGGAGCTTTTATCAATACTTTAGACCCGCATTGCGCCGTCATATGCGTTTCTAGATATGCGCATTGATATATCTTAAAACAATTCTGTATTATAGTTTGGAAGGTCCGACATTTTTACTTCGAGTTCGAAAGGTTCGGGGTTCGAAATATGCGATTTCCGGTAAATTTATACACATAGTAGCATAAATCGAACTTTAACTTATTATTTTCAAAAGGCAAAGCAATTTAATTTATTCGAATATCTGCTCATGTTACTTATAGTGTATACTGAGCTTGGTGGCAATCCGATGAAGCTTGCAGGCTGATTGACAGATTAGCCCTTTGCACGCTAAGTAATTTTTCGTCTGCAACAATTGTCGTCTGGTTCAATTCTTAAAATAAACTTTCTCTCATAACTTTACAAAACTATGGTCAAGATGACAAACATAAACTTTCTCTCATAACTTTACAAAACTATGGTCAAGATGACAAACAGTTTGGATCCTGGTGAGACACCGCATTATGCGGCGTCTCATCTGGATCCAAACTTTTTGCATAGGTAATCACAGTATCGCCACTAGCGTGCAAAGAGTTAACCAACTACACAGACCGGCCGACAGCCCGACCAACCGACCGACCATGCCGTAATTTCTGCAAAACATTATATTTTGCAGGGTTATAAAATGTGATCGGTGTTAATAAAGATGTCATATGCTTTTAAGCCAGGTCGGCTGTTACCAATGATGATCGCGTGAAGCCACCAAGTCAGTAGTCACGTCAGTAAGGTGTTCTCACGCAAATATCACTATTGTTTATCTCTTTTGTATATCACTTGTGTATATCAATTTTGCAAAGAACCTGTAATTTTTCTTAATCATTTCTATAATGAACATTTATGCGTGAATTAATCACTGCATGAATATTCATTCACTAATTGTTAATATTGTAAACCTGTAACCCATTCCCTCATATTCACGCCTTTTGACCTCTTTAAAAATCACTCTGTGAAACTATTGTGTTAAATAGAGCATTTCCTCCATAGGAGCAAATGCTCTCTTTATCGCCATGGTTTCAAGATGGAACAATTCTGAAATTTACCTTTTCTCTAGTAAATGTGCCTTTTCGGTATTTTTTTCTCAAAGAGATTGTCTAAAAATAACCTATGAACGAGAATTTTGGCTTAGACAAAAACGAAAATGTAGGATCATATTTATACCAGTCAATAAGCAAATTGAATAAAGCCTGAAAAGACGGTTCTTCATCAGGATCAGTGATGTTTGTCATGCATAAAGGTTTCGGCGGTAAGTGAACTTTACAGCATAGCACAGTTGTCCTTCGCATGCTATGCCTCAACAACAACAACTCCATCACGAATAGATACATTATTTTTTAATCACATGCCATAAGTATCTAAAACATACTAAACGATAGTTTTCTGACCCATACCCCTCTCCCCCCCCCACCCCCTCCCCCCCCCCCCAAAAAAAAAAAAAAAAAAAAAAAATTCGCGACCACCCCTGCTTTATATAATAAGTACATATATATACTTATTATATAGAGCAGGGGTGTTCGCGAAAAAAAAAAGTTTTTTGGGTTGGGTCAGAAAACAATATTTTGATATGGTAGAGATACTTATGACATGTGCTTAAATATGTATTTGTGATGGAGTTGTTTTTGTTGTTGTTGTTGTTGTTGTTGCTGTTGGGACATAGCATGCGAAGGGCACCTGCATGTGCAGTATAGCAGAGTTAGAGCAGACAGTAATTTGTTCGCTAGGATAAGGATTAAACCTTTCCCTGTTCTATGTTTATTCCAAATTTCAATACCTACTGAATTATAGGTAGGTGGCTGCCTAATGCATAGAGGAGATTTCTCCTAGAGGAGCTTTCTGTATGATTTTCACCATGCATTAAGCTGCCGTCTGTCGTAAAGATCGATAATAATACGAATTTTAGTGTTCGAATAATTGGAGCATTGTAGCCATTTTAAAAAGTAAAGAAACAGATCTATCCTACTCCATTAACAAACAGAACAGACCCTGATCTGATTGCTCCTATAGGATCTGTTTGATCTAGGTCTAGTCTGTTTGCAAATGCGTGAAAAAACGTTTAAACGGAGAAGGGTTTCAAAGGAGACATATCTTTCTGTTTGATGAAGGATGCTTTATGTACAGTAAAACCCCACTAATGCGACCACTTAATGAATAAACATGACTGTCGTTATGCGACCACTTAATGAATAAACATGGCTGTCTTTATAAGAACACTTAATGAATAACCATGGCTGTCTTTATAAGACCAATCAATGAATAAACATGGTTGTCTTTATAGGAGCTTTCTGCTTAACTTCCGTCCTGCATTAAGCTACCACCTGCTTTTGCCACTGTGAATTATGCCCCTTTTTGTTAGTCGCATTAGAGGGGTGTTACTGTACTTTAAATTACGTTTCATTTTCAATGCGGCATACTATTATACATGATACATGTAGTAGAACATGTCCGAAGCGGTCATCCATTTATTGAACAAAGGAGTCTTTAAAAGCAAGAGGTTGGTTAATGCAGGACAAAGTAATGAGGAAAGCTCCTATTTGAGCTTCATGCATTACCTTTGACCTGCATTTACCGACTACCTGCCTTACATACCCATAATGAGATCTATTTTGGTGGTCGCTTAAGACAGGTTTTACACAACATCAACGATAAATGGCTGTCTCTTAGACTAATTGCTAAATACAATGTCTTTCTGTCTTGATTACGAATCGTCTCTTCGATACTAAAATCGTAATTTCCCCCACCGAACCCAATATTGCGACCACTCCTTAGACCTGCCTATTCGAGACGATTCCAAAGTGTGGTCACAACTTGAGTTTTGTAGAGAAATAAAGACGTTATTCTTGAAAATGTCTTAATTTACGCATTTTATCTGGACTTCTGATTTATATTTTAAACGTGGTTTATATTTCATAAACTAAATGTCACATTCTGTTTGCATACTGTTTATTACTCATATATTTAACACAGTAAACCCTCTCTATAACGGCCACTAAACTGTGTTAATTAGTTGGTATTTAGGGCAGGTGGCAGCTTAAAGCAAGGTGAAAGTAAAACAGAACGCTCCTTGCTTTAAGCAGCCACCTGCCTTTAACACAGAATACTGGATGTAATTTAGTGGCCGTTATAACGAACTTTTACTGTAATTACATTTCGAAGGATCATCTACTTTCACAATTTATGTACTTCACATCAACAGGTGTTAAGTGCTTGTGTGGCAGACGTAAGAAGTCTCCTGGTATTTCATTCTTTGTTATATTTTTTGGTCCATTGAGATCATCAGATTTAATGCTTTTAGTTATGAAAACTGAATACCGCTTACGCCGATGCTAGGGGGCGTGACTAGTGTTTCACTATCATTAACTGCTCATGAACAGACTCAATAAAACCGGGACTGCAATTTTCTCTTACGCATCGCTGCTTTTGTCTCCGAATGATATCCTACTTTCAGAATTGTTGTATAAGTGCAAACACTTTTATTAAGAACAGGGCAATTGATAGTATGTAAACTAAACCCAGTGAATATATGTAACTTTTCAACGTCCATATATATGTATAGAGACGTTGTATCGTTTTGTATGACATGTCAAATATTGCCAACAAAAGTAACTTAAAATCGATATAAAACCACACATAGCGTATGTCTACATTAATCTTAATGGATATCGAAATTAAACATGGCGTGGCACTGGAAATATAACATCTTGCCAGCTTGAAGCAATATGAATTATGGCGACATTCAGTGTGGATTGGAGGTGGGAAGATTACATCTTGCAATCCTGGTGTAAATCAAATAGTCACCATAGAAAACGTCATCTAAATATTATATGGTTTAATTAAACCTTTTCGCAATTTCTCTTAATGCCGACTAATGTGAACACAGCTACAGATAATGGCGCGTACCCAAATACTAAAATTGTCATTTCTCCACCAAACCCTTTACTCTGACCTCTCTTTAGAATCGTCTCTTCGAGACGATTCTAAAGAGGAGTCACAGTATAGGGTTTGGTGGAGAAATAAAAGAGTTATTATTGAAATTATTTAAATTTACGCACCTTATCTAGACCTCTGATATGAGGGTTCATGTTGACTGAACCTTGCAAAGTCGCCTACGTATTATCTTGTATGCTTTTTTAGAAGCTCAATGAGAACAGTAAAACGAAGATAACATTATTCTGGATAGTTTAACACTTTATTCCATGATGTATGAAATAATGACGTCATGCACATTTAGCGTGGTATGCGGATAAAAGAGGATCTTACATGAGTGTTCATTACAAATTGTTTTTTATGAAACGAGTTTACTATAATGATATGACACGAACAGTAGCGAGTGGCATATTCATTATAGTAAACGAGTTTAATAAAAACAATTTGTAATTGCACAAATCATCTAATTTAAAATTCTTTTTATCACATAAGCCAGGCTAAAGCTGGCACCTGTTTCGGCCATTGTTTACAAATAGCGTAGTACTACAATGGACGATGCACATGGAGCGCAACGATTGGCTAACGATTAAAAGAGCGCCACGGTTAACTAACGATTAAACGACGACATGCATTGATACTCCGTATTCTCTTTAAGATTCATTATCGGCCGGAGTCCAACTGCAATTTTGCATTAAAAATGCACTAGTGCATTTCCGCGATTTACGGCACTCTGTTTTGGCACTCCCACATGGTAGAATATGTGATAATAGGTTTTTGTTTTACCCTAGCAGAAACTGTTGAATTGTACATGTATCGATATTATTCAAAAAGCAAACAAAACAGATCCTGATCAAATGGCTCCTGCAGTAGCCATCTGATTTGGGTCTACCCTGTTGGAAAAGACGTGGAAAGGTGTATACATGGAGTGAAGCATTTATGTCGTTATACTGTTGCAATCAATCTGGCGAGTAAGTACGAGCATCGTCAGTTTCATGCCATATTAACCCATTACCTCATAGGCTATTTTAGATACAACCTCTTTGAATAAATCTACCTAAAAGAGCATTAACTAGAGAAAAGGAAAACTTTAGAATTTTGTAGTTTGAAACCATTGTGATAATTAGAGCATTTGCTCCTATAGGAGCAACTGCTCTATTTATCACAATGGTTTCACAAAGTGACTTTTACAGGGTCGTCCAAAGTCGTCAATATGAGGGAATGGGTTAAATGACGATTTTGACCAACTTTATGTAGATAACAAACATGAATTATCTTGTATAAGTCAATATCGGGTTTGATTGATTTTTGCGGAATTATCTAATTCTAATTATAGCAATAACATTACAACTAACCGCAGGTTTGTATCGATTTTATAGCTACTTTAATGTGAGAGTTAATGTGAATATACTATTAACTGATATCTTCTTTCTTTGACACCGTGTTACAGTGCGTCTTGGTCACATGGAATTCCTTATTAATGTAAATCCACAAGATATGTAGTTGTTGTATTCGGAGCTAAAGTAATGTCGAGAATTATTTCGGAGCTTGTAGTATGAGGATCGTTCAAATAAATAGAAGCAGTTACTTTCAAGCTACATGTAATTGAAAAACTATTCGTTGCAATGCTATCTTGTTCCATCACGATATTCATCCGCCAGCATACTTGCATAACTTCATTCTCTTGCTCCAGTGCATTTCTTGGGTATATTCTTTAGACACTAAAAGATCGGAGGAGTTTTTGCTGAAAATGCTTCCCTCCAGAGAGGTACACTTTGAGTCTAGGGAACATTAGAAAGTCCCAAGGAGCTAGGTCTAGAGAATATGACTGACGGGGAAGCTCGGTACACATTTTCTTGTCTCAGATAACAGATGGTTACTTAACACAAGACAAACAGAAACAAAAAGCTCTTAAAGGAAAGTTTTTTATCACGTTTAACCTGCATTAAGGTACCAAATTTTTTTTAAACCCTGAATGTTTTCGTTGTAAGCTACCATCCGAACAGCCGGACATTGTTAACCACAGTGTTTACACATAATTGTTTGTCTAATTGCTCTAATAGAATGACCTTTCACTCAATTCTGAGAGACGAGAAATACGGTCCCTAATGTGACGTCAAATTACCCAGCTTCAGTTCTAGATCCCAACTGTGTTTACCCTTTCCTTCATATAAAAGCTTTTCACACATTTGCATACAGAGTGACCCAGACCAGACGGCTCCTATAGAAGCCGTCTTATCATGGTCTGCTCGGTTTGCTCATGAAATTTGACCTGTTTTTATTTTCTAAACTGGCTACAATATTCAACCTTCCATATTTCATTATAACTATTTTTCCATGGATATTCAGTAGGTTCTGAAATTGTGAATAAAAACATAGAACAGGGAAAGGTTAAACAATCACAATTCACATATATCATACTAAATGTTAGTAACTGTGGACAATTCACAGATATCATGCTAAATGTTAGTAACTGTGGACAATTCACATATATCATACTAAATGTTAGTAACTGTGGACAATTCACATATATCATACTAAATGTTAGTAACTGTGGACAATTCACATATATCATACTAAATGTTAGTAACTGTGGACAATTCACAGATATCATACTAAATGTTAGTAACTGTGGACAATTCACAGATATCATACTAAATGTTAGTAATTGTGGACAATTCACAGATATCATACTAAATGTTAGTAACTGTGGACAATTCACAGATATCATACTAAATGTTAGTAACTGTGGACAATTCACATATATCATACTAAATGTTAGTAACTGTGGACAATTCACAGATGATCATGGTCAAGCAATTAAATGTCTCTTAGAATGAACGAACCGTTTTGTTTATAATTGATCCGTGCTACATTTTGAGTTCACACCATTGTCTGTGAAAACAAATGACAGACGTGTTAGAAAAAAAGGTCCTGATACATACGCATAACAGTTAAAACGAAATAATCTGCCATATTCATACATCATAAGGCATCCTTTCCTTGCGTCAGCTCGCTTTTTGATATCTGATGATGGTTTAGTGATACGTATGTACATCAACATAGGACTGGTAGCCAGCTGTGTGTGTGTCAACACTCACAATCACCAGGCCGGGATAGTTTGCATGTATCCCAAGCGCTACTGGAAGAAAAATCATCAATCTCCATTGGAAAGCATTGATGTCTGGAATATAGGCTCACGTGTTATTGAGATAACGACTTTGATCCTTCAGCTATAACCATTGTCATAATCTTTAGTTTGCCGAACCAATATCGTTGGAAGATAATACAATCTAGATTATAGAGCAACGCGATGAAGGTGCGTACACAAATACTAAAATCGTTATTTCTCCACCAAACCCTATGTTGTGACCACTCTTTAGAATCGTCTCTTCGAGACGATTCTAAAGAGTGGTCACAACATAGGGTTAGGTGGAGAAATAAAGAAGTTATTCTTTTAATTTTTGCATTTGAACTGGACCTCTGGCATCTACATTAAATCTAAAACGTTCGTTTGACTCTACAGTTAAATACAATACAATACAACGATCAGAATATCAAGCAGTTTTGGTCCTGTCGAGAAGCGATGTTACCCAATGTCCTTTCATGATCCTAAACTGTTTTTGAAGGTGGTGTCATTTCACTCGTGGTGCAATGAATGCTAACATTTGCCAACTGCCAACTGGTATCAACAGAATGTGTAGTAACATTTGCTGCCGATGCAATTTAAACATGTCTTAAACAATTTAAACCGTTCCAAGGCGGTACTCCTGCTTTCACCCTATGGTAAGCTTTAATATGCTTAAAGTTTAATGTTTTCGTCTGGATATGCATCCCGCTGTGTTTTGTCTTGTGGCTGTGCCGTTTCTTGTTTGGTAGTGTTTGGTGCGGTGTCGTTTCGAAAGTGGCTCTCCCTGTTTGACTGTTTATTCCATAATTATATGTAAATAGTAATACACAATAACACGGTTAAACGGTTTAATTCATGGTAAGATACCTGGTTACATTTTTATGAATGTTGTTCACAGGGATTTTACAACTTGCGAATTAAAGGTTAGCCGGTCTTGCTGATAGCAAATGTTCTTGATTAATGAGAGTTAGATTCTTGGCTGTTTAGTTTTGTCGCAAATGATTAAATAAGATACCATTACATATTGGACAGGTGATTTGTCTACCTGCTTTGATGTGTGCGGAGAACCTAATATCCAACACAATTCATTTTTAGAAGTATAAATAAATTCATATTTATATGAACATGATTCAATACAAGTGGGTATTGATCAAAGGAAATTCTGTTTTATCACAAAATCTATCGCGAACGTATTTCTAGATTGTGCAATCAGCTGTTTCATTCATTAAAAAGTCTTGAGCGTTAATTTAAATCAAGAAAGGCATGCAAATCATATTGAAATTTGGACCGTATCTGGTGTGTCATGTGTTGGCTTCCTGCCAAGGAAATATGGCTGAACTTCAAAATCTCGAACTTCAATGGGTCATACACATTACTTCAAGAAAACAGAAGTTCGAGTCACCTGATTTCTAATCTGGACACTTTCTCAATTTCACAACTTAATGAAGGTCGAAGGTAATGCTGAAAGCTCCCGTAGGAGCTTTCAGTATTTCTTTCGACCTGCATCAAGCTGTCACATGCGTTTCTAGATATTCGTAGTAAGGTACATTTTAGAACAATTGTTCTAAAGATCCGAACTTGTACTTCGAGTTATCCAGAAGTTCGAGTTATCCGTGTACGAGATATCGAAGTTCAACTGTATATACTGGTGAAAAACGTTGATATTGCTCGACAGTGAAACCAATGCATACACTGATCACATAAATCTTTCAAGAATCCTCTGATCTGGATCTAAAGTATTTGCATCAATAGTTAATATGTAGTCATGGAGATAATTTATTTGTTTTTTATCGGGTTTACATCGCTTTAACAGTATTTGAATCATATCGCGATCCCCAACTAATTCAAGATGGAGAAAGACCCCAGGTACTTTTCCGTGCAATGAACACATTGCATTGTTTCATGTACAGGAGAACACCTGCGTTTAAACTACTGACCTACCACTGGTCAGCTGGAAGGCTTCCTCACATGAAAATTCCAAATACCGAGACCAGTATTCGAATCACCGTTTGGCAAGTGTGATATTAATTTGCAGCACCATATATGAATTACCAATATTATGTATACATGTATAAGCAGGGCAAGAGATAAATGTGCGTACTCAAATACTAAAATCGCCATTTCTCCACCAAACCATATGCTATGACAACTCTTTAGAATCGCCTCTTCGAGACGACTCTAAAGAGTGGTCACAACCTAGTGTTTAGTGAAGAAATAAAGTTAATTTTGAAAATGCTTTATTTTAAAGCATCTTATCTGGACAATACCATGGCAACCTATATTGTTTAGGCAACAATGAACCAGACAACACAAACGGCGAATCACACTACTGGCAACATTTGTACCGATCATTATCATGTTATATACCATTTCTATATAGTATGTTCAATATTCATGTAGGAAATAATGACATCATGCATAATAATTAAATTATTTTTATATAATGGCATATGAACACAGGACAATTTGGCTCTGGCAGAAACTATATCATACCATAAGCAAACAGGGTAGACCCTGATCAGACGGCTCCTATATGAGCCGTCTGATCTGGGTCTACTCTGTTTACAAATGTGTGAAAAAGCGTTTATATAAATGGAAGGGTTAAAGTCCCATTCCTCGTGAAAAACAGTACTACCCTGACTTGTTAAGGTGCAAATATCGTATCTATTACATTGCCGAAACACTTGTGGTGACAAGAGCAAACAGGCTCAACATTTGCTGAATGTACCAACTTGAATAATATTTGATACAGCGTGATCCATCGTATTGTTTCATAACGCATCATGATATGTATGACCAAGAGGACATGACATGAGTGTTCATAACCCTTCAAACGTGCCACAGATAGTGAAACAGACTATATAGCTGACTACTGTTTTGGCCATTGTTTACTAACAGCGTAGTAATACAACAAACGACGCACATGGAGTGATTCGGTCATGCAGCATCATAATAACTGGCTAATGATTGAATGCGGTAGGCATTGGTTCCGTGTATAGTCTTTAAGATTCATTATCGGTCGAATTCAAACTGCTAATTTGACTGCAAAATGCTCTAGTGCACTTTCGCGGTTTAGAGCACTCTCTTTTTACACTCCCGCACCGCAGGTTATGTGGTAAAAATTATACAATATACCTTTATGCATGTACAACGCACGTATTTGCATTGAGGGTTCTAGAAGGAACCCTCTGGTCAGTGTCTACGCTGTTTACTGAACACATCAATATCAACTCAAGGGCTTATTCCAGCAAATGTTTTGTTTGCTGAGACTCCTTCATGTGAACATTGGACGGGTTCCAAAGTAAGACATTGACGGGGTTTCCTGAACTAATATGGAGACAAATGATTTAACAATGTCCTTTATGTAAGCGCATTTTTACACATCTGCAAACAGAGTAGACCCAGATCAGACGGCTCCTATAGGAGCCGTCTGATCAGGGTCTGCTCTGTTTGCTTTTGGTGTAATATAGATCTGATTCTGCAGCTTCTGCCTTAGCCAAATTGCCATGTGTTCATATGTCATTGTAAAAAAGTAATCTTAATAATGTTCATGACGTCATTGTTTCTTACATGAATATTCATCAGTGAAAGGATTAATAGCGGATATACACCGTGTACCTGACACCACCTACCATTCATGTATAGTACCACGTTCATTAGTTGCTATGGATACATGTACTATCTTCAACAAGAGCAATTTGTGCGTTTACTTTCTGTAATACGGTACATCCTGCAAACAGCCCATAACTATCAGTTTGAGGGACGAAACTGTGTTCCGCCAGGGATAACAGATCCAGGGAGTGTTGAACACGGAGCTTTGTGACACAGCGGATATGTCGGTATAAAAAGATATATACGAACAGGTGACTATGCTAATAAAATATGGCGGTGGCATGTGTTGATTATAAATGTTATTTAAAAAAAACATGACGTGTGTTCTGGGTCTTCCGATCAAGGGGCAACTTAATATCAGAAGACCTTCATTAACCCTTTCCCTGTACTATGTTTATTACAAATTCCAATACCTACTGAATATTTATTTTCAAAATGGCTATAGTGAAACATGGAAGGTGGAACATTGTTGCTATTTAAGAAATTTTAGAAACCGCCCTATCAAATTCCATTAGCAAACACAGCAGGCCTTGGTCAGACGGCTCCTATTGGAGCCGTCTGATCTAGGTCTTCTGTGTTTTCAGATGCGTGAAAACACGTTTATATGAGGGAAAGGGTAAAGAGCGACGAATTGTTTTAAAACCCCATGTTTATTTATGTAATCATTGCATCTCTGCAAATAGTTTTAATCCAGATAAAATGTAAAAAATTGACGCCTTTTGACACCTCTGTTTTGAGACCATTTTGATAAATAGAGCATTTACTCCATATGAGCGATTGCTCTATTTATCACAATGGTTTCAAAGCTACACAATTTTAAAATTTCCCTTCTTTCTAGTAAATGCTCCTTTTTAAATACGACTGCTAATTTGAGCAAATTCTTAAGTTCAGATCTTAATGCAGGTCGAAACTAAAGCTGAAAGCTCATGTAGGATCTTTCAGCATTAATTTCGACCTGCATTAAACTGTCGCATGTGTTCCTAGATATGCGCAGTTATGCATTTTAGAACACTGTATTATACATGATGGAAATACTTTTACTGCGAGTTATCCCGGAGTAATCCGAGTTCGTGATATCACAGTTCAATTCTATGATCTAGAATGTTTACTCCTTTCCATGTTCAATATTCATGTAATTACTAATGACATAATGAATATGTATTAGCTGAAATTTTAAACATTGCAGACTCTGATGGAACCGTCTGATCTGGGTCTGCTCTATTTACAAATACTTGAAAATGCATTCATATGAGGGAAATGGTTTAAACAGCTGGTGGCAAAATGCACTACAACAGTTATGCAAAAAGTTCCAATAGGAGTTTTCTGCATTACTTTAGGCTTGCATTAAGCAACTGTCTGCTTTACAGACACACATATATTAATAAGTCATGCGGTGTCATTAGCCAGAATTTACAGCAATAATTTTATAAAAAATATGAAGACAATGAGGCAGACAGCATTGAAGAGTTTTATTTATGATCAATACTTTATGATAGTATATGTAATTAATTAACCATATTTGGTTATAATTAATTTGTGAAAACTTGTACAAACAGCATGAATGCAGACGAGGCACCGGGTAATTCGGAATCTCGCCATATCCCATTCTTTAAAGGGGAAGTCCCTACATACGACGCGTTTCAAACATACCTACAATATACAAAACTCATTTGTTTATATGCTGAAAAGAGGTAAGCCACAAGAAAACCTATCGAACAAACGTTGACATGACAAAACATCCTTGTGTGTGATATCGACGATCCCGATTTTATTCCCCGATCTTTCAGTCTTATTCGGGTTGGGGTTTAGTTTCGTATCTGTTCGCGCTATTCACGTCTCTCCCACCACCTCCGAGACAAGCTGTTACGTAAACAATGGAGGGGTCGGGTGATCAACGGCAAAACGCGAAAATATTGAACGGAAAGGGCCGATACTATTTTATTGTAGAACAAAAATTGTAAGTATTTATGAAATCGATTTATTTTGTATCACAGGGATATTTTTCGATATAAGTTCAAGTTGACAATCTTCATAATAATGAATGAGCATAACAAATACCAAGTTTTATGATATTATTGAACATATGCGTTCATTGTAGGGACTTCCTCCTTAACTCTTTCGCTGACAATGTTGCATCTGTGATTACCTATGCAAACCGTTTGGATCCAGATGAGACGCTGAGTAACGCGGCGTCTCATCAGAATCCAAACTGTTTGTTACTGTGACAATTGTTTTTGCAACAAAAATAAGAAAACTAAAAATAACACAACGTTTGCAGACGACAAAATTTGGCAGCGAAAGATTTAAACACAGACAGTTAAAAGAACCCGATCTACAAATGGATGTAGACCACACTTTTCGTTCTAGACAGACGAGCTTTGCGTAATGTTGAACGGATTAGTTCTATTTAACCCTGTCCTGCAGAAATACGCCGTTCTAAGCCTCTGTAATAACCACTTCTTGAAACCATTGTGGTAAATAGAGCATTTGCCCCTGAAGGAGCAAATGCTCTATTTATCACAATAGTTGCAAACTACAAAATTCTAAAATTTTCCTTTTCTCTAGTAAATGCTCCTTTTGGGTAGATACATTCAAAGAGGTTGGGTCTAAAAAAGCCTATAGAGGAAAGGGTTAAAGATATTTGATTAATGCATATCATTCCAGATATTACATAAAAATCATCTCATAGACATTGTTTCGTTTTTGCCTTATTTATCAAAATAAACTGTTTTGTTGCTAATGAATTATAAGTGCAATGACAGCAAACAAAAACGATAGAAACAAAAATTCACTTTAAAGGTTAGTATGATCGATGGAGCAGTTCTTGTACATGTAGTGACATATATGAATACAGTAAAGCCTGTCTTAACCCTTTCCCTCATATTGACGACTTTTGACGACTCTATAGAAGTCACTTTGTGAAACCATTGTGATGAATAGAGCATTTGCTCCTATAGGAGCAAATGCTCTATTTATCACAATGGTTTCAAACTACAAAATTCTAAAATTTTCGTTTTCATTAGTTAATGCTCCATTTCGGTAGATTTATTCAAAGAGGTTTTATCTAAAAATAGCATATGAGGTAAAAGGTTTAGCGGTCATCAAAACGGAGGTCTTATTATGGGTCTGTAAGACAGCTAAATGCAGGTCAAACGTAATGCAAAAAGCTCCATATAGGATCTTTCTGTAATACGTTTGTCCTGCATTAACCAACCACCTGCTTTTCAAGGCTCGTGTGTTCAATAAATGAATAACCAATTAGAACATATTCTAGTGTATGTTTCAAGCCTCACATTGTTAGTATGAGTAGACATTTTCCGTTCATTTTGGTGCATCATACTTGTACACTGTTTTTGTCCAGTATCGTAATAACTCTTGGTACTATTTCAACACAGAGCAAAAGATTCATGTTCGTACTCAAATACTAAAATCTTCATTTCTCCACCAAACCCTATGTTGTGACCACTCTATATAATCGTCTCGAAGAGACTATTCTAAAGAGTGGTCACAACACAGGGTTTGATGGAGAAATACAGAAGTTGTCGCTTTAGAGGGGTTTAACTGTACCCGATGTCTTTGAATTCGCACATGATGTGTTTGGACATACAGTTGAACTTCCATATCTCGAATTTCAAGGGACCATACAAATTAATTCGAGATAACAGTGTACGAGTTTACAGCTTAATGCAGGCCTAAAGAAATGATGCAAGCTCCTGTAGGAGCTTTCAGCATTATTTTCGATCTGCATTAAGCTGGCACGTGTGTTTTCTAGATATGCGCAGTGATACACTTTAGAACAATTGTGTATTGTAAACTTTTACTTCGAGTTATTCTATTTCGAGTTCTCCGAGATCGAAGTTCAACTGTAGATTATATGACACGACATACTACCGTGAATACTCTGTTCGAGCCGTTCGAAATTGCAACTGTTAGAGCTATAGATAAAGGTGCGTTCTCAAATAATAAAATCTTCATTTCTCTTCCAGATCCTATTGTCTGCCCACTCTTTAGAATCGTCTCGAAGAGACGATTCTAAAGAATGGGCACACAATAGGGTCTGGTGGAGAAATAAAGGAGTTATTCTTGAAAATATTTAGATTTGGAGCTCTGAACTGTGTAAGCCATCTAAATCTCTGTATTTTTTGGAGGTAGTTTAGTCATTGTGACTCTGTTTGACTGTCTGATAATATGTTTACGTGTCTCAATGCCTGGATGACAAAGTCTTATACTAATTAGCAATTCAGGTATGCATATTTATGTAGATTCAATAAATCGTACATGTCATAATATCCAAGGATTTTATTGAATGAGCGAATATCTGTGTCATGCTAGCATTTTAGTATGTCTTCATTAATTTATAATATCTTGCTAAATTTCAAATACATTAGAGCCTTGAAACCTATCCTTATAGTAAGGAGCTATTTTAAAAGATTCACTACATGTACATACATCGAACAATTGTGTTTTTGTGTATCTCCCCATTATCAGGATGGTTCATGGAAGGACGGGTCGACAAACTACATTAACTCATTTGCTCCCACGATCCCATATATGAAACGTAGGCAAACAGTGCAGACTCTGATCAGACGCCGCATAATGCGGCGTCTGATCAGAGTCTACACTGTTTGCTGATAGGAATTTCAATATAAAACAAAACGAAATTGAAAAATTAGACCTGACATTCCTTAGATATAAAATGGACTAATCCAATATGTAAGCATGGACTAATCCACTGGGAGCGAATGGGTTAAGCATATACGAGCGTACAACAACGTAGAATTGCATAATCACAATGTATATAATGCAATGGTATAATAACGTGGAACTGTCAATAATGGCAATGTATATAATACACGCCTATAACAACATGGAACTGTCAATAATGGCAATGTATATAATACACGCCTATAACAACATGGAACTGTCAATAATGGCAATGTATATAATACACGCGTATAACCACATGGAACTGTCAATAATGGCAATGTATATAATACACGCGTATAACCACATGGAACTGCAATAATGGCAATGTATATAATACACGCGTATAACAACATGGAACTGTCAATAATGGCAATGTATATAATACACGCCTATAACAACATGGAACTGTCAATAATTGCAATGTATATAATACACGCGTATAACAACATGGAACTGCAATAATGGCAATGTATATAATACACGCCTATAACAACATGGAACTGTCAATAATGGCAATGTATATAATACACGCCTATAACAACATGGAACTGTCAATAATGGCAATGTATATAATACACGCCTATAACAACATGGAACTGTCAATAATGGCAATGTATATAATACACGCGTATAACAACATGGAACTGTCAATAATGGCAATGTATATAATACACGCCTATAACAACATGGAACTGTCAATAATGGCAATGTATATCATACACGCGTATAACAACATGGAACTGCAATAATGGCAATGTATATAATACACGCCTATAACAACATGGAACTGTCAATAATTGCAATGTATATAATACACGCGTATAACAACATGGAACTGTCAATAATGGCAATGTATATAATACACGCCTATAACAACATGGAACTGTCAATAATGGCAATGTATATAATACACGCCTATAACAACATGGAACTGTCAATAATGGCAATGTATATAATACACGCCTATAACAACATGGAACTGTCAATAATGGCAATGTATATCATACACGCGTATAACAACATGGAACTGCAATAATGGCAATGTATATAATACACGCCTATAACAACATGGAACTGTCAATAATTGCAATGTATATAATACACGCGTATAACAACATGGAACTGTCAATAATGGCAATGTATATAATACACGCCTATAACAACATGGAACTGTCAATAATGGCAATGTATATAATACACGCCTATAACAACATGGAACTGTCAATAATGGCAATGTATATAATACACGCCTATAACAACATGGAACTGCAATAATGGCAATGTATATAATACACGCCTATAACAACATGGAACTGTCAATAATGGCAATGTATATAATACACGCGTATAACAACATGGAACTGTCAATAATGGCAATGTATATAATACACGCGTATAACAACATGGAACTGTCAATAATGGCAATGTATATAATACACGCCTATAACAACATGGAACTGTCAATAATGGCAATGTATATAATACACGCCTATAACAACATGGGACTGTCAATAATTGCAATGTATATAATACACGCGTATAACAACATGGAACTGTCAATAATGGCAATGTATATAATACACGCCTATAACAACATGGAACTGTCAATAATGGCAATGTATATAATACACGCCTATAACAACATGGAACTGCAATAATGGCAATGTATATAATACACGCCTATAACAACATGGAACTGTCAATAATGGCAATGTATATAATACACGCGTATAACACCATGGAACTGTCAATAATTGAAATGTATATAATACACGCGTATAACAACATGGAACTGTCAATAATGGCAATGTATATAATACACACGTATAACAACATGGAACTGCAATAATGGCAATGTATATAATACACGCCTATAACAACATGGAACTGCAATAATGGCAATGTATATAATACACGCCTATAACAACATGGAACTGCAATAATGGCAATGTATATAATACACGCGTATAACCACATGGAACTGTCAATAATGGCAATGTATATAATACACGCGTATAACCACATGGAACTGCAATAATGGCAATGTATATAATACACGCCTATAACAACATGGAACTGTCAATAATGGCAATGTATATAATACACGCGTATAACAACATGGAACTATCAATAATGGCAATGTATATAATACACGCGTATAACCACATGGAACTGCAATAATGGCAATGTATATAATACACGCCTATAACAACATGGAACTGTCAATAATGGCAATGTATATAATACACGCCTATAACAACATGGAACTGTCAATAATGACAATGTATATAATACACGCGTATAACAACATGGAACTGTCAATAATTGCAATGTATATAATACACGCCTATAACAACATGAAACTGTCAATAATGACAATGTATATAATACACGCGTATAACAACATGGAACTGTCAATAATGGCAATGTATATAATACACGCCTATAACAACATGGAACTGTCAATAATGGCAATGTATATAATACACGCCTATAACAACATGGAACTGCAATAATGGCAATGTATATAATACACGCGTATAACCACATGGAACTGCAATAATGGCAATGTATATAATAAACGCGTATAACAACATGGAACTGCAATAATGGCAATGTATATAATACACGCCTATAACAACATGGAACTGTCAATAATGGCAATGTATATAATACACGCCTATAACAACATGGAACTGCAAATAATTGCAATGTATATAATACACGCCTATAACAACATGGAACTGCAAATAATTGCAATGTATATAATACACGCGTATAACAACATGGAACTGTCAATAATGACAATGTATATAATACACGCGTATAACAACATGGAACTGCAATAATGGCAATGTATATAATACACGCCTATAACAACATGGAACTGCAATAATGGCAATGTATATAATACACGCGTATAACCACATGGAACTGCAATAATGGCAATGTATATAATACACGCGTATAACAACGTGGAACTGTCAATAATGGCAATGTATATAATACACGCCTATAACAACATGGAACTGCAATAATGGCAATGTATATAATACACGCGTATAACCACATGGAACTGTCAATAATGGCAATGTATATAATACACGCCTATAACAACATGGAACTGCAAATAATTGCAATGTATATAATACACGCCTATAACAACATGGAACTGTCAATAATTGCAATGTATATAATACACGCGTATAACAACATGGAACAGTCAATAATGGCAATGTATATAATACACGCCTATAACAACATGGAACTGTCAATAATGGCAATGTATATAATTGTATAACAACGTGGAAATTGAAATCATGGCAATGGATATAATACAAGCGTACAACAACGTGGAACTGACAATAATGGTGATGTATATAATACAAGCGTGCAATAACATGGAACTGCAAATAATGGCAATGTAATACAAACATACAAAAATTTGGAATTGCATAATGACAATGTATATAATACAATGGTACACACACGTGGAATTGTCAATAATGGTAATGTGTATAACAGGTGCGTATAACAACATTGAACTGCCAAAAAAGACAATGAATATAATACGAGCAGACAACAACATGGAACTGATAATAATGGTAATTTATATAATACACGCGTATAGCAACATTGAACTGTCAATAATGGCAATGTATATAATATAATTGTATAACAACGCGGAACTGTCAATAATAGCAATGTATATAATACAATTGTATAACAACGTTGAACTGTTTATATTGGCAATGTATATAATACACGCGTATAACAACGTGGAACTGCTAATAATGGTAGCGTATATAGGACGCGCGTACAGATGCAATGGCGGTGTATATCATTTCTGTTTCCTTCAACGTCAATTTTGGCACGAACCAAATATGTGACATCGTGTTTGCAATTATCACCCACTGGCACAGATATAGTTCTCTACTTATGATAAAGCTTTCTGTCAGAAATTGCAGTGCATTAAATACAAGATAAAATATATCATTATTACGATAATAGTGATGATTATTCTTGAAATTATATGATCTTGTGGAATGCTTAGAATAAATCGGCGATCATTTTGGTAAATGTCAGAGTATGTGCACTTTCTCACCAGTTCAGTAGAACCTGTCTTACGCGACCTTAATTGAACACAGGAATCTGAAAAGGCAGGTGGTTGCTTAATACAGGGCAAAAGTAATAGAGAAAGCTCCTATAGGAGCTTTCTCTATTACGTGTGACCTGTATTAAGCTACCACATGCCTTACAGACCTGTAAACAGACCTTTTTTGATGGTCGCTTAAGACAGGTTCTACTGTATACCAAAACTCTTCAACACTTCGATTGAAAAGACAGGACGGTGTTAGATTCACAGTAGAACCTGTCTTAACCCTTTCGCTGCCAGACTCTGTCGTCTGCTAACTTTGTCGTCTGCTACAAATTTTCATTCTTTTGATTTTCTTCATTTTTGTTTCAAAAACATAGTAACAGTAACAAACAGTTTGGATCCTGATGAGACGCCGAGTTACTCGGCGTCTCATCTAGATCCAAACTGTTTGCATAGGTAATCACAGATCCGGCATTGGCAACGAAAGGGTTAAGCGGCCATCAAAATAGGTCTGATTATGGGTCTGTAAGGCAGGTGGTAGCTTAATGTAGGTAACAAACAATACAAGGAAACTCTTTTTGGCGTTTTCGGCATTACCGTTGCCCTGCTTTAAGCATCAACCTGCATTTTAAGACTCATATGTTCTATAAATCAATGGCCATCCAACTAATTCCTTTTCTCATATTGGCGCATTTTGACGCTACTGTAGATTTTAGTTTTAGAAACAAAATGCTCTATTTATCACAATGGTTTCAAAACTACCTAATTCTAAAATTTCCCTTTTCTCTAGTAAATGCTTCTTTTCGGTAGATTTATTCAAAGAGTTTCGGTCTAAACCTAGTTCAGGAGAGAATGTGTTAACACATGTGTTACTGTATTCTGTGACTTGAGGACGGTTTCATGTTTATAGAATCATATATCTTAGCATACAGAAAATATTACATGTAAGATATCAACAATAATTGCCTTGGGACTAGGAAAGTGTTCCATATTTAAGACTTTAACCGGAATTACTTTACTTTTCAAATAGCATTAGCAGCTGTGATCATTTCGCCTACGTTAACCATTTATTCCATGAATATTCATGTAAAAATTAATGACATCATGAATATTAATTAGAATAATTGTTATAAAATCCCAAGGAAACAACATCTTTCGTCAAGGGAAAAACTGTAGGACCATATTTGTATCATAAGCAAACAGAGCAGACCCTGATCAGACGGCTCCTACAGGAGCCGTCTGATCTGGGTCTACTCTGTTTGCAAAGGTATAGAAAGTGGTATTTATGGAGTAAAGGGTTAAGCCTTAACGTTTTACTCCAAAAGTATGCATTTTAACCCTTTCAACGCTGAATAGTCAGAGTAGAATAGCCCATCAGTGTTTAATCATAGAGTCCACTCACTGTGAAAGGTTTAACCCTTTCCCTGTTCTATGTTTTTTTTTCAATTTTCAATACCAACTGCATATTTATGAACACAATAATTATAGTGGAATATGGAAGATGGAACATTGTAGCCATTTAAGAAACTAAATAAACTGATCTATCACAATTCCATTCGTAAACAGAGCAGACCCTGATCAGACGGCTCCTACAAGATTCGTCTGATCTGGGTATTATCGTATTGCAGATGCGTGACAATACTTTTATTTGGAGGAAATGGTTAAACTAGGTAGAAGATGTTGAAAGACAAACCATGTAGACCCTAGAATGCGGGAGGGGCCCTGTGACATCGGTTTACACTGTTTGCATTTGGGCAGTGCATGATTGTCTCATTTTCATAAGGGTTAGCGGCCTTACAAATAGAGTAGACCCAGACCAGATGGCTCCTATAGGATTTGTCTGATTCGGATCTGTTGTGTTTCCTAGAGGGACTTTCTGCATGACGTTCGCCCTGCATTGAGGACAGGCCTTTCCTAAAGACCGAATCTGACATTTTTCGAACTACCGACTTTTTACTGTACATGGAATTTATGTCTACCACACAATATATGTATTTTCGAGTATACTTATACTTGCACATAATACTGCACAATGTATATGTATTTTCTAGTATGTTTGTTCTTGCATAACATATTTGTATTTTCGTGTATGCCTGTATTGGCACACAATATATGTATTTTTAATTCAAGTATGCCTAGGCTACTCTTGCACGCAGCATATTTATTTTCTAGTACACTTGTTTTTGGACACAATATATGTATAAATTTTCGAGTATGCTTGTTCCTGTACATAATATATGCCCAGTTGAACTTCTAATTTTCGAGCTTCAAGGGGTCATATAAATTACTTCGATATAACAGAGGTTCGAGTCATCATATTTCTAATCTGGACAATTCCTCAGGTTCACATCTTAATGCAGGAGGTTTCAGCATTATATTAGACCTGCATCAATCTGCCACTTATGTTTCTAGATATGCAATGTGAATAATTCTGTATTGTAAATTTTGGAAAGACCGAATTTGTACTTCGAGTTATCCTGACATCCGAGTTATTCGAGTCGATATATCGAATTTCAAATGTATTTGCGAATACGCCTGGTCTTCTATATAATATGTTTACTTTCTAGTATGTTTGTTCTTGTTCACAATATATGTATTTTCTAATTATGTTTGTTCTTGCCCACGATAGATGTATTTTCTATTATGTTTGTTCTTGCACACAATTATACCATAAAGAATAATTAATTACCCATCTAAAATTATCTTTATGATTTATAACAATGCAAAATAAAATTAATGTTTATTAATTTCAAATCAAAACCCTGAAGTTTTCCGATAACGGCGATTGAAAATATTCCTAAGCAACTCCGATCACTTCAGGTGGATGCAGTGGTAAGTGGTAGTTATAAACAATTGAAAATGCAACAACACTAAAACCATTCCCTGCTCAATATTCAAGAAAGATGTAATGGCATCATGAATATTTATATGGTAACCTTTTCACGGAATACATTTTCTTGTACAAAAACTGTAGAATCAGATACATATCATGTCAAAAACTAAACACAGCACATCCTGATCAAACGGCTCCAATAGGATCCATCTGATCTGTGTATACTCTTTTCACAAATGCGTAAAAGGTGTTTTTATGAAGGCTTTATAAAATGCCCTGTTATACATGTTCTGTTAAATAACAAATTGAATTACTTGTGTAGGCTAACATTCTCAATCAACGATGAGTGATTCAAATGAGTTCATATGTTACCTACAGATGTGTAACAGCAGAACGGACAGACGGACGGACATACATAATGATAAACAGACAAACACATGGCGGGAAAGAGTCCCCTGTTTATCATCGAGCTAAGGAAGATGATACAACCACTGATCGCATCCACCAGTATGGAGTATGGCGGTTCATACCAAAGCGCATGTTAATATATTTGAAAATGATTTAGTTATCTACAGAGCAATAATAGTCTTCAAAGATTTCGTTTTGTATTTCTTGCGTGACTGTCTCTGATGTTGTCTGTTATCTGTCATATTTCAGAGTAAAGATAAGACTTTGCTTTGTGTTTTAATGACAATTTACTCCATAAATACGCCTTTTTTCTGTGCCTTGGCAAACAGAGAAGACCCTGATCAGACGGCTCCTATAGGAGCCGTCCGATAGGATCTGCTATGTTTGCCTGTGATATAATATGAATATGATTCTACAGTTTCTGTCATGATCAAACATCCATGTATCCATGTGCTATTATGACAAGTAATCTTATTAGTATTCATGATGTCATTATTTCTCACGTTAATATTCATGGCGTAACGGGATAACACGTCTCAATGCAAGCGTGACCATTAAAGCATCATTTTGTCTGGAAGAACTGTTTTATTTCTCGAAAGAAAGCGGCACTGTCTGTTACAGGACAAACCTTACATAGAATTGTTAGACTGCTTCAAAGAACGTAGAATATAATCAGTACGTTTTATAATTCAAAAAGAACGATCTGGAACATAACTATACGTGTAGAATGTCTTAATAAGTCCATTAGTGTGGTTTTAACTCTTTTGGCGCCAAATTTAAATGTGTCGTCTGCAATAATAATTTCATATTAAATATAATTCTACACTACATAATAAATGCATATAACTAAAACATTTGTTTTTAAAACCTGTATGATCGGGCTAAGATAATACAGACAACAGTGAAGTCCCAGGTCAGATTACCGCCTTGAAAAGGCAGCATCTGACCTGGGACTGCCCTGTTTTCAATGGTGCCAACAGGCAACATTGGCGCCGAAAGAGTTAAAAGCTACAGCAATTTGTCTGTGTCCACAAGATAAATATATTTGTATTTTAAATAATTTTGTTTTGTGTGTGGCTATCATAACATACGGAAACATCTGTTAATGAGTCCTACATCTGGTGATGGTGTCTGCATTTAAAGCACTGAGTCAGCTAGTGATGACCCCTACATCTAAGTTGGTAATGATACCTACATCTAAAGTACAGACTCAGCTGGTAAATATATCTACATATAAAGTACGGACTCAGCAGATAAAGATACCTGCATCTAAAGTACGGACTCAGCTGTTAATGAGAATTTGAATTTTACCCATTATGTGTAGACTATTCAATCATAGGCTATTTATGAAGCCAACCTCTTTGAATAAATCTGCCACCCAAGAGCATTTACTAGAAAAAATATGTTTTTTTTCTAGAATTTGGTAGTTTTTAAAACATTGTCATAAATTAAGCGTTTGCTCCATAGGAGCAAATGCTCTATTTATGACAATGGTTTTAAAAAGTGACTTTTATATAGGCGTCAAAATGTGTCAATATGAGGGAATGACTCAATAGGCATCACTATACGACCCAAACAGTTGGCCGTCATGTTGCAGTTTTCTAGTAAAACAGAAAAAAAACTATTTAGCCGAGTTTTTGGTTACGTTTGCAAACTGTTTAGACCCATTCCCTCATATTGACGCCTTGTGACGCCTCTGTAAAAAATAACCTTTTGAAACCATTGTGATAAATAGAGCATTTGCTCCTTAGGAGCAAATGCTCTATTTATCACAATGGTTTCAGAACTATACAATTCTAAAGGTTTCCTTTTCTCTTGTTAATGTTCCTTTTCGGTAGGTTTATTCAAAGAGGCTGGGTCTAAAAATAGCCTATGAGGTAATGGGTTAAGACCTAAATGAAGCGCCGAGGAACGATGCATCTAACCAGGATTCAAAGTTTCAAACTGTTTCACACACTGACTGCATCACATATACAGTAAAACCTCTCTATAACGACCACTACATTGTGTTAATTAGTTGGTATTTTGGGCAGGTGGTTGTTTAAAGCAAGGTGAAAGTAAAACAGAACGCTCCTCTAGGAGCGTTCTGTTTTACTTTCGCCTTGCTTTAAGCATCCACCTGCTTTTAACACAAAATAATTGATGTAAATCAGTGGTCCTTATAGAGAGGTTTTACTGTACCATGTATAAGTATTTAACATGTTTGTGTATTTTGAAAATGAAACACGCGATTAGTTTTTGTAAACAAATATAAGTGTAAGTACATGGCTATAAGGACATGATTGTTGCATTAACACCTAACTCCATGAATATTCATATAAGAAATAACGATATCATGAATATTAATTATATTAGTTTTCATCTTGGTAAACTAACACAGGAAATCGTTGCTATTCAGAAACGTGAGAGTCAGGTTTATATTATTATTTTAGCAAAAATAATAGACCCAATTCAGACGGCTCCTCTAGAAGCCGTCTGATCTGGGTCTACTCTTGTTTGTTACGACATTAAAAGGCGCATTTACGGAGTTAACCCCTTCCGTGCCACAATGACGGGTTTATGATATTACATGCAAACAGTTTGGATCCGGATGAGACGCCGAGTAACTCGGCGTCTCATCAGGATCCAAACTGTTTGACACCCTGTTAACTGTTTTATAAAGAAAATGGAAGAAGTGCACACACTTACACTAAAGATAAACGAAACTATACCCAGCAGACGAAAATGTTGGCATCGAAAGGGTTAATGTAAAACGTTAAGAAAATGACGGTATAATAGAGTTGTGTGGGCAGGTTTTAGAGATAGTGTACACCCAGCATTGTGTGTATAGCATGTGACTTAATGTGACGTAAAATGTGCTGAAGAGGGGTCACATTTCATCTTGTATGCAGTCACTTTATAACTTTATCAATGGACTTGCTGCCAATACCATACATGCTTCGTGGATGTTAGTGAATACTTCATTGAGACCTTGCCCGCTCTTGCTATGTCGTACTTTGTTTCAAACACTTCGAAAAAGCTATTAACATGTTTTGACGCTCTCCTTAAGACATCGTTTTTTCCATTTCCATTTATATTTAAGACCAGTAAGCGACAATAAATGTGTTAATGCTTCCAATCGCTGCCCAATTTTAACGACTCGATGACGTTTTTGTTACGTTCTGAATAGGCTGAGTGTCCATTATTGCGAGGAATACAGCATCATAAGTCATGTGCTATACACACATTAACGCCCATACTGTCCCGAATGTCTCTAACGTTTTTAATTGTAAAGTAGAACCTAGCACAGTAAGCTAGCACTTAACCTTTTGCTCCATTAAAACGCCTTTCTACGTCTGTGTAAACACTGTAGACGCAGACCAGACGGCTCCGATAAGAGTCTGCTTTATTTGCTTAACCCTTTCGGCGCTAAATTTCTAATTGTCGTCTGCAATCGAATTTTGTAAACTCATATGGTAAAATAAAGAAATGAGATAAATAAATGCAAATTTCAAAGAAATAAAGCACAGATATGGAAATAGAGACTGATACAAAAAGTGAAGTCCCGAACCAACGCCGCCTTGAAAAGGCGGCGTCTGATCTGGGACTGCACAATTTGTCGTGGTGCATTTTTGCGTCTTTGGCGGTAAAAGGGTTAAGAAATGATAAAGATCTGATTCTACTGTTTCTGCTTCTGCTATCGCAAAAACTTCTTGTTTCTGTGTGTTACTATAATAAATTAATCTAATTAACCCTTCGCTTGCTATTCACGTCAATATACCTACCTGTAAATAGTACAGACCAAGATGAGACAGCTCCTGCAGGAGCTGTCTCACCAGGGTATGTACTATTTACAAGTTGGTTGTGCAACCAGTGCACCCCACAGCAGTGATTGCACAGCGATATACTTGTACACAGTGAAGATATATGTAATTATACAACTGGGCATGGGTAAAGAAGGAGAAATGTATTTTAAAATTCAGCAAGAGAAGGGTTAATATTCATAACGTCGTTATTTCTTACAAGAGTATTCATGGAGGAAAATATCAATAAATAAGTATGGACTACATTTTAGGACTGTACATGGTTTTAGACATCGACTGAATGTTAACGCATTCCCTCCTATTGACGCCCTTTGACGCATTTTGACGCCAATGTAAATGCCACCATTTGAAGCCATTGTGATAATAAGATTTTCTCCATATATAATTTCAAAAGTACTCATTTGTAAAGTTTTACTTTTCTCTAGTAAATGATCCTTTTCGGTAGATTTATTCAAAGTGGTTGGGTCTATAAATAGATTAAATAAGTTACCAAAGATGATTGCAACAAACAGTAACAACGTTTTAATGGGCACGATGTAAACAAACATAACAGCGCTGACTGTTCAAGTGAGCTATTCCAAAATTCAAACTTTGAATATTCAGGGATTTTTTCTCGAGTGGACTATTCCGAAATATAGACCCTGGTGTGAGGGCTCCTCTGAGAGAAAGGGTTTACTTTCCCAAATCGGTTTTCAGGCAAATTAGATGATGAAAGTAAGTAAATGATTCTGTGTCTCAGAACCCGAATGGTTTTAAACTCCACTGTGTATCACACTAATGGTTTTAACCTCCACTGTGTATCACCCCAATGTGTTTAGCCTCCACTGTGTATCTACCCCAATGGGTTTAAACTCCACTGTGTATCATCCCAATGGGTTTAACCTTCACTGTGTATCACCCCAATGGGTTTAACCTTCACTGTGTATCACCGCAATGAGTTTAACTTCCACTGTGTATCACCACCCCAATGGGTTTAAACTCCACTGTGTTCCATCCCAATGGTTTTAAACTCCACTGTGTTCCATCCCAATGGTTTTAAACTCCACTGTGTATCATCCCAATGGTTTTAAACTCCACTGGTTGCCATTCCACTGATTTGCCAATAGTATGGCACTCCATTTGTCTGCCACTACACTTTGAAAGAGCCATTCCACATATATATTTCAAAATATACCTTTCTTTAGTGCTGAATGGATATCACTGAAGATCACCCGTCGTTATGCAAATACTACTGGACTCACTTACACTGGATTCAGCATTGTAGATGACAAAGTGACTTAAATGAATAGCATGAATGTTATCGACAGCCTGGACAAGTGCATCAGTACTATATTATAAAACAACATATTATTCATGTTTTTACTGAAAAGACGTTAACACATTTCACGAAGAACAGCCATTATTGTAAATAAATTATATAATTATACTTAATGTGACAGTGTAACATCTGATGTACGCTCTTAACCCTTTCGGCGGCAAATTTCTAATTGTCGTCTGCAATCAAAGTTTGTTAAATCATTTAGTAAAATAAGTAAATAAGATAAATAAATGCAAATTGCAAAGGAATAAGGCACATATATAGAAATAGATATTGAGACAAATAGTGAAGTCCCTGATCAGACGCCGCCTTGAAAAGGCGGCGTCTGATCTGGGACTGCACTATTTGTCGTGGTGCATTTATGCGACGGTGAAAGGGTTAATAAGGTCACTAGGCTTAGAGTGGTGACCATGGTATCTACCCTTGGATAACAAGTCCTGGACAATGTTGAAACGGCATAGTAGAACCAGTCTTAACCAATTACCTCATAGGTTATTTTTAGATACACACTCTTTGAATAAATATACCGAAAAGGACCATTAACTAGAGAAAAGGAAAATTTTAGAATTTTGTAGGTCTATTTATCACAATGGTTTCACAAAGTGACTTTTATAGAGTCGTCAAAAGTCGTCAATATCAGGGAATTGGTTAAATTAAGCGCCGATCAAATGAGGTATGTTTATGGGTCTGTAAGGCAGATGAAAGCATAATGCAGATCAAAGGTAAGGCAGAAAGTTCATATGGGAGCTATCTGCATTGATATGTCTCTGTATTAAGCAACCACCTGCTTTTTAGACTCCTATGTTCAACAAATGAATAGCCGCTTAGGACATGTTCTACTGTACATTCTACAATCATATTGTTTTAGGAGAGGAATCTGATTACTTTTAACCCTTCGCTTGCTATTCACGTCAATATACCTACCTGTAAATAGTGAAGACCCAAATGCGGGAGCTGTCTCATCAGGGTCTGCACTATTTACAAGTTGATTGTGCAACCAGTGCACTCCACAGCAGTGATTGCACAACGAACTACTTGTACACAGTGAAGATATATATAATTATACAACAGGGCATGTGTAAAGAAGGAGAAATGTATTTTAAAATTCAGCAAGCGAAGGGTTAAAATAGCAATTATATTGTTTAAGAGATGAATCTGATTACTTTAAAGTAGCAATTATATTGTTTTAAGAGTTGCATCTGATTATACCTTTAAACAGGAATACATATTTCTAGTGCAACAGTCTCTGCTATCGTCCCTATACAGTAAAACCCCGCTAATGCGACCACCTAAAAGAGGTGTAATTCTGGGTGCTAGATGCAGGTGGTAGCTTAATGCAGGACAAAAGTAATGCAGAAAGCTCCTAGAGGAGCTTTCTGCATTACTTTTGTCCTGCATTAAGCAGCCACCTGCTTATAAAGACAACCATGTTTATTCATTAAGTGGTCGCATTAGAGGGGTTTTACTGTATATACAAGTATTGCTACTTCTGCGTGAAATTATGACATTCAACCCTTGCCTTCATAGTATTAATGCCTTTTCACGCATTTGCAAGCAGAGTAGATGTAATTCAGAGTTTCCTTAAAGAGCCTTCTGGTCAAGGTTTTCTCTGTTTGCGTATGGTAGTACAGTAAAACCCCTCAAATGCGACCACCAAAAACGGGCATAATTCTGGGAGACAGTCATGTGGTAGCTTAATTAAGCAGCCATCTGCTCATAAAGACATATAGATTTAATAATTAAGTGGTCGCATTACATGGGTTCTACTGTATATAGGACGTGATCTAATATATCCTGTGCTCATATACCATTACACAAAATAATCTAATTAATATTCACGATATTAATTTTTTATGTCATGAATATTCAACATGGAAAGGGTTAAAGGCAACGTGTGTTTAAACTGTGCGCTTAGGAAGTTTGTTAAGGTAGAATGAATGTGTTGTTTAATTAAAGAAACATTGAAACTAGTGGAAATATCTTATGAACAATGACTTAGAATGGTGAACATAATGTTGATGTTAATTTGTCGATGTCAGCAATATTATTATGATACATAAATACTTGAAGAGCTCTTATCTAATATTTCGACCACTAAGGGCCTTTTTTCAAATAATCTTTGAAAAAGGCCATTAGTGGTCGAAATGTAAGATCAGAGCTATTCAAGTACTTAGGTAGCAATATTATTATTCGCCCGAATTAACCCTTTCGCTGCCAATGCCGGATCTGTGATTACCTATGCAAACAGTTTGGATCCAGATGGGACGCCGAGTAACTCGGCGTCTCATCAGGCTCCAAACTGTGTGTTACTGTAACTATGTTTTTGAAACAAAACTGAAGAAAATCAAAAGAATGAAAATTTGTAGCAGACGACAAAGTTAGCAGACGACAGAGTTTGGCAGCGAAAGGGTTAAAGATGAATTTGTGTTTCTTTTAGATCCATATTAATGTAACTACAATAGAAACTGTCTTAAGAGACTATAAAAAGAGGTATAATCATGGGTCTACAAGGCAGGTAGTTTCTTAATGCAGGTCAAAAGTAATGCAGAAACCTCCTTTAGGAGCTTTTCGCATTACATTGTCTCTGCATTAAGCAACCACCTGCTTTTCAAGATACCTTTGTTCAATAAATGAATGTCCGCTTAACCTTTTCTTCAATAGGCTTTTTTCAGATCCAACCTTTTTGAATAAACCTACCGAAAAGGAGCATTTAGTAGAGAAAAGGATTTATTTTAGAATTGTGTAGTTTTGAAATCATTGTGATAAATAGTGCATTGGCTCCTATGGAACAACTGCTTTATTTATCACAATGGTTTCAAAACGTGACTTTTACAGAGGCGTAGAAAGGCGTATTTATGGAGGAAAGGGTTAATATAGGTTCTACTGTATTTAGCGGTGTTCCAACAGTGAGTCCCGGGTGGATTCCGATCGGTTAGTTATGTGTACGCAACACCGTAATAATAGTTTGTTCTAGAACAGAAACATTTCGAGCAGCGAAATAAACTATTAATTACTGATTCACAAATGCCTTCATCAGTTGTACAATGGGAATCTTCATTAAAGTGTTCAAGAGTATTGTTTCCATGGTTATAAGATATTTTCAATACGCATTATATATAAGCACATTACCTGTAAACTTCCAATGAACATTGGGAAAGAATATTTGCCCGTTTGCCGTCAGGAATGTCGTCCTTCCACTCCACATGCGTTTGTTAAGACAGCTGATCAGTTATTCCACAGACACATTTTTGAGCATTTGCATGCAGAGTAGATCCAGATCAGACGGTTCCTATAAGGATCTGCTCTGTTTACTTGTGATATTACAGATACAGATTCTGCCCTGATAAAAATAGTTTGTTTATAGTGATATTATACAAAAATCAATTAATTAATATCCATGATGTCATTATTTCTTATCTGAAAAATTAAAGACAAAATATTTAAAAGAAGGTAGAATATTTCTTGAAACTATTACTACACACGTGATACATTTAAAAAAACCCAAAAGTATAGATTTAATCCATAACAATCCTCTAGCCCATACATAGGACATAGGCAAACAGTGTAGAATCAGATCAGATGATTCCTAGAAGAACGCTCTGACCAGGGTCAGCACAGTTTGCTATACCAGTTAACCCATTTGCTCAAAGTGGAATCTGCCATGCTTATATATTGGATTAGTGTAAGTTTTATCTAAGGGATGTCTGGTCTAGATTTTCATTTTTGTTTTGTTTTATATTGAATTTCCTATCAGCAAACAATGTAGATTCTGATCAGACGCCGCCTTATGCGGCGTCTGATCAGAGTCTACACTGTTTTCCTACGTCCCATATATGGAATCGTGGGAGCAAATGGGTTAATGTCAAAGATTTTCACCATCATATATATTTTTGTAAGAATCCCTATATGTAATATGGATGGGTTCCAATTGTTTATCTGGACGAGTTAACTTTTATAACTTATGGGGGTTAAAATGTTTAAAACTGTAGTCTTTTATATGCATTGATACATTTACTATCGCTATCACGTGGTAACTTGATGATGACTGCTCACAGCTGCCATGCGTCAGCTCACATGTCCACCCACTGCATGCCAAACCTGCAGCACGCTGATAAAAGTTTCGTCGATATAAGTTTCATTTCGAAAACAGACCTTCTTCCATGTCTTTCGCAAGCATGTTTTTGTCCTAGAGACATTCAGTTCCAGAACAATACACAGAAATGTTTTTTCATGCATGTCTTGTTGTTTGCTCACCTGAGTAGCAGATTTATAATGTGGAATCTTAAGATCGTTGAATGTCCATCATACATCCGCCTACATTTACATTTTAGTATTCGCTAAGTCTCAGATAACAGTCATACCTGTATGTAATGTGAATAGTCATAAAATCTCGACCAAGATCGGGTTTGAGCTTTATCGAACTAATAAGTCAAGAGAACTGTGAAGTTGAATGACCAGCCTTTGTTATTTGATCTTGTTTACAACCTTGCACGTTGAATCATGTACCTAAAACATGCATTATCAAGTAGAATTTTATTCACTTATACTGTACAGAACTACAGATAAATGTACGTACTCAAATACTAAAATCGTCATTTCTCCACCATACCCCAACACAGGGCTTCGAGACGATTCTAAAGAGTGGTCATAAAATAGGGTTTGGTGGAGAAATGAACAGGATGTTCTTGACAATGTTTTAATTTACACATCTTATCTGGGGCTCTGCTTACATATGCGAATACAATATAGTTCCATTTATTCCTATATATCGATTGCCAATTGGATATTGGTAAAATTTGTACATGTAACATATCATAGCAATATCCTGTACAGCTGAACTTCGATAATTCGAACTCGGACAACCTGAACTTCGGGATAACTCGAAGTAAGAGTTCGATCCTTTCGAAAATTACAGTACAGACTTGTTCAGATCTGATGCATTTATGGAGTGAAGGGTTAATGTTCCTGTCTACATCTGTATAACCGTGTTAGATGAAATGCTAATTTACCTGTTTTAAAAATCCAGAATGTCTTAAAGGTCCAGAATATTTCTTTTGAGTGGAAATAAAGGAGTTTCTCTTGAAAATGTATGTTTAATTTATGCGTCTTATCTGGACCTCTGAAACTATTTTTACGTTATAGTTTGGACCATTATTGTAGCTTTCAAACAGATTCCATTAAAATGATTAACTACATCTCATGGAGATGAATGGGAAAGTAATATGTCTTTTCACAGATTAAACGATATAACGAAGTGCAATACAACGCAATTATAAACACATTATTTTCCATCTATTTGCCCATATCGATTGAGAATTAATGTAATTGTCATATATCATAGCCACAAGATGAAAACAAAACCTACGCTATCTAGGTATTAACTCTTTCACCGCCGCAGTCGCATAAATGCATAAATGCCACGACAAATAGTGCAGTCCCAGATCAGGGACTTCACTATTTGTCTCAATCTCTATTTCTATATATGTGCTTTATTCCTTTGAAATTTGCATTTATTTAACTCATTTCCTTATTTTACTGAATGATTTAACAATCTTGGGTTGCAGACGACAATTAGAAATTTGGCACCGAAAGGGTTAACCGGCGTAAAAATTGGGAGTATATCAACTTGGATCCCAATGAATATCCTTTCGGTCAACATCCCATCAAAGTCAAAACATGAGTAATTAAACTTTACTGTATAGATACGCCTGTTTACGAACTTGAAAACAGTGTAGACCTAGCACAGAGTGCTTCAGTAACAATTGTCTGACCAGGGTCTGCTCTGGTTGCTTATTTGATAACATAGATCTTATTCTACACGGTTTGTCTTTGTCAGAAATCCTTCGCTCACGTTTCGCGGTTTCATACAGTGACCTGGGTCCATGCTTATAAAGCTTTTAGTTGAGTCTGAGATTGTTCTCAAGTTTCTGATTGATCAGATTTGAGCCTTTGGCTCAAATCTGACCAATCAAAAGCTTGAGAATTCAAATCTGACCAATCAAAAGCTTGAGAACGAACTCAGACTCAACTAAAAAGCTTTATAAGCATGGACCCAAGTGTTTTTATACCTTCATGAATTCCAAAACAATATTCTATATATTCATTAACCCTTTCCCTGGTGAATATTCATATAGGAAATAATGACGTCATAAATATTAATAAGAATGTGTTAAAGATTGAATTACATTTTGGTTGTGATCATCGATGTATAAATCCAGACCTGATCACACACAACTTGCATGAATTCCGAAGGAATTCATGTAAAAAGTTGTGTGTGATCATGTCTGGATTTATACATCGATGAACACAACCAAAATGTAATTCAATCTTTATAATTCCACCCATCCGTCCTTTTAAAAAGTGTTGCATGTAGACATAAAAACAAAGACATTGGCTATTTTAAGTGCCGTGCGTAAGAATTCAATCAATACACATTCCAACAACTATGTCACTTTGTGTACTGTATCCTACGTCATAGATGACGTTTCATAGACTGTTCTCAACTATTTGACCTAGTTGCAACAAATCGAGGTTAACAATAACTAAAAAGCAATAAACATAATTACTTCAACACATGTCCTACCTTACTACTTTGTCATATTTCCTCTTAATCGATTAACTTGCATACTCCTCCTTGGAATCGATCTGTAAAAGCTCTGAACATAGACCAGTGGAATACGTGTCCAGATCTTCAAAATCTCTTGATCAAATCCCTTTTGTTTTCAATACAATTAACTCTATATGAAAGTTTACGTTTGATACACAGCCAAGTATTCTGAATTATGTTCAAATCCCGGTGACTGTGCAGGCAAAGAATTGGACCTAAAATGTTATCGGCGCGAAAGCATTAGCTTTCGCGTCTATATGTAACGCATAAGGTTGAATTTCACTGGTAGATCGGCTGCTTTATCAAGACTTGTGAAACTATTGTGGAATTGTAATTTGTGGTTTATGAGTGTAAAAACAGTATGGCTGAAATAATACATTTATATGTAGTTGGAAACAGGTCAACATATTTGTTTCTACTGTATAATTGTTTCTGGCCTGGTAAACAGCTATCCTAGTACCAGTACGTTGTCGTCCTGAAATAACTGATTTCACGGGGAGGTGTCTTGTTATTACTGACAGAGTGACCATGCCTATTTGACACTAAGTCTGGTCTGTAGCCCTTGCTTTGTTTTCTCCAAAGCAACACAGGTTATCACTGCCGATTACCACTTTACTTCCATCCGAAAAATAAACAGTTAATCCCACCTCCCAGAAGTTCACCTCGTCCTTTTCTCTCTACACTATGCGAGCCGCCCGGCTCTGCTGGCTCTTGATATTGATGTAATTGCTTGCTTTTTATCATAAGTTTCACTCTTAACACTTAAATTTCAAAATACGCGCTCCCCAAAACTTCAAAACAACATTTTCTCCCAATAATTCTACGTCAACATGGTTTCAAGGAATTTGTCAATAAATAGAACTTCATGCATAGTAAAAAGAAGTAGTTCCATAGTGTATCGGCTACTGGTTACCGACTTCATGTAAATCATGGAGCAACGACAGAGAACCAGCTCTTTACATTCATCGAAAAATGAATGTCAAATTCCAACCAATCAGATTCGGCGATTTTGTGTAAACGTCACTGGATTGGAATTATTTTATATTGGCTTATGAAAACATGATATTTTGGCTAAGGAAGAAGCTGTAGAATCAGATCTATATTACACTATAAGCAAACAGAGCCGACCCTGATCAGACGTATATGAGCCGTCTTATCTGTGTCTACTCTGTTTGCAGATGTGTTACATGTAAAATGCGCTTACATAAGGGACATTATTAATTAACAAAATAGAAGGCAGATTTATTATAATTCTATAAACAAACAGGAACGTCTGATCAGACAGCTCCTACATGAACTTCTGATCTGGGTCTTCTCCATTTGCAAATGCTTTAAAGGTGTGTTAAAGAAGTGTTTAAGAGACATTAAAGGAATAGAACTATTTTCCTTGCAATTCTTCCGTTTTTTTGTCCTGTAGGTAAACGATGTACTTAAATCATATAGTTACCTTCTAGTTGAAGACAATAATTTGGAATTTGCGATATTAAAGTGCATTAAGAACAGTCAAAATGGGTAGAACTATAATTACGTAAAACCCATGACAACCTACATTGACAAGTATTGGCTGATTTTCAAACATTAATGCTTTAGGCACCGATTAGGTTTCGTATGCAAAACATTATCATCTATTTTAAGTGGACATCATTTTAAATGTTTTGTAAAACATATTGAAAGTACAATAAAACCTGTCTATAACGGCCACTAAAGTACATCAAGTATTTTGTGTTAAAGGCAGGTGGCAGCTTAAAGCAAGGTGAAAATAAAACAGAACGCTCCGTTCTGTTTTACTTTCAAATTGTTTTAAGCAGCCACCTGCCCTAAAAACCAACCAACCAACTCAATTTAGTGGCCGTTATAGAGATGTTTTCCTGAATTTGAATATCAAACATGTTTGCAAAAGATAATGGCAGATTCTGCTCTTGCAACAAACACAGTTACTTGCTTTCCGGTGACTTCGGCGATGATTATATGAATATCTCTCTAGGTATTGCAAACAGTGTACACATAGACCAGCCCCAGTCGCAGTATCTGTGACGCAACGTCTAGTATGGATCAACACTGTCTGTTACTTATCAGAATGTATTGTAATTTGTTTTCAATATTTCCATACAGCTTAAGATTTTATCAAATCTCTGATGCGGGTCTACACGATCAGAAATGCATTAACCCTTTCGCTGCCAATGCCGGATCTGTGATTACCTATGCAAACAGTTTGGATCCAGATGAGACGCCAAGTAACTCGGCGTCTCATCAGGATCCAAATTGTTTGTTTCTGTTACTATGTTTTTGAAACAAAAATGAAGAAATTAAAAAAAATGAAAATTTGTAGCAGACAACAAAGTTAGCAGACGACAGAGTTTGGAAGCGAAAGGGTTAAGGATCCTTTTCCCAGAGACTGTGTACAAAAGAACCTCTGGAATCTTCCACCACTTGTAATTAGCTGACCGTCGCGATATGACTGAAATACTGTAAACCCTTTCGGCGCCAAATTTCTAAGTGTCGTCAGCAATCCAATCTTGTTACATCATTCGGTAAAACAAGGTACTAAGATAAATAAATACCATTTTCAAAGGAATAAAGCACATATACAGAAATAGAGTTTGAGACAAAAAGTGAAGTCCCTGATCAGACGCCGCCTTGAAAAGGCGGCGTCTGATCTGGGACTGCACTATTTTCCGTGGTGCATTTATGCGACATTGGCAGTGAAAGGGTTAATGCGACGATTCTAAAAAGTGGTCACAGTATAGGGTTTGGTGTAGAAATAAAGTTGCTTTTCTTGAATATGTTTGAATGTACGCTTCTTATCAGAACCTCTGGTAAGTAACTGTCAGAGTGTCGTTTCTACATGTCGCCTATCCGCCAACTTGTTTTCTTATGTGTAATGAGTATATCAAGACTATATAGTTAACCCTTACAGTTCGGGGAACGAGTCACTAATGTCCTTTCCAAACAGTGTAGACCCAGATTAGAGGGTCATCAGGGTCTGCACTGTTTGTTATGTTACGTGTACACCTTTCTTTAATAAAATCCTTAAATATTCACCATAAGCGTGGTTTGTTTTAATTTTGGAATAGTCCATTTGAAATTTCAGCGTTGTAAGGGTTAATTCTAGAAATTGCAATTCCTCTTGTAGACATTAGCCTGTTACAACTATTGTAATCTGTCTGACATTAACCTGGCTATATTTCAGGCAATAACCATATAATTTATCTGACCTTAGCCTGTCTTTATGTTAGGCAATAACCGTATCTTTTGAATGGCATTAGCCTGGCTATATTTGAAGCAAAAGCCGTATACCTTTTCTCAGATTAACCTGGCTACATCAGATAGTGACCTCACATCTGGTCTGACCTTAGCCTGGCTACATTTGAAGCGAAAACCGTATAATTTGTTTGACATGAACCTGACTACATTTGACAATAACCTTACAATACCTCAAACCTTATTCTTGCTATATTTCACATCTGGTCATATTTCGGTCATGTTTCAGGAATATAACCAGGGTTAAGGTTAAGTTGTAGTTTTACGGACAGACCAATTGTATAAGTGTCCACAGTAAGTATTGTGTGTCTTTGTGTGAGTGTGTGTAAGGAGGGAGTTGAAATGCTGGTACAGTGAAACCCCTCTAAACCGGGGGTAACGTTTAGCATACATATTTGTCTTGGAGACACATGGCAGCTTAACCCATTCCCTTATATTGACGACTTTTGACGACTCTGAAGAAGTCATTTTGTGAAACCATTGTGGTAAATAGGGCATTTGCTCCTATAGGAGCAAATGCTCTATTTATCACAATGGTTTCAAACTACAAAATTCTAAAATTTTCATTTTCTCTAATTAATGCTCCTTTTCGGTAGATTGATTCATATAGGCCATGAGCCAGAGGCCCAAATTTTGGCCATCGGTACCATCTTTGGGGAATAATGCTATCAATGCTTTTTGATAAGATATAAGTATCTAGAATCAGAAAATATGTGATAGCAGTAAATCGGTGGTAGCTTTTTGTATTTTTTTCACCAATTTTAACCCTATGGTAAAAATGGTGTTTTCTAAATCTAGCATTAAAGATAAGACATCATTAAATTTCAAACTGATGTCTCTCTCTTGTTACATCCTGTATCTACTTGAAAATTGACTGGCTTGTAGCTGTAGTTACACACGTTCCATTAATGTTGTTATTTGTTCACAAAAAGTGGTTCATATAATGTAAATTCTTGCTCATACGTACACGGAATTATGTTTACATTCATATGTATTTTGCAGAAGTAAAATTTCTCCGGAGTTTTGCATACCTTCATCATCTTTATAAATAGGCTCATAAAACTTCATATGTATATTCACAGTAATGAGGGCAATGAATTGACTTCAGACTAGAACCCTTACATATAGCATATCTTAATGCAAATTGTCAGAGTTATGTCCCTTTTAAATCTTCCATACACTCAAATTGTGCCAAAACTGAAATATCTGAAAATGAGTTGGCCCCATGAAAGTTCACCAGCATTTCACTGTCATTATATCAACGACCAAATTAACGATGAGAACCCTTTAAGCCAGAACCCAGTAATTGTTTAGGCCAAATTATGTCCCTCTATGAAACTTGTATGTAACAGGTAAGCTATAAATATCCGATCAACCACTTCAGAGCTAGCTAATTCATGATATACTTTTGTACATGTATATTTATTATTCATCATAAGCATTACAACTTGAACTATAGGAAATGGATCCCTCCCCTTCTTCCTTATGATGGTATTGTCTTTAGTCAAGTATGCATTTTAGTGAGAGAAAAAAACACAAAAAAACAAAGTCCCGTAATTTTTCTTACTACACAATTCCCCATCTTCACATCAAGTTGTTTATCTGTGAAAGTTTTATGCATATATATGCTTTATGGTAAAGAAATTTGCCAAGACCTGTAACTCTGGATAAAATAGTCAGAACAAACATTTCCTTCTTAACGGTCATTTTCACATCATGGTTGCCAATTTGCGAAAGTTTGAAGCAAAGCCCCCATTGGTGTATGAGGAGTTGGAAACATAAACGTTGCGAGATATATATAGGAGCATAAAATGGTGATTACCATATCTAGCATGCTTATATGTAGACATTCTGTTTTCACTTTAAGGTAATTTGAAGTAAAACGTATTTTTCTGACCATCCGTTAGTTTGTCCATTGGTACATGTTAAGGTCAGCATTTCAGTTAACTCAGATGGTACATCGTTCGCTTTCGGGCAGGACGTTGTGATTATGATCGCTGGTCGGGTCATACGAAAGACTTTCAAAATGGTATTAAGGTGGGCTGGTTGGCCCGATGTCTGGTAAATGTTACTGGGTATGGGTTGCAGTTTTCAATTCTATACACTAAACACATTAAAGAATCAATAAAATCAGAGTTGCTGTATCCAATTCTGTCTCTAATGCATCTATTAGCACAAGATGGCAAAGGTCAAGGACTTAATAATCATCGGGTACTGGTGATACATTTGGACAGTAAAGACAGAGAAGTGAAAATATATTAAAACATTGAGTTATCAGTAAGTAATGCAGATTTTAGTCAGGTGTGTTCTTGTTAAAAGAATTGCACAACATTCATTTGGAATCATAGAATGTGATATTTAGGATTTTTCAAAAGCAACAAGCAATGACAAAACATGAGAGGGAACCTCCAAAACAAAGTTTAACAATTTGTTATCCATTTGAAACATAATGGCTAAAGGAAATCATGATATGCTAGACATAAGCAACAATAACACATTAGTAAGATAGATTTGCAGAAGAAATTGACTAGTGTAAACAATGTCCAAGTACATGTTATTGTGCTGCAATAGTAGATAGGACAGAGTTTGCTAAAACAGAAATTAATTATCAATGTGGTATAAAATCTTTGGCCGTGATAGAATATACATTATGTTTGAATTATGAAGAGAAAAATTAATCAAAAACTGTGGTGATGACTTGAAGTAGAGAGTCTGGTCATTATATGCTAAGCAAAACAATTAAACAGATTAGGAAGCATTTGGGGAGGTTTCTAAATAAATAGAGTCAACCAATGCATTGGCAACAGAAGGATACAGCAAACACATTTAATGACAGTGAGAAGGTCCTGGCACTTCAGTACTAACTGGATGAAGTAGATGAGAGTCTGACCATGCAACTGAAGTAGTAAATCAAGTTTTTATAACCTGGTCAGAGAACACAGAATACTTTGTAATGTATTTGGCTTTTCATGCTGATACATACACCAGAGTCCCATTATATTAGAAATGCAGGACTGGAGCAATGACTCCATAATATCAGGAATACCATCACTATTAAAATATAAGTTTGTGTGTAACTTTGCATTGGCACGGCCTTAATTATAATAGTAAGGCAAGCACAGTGGGATTCCCGACCAGGAAAGACAATCCCTAAGCAAAGTTCTTAAGTTGGTTAGAGATCTGGTTAGAGATCTGCTTCAAATTGTTACATGAAGTGCAGCCATTTGTCTGTCTCCTACATTCACCATAATATGTAGGTCATACCAGACGCTACCTTTGCTGTGCGATGATGAAGGGTAATCTTCAACAACTATGCAGCGAAAACTTTGCATAGCGCTCGCAAAAATACAAACGACCAGGCCGTAATTCAGAACCCAAATTTTCAAAATTATTATAGCTTAGGCAAAGTTATTTGTGCATTGGATGGGTGGTCAGGCAACCAACATTCGAACAGTATTAAATTATTGGGATGTCTGTTTTTTTAAACTTGTGAATGCTTATAATGACTTTCTACACTTATGTCAGTAGCCGGTGAGAATACATGTACCGGTATTTGTAAGTAGGGCGATTGTTTGTTATGTATATTTGCTTTACGTTAGTTTTATCATTCATTTGCCACATAGGACTATCAATGATCCAACAGGAGAGATTGGGGGAGAGCAGAAGAACACTCTTGTTCTCTGGTTCTTCAACATTCCCTGTCAAAATTACTATTAGCAGATCGATACATTATCCTATCACCAGGTTAATAATCTTAGAGCTACCTTCATATGCCAAGTGCAAAGCAAATGTGAAACTTTTAGCTGCTTTTGGCTACTGACCGTTCCAAGGCGGTACACCTACTTTCAGCCTATGGTCAACTTTGTTGTTTAATATGCTTAATGTTTAATGTTTTTGTCTTGATATGCGTCCTGTTATGTTTTGTCTTGTGGCTATACCGTTTCTTTTTTGATGGTGTTTGGTGCGGTGCCATTTCGCATGTGGCCCTCCCTGTTTGACTATTTTTCCATATTGAATCATATTAAAACCTTTGTAATAACCTTTAGGGCAATCCCTTCAACCTCAGTCTGATGGGAATCATCTTGAAGAAAATCTGACAGAACAATGATACGATAATATTGTTTCTGTAATTTATGTGTCAGTGACAATGCACAGAGAAAAAAAAACGTTTTCAGAGAAAGAACACTGGGGGGGGGGGGGGGGGGGGGGAGTTTGGGCACTTTTTAACTCAACTGCCCCTTGTTCTAATTTTAAACAACATGTCATTCAGATGTGCCATTCTCCATCCTACATATTAAACTCCTGATCATAAATGCAAAAATGTAATTGATCTGTATTGTGTTTTGTATTGGATACCGTGCGACAATGAAATCGCTAAAAGCATGTATGTTAGATTGACACAGATGTCCATCAAGAATGACCCATGTTTCATCTAGGAATATGTAATTGTGTACGAACCAATACGGGTGATTTCTTTGAATGTGGCAGATTCAATATCCATATTCTTCAATAACATACTACTGAGTATTTTGTTTGACACGACATGTACATTCAGTCACAAGAAAAATATGAACACAACAAAAGCCCATACCCACATATCTTCATCAGACAGAAGTTTGAGGATATTTTAATCTCTTTTAATTCAAAAGATAATGACAATAAAACAATTTAGAGCTAGATATGGTCTAACTAAAATGGTAAGCAACGAATGCTAATGATAATAAATATTATCACCCAGCCACATCCCATCTTACAGGCTACTAATCTATTTCGGGATAAAGTGGAAACTGGACCAATAAATAAATAATGATCAGGTCCACATGAAACTAGAATTTTTTTCTACAAAAATTGATGTTCCCCAACCCCGCGCGGACAAAGTTTCCCATATACAATTTTCAAAGTCCTGTAACTCTGTAGAAAATCATCGAACCTGAACAGGGATAATATAAGCACAACTAGGCGTAGTGCAGTTCAATCTTATTAAGTTTAATGAAAATCCGACAACATGTCTTGGAGAAACCGCGAGGACAAAATTTCAATGTAAAACAAGATGTGTTTGTGAAACACTATGCCCAGACCTTTGACCCTGAAGGATGACCTTGACCTTTGACCCACGGACCAGGGAGTTAATCGCGATACATCACACTTGTGCCAGGTTATTTTGAAATCAATTCACAGATAAAAAAAAGTTATAGAAAGGACAAGAAATTTGGGACGGACGGATGGAAGGACGCACAGACGGAATGACGGACAATGCGATTACTATATGGCCGCCGTTGGGGTGCATAAAAATCAAAGTCCCACAACTCTGCAGAAAATCATTGAACCGGAACATAAATAAGATAAACAAAACAAGGCATAGTGCTGATCAATCCTATGAAATTTCATGAAAATCCGATCAAGGGTTTTGGAGAAACCGCACGGATAAACTAAAATCGGACAGAAGAACGGACGGGCGGAAGTGTGTGTGTGTGTGTGTGTGTGTGTGTTGGGGAGGGGGGCTGCAGACATACGGATGGACAGACGGACGCCACACACAAAAACAATATGTCCCCCAGTATACTTTGGGGCATAACTAGCAAGTGCATTGGTTACTAAAATAATAAGAATATCAAGTGTTAAGCTAACTTGTACATTGGGGCACTTAAGTCTATAAATGGACAGATAGGCAGACGGATGAATGGACGGACAGATAGAGGAACATACATATGGGGTGGACAGATGGAAGGACAGTTAGACTGACAACCTGATTCAGGTATACCATCATAATTTCGTTGTTGGGTATGATTCCAAATGTTGTAAATCTGAAATCGTTAGCTTCACTTTTCATTGAAATTTTGTCTCAAAATGCGGATATTGTATAGCATAATATAAAACGCATTAACACATAGAAAGCTACTATCGATGCAATGCTATCACATATTTTCTAACTCTATAGATGTATATGATGTAAAAAATCACAATGGGAATTATTCCCCTGAGATGGTACCGACCAACCCTACTGGCTCATGGACTAATAGAGGTTGTATCTAAAAATAGCCTATGAGGTAAAGGGTTAATGCAGGGTGCAAGACTTTCACACCTGCCTTATATCTAAATTATTCTCTACTAATATTCCGGTTTGTAGGCGGATTTACTGTAGCTGCTTTTCAGCTCATTTGCGATCGAATGATAAGGTATATTGTCCGATATCAATGCGGAGAAAGCAAAAACAGAAAATCCGTTAGTATCGGTATATAGTGTACTTGTTAAATTATTGTTATTTAGCTACGAAACGTTGCATTGTTTTAAATAATGCATCCTGCACAGTATAAAATTAGGAGTTTCGTTCATTTGAATGCAGTTAAACTGGTCATTACCCTTAATAATGAACAAGAACCGACTTTGAAATCAAGTATATTTCCATATTTCGTGCAGAATTAATATAACTCGTACTCGTAATTATTGGAATGTTTATTTTCTGAATCGAACTAGCATTCCGTTTAATTTACTTCGAACATGCAGTCATGGAGGAAATTTTCTTATGGTAAAATAAGAAACAAATAAATCGCTATTGAACTAGATAAGATCTGGAGACTTTCGTATCGCAAACTTGTTGTAACTAAAAAATCTAAGGGTCAAAACAGTGGTGACCTTTGTAAACAGTTTGGATCCAGATGAGACACCGAGTAACTCGGCGTCTTATCAGGATTCAAACTGATTGATACAGTGATCGTGAATTGTAAAAAAAAATGGGGAAAATACATTGCTTTTAGTATCAAAGAAGATGACATTTTTGCAAATGTTTATAGATATTGCTATAGTTTTGCGCTACTCCCTTGGTATATTATGAGATAATAAAATGTGGAAATGCATGACAGGAGCGTGTATTTGTCAAATTTGGTTTTAATTAAAATTAATAAAATGATTAAAACGCTCAAAAAGGTTGCATGAAATATTTAATAGTATTTGCAGGAAATAAATACAGCTGACAATGGAATGCGTTTCATGGTTCTAAGTACCATCTCTTATTTCTATAACAAAAAAGCTATCTACCAGATAATAATGACTGGTCCCCTAATATTCTTTAAATGGAGAATAGCTGCGGATGTCATATTGTTATGTGATATCGATGCATCATACATTTGCTAAGAATCTTTCCAGTTTGTGTTTTTGTTTTTGAAGTTTTATCTATACATGTTTAAATGTTAATTATTTTGCACGTGCCTAGATATCGCATTTGAGCTAATGCACTGTTTATCACAATGGTTTCAAGACGTGACTTATTACAGAGGCGTAGAAAGGCGTATTTATGGAGGAAAGGGTTAAAGACCGATATTTCTTCTTGTTTTAGTTTTTGAACGATCATGACTTTACTGGGTTGATTAAGGTCGGGCAAAACCAATGCTAACAACTACTATATGAGCTCTCTGCATACCTCCTGTCCTCCATAAAGCCATCATCTGTTTTCTTCTTTTGATTGGTCGTGTTCGCGAGACCGTACTGTACCCAGAACATAATTTTATATATGTCAAGCATACACATGCGTGTATCGCTATTGATACGAACCAAGGAAAGCAGAGAGGACAGAAGTATATATAGTTTCAATATTTCATCAGAAAACCGGTACATTCTAACGCATGGCACACTGGAATTGCTAACCATGACTTTGGCTTGTTAAGTAAACTCCATCTAAACCAGAATTCAAGTAGAGACGAATTCAGATACTTGTAGGCAGATGGCAGCTTAATGTAGGCTGATAGTCAGGCAGAAAGCCGCCACCTGTCTCCAAGACCGATATTTATTCTAAATTGAACGTTCGGTTTAGATGGTTTTGCTGTACATCCATTTCTGTTACACTGTATACGTGGACAGACGCCGCAAGAATCTGTTTTATATGACATTGTTTGTGGGTGTTGGAATCTGAAATCATCACCAACTATAATGTAGCTTCATGTCAGAAGTATTTTGCTTGAAATATAAAATGGAATTTCCGAAATTATAAACTGATAGAATGCCAAGAATATTTCGGCTACTACCGTTGCAAATAGGATAGACAATGACGTCGAGAACCAGAATACAAACTAGTCTCACACTTTATAACATTTTGAAAGACATTGAGAATAAAAACGTTCACGTTCAAAACGAATACAGGAAAATCTCTCTAAACCAGACGTCTAAAAATCTAAACAAAAAGTGTCGTTAACTCTTTCCCTGCTGTATATTGAATCCAAATTTTAATACCTGCTGCATGTTCTTGGTCAAAATAGGTATAATGAAATATAGAAAGTGGAACATTGTAGCCATTTTGGAAAGTAAAGAAACAGATCTATCAAATTCCATTAGCAAACCGAGCAGACCCTGATCAGACGGCTTCTATAGGAGCCGTCTGATCTTGATCTACTCTGTTGGCAGATGAGTGAAAACACGTTTGTATGAGAGAAAGCTTTAATAAAGGGTTAATCAAATTAAAATTGCTTACGATCATAAACCACCTTCACCTAAAGATGGAAAGTCTCCATTAATTAGGACGGTTTTATGGAAAACGTATGCTAATATAATTGAAGTTCTGGAATTGACTAAACAGTAATATACATGTTATTACTTGAAGATCGTTTTAACTCATCCCCCTAGTCTATTTTTAGACCCAACTTCTTTGAATAAACCTACCGAAAAGAAGCATTTACTAGAGGAAAGGATTTCTTCTAAGAAATGCATAGTTTTGACACCATTCAAAAGTTTCAAAAGATGTCTTTTACACTGACGTCAAAATGCGGCACTAGAAGAGAAGAAGTTAATCCCTTTCCTGCCTAATATTAATGTCAGAAATACTGACATCATGAATATGTATTAGGTAAACTTTCATAATGACATATATTCACATAAATATTTGGTATTGGTAGAAAATGTAGGATCAGATCGATATTATTACTTAACTAGACTTCTGATCAAATTCATGAAAAGGCGTTTCTATGAAGGAAAGTGTTAAGCGACAAATAGTGCAGTCCCAGATCAGACGCCGCCTTGAAAAGGGAGTTTTTGTCTCAAACTTTGCTTCTATATCTGTATTTTATTCGTTTAAATTTGGCATTTATTTATTTCATTTCCTTATTGTACCGAATGATTTAACAAAATTAGTTTGCAGACGACTATTCGAAATTTGGCGCCGAAAGAGTTAAACCTTTACTCCATAAATTCGCTTTTCTACGCCTTTGCAAACAAACCAGACCCAAATCAGACGGCTCCTATAGGAGCCGTCTGATCAGGGTCTGTTCTGTTTGCTAATGATGAAATATAGACATGGTTCTACAGTTTCTACCATGGCCAAAAATTCCTGTTTGTCCATGTGCTATTATAACAAATTAATCTAATTAATATTCATGACGCCATTATTTCTTGCATAATGGAGGAAATGGTTAAAATATTATTTACTCAATATCAAGATGAAATGCACAGTTATCTAATATCGTATGATTTATCAAAATTATGCATTTTTACTAGTTTCCTCATAGAAACGCCTTTTCAAGCTTTTGCAAACAGAGGAGACCGATATCAGACGGCTCTTGTATGAGCCGTCTGCTCAGGGTCTGCTCTAATTACTTATAAAATGCAGCTGAACTTCGATAACTCGAACTTTAAAGGACCGTACAAATTAGTTCGAGATAGAGGAGTTCGAGTCATCCGATTTCTAATCTGAACAATTTTTCAAGGCCACAGCTTAATACAGGTCTAAAGTAATGTTGAAAACTCCTGTAGGAGTTTTCAGCATTACTTTCGACCTGTATTAAGCTGTCACATGTGTTTCTATATATCTGTAGCGATACATTTTAGAGCAATTCTGTATTGTAAGTTTTGGAAGGACTGAACTTTTTGTTCGAGTTATCCCGAAGTTCGACTTATCCGAGTTCGAGATATCGAAATTCAACTGTATACAGGTATGATTTTACACTTTAAGTCTAAGCTATATCCGATGAAAAGTTTGCCTTATAGAAATGAAGCCACTGAATATGCATGGGGTTATCTATGCATAAATGTTCTTGAGGGAAAGCGTGGAATATGTAATTAAATACATGTACAACTGTATCATGAGTTTTAAGCACATGACATTAATGTGTGGAAATTACACTTATAGGCCCTATGGTGTAGGCACGAATGAACCGATCATTATATTATTATTATTATTATTATAAGTTGTATAGCAGTAGTAAAAACTGGCATTGCCTGCGTGCGCATGATTTTGGACTATGTACTTTCGCGCGTAAAACTGTTACAAGCAAACATAACAATAACTGTTTTAAACGTATCTGACGTCTTTCTCACGAAGGACGACGTTACGTAACGCTACGCTAAAGCACGTCCGATGGTAGCACCCAACATCGTGTTTGCCAAAGAAACATCTAATGTGTAATTATCTGACATAATTATGCTGATATTTCGGTTCGGATATAACAAATATTATACAGTAGAACCTCTCTATAACGGCTACTAAATTGTGTTAATTAGTTGGTATTTAGGGCAGGTGGCTGCTTAAAGCAAGGTGAAAGTACTTGATGTAATTTAGTGGCCGTTATAGAGAGGTGTTACTGTACTACAACTATCGACACAGAATGTTACAGACATTGGCGTTATAGGCTGCATGTATACTATTCCTCGGGTTGACAATATACAATGTAATTGGTTCACACACTGGCATGTGGTATTTATTACACTACCTGCATTATATAATCAAAGTATTAGTGTGATTTTATTCATTGATGTATTTATTGTGTTGAAGCAAAACGTTTCATAGAAAATCTTGGAAATAAACTTTATCATTTTGTCTTACAATAACTTCGTTCTGTCCGACTAAATGCATTGCTTACTTATGCAGGACACATACCCGATTTAGGTTTAACAACTCAAACATAGAATGTTTCTCGAAAAACAATTAACAATTTATTCAATAAATACAGTTTTCTACGCCTTTGCAAACAGAGTAAACCCAGATCACACAGCTATAGGAGCCGTCTGATCTGGGTCTGCTCTATTTGCTTAAGATATAAAATAAATATGCTTTTACAGTTACTACCATGACTAACAATTCCTTTGTCCGTTTGTTATTATAACAACTAATCTAATTAATATTCATGACGTCATTATGTCTTACATGAATACTCATGCAGCAAAGGATTATGAATCGCGCGTGCATTGCATTGAATATTTCAACCTATTATTTCTATTGTAATGATCCTTTCGCTATCACTTGGTAACAAGAAAATGACGGCATCTGGTTCTAATCATAGCTGCTTATAGTTGTCACGTGTCACCTCATATATCCGCCTCGTAGATCCTTTAGAGTGCTGAACAAATTTCCGTTGATGGCAAGATGTGTTCTAATTCATATTTCGAAGCAGTATTTATTACATAATCTTGGCATCAGATGGTTTGGATCCTATCTATTGATTGTCTTATCTCGTTCATATCTGTTTGCATAATGCAATCCCAGGTTCGTCCGTAGCGTTATAATCGTTCTTACAATATCCCATATATTGTCTAGAGGGTTTCAGTTCTGCAACAATACAAAACTGTCGTTTTTTCTTGTCATTTCTGTTCCAATTTAATATTTCTTAACCCTTTCCGTCATGAATATTTATAAAAGAATGAATTGATTTCATTGGTAATACTTAATTTGTCAAAATGGCTAATCAACAAGGGAGTATTTGGTCATTGTATTTTATAGAATCGTATAAGTAAACGAAGTAGGGGTCTTCTCTGTTTGCAAAATGCGTTAAAACGCGTCCAAACGTATAGGAAAGGGATACAAACAAATATTTTAACATTAACCCTTTCTCTCTTTCATATTCATGTGAGGAATAATGACGTCATCCACGTCTAAATGTTTACAATAGCATATTTACTCGTACATGGGATTTATTAAGATTGGTAGAAACTGTACAGTCTGATCTATAATAAGTTCATGAGCAAACAGGGCAGACCCTGATCAGACTCCTATAGGATCCCTCTGATCCTAGTCTACTCTGTTTCAAGGGCATTCAGTCAGATCTATAACCAATTCATAAGCAAACAGGACAGACCCAGACCAGACGGCTCCTACAGGAGCCGTTTAATCTGGGTCTACTCTGTTGGCAAATGCGTGAAAAGGCATTTATATGAAGGAAAGAGTTAAGCATACCATATTGTAGATAATAAAACCATGACAATTTAGAGCTACAGATAAGGGTTAGAACTCAAATGCTAAACTCGTCATTTCTCCACCAAACCCTATACTGTGACCACTCTTTAGAATCGTCTCCTCAGGACGATTCCAAAGAGTGATCGAAGTATAGGGTTTGGTGGAGAAATAAAGAAGTTATTCCTGAAAATGGTTTAATTTACGCATCTTAAATGAAGTTCTGCATGTTTATATTCACATGATGTATCAGAGTTTGTGATGATGAATATATAACTCGCAGATTAGATCATAGTAACAAGCCACGCAGAAAACAGGGAGTATCTGATTTCGGTCTTCATTTTGTTTAAACGCGTGTTATCAAGTGACGGGTTCCGTGTTTGGTCGGGGATAATATAGCGACCCTATCCCCTTCAAAAACTCACTGAGTCATCCAGTAGCACAAGATTCAACAGTTAAATACAGTTGAACTTCGATATCTCGAACTCGGATAACTTGAACTTTGGATAACTCGAACTAAAAGTTCAGTCCTTCTAAAACGTACAATATTAAGAATTGCTCTAAAATGTATTACTAGGCATATCTAGAATCATATTTGACAGCTTAATGCATGTCTAAAGTAATGCTGAAAGCTCATGTAGGATCTTTCAGCATTACTTTAGACACGCATTAAGCTGTGAACTTAAGAAAATGTCAAGATCAGAAATCAGATAACTCGAACTTCTGTTATCTCGAACTAATTTGTATGGTCCGTTGAAGTTCGAGATATCGAAGTTTGACTGTATTTCCATGACTAATATTCACGTACGAAAAATTGACATCGTGAATATTTATTATGAATATTTAGATCGTTTTATTGAACCAGGCCATCTGCTTATTTGCTAAACGTCAGGTTTTGACTGTGATATGGTGAGGCCAGGGTTAACGAACGTGTGCTAATGAACAAGAACATATTTTGTTGGAATTATAATAGTGTGTAAGAACCGTCAGAAGATTATATTTATTTCGTAGTGAAATATTTTGCATTTCAATGGCTGAAAGATCTTCAAAATTATCATGTAAATTGCAAAAGTTACAGACTGGTTTGTATTTGTCGTACACGGATGTCCGTTCTACCAGTTTGTACCCTTGTTATTATATAGTATGTAGACTCCAAGGGAGCGGTACAGACCCCTATTATATAATCAATGTCTGCACTGTTTGTCATTCATAGTCCTCTAGCAAGTTAAAGTATTTTTACTACCAATTTACCTCTTTGAATGAGTGACACACATGCCTTGGCATTTTGAAACGCTTGTCCTGTCATTTACAAACAGTGCAAACCCAGATCAGAGGGTTCCTAAAGGAGCCCGCTGATCTGGGTATGCTCTGTTTGCTAATCGTTTGCTTATCATATTTGATAGATCTGTTTCTTTACTTTCTAAAATGGCTACAATGTTCCACCTTCCATATTTCATTATAACTATCTTGTCCATGAATATTAGTATTGAATAATTGCACTTAGTAATAAACAAAGAACAAGGAAAAACGCCTTTTTACGCCTTTGCAAACAGAGTAAACTCAGATCAGACGGTTCCTGTAGGAGCCGTCTGATCAGGGTCTGCTCTGTTTGCCTTATGAAATAATGTAGATCTAATTCTACAGTTTTAGTCATGGCAAACATTTGATGTGTTCATATACTATTAACCCTTCGCTTACTATTCACGTCAATATACCTACCTGTAAATAGTGAAGACCCAGATGAGACAGCTCCTGCAGGAGCTGTCTCATCAGGGTCTGCACTATTTACAAGTTGATTGTGCAGCCAGTGCATTCCACAGCAGTGATTGCATAGCGAAATACTTGTACGCAGTGAAGATATACGTAATTATACAACAGGGCATGGGTAAAGAAGGAGAAATGTATTTTAAAATACAGCAAGCGAAGGGTTAAGACAATACATCTAGCTAATATTCATAATGTCAGTTTTTCTTTCATGAATATTCAAGGAGGAAAGGGTTAAATAAAACATAATTATCGGTGTCGAGGAAGAACGGTATTTCACCATGGATAACAGGTCTACGGGGTATAGAAAATGGAGATGTGTGACGCAATGGACATGCCGCTAAAAAACTATATGTACTTTTATCACACGACTTTGCATACATGTATCAAAGTTAATGTAAGACTTTGTAATTTATATACAACACATATAGCAGATTCTGGTAAGACGGCTCCTATAGGAGTCGTCTGATTTTGATCTATTCTCTTTGCAAATGCGTAGAAAGAGGTATTTATGGAATAAATGGTTAACTGAAGATTGTATAGCAAACGTGAGATTAACTCGTTCAATACTGAAATTTTCAATGGGCAATTTCAACATTCAAACAAGACAGGCTTACCATTAATTTACAGAAAAGTGTAGAATGGCAAACAGTGCAGACCCTTATAAGATGGTTCCTCTCGGAGCTCTCGTATCCGTATCAATACTGTTTGAAAAGCATTAGTGACCCGTCAATCAGGCCAATACAATATCCGTATGTGTTTGTGTTTCTAACATACAATAAAGTCTCTATAATACCGCCGACAATTGAACACATCCGGGTGTCTTTAACAGCAGGCGGTCGTCTAAAGCTGAACGAATGTAATGTGAGTTTACTGTATGTGAGCTTTCTTTATATGAGCTTTCTGTATGTGAGTGTTCTGTATGTGAGTTTTCTGTAAATGAGCTTTCAGTATAACGTTCGTCATTCAATAACTTTTTCATAACCGGGACATATGCGCTGTCATTTGCAAATAGTGTAGACCCAGATCAGAGGGCCCCTAGAGGAGCCCTCTGATCAAGGTCTGCACTGTTTGTCATTCAAAATCCTCTAGTAATTTTAAGCTTTTCATACTGAGCGGAATCTATAATTATACACCGGTGGGCTGATCTACATAGAAAAACTTAGCGTTGAAAAGGTTGAGCTACCACTTCTCTTAAAATACTCTAAAGAAGACTTATTTGACTGGTTACTGGACTGGGTGTTACTGGAACCGTTGCCAACAGTAACAAAAGCTATATATTTACCCTTCCAACGCCAACATTTCAAAGCGGAATAATTCACCAGTATTTAAATGTAAAGTTCGTTTAGTATGGAAAGGTATAATGTAAATTACAAACTTTTGAAACAGTGCCGACGCTGATCAGAGGGCTCCTCTAGGATCTAACCCTAACTCTCCTCTAGGATCCCTCTGATCTGGGTCTACACTGTTTGCAAATACCAGCCAACTCGTGTCCGGCATTCACAGGGTAAATGTACCGAAAATAGCGCGACGAGTTATGCAGACAATGACAAGCACGTTATGTGCCGATCGTGCAGGCAGTCCATCTAATAAACACGTTAGTGACAGATACACTGGGGACATGTGCATCACAAGAGAGGCATGCCATTATTGTGGCATTATGACGTAATAACATTAACCTTTGCATTCTTCACGGCCGAAAATGTTGCCCATGTATTTTATTACTTTTGTTTTAGGTACTAGGCGGCTTTACAGTAAAAGGAGGTTTCTATAATTTCATTCCAACCCCACCACTCCAACCAATAACAATAAATAACAACCAAAAAATAATCAATAAATAAAAAATTAAAAAAAAAGTTGGGAATGTCTCACTGTTTTCTTCCTGATAATTCGTCGATGTACTCTATATATCGAACTGGCAATCCTATGTTATAAGACAACACGTATTAAATGTTGATTGGTAAATATATCATGAATGTTTGTTACCTGACCAGTACGTTTTTTGGCTATAAAGGTTACCATATAATGTAGTGGACTTTGTAAAATCATTTTTGATATTTATATACAAGTTTACAGTAAAACTGTTCTAAACTGTATCACTGTACATGTATATGTATATATCTAGACTTAAGGCATGTCCAAAGTAATGTTGGAAGCTCCTATGGGAGCTTTCAGTATTACTGTGGACATGCATTAAGCTGTGAACTTGAGAGATTGTTAAAATTAGAAATCGGATACCTCGAACCTCTGTTATCTCGAACAAATGTGTAAGGCCCCTTGAAGTTCGAGATATCGAAGTTGAACTGTATATTTAAAAAATAAAAAGCTTGATACGGACACCTGTGATCACACAATGTAAGATAAAACCAAAGGACGAGCACACATTATCAGTTTGGAAATCCATATACTGCTTTTGACTGAATCAATATCAATTTCAAACGGGATCTTTGATAAAATCTGAAATTATATAAAGCATGCGAAGTAAACATAGGCAGATAAGTTCTTCCCATGAGATATATGTATACTATTAACGCTTTACACCATGCATATTCATGCAAGATATAATGACGTCATGGCTATTAACCCTTCGCTTGCTGAATTTTAAAATATATTTCTCCTTCTTTACCCATGCTCTGTTGTATAATTACATATATATTCACTGTGTTCAAGTATGTCGCTGTGCAATCACTGCTGTGGAGTACACCGGTTGCACAATCAACTTGTAAATAGTGCAGACCCTGATGAGACAGCTCCTGTAGGAGCTGTCTCATCTGGGTCTTCACTATTTACTGGTATGTATATTGACGCGAATAACAAGCGAAGGGTTAATAAAAATATTTTTTATAATGCACATTGAACAAGGGATTGTTTTATCACGACATAAACTGTTGAATGAGATATAAACCATTTTATAATCATGCCCTGATTAGACGGCTCTTACAAAAAGCGTCTGAGCTGGGTCTCCTCAATTTGCAAATGAATAAAAAGGCGTATCTGTGAGATAAAGGATTATAATCAGATTGCGAGCTTCTATAATCTAATATTTACCCACCGTGTCAAAAATAGATAATAGGCGTGTATAATATGGGTAATAAGCATGTCATAGAAGGGTAAAAAACGTGTCACAGATGGGTAATATGCATGCCACAGATTGGTGAAAAACATGTCTTATGAGGGTAAAAGTCAGGTCCAAGATGGGTAAAAAGCGTGTCACATGAGATAATAGGCGTGTCACAAATTGGTAAAAAATGAGATAATTGGCGTGTCACAGATGGGTAAAAAGAGTGTCACAGATGGGCAATAAGCATGTCTCAGATGTGTAAAACGCGTGTCATAGATGGGTAATAGGCGTGCCGCAGATGGGTAAAAAATGTGTCAGAGGTGGGGTAATAGGCGTGTCACAGATGGTTTAAAAGCATGTCACAGGTGGGTATTAAGCATGTCACAGATAGATAAAAAGCGTGTCATAGATGGGGTAATCAGCGTGTCGTATTAAGAAGTTAGCATAACCCATTCCCATATTATGTAAGGAAAACCCGTCCATATCTTACTGTGGAACCCATCCACTTTTCATAAAGAGGGAAGCACAGCAAACAACATATTTACTGGAATAAGCTATTGACATTGGTTGGTTCAACAAACAGTACAGGCCCTGATCAGATGGGTTCCTGAAGGAGCCCTCTGATCTGAGTCTATACCGTTTGCCTACGCCGATATTGAGGCCTACTGGGCATTAATGGGTTCATTCAGAACGCAAACAATAGAGAAAGATTCATTCTGTTCTACTTTCAGTAATCACATGCTGCTTTAACCATTTAACCGCCAATGTAGCAAAAAAACGCCACGACAAAATAGTGCTGTCACAGATCAGACGCCACCTTTTCAAGGCGGCGTCTGATCAGGGACTACACTTTTTGTCTCAAACTCTATTTCTATATATTTGCTTTATTTCTCTGAAATTTGCATTTATTTATCTTATTTCCTTATTTCACAGATTTATTTTACAAAGTTGGTTTGCAGACGACAATTAGAAAGGTTAAATAAGCACGTTATTAATACATATAGTTGCGTGCACGATTAAAGTGTAAGTGAAAGTGCAGTATATCGATAATCATTTTACATAATTTACAACAGGATTAGTTTGTTAACGAAATGGTTGCTGTGACTGTTTAACAACGGACCCTGGGGGACAAATAGCATGTAAATTAAATGTATTAGCCTGTTGAGTGACTCTAATGAAGAAAACCATTATATTTCTGTATTACTTTTGACATGTATTAAGCTACCACCTGCCTTACAGAAGAATAATTATACCTCGTTTTGATGACCGCTTAACCCATTTGCTCCCACGATCCCATATATGGGACGTAGGCAAACAGTGTAGACTCTGATCAGACGCCGCATGATGCCGCACTGTTTGCTGATATGAATTTCAATATAAAACTAAACGAAAATGAAAAATTAGACCAGGCACCCCTTAGATAAAAAATGGACGAATCCAATATATAAACATGGAATGATCCACAGGGAGCAAATGGGTTAAGACAGGTTCTACTGTATAAGTTAAAGCAAATGCAGCCTTGGACTAACGACTGTTACGATACCCACCGATGTCTATTCACTTCTTATTATCGCAGTAGTATAACTAATGTTTTACTCTGTCAGAGTCAATCAACAATCTGACAGATTTGATTTACATGATATTTGTCCCCCGGGATCTGTTGGAAAAAGTCATAGCAACCGTTACGTTAAATTGTTTATGCTGCAGCAAAATTATATCTGATTATACATACTTATATGCTACAATTGTACGTACATGTATATCCTAATAATTCCAGCAACTGCAGCAATTGACAGCGAGGCAAACAGCATGTGATTCCGTCAGAGCTACAGATAACCGTGCGTATCCAACTACTAAAATCGTCATATCCCCCAACAAACCCTATGTTGTGACTGCTCTTTAGAATCGTCTCTTCGAGACAATTCTAAAGAGAGGTCACAACATAGGTTTTGGTAGAGAAATAAAAACGTTATTATTGAAAATGTTTTTATTTATGCATCTGGACCACTGATTACCAAACTGAAAGTACGACAAACTGAATTTGTCTCCATTGTTTTCTTCCTGCATTAACCCAATTAGTGTCCAGTCTGCATTCAAAAAGAAGTAGGTGAACAGTGTAGACTCAGATCAGAGGGGCGCCAGAAAGAAGCTCTCCGAACAGGGTCTGCATTGTTTACAGAACCCATAAATGTCAATGGCTTATTCCAGCAAATATTTTGTATGATGTGGCCCAACCATATGAAAAATGGATGAGTGCCAAAGTAAGATCTGGACGGGGTTTTCTTCAATAACGTGAGAATAAATGGGTTAAGCTACCACATAAAGTTACAACTCAGAATTAGGTTTCTTTCTTTGTCGTTGTATGGACGTTTTACTGTACACACTAATACAGAGGCTGATCTGGGTCCATGCTTATAAAGCTTTTTAGTCTGAGTTCGTTCTCAAACTATTGATTGGTCAGATTTGAGTTCTCAAGCTTTTGATTGGTCAGATTTGAGCCAAACGAACTCAGACTCTACTCTGGTTCCAATTTATTACGAGTCGGCTTAACGTCATAAATATTTATACAGTAAAAACTCAGTATTACGAAAGTTTAGTAATGAGGAATTAATGTCTGTGTCTGCTTAATGCATGGTGAAAGTTATGCAGAAAGCTCCTTTCTGCATGACTTTTACTCTGCATTAAGCTGTCACCTGTGTTAAAGATCAGTAATGATACCTATATTAGTGTTCGTAGTATCGAGTTTTTACTGTAATACAGAAATATACAGTTTTACCAATAACCGCCCGCTCCAAGACATAACCTACCATGTGGAACTTGTTTCCAATAACTTAAAGGACCACATTTTAAAGGAATTGAATACAGCAATCCCGATTCAAGGGCAAAATTTATTATAAGCTTCCAACAACATCAGGGGATTTCAATGTATGTTCTGGCCCAAACGCGACACATTGTCCAAGAAAAGTGATTGATTCGCCATGGATCGGATGTTTTATACCATCAAACCGGGCATTCAATTTAGTATAAATATCGGTCTTGTAGACAGGTGGAAGTTTAATGCAGGGTGAAGGTCACACAGAAATATCCTCTGTCAGCTTTCTGCATGTCTTTCACCCTGCATTAAGCAGTCGCCTAACTAAAATGACCTAAATTCTTCTTTATTATTTGCCTCTGCAAACTTTGTCGTCTGCTACGATTTTTCATCTTTTAATTTTCTTCATTTTTTCCAAGAAACAGTCACAGTAACAAACAGTTTGGATCTAGATGAGGCGCCGAGTTACTCGGCGTCTCATCTGGATCCAAACTATTTGCATCGGTAATCACGATGGCAGCGGCATTGGCAGCGAAAGAGTTAAAGGTCCTAAGTGGACTTTCAGTGTATTCAAAGTAGACAGAAATTGTATTTTGTGTCTATCCTCAATCAGAGTTTTTAATACATGTGCATAGAGAAAATGATATACATGTACAGCGCAATTTGTCTTAAGCGGCCATTCATTTATTCAACATATGAGTTTATATTGCAGCACACTACATGCTTGGTGGTCGACCCCTTTACAGTTGGTCATTATGCTTTCCTCTTTGCTTGTGCGACGACGGAAAAGGCTTAATACTCTATGAAGATTCCCTCTTAAACCCGTTTACGGAGGGAGGAAATTAGATATTTGTATTTTGCCAGTTCTGTCGTACCCCAAATGACTTCTCCACAGCTGCTCTGACCTGAATAGTCATCGAGTACATGTCTATGATGTCAAGTTTATTCTTTTTCAAACAAAACAGTTGTGCATGCTTAATATCCACTAGTAATTGTATCTTCTTGCGATTTATCTTTTATTAAATGTCGGTGTAGAAGTGTTTCATATAGTTTTCCCGTACTTTTAAATTATGACGTCATTTAAATGATGACGTCGCTTGTTTACCTCTAACGTTTATTTTCAAATCATTTTCATTTTGGCAGACATCGTTATGCATGTTGTGGAGTTGTCTGGAGGGGGAATTTTATTTACATTTTGACTTTGGTGAAAGTGGAATAAGGACGAGGTTGGGTACCCGTAAACCAGGTTTAAGTCCCCCAGTAGCTTATTTTGGTTGCTGGCCGTTCCAAGGCGGCACTCCTGCTTTCAGCCTACGGTCAATTTTGTTGTTTAATATGCTTAATGTTTAATGTGTTTCGTCTTGATATGCGTCCTGTTATGTTTTGTCTTGTGGCTTTACCGTTTCTTGTTAGATGGTGCTTGGTGCGGTGTCATTTCGTGTGTGGCTCTCCCTGTTTGACTATTTTTCCATATTTGCTTGATACAAGGCAAATGTAATGCAGAAAGCTCCTGCTCATATAGGAGTTTTCTGTATTACATTTGACCTGCATTAAGCTAATTGCATCCGAATACACCTTGTTTTCAAAACAGGGATGCTTGCAACTGTGTTTATTGTTAGCGACATTTCTTAACCCTTTCGGTGCCAAATTTCTAATTGTCGCCTGCAAACCAGTTTTGTTAAATCGTTCGGGAAAATAAGGACATGAGATAAATAAATGCAAACTTGAAAGGAATAAAGCACAAATATAGAAATAGAGTTTGAGACAAAAAGTGAAGTCCCTGATCAGGCGGCGTCTGATCTGGGACTGCACTATTTGTCGTGGCGCATTTTTGCGACATTGGCGGTGAAAGGGTCAACGATGTATTCCGCTCTTATTTTCGAAAAATGTCTTCACAATCTGAATCTATGCGACTTGCAAACTATTCAATGACAACGAGTAGAGTATGGCAAAGGACGAATTAATGAGATTAGAATGCTGCGGAAAGAGGAGGAAACACGCCCGTCATTCTCTGGGATCTGTCATAAAATCAATGTGTACCGGACCTACTCATTTCGATGAGACATCTTATCTTATCTTGATCTACTCTGTTTTCAATGGCGTTAAAATGCGTTTTATTGAGTATATGATTAGTCGGGAATGATACAGCAGGGGTTATTTTAGATAGCCGAATAGTTTCATAGTAAATCCATTTTTTCTTCGGCTGATGGTCCATGTGCACTTGTTAAATAATAAAATAACTATTTTAACTAGAGGTCTGTTACATGTTTTCACTATGTAGAATAATGTTTATGAGGCAATACCACTATTATACTATGCATGTATAAGAAAACACCACTATTATACTATGCTTCTATAAGGCAATATCACTATCATTATATGCATGTATAAGACACTACCACTGACATACTATGCATACAGTTATATTTTCTGTATGGGTAATAGACTGAACAGTGGTACTCTACTGAGCAATATGGACGCACTTCTGTGGTTAATTATAATTTGCTTTTGCAAAACTTAACTAAAACTCAAACTATCTGTCTGTATGTCTGTCTATCTACCTATCTTCTACATAAAGATCTGCTGCAATTCCAACCCAAACGCCAAATCTTCAAGACCATCTTTCATAAACCATTTTGCCAATTTCAATAAAAGTTTGTGTGCTGTGGTGTTACTCTACAAACGTTGTTGAATCCGATTTACCTCGTGGAAATACAGCCGAATCTGCAGAGCTAATTTTCAATATATGCCTATACCAAACTATCAATCATCTTTGAATTGTCTCTCCATGCTAAAATTTGTCCATAATCTCCTCTTTTCAGCTGTAAAAAAACCGGTCCTTCTAGTGCTATCAGCGCTTTGATTATTACATTGAACATTATTCTATTTCGTAAAACGAGCTGAACTGGAAAGATCGTTTCCATATTTAGTCATAGGCAGTATTCGCAGTATATTTTTAGTACCTGTATCTGTCAGTTTCTCTACCTATACTGTACCCACATGTGGTGTATTGCAGACTCTGGAGAATGACGTTTTATTGTCATACGATTTAACGCATTCCCTCATATTCACGCCTTTTGACGCCTCTGTAAAATCATTTTCGAAACCAGTGTGATAAATAAAGCATTTGCTCTATAGGAGCAAATGCTCTATTTATCACATTAGTTTCAAAACTATACAATTCTAAACCTTTCGTGTTTTTTCTTCTAGTAGTTGCTTCGTTTTAGAAGATCTATTTAAATAGGATGGTTATCTAGGAGGGAATTGGGTAAAAGCAGGCACAACAATTTGAGTGAAAAAAGAATTGTTTTAGTTTCAGGACAAAAACCTCAAACACCAAGACAATTGCAAATTATACAATTTGTTGCAAATGAATTTGTCACTTCACACTATCACCACGGGTGCAATGAGTCGAGACGTTTCAAGACCTGTACAGTGACTTTGTTTCAGTTTCGCTATTGATAATACTTTTGTGTAAGTTCCTTCAAACAGAGAAAGAAGGAGAAACAGTGTTTACACTTTTGATGTTCAATTATTAGAGTAGAACAGCCCAACTGTGTTTAACGATAGTGTCAATTCAATATATTAGTATTAAATATGGAGGTGTATTATGTACAAATAGTGCAGACCCAGATCAGAGGGCTCCTACAGGAACCCTCTGATCTGGGTCGTCTCTGTTTGCACATGACATTATAAAAGTGTATATGTACATGTATGTATAAGTTTGCAAGACAAGTAGTGCAGACGCTGATATGAGTGCTGCTATATGAACACTCTAATATGGGTCTACACTGTTTGCAAATGATAATACACTTGCTTCCCGCGTTTAACCCTTTCGATGCCACATTTCTAATTGCAGTCTGCAATCCAATTGGGTTAAATCATTTGGTATAATAAGGAAATAAGATAAATAAATGCCAATTGCAAAGGAATAAACCGCATATATAGAAATAGAGTTTGAGACAAAAAGTGAAGTACCTGACCAGACACCGCCTTGAAAAGGCGGCATCTGATCTGGGACTGCCCTATTTGTCGTGGTGTATTTTTGCGACATTGGCGGTGAAAGGGTTAAAGGGTTAAGAGAAGTACAAACACACAGTCTTGCATTAATTTAAACTAGAATTTTACGTTAAAGGTGTGAGCAAGTTATTAATTTTCAAACAGGCACTCTTCGATGTTAACTGTATTAGATGAAGGAAACCTCTGAGCAGGGTGGGCACTGTCTGATGGACCCATTTATGTCTGCAGTGCCCCACTCAACAAATAAAGCGGGTCTGTTACAGAGTAAGATCTGAACGGGATTTTCTTAACCCATTCCCTCATATTTACCACTTTTGACGCCTCTGTAAAACTCGTGTTCTGAAACCATTGTGATAAATAAAGCATTTGCTCCTAAGGAGCAAATGCTTTATTTATCACAATGGTTTCAAAACTGCACAATTCTAAACTTGTCCTTTTCTCCAGTGAATACCCCTTTTCGGAAGATTTATTAAAACATTTTGGATCTAAAAATAGCCTATGAGACACTGGGTTAAATAATATGGGAATAAATGAGGTTTAATTTAGAATACTATTTCTTCAAACCCATGCGTGGTTTTACATGTCAGTACTTGGACAGAGTGTTGGCCTAATGTAATGCTAAGAATACTATAATTCAGACAGTCAATGTCTGCCAATGATTCATGTCTTGTTCGTTGCAAATAATGACAATTAATAAAACTTTGACCAATCAAAAATAATAGTGTTCGACGCAACCCTTTCTTCACTAAATAAATTTCCTCTGCCGAGAATATCGTTTTCTTCAGGTTTCAGATTGTTTTGTTTTTTCGTTTTTATATCAGCAAAAAGATATAAAAGTCAAATAGTATGGATCCTGATGGGACGCTGAGTTACTTACAGCCTCATCTGGATCTATTCTATTTGCAAATGGTACTACCGATCTGCTTTTTGCGGTCAAAGTGTTTACACAGATTATCAGTGACAGTCTGTCAGTGGCTATTGGGCTTTGAAAGCTGGCCTCATCTAACTACGTATTCTGAAAACGTCGCAACTGTTGTTCCTTATTTGTACCACTTAACAAGCCAACTGATTTCATTGACACAGAACGCGTCCACTGGGACAAACAACTATCCAATGGCAAGCTGGATTTAACCTTTAGGCCGCTACAATAGAAGTTTCTTTTGCATTATTTTTGACCTGCAGTAAGTTACCATCTGTCTAATATATCCATTATTAGACCTCGTTTTGATGGTCACTTAACCCTTTCCGTCATATAAACGTGTTTTCACGCATTTGCAAACTGAGTAGACCCAGATCAGACGGCTTCTGTAGGAGCCTTCTGATCAGGGTCTGCTCTGTTTGCTAAAGGAATTTGAAAGAGCTGTTACTTTACATTCTAAAATGGCTACAATGTGCCACCTTCCGTATTGCATTTTAACGTGTTTGCTCGTGAATATAGGTATTGAAATTTGGAATAAATATAGAACAGGGAAAGTGTTAAAAGAGGTTCTGCCGCACAATGCTTACAACAAATGATATTATACAACGTTTAGACATGAGATCAAATACGATATTTCAGTAGAGATACAGATATGGAACATGTGCAGTTTTCAACAAGCAAGGGCAATATAGCATACATGTTTTGTTTGGCATGCGCATGGACACTTTTTCGGGAAAATGCCGTCAACCTACAGGGAACACAGTACGTAGTTCTAAGTCGCCAATTGACGCCAATCTAACATTATGCGATATGAGATGTTACGTCACACGATTACGTAAACCGTCCTTTTCATATTTTAAAGCATACATGCAAACTGGTACACAACTTATTTTTCCGTCGTCTGCGTCTACAGTAATAAACTTTCGTTAACCATTCCGCGTTGGCATGGACTCATCTTTGTTACTAAATATAGAATCAAAAAGAATCCGACACTTGTTGTCATTTGAGATAAAATCTTCTTAACCCATTTGCTCCCGATGGATTCTTCCAAGCTTATATATATTGGATTAAACTATATTTTATCTAAGGGATATCTGGTCTAAATTTTCATTTTGTTTTATATTGAATGTCCTATCAGCAAACAGTGTAGACTCTGATCAGACGCCGCATTATGCGGCGTCTGATCAGAGTCTACACTGTTTGCCTACGTCCCATATATGTGATCGTGGGAGCAAATGGGTTAAATTCGTCCAGAAAAAAGCGACGAAGCTCCCCAAAGGCTCGCTTAATAACATTATTTTTCTGGACTCGTGACAGATCATACATATCCGTAAAATATATGAATATATCAGTTGCAAACTTTATGGATAATTGATAATGGTGATCTCTGGTTTGATATATGCCCAGCGGTATTTAGAAGTCAAACACATAGCCCATACAAGTCTAGACCAATTTACCCAATTATGGTTCACATCAATAAGTAACAGTTCTTTATACTTATTTAAACATTTTAAAACTGCTGTTGGATTTGAGCCATATCTTGACAAAATATCGGCTAGATTCCGAATACCATTTACTAAATTAAGACTTTCATCACACCAGTTAAGAGTAGAAACTGGTAGATATGGAACTAATAGAATAAACCGTAATGAAAGATATTGTACTATTTGTAACTCAGGTGATATAGAAGATGAATACCATTTTACCCTTATATGTAGCGCATATAATGCTATCCGTAAACAGTATATAAAGAAATACTATTTAAACAGGCCAAGTGTTTGGAAATTCGTTGAATTAATGAGCACTTGTAATGTTTTCCGATTGAAAAACCTATGTAAATATGTGTGTGAAGCTTTTATGATTCGCCAAAATGTTGTTAACAGGAATAATGTACAGTAGATATTATGATTACATACCTTGCAGTGTAAACATGTTATGCAAAACAAACAAAAAAACAGAAAAGAAACAACCAACAAAACATGTATTAAGTGATTTCATCTATCAAGTTATTGAACAATTTGGCAACATCCTTAGCATGTTTCACACTGTTTTGTGCATAACCATTCCACAGAGATGTATTTCCTCTCTTTCTTTCTTTTTCTTTCTTTTTTCTTTCTATCTTTCTTTCTTTCACTTTCATTTTTCTTTTCTGTCTCTTTTTTTATTTTATTTTTTTATTTTCTTTTATTTCTTCCCCTCTTGCTTTTGATGTTAATACTATTCCTCCTCCATATATACAGTTATGTCCAGCCTCAAAATTTGTCAAAATATGTTAAGATTTAGAAATATATTTCTCTTTGATTATACTTAGATCTTTATATTTGCAGGTATATTTGTAAGATTTAGATTACATTGCTGTCACATATATAATTTCTTATACAATTAATTGTATCATGTAACAAGAAACATGGCAATGTTTACGTTACTAATAAAGTGTTTTGAATCTTGAATCTTGAAATCTAAGATTTACTCTTTGCCATGAATACGTATTAACCCTTTCGCTGCCAATGTGATTACCTATGCAAACAGTTTGGACCCAGATGAGATTCCGTGTAACTCGGCGTCTCATCAGGATCCAAACTGTTCGTTACTGTTACTATGTTTTTGAAACAAAAATGAAGAAATTTTTTAAAAAAAAAAAGAAATTTATAGCAGACGACAAAGTTAGCAGACGACAGAGTTTGGCAGCGAAAGGGTTAAGATAATAAATTAATCAATAATATATAGATTGATTTTATAATGACATTATGAACAAATACGATTGTGTCCATGAAAAATACTACAAAATCAGATCGTATAATTCGAGAAGCAAACCGATTAGACTCTTATCAGACGGCTCCTGCAGGAGCCATCTGATCTGCGTCTGCTTTGTTTTCACAGGCGTGAACTTATTGTATGAGGGAAAGGGTTAGACTTTCCCATACATTTCAATAAAATGAAATTGAGCGAATAAGAAAAACAAACAAATCATTCTGATCTTTTCCTGACTACAATTGCACTAGCAGCGCGAAAGGCTGACACGTCATTTCGTTCTGCCACTTTGAATCTTTCGCTTCCACTGTTGTAGTTGTGGTTACCTATGCACACAGTTTTGATCCAGATGAGACGCCGAGTAACTCGGCGTCTCATCAGGATCCAAACTGTTTGCTACAATAATAATGTTCTTGAAGGAAAATGAGAGAAAAATCAAACAAACGAACATTGTAGCAGACGACGAAGTTTGCAGACGACAATATTTGACAGCGAAAGAGTTAGTCTGAAATTGATTTCAATAAACCTGATATTATGCACATCATGCAACTGCCTACCGTGACCGCATGACATGCCTGTGTCATTACATGCATCACATTTTGATATCGAAGAACATCTGAAATTGACAATTATTGTTACCGAGTAACACGGTAACCATGGTTAACCCTTTACTCCATGAATATTCATGTCATACATAATTACTGTATGAATATTAATTAGCAGAATGCTTATAATACAATCATGAACAAGGTAGGTTTAAGCATAGCATTTACAATTAAAACCTCTCTATAACGGCCACTGCATTTTGTTAATTAGTTGGTATGTAGGGCAAGTGGTTGCTTAAAGCAAGGTGAAAGTAAACCAGAACGCTCCTATAGGAGCGTTCTGGATTACTTTCACCTTGCATTAATCAGCCACCTGCCCTTAACACAAAATACTTGATGTAATTAAGTGGCCATTATAGAGAGGTTTTACTGTACTATAGAAACAGATCTATGCTCTTTCATAAGCAAGCAAAGAAGATCGTTATCAGGGGGGTGACACGGTAAGTACACCATATTTTGAAATAAATTGCAAAGTACTGTGCTTATAACTAAAGGACGAGCAATACATGTACCTGTGTCCAAAGTTAAACGACTATCTTAGCTGCAGATAAAGGTTATATTAAAATGTTGTGGTGAACACATGCATATATGATAAACAGAACAACGGATAATGTGCTTGCTCAAATGCTAAATTCGACTTTTCTTCTCCAAAACCTATCGTGTGACAACTCTTTAGAATCGTCTCTTCAAGACGATTCTAAAGAGTGGTCACAAGATAGGGTTTATTGGAGAGATAAGGAAGTTATTCTTGAAAATGTTTTAATTTACGCATTTTATCCGAACCTCTAGGTTATTGACAGTAAAAACAGACACACAGTATCTAAATATCAGCCCTTTTTTGCCAAGTGTCCCCTAAAAGGGGACTTGGGCAAAAAGTGTGCGTCTAAAGGCATATGGCTCCTGATTGGCACTGTTTGTTGTACAAATTATTCCCCAAAGAATTAATTACAGTTTAACTTAATTAAAAAGCAATTACAAGAACAGTCATAAAATATTAACTGTAATTCTGTGTTTATTGTGGTTTCTCATATATCATGATTGGCAATATTGAACGCATGCATTAATGTTCCACAGAAACGCAGATTATTAGCTTAACCCTTTCCCTGGTGAATATTCATTTAAAATTAATGACATACTACTTAGCTTATTCTATAATATGATATGATATGTACACATGGTGTGTGGTATTGATATCAACTGTAGAATCACTTAGGCTATTTTTAGACCTAACCTCTTTGATTAAATCTACCAAAAAGGAGCATTAACTGGAGAAAAGGAAACTTTCAGAATTGTGTAGCAAATGCTCTATTTATCACAATGGTTTCATAAAATGACTTTTACAGATGCGTCAAAAGGCGTCAATATGCGGGAATGGGTTAAAATATCATAATCAAGCATATACCAGAACGTGGTCAGACGGTTCCTGCAGGAAAATGAATAAAACTAGGTTAAAAAGGAGTCATTATGATGATGAAGATGTTGATAACAGTGATGCTGACAGGAATGAAGGCGACACCACTGCTAGTGAACATGGTGATTCCATATCGTGATAGTCTGTCGTACATGCATGCCAAATCATGATAGCATGCCGCATACACATGCCATGGTACCGCGCCCAGTCATGTTATAGACTGATACAGAGTGGGCCAGTCATAGTTCATAGCACACTCCTTATAATGCAGAACTCTACAGCAACACATTTTTAAAGACTTTGGTGTGTCACTGCAACAGGCAGATGGTGCTAATCAACATACATTGCAAAGCAGCGCATGTGTTAAAAGCCATTTTTGCTCTGCGCGAAGATTTAGATCTACAAATACTTTAATGTATAAGCCCATTCGTTTAATCGGCTCTTACAACCACTGACAAGAACTAAATAAAACGCGCTGGTGGACGGATGGTTGGTATACGATCCATGTGCTGTATTTTATCCGAACTCATCTTTAACTCTAATCCTCTTCCTCCTCGGCATTATCTAATCAATCTGTGTCTCTGTATAACATTTTAATCCATTCCCTCATATTGACGCCTTTTGACGCCTCTGCAAAATTCAGCTGTTGAAACCAGTGTGAAGTCACTTTGTGAAACCATTGTGATAAATAGAGCATTTGCTCCTATAGGAGCAAATGCTCTATTTATCACAATGGTTACAGACTACAAAATTCTAAAAAAAAAACTTTTCTCTAGTCAATGCTACTTTTCGGTAGATTTATTCAAAGTGGTTGGGTCTAAAAATAGCCTATGAGGGAATGGGTTAACCCATCCATCAACGGCTATTTTTAGACTGGAATTCTTGAATAAATCTACTGAAAAGGAGCATATATTAGAAAAACAGGATTGTTTAGAATTGCATAGTTTTTTATATATTGTGATACATATGATAAAGGTATGACTAATATTGTAACGTTTTTATATACGACACTGATCTAAAACATTCCATACACGGTGCTGGCGTAGTAAAATTCGCATACACATCACGATACCTAGTACATGTACCATTTCCATACACGGCACTGATCTGGTAACATTTTCATACACGACATTGATTTTGTAACATTTTCATACACGGCATTGATCAGGTAACATTTCCATATACGAACTTGATCTGGTAACATTTCCATACATGACACTGATCTTTTCCATACACAGCAATGACGAAGAAACATTTCCATACGTGAAAATGGCTTAATGACACTGCCATACACGGCTCTGGCGTAATAATATGTCCATACATGGTAATGACGTAGTAACGTTTCCACACACGCCAATGACGTAGTAACATTCCCATACACGTCACTGACCCAGTAACATTTCCATACCAGGCACTGAGAGAGTAATATTTCCGTACACGACACTGATGTAGTAACATTTCTATTTACAGCACCGAGCTAGTGTTATTTCTATGCACGGCTGTGATCTAGTACATTTCCATACACGACACTGATCTGATACAGTTCTATACACGACAATGAATTAATAATTCCATAGCCTACACGACACTGACCTAGTAACTGTCTGCACACGGTTCTGATCAAGATACCTGAGATAGTAACATTTACAAATTTTGACACTGACCTAGTAACATTTCCATACTTTAACCTGATCTATAAATAGTTCCATACAACTAAAAAGGTTGATCTATACTTAACAACATTTTTCTTTCCCGTCGTTATTGAAGCGGACTGTTACATCACAATGGACATAGGATATAAAACGTTTTTATGTAGAATGGAAATTCAAAATTGGATACAAGATTTCATGAAACGTTGCGTACAAAATTAATGTGTTTAATTCAGTAGAACCCCTCTAAACCAGAATTATAGTATGGAATTTAGATACACTGAGGCAGGTGACTGCTTAAATGCAGGATGAAAGTCGCACAGAAAGCTCATAGAGGATGCTAGAGGAGCTTTCTGCATGACTTTCATCCTGCATTAAGCTGCAACCTGTCTCCAAGGCCGATGTTTATACTAAATTTGACGTCCGGTTTAGAGGGGGTTACTGTTCATTGAAAGTATACCCATGCCCTTTTCCTTATACCAATAGGGCTAGCTTATTTATACTTTTCATAGTGTTGCAATCAGATACTTGTGACATTTTCGTGCAAACCTGAAAGCAATTTGTGTTGCTGCCAGATATATCTCTGTAGCGTGTTAAACCGAAGCATATCTTTTAACCGTTCGCTTGCTATTCACGTCAATATACCTACCTGTAAATAGGAGCTGTCTCATCAGGGTCTGCACTATTTACAAGTTGATTGTGCAACCAGTGCACTCCACAGCAGTGATTGCACAGCGAAATACTTGTACACAGTGAAGATATATGTAATTATACAACAGGGCATGGGTAAAGAAGGAGAAATGTATTTTAAAATTCAGCAAGAGAAGGGTTAAACATTCTTTACAACAGTTATAGTCGACAACATGTGGGAGGAGCAAAGATCTTAACCCTTTCACCGCCAATGTCGCAAAAAGGTACCATGACAAATAGTGCAGTCCCAGATCAGGGACTTCACGTTTTGTATCATACTCGATGGCTACATCTGTGCTGTATTACTTTGTAATTTGCATTTATTTATCTCATTTCCTTATTTTACCAAATTATTTAATACATGTGGTTGCAGACGACAATTAGAAATTTGGCGCCGAAAAGGTTAATGATAAGTGTGTCATCGCAATAGCAGGGCACAAAGTGACTGTGAGATCCAACAGGGTACTGCTGTTGTCACTACTAGGCATGTGGGCGCGGAGCAATAAAATAATCGCTTTTAGCTTAACCTCTTACCCATTGAATAGTCATGTCAGAAAATGTGACGTCATGGATATTAATTAGAGTATTTGTAAAAATAGCATATACACACAGGAATGTTTGACCATGGCAGAAACTGTAGAGTCATATCTATATTATATCATAAGCAAACTGAACATACCCTGATCAGGCATTTCATACAGGAGCCGTCTGATCTTGGTCTACTCTGGTTTTAAAAGCGTATTTATGAATGAAAGGGTTAACCCTTTACCTGGTGAATATTCATGTAAAAATAATGACGTCATGGATACCAATTAGCTGAGTTATTATAATGACCAGATGAACAAGATGAGTATTTTACAATAGCGGAAACGGTAGACTCAAATAATATACAGTAAAAACCCCTCTAATGCGACCACTTTATGGACGGGAATAAATGTCTTTAAAAGCAGGTGGTTGCTTAATGCAGGTCGAAAGATATGCAGAACTCTCCTGCAGGAGCCTTCTGCATACCTTTCGACCTGCATTAAGCTACCATCTGCATTTAAGACTCAGAATTATACATCGTTTTGGTGGTCGCATTAGAGGGGTTTTACTGTAATTTATTTCATAGATTAACAGAGCAGACTCTGATCAGACATCTCCTGATCTGGGCCTACTCTGCTTGCAAAGATGCGAAAATGCCCTCTGATCAGGGTCTGCACTGTTTTCATTCGAAATCCTCTCCTATACTTTACCCATTATACTGAATGAACGCTGCCTTTAAACAGTGACGGGCCATTCCACTTTTCCATATTGTTGATCTGAGTCTGCACAGTTTGCTCGACAAAATTACTTCTTAATTTCGTCAAAGGGACTATTACAGAAACATCCCTTAAGCACGAATTAGATTAGTGTAAAATACCGTACATGTTTGGACGAGCTTACTAAGAAAATAAGGCTCAATTGGTTTAACCGTTTCAATGCTAAGTTTATAAATTGGAACGGTCCATCACTACTTAAAGTTAGAGTTTATTCAATGTGATGGGTATAATTTGTTAGATGATTTTGAATGACGAACAGTGAAGACCCTTATCAGAGGGCTCTTCCAGGAGCCCTCTGATCTGGGTCTGCACTGTTTGCAAATGACAGGCAACTTTTTCCCGCATTGCAAGGGTTAAGCCAATAATTCAATAACGACACTATCAATATCACTTGCCGATAGTTGTGGACAATTTTCACATAAACACCATTATTCTTAATGTTTCAGGATACGCGGGAAATTATTGGTCTTGTTCAGGCTGTCACTCTGTGCGAAATACCAGAACGGCGTTAACGCTTATTCCTGCTGTGAGAAAAATATTATGTCTGATCAAATTTGCATCTGGTGCTAGTTAACACATTCCCTCATACTGACGCCTTTTGACGCCCTCTGTAAAAAGTAACGTTTTGAAACCATTGTGATAAATAAAGCACTACACAATTCAAAAAAGAAATATTTTCTCTAATAAATGCTCATTTTCGGTAGATTCTTTCAAAGAGGTTGAGTCTAAAAATAGCCTATGGGGGAATGAGGTAACCCTGTACTCAATAATTATGCATGTAAGAAACAATGATATGAATAATAATATCATTAACTTTTATAAATGGCAGAATCTGTAGGGTCATATATATATATTGTTTCAAAAGCAAACAGAGCAGACCCTGATCATCAGGCTCCTACAGGAGCCGTCTGATCTGAGTCTGCTCTGTTTGCGAATGCACATGAAAACGCATTTATGCAGTAAAATGTTAGACCTGCTGCCGAATCGAGCAGGCTTTTGATGAACAATGTTTTAGTATCATGACACAGGCTTTTGGGAAACTATTGACCAAGAGCCAAACAGCTTGGTTCCTGATGAGACGCCAAGTAATTTGACGTCTAATCTAGACTCATGTTGTTGGCAAATGCAATTTAAGTCGCGATTAGCCAGGCAAAGGTTCAGCGAATTACATAGGAAAATTAATGTTCATTAAATCGGAAAACATTGCATGAACGGGTACGCTGAATAAAACATTACTACATTTATATTTATTGATGGTTTTCCAATATTCTTTTCAAATGCAAATGCAATGATCGAGATACGTGGCCAACATGAAAACAATATTGAGCAATATTATTATGCAGTTGGTGATTAGTTTGTACGTCTTAAAAATTCTTGCGGATGTTGTACATGTATAGTGGTTAATCCGCTCGGCTGCAATACCAGGGATCCCGGTTTCGTATCCCCGCATTACCGAGGTCCCTTCGGGCGAGACTTTATAAGCCGAGGTCCAATGTATCAGCGCTTGACACTGGGCATCTAAAAGAACCAAAGAAACTCTATCGGTAATTAGAGCAGGGCATCGCGCCCAGGTTTCTCTGTATCCGCTCTTCTGCTCTCTAGGGTGTTCAATTAGCCCATAGTGGACAGAAACGGGCGTTAAGAAACAAAGCAACAGCATTAAATATTGCTTCAATATCATTGACAATAACATTGATAGTGTATGGGACACTTTATTAACATATTAGAATTAACCATTAACCCAGGTACATTAAACATTTCCTTCATATAAACGTGTTTTCACGTATTTGCAAACAGAGTAGACCCAGATCAGGGGTTGCTCTGTTTGCTAATTGAATGTGATAGATTTGTTTCTTTAGTTCCACCTTCCATATTTCATTATATCTATTTTGTCCATGACTATTCAGTAAGCGTTGAAATTTAGAATAGATATAGAACAGGGAAAGGTGTGTATAATGTTGAGTAATACATGCCTTTATCCGATTTGACATAGGCCTGCATGCATCATACTTTTATAACATAATATTACGTGTATCAGTGTATTCGCGACATGGATGGTCTACTCTGTTTTATTGTTATAAAACAGTGTTTCACTCTCTTTGCGTGCATAGCGAATCTGCGAGTACATCTACACACGCCTTTGATCTTGATGATACACCCCGTAAAACTCGTTGTAAAATTAAATAGAAATCAGACAAGAGATTAGGTCTTTACTCTATAAATAAATTAGCAGCGATTTACAAATCAACCAATCAGTCAATCAATCACTGCTCATATCAAACATAAGACACTCGTACAGTTGTAAACATAGGACTTGTATATTAGTTTTCTGCGTAACTAACACGACTTTATGAAAAGAACGTTCAATAGTGTCTCGCTTTTTAACCCTTTCCTTCATATAAACGTGTTTTCAAGCATCTGCAAACAGAGTAGACACAGATCAGACGGATCCGTCTGATCAGGGTCTGCTCTGTTTGATAATATAATTTGATAGATCTCTTTCAATACTTTCTAGAATGGCTACACAGTTCTACCTTCCTTATTTTGTCGATGACTATGCAGTAGGTAATGAAAATTTTAATAAATATATAACAGGGAAAGGGTTAACTCTTTACAACATAATAACGACATCATGGATATGCATTAGCTGATGTTTCATACTAGTAAAACAAAGTGTGTTCGATGAAAAAGTGGTACGAGATTCAACTGTTTAGACATTCCGATGAACTTTAACATCACTTTTACCTCGTGTGCCTTGTTTAATATGCCATACTTTATATTAACCCTTCCCCTTCCCCTTCCCCCATACAAACGCTTCTCAGGCCTTTGCAAAGAGAGAACGCTCAGATCATACGGTTCCTTCGGAGTCGTCTATTCAGGGTCTGCGCTGTGTGCTCTTGGAGTGATATACATCTGATTCCTCAGCCTCTGCTACGGTGAAAAAAAACTCTTAATAATTCCGTTTAACGCATTACCTCATAGGCTATTTATAGATACAACCTCTTTGAAAAAATCTACCGAAAAGAAGCCTTAACTAGAGAAAACGAAAAGTTTATAATTTTGTAGTTTGAAACCATTGTGATAAATAGAGCATTTGCTCCTATAGGAGCAAATGCTCTATTTATCACAATGATTTCACAAAGTGACTTTTACAGAATCGTCAAAAGTCGTCAACATGAGGGAATGGGTTAAAAATGTGGCTAGATAATACACGGTCACTAATTCTTACATAAACATAGAATAAGGAAATGGTGAATAGTTTAAGCACATTGTACATTTTAAAGGGAAGTGACGAATTGTCGGGGCTTAACTTGTTTTTATTATTATTCGATACTTTATCATGATAGATTTGCTCATAACAGTCATTGCAAGACGTATATATGCCTATCGAGAGTGTTAATATTTGTTAACCCGTTCCCCCCTTTGAATTAATCTACCAAAAAAGGAGAATTAATTATAGAAAAGGAGAATTTTTACATTTGTGTAGTTTTGAAACCATTGTGATAAATACAGAATTTGCTATTTATTACAATTGTTTCAATAAACGAGTCTTACAGAAACGCTAAAGGCATCAGTAGAAGAGAATGGGTTAATTAACAAATAAGCATTTTCAGCGGAATTTATTGTGTATCAGTTCTATTATTTTGCAAAAAAAGATGGCTTCATATAATTATCAAAATTTCAGCATTTTTCCGTGTCGGATGTTTCTAACGTGTTTAGTGCAATGCATAATTTATGTAAAAAAGAGAATAAATTAATGTACAAGGAACAAATTATGTATAATGACAAATTATGTAAAATGAACAAAATTATGTAAAACATACTCTGCTCTTCGTTTTTGGGTCATGTGCCAATTACCATGTTTAATGAAGTACACTCCTAGATATTTGATTGAAGTTAATGCAACTATATTATTAGAATGTCATTTCCGTAGAAGTAGTGTTTTGAATTAATTGATTATTTCAGAACTAACCTTTGTATTATAATTGGATAAAATGTTCTAATAACGTAGTGAAATGCTTTTTTTTTAAATCCAGGTTTTGAAAAACTCTTCATCGAGTGTCAAACAGCCTGGATCCTGATCAGACGCCGAATGACGTGGCGTCTCATCTGGATCCTACATGTTTGCAAATGCCTTAACCCTTTCCTCCACGAATATTCATGTATAATATAATAATGTCATGAATAGTAATAAGGCTATTTTCTTATTATAGAATATGGACACAGGAATGTCTGGCCATGGCGGAAACTATAGAATCATATCATAAGCAAACAGAGTAGACCCTGATCAGACGGCTCCTATAGGAGCCGTCTGATCTGGGTCATCCCTGTTTGCAAAGGCGTATAAAGGCGTATTTATGGAGTAACGGGTTACCATTGCTTTTAGCAAGCATAGTGTTAAGATTGCTCTGAAGTACTAACTCCAAATCGTCCACGTCTCCAGATAAGCTTTAACCCTGAACATTAACCCTTCTCTTGCTGAATTTTAAAATACATTTCCCCTTCTTTACCCATGCCCTGATGTATAATTACATATACCTTCACTGTCTACAAGTATTTCGCTATTCAATCACTGCTGTGGAGTGCACTGGTTGCACAATCAACTTGTAAATAGTGCAGACCCTGATGAGACAGCTCCTTCAGATAGCATACCAACACAGGAAATTTTGGCTCAGATAGAAACTGTAGAGAATCAGATCTATATTATACAATAAGCAAACAGAGCAAACCCAGATCAGACGGCTCCTATAGGAGCCGTCTATCTGGGTCTACTCTGTTTGCAAATGTGCGAAAATGCGTTTATATGGAGGAAAGGGTTAAGGTTGATACCATAGTAATAAGATATTGGTGACATTCTCGTGCAGCATGGAATTAATTTGCAGCATGGCAGGAACTATCAGACTGGCGTGCTAAGCGGTACCTTGTCAAAGACTCGATACGTCAGTGCAATCAGTAACTACGCCAGGAAATGGTGCTGGACTGTCATGACACATGAACACTTGTGAAACCGACAAACAAAAAACTCAGTTAACAATTTCCTTCATATTAACGCCTTTTCACGCATTTGAAAACATATTAGACCCTGATCAGACGTCTCTTATAGGAGTCGTCAGATCAGGGTCTGCTGTTTTAGCATTTGACATGATAATGATCTGATTCAATCGTTTTTGTCAAAGCAAACACAAAATGCTTGAAAAGTATACATTATAACAGTTAAGCTAATTAATACTTATAATGTCGTAATTTCTTACTTGAATATTGAACAGAGAAAGGGACTTTAATGAACATGTATATATTTAAAACATGCGTACTCAAGTACTAAAATCGTCATTTCTCCACCAAAGCCTATGTTGTAACCACTCTTTAGAATCGTCTCTCACTATGTTCAAAGTCCGATGTCTGACTGAACTGTGTGGCCACTGTGTAGTGCGATGTCTGACTGAACTATGATCAATGTTTAGTGCGATGTATGACTGAACTGTTTTCACTGTGAAGTCCGATGTCTGACTGAACTGTAATCACTGTGTAGTGCGATGTCTGACTGAACTGTAATCACTGTGTAGTGTGATGTCTGACTGAACTGTGTTCACTATTTAGTGTGATGTCTGACTGAAGTGTGATCACTGTGTAGTGTGATGTATGACTGAACTGTGGCTGCTGTGTATTGCGATGTGTGACTGAACTGTGTTCAGTGTGTAGTGCGATGTATGACTGAACTGTGGCCACTGTGTAGTGTGATGTCTGACTGAACTGAGGCTGCTGTGTATTGCGATGTGTGACTGAACTGTGTTCAGTGTGTAGTGCGATGTATGACTGAACTGTGGCCACTGTGTAGTGCGATGTCTGACTGAACTGTAATCACTGTGTAGTGTGATGTCTGACTGAACTGTGTTCACTGTTTAGTGTGATGTCTGACTGAAGTGTGATCACTGTGTAGTGCGATGTCTGACTGAACTGTGGCTGCTGTGTATTGCGATGTGTGACTGAACTGTGTTCAGTGTGTAGTGCGATGTATGACTGAACTGTGGCCACTGTGTAGTGCGATGTCTGACTGAACTGTAATCACTGTGTAGTGAGATGTATGACTGAACTGTGTCCAGTGTGTAGTGCGATGTCTGACTGAACTGTGGCCACTGTGTAGTGCGATGTTTGACTGAACTATGGTCAGTGTGTAGTGCGATGTCTGACTGAACTGTTGCCACTGTGTAGTTCGATGTCTGACTGAACTATGGTCAGTGTGTAGTGCGATGTATGACTGAACTGTTTTCACTGTGTAGTGTGATATCTGGCTGAACGGTGGCCACTGTGTAGTGCGATGTTTGACTGAACTCTCACCACTGTGTAGTGCGATGTCTGACTGAACTGTGACAACTGTGTAGTGCGATGTATGACTGAACTGTTTTCACTGTGTAGTGCGATGTCTGACTGAACTGTGACAACTGTGTAGTGCGATGTATGACTGAACTGTAATCACTGTGTAGTGTGTGTGATGTCTGACTTCCTTCGATTGTATCTTGCTCAACACGTGTTGAATTGTAGTGTGTTCATAATGTCTATACTTCATATTCATCTCCCAAGAAACAAAAACTACAGTAAAACCTCTCTTAACCGGAATTCTAGTAGAGAAGAATTTAGATATTTTAGGCAGGTGACTGCTTAATGCAGGGTGAAAGTCATGCAGAAAGCTCCTTTAGGAGCTTTCTGCATGACTGTCACCCTGCATTAAGCTGTCACCTGTCTCCAAGACCGATATTTATACTAAATTTAATGTCCGGTTAAGAGAGGTTTTACTGTATTACCAGTAGCAATAATAATAATTGAATATTTTTCTTCGGGAAATAAAAACATATTAGGGTCTGATGCTTATTCTTGTGATTCGTGGCTTAAATGTATGCAGGAGCAAAGGAAGCTTATATTCAATCAGACCTACAGATAAAATAGTAATTTCTCCACCAAACCCTATACTGTGATCACTCTTATAATGGGTGGTCACATTATAAGCTTTGGTGGAGAAATAAAGAAGTTATACATGAAAATGACAATAATAATACTCATCATCACATTTTACTTTTCTTAGCGAAATTTGGTTCTAGTGCTTATCCTTGTGATTCATAGCTTAGACGTATTTAGAAACAAAAGAAACTTATATATATAAAGGCCTTATATACAGCCCAGAAATAAGTAGGGAATTTACTGACATACTTGTCCGAATAAGCCAATAACTCACCAGTGACACTATCAATATCACTTCCGAATGATTATGGACAATTTACGCATATACACCATTACTCGTGATGTATCAGGAAATACGGAAAATAATTGGGCTTGTTAACTTTTATACTGCTGTAAAGAATGGTATATGTCAACACTGTGATCTGGAGCATTGCTTACGTATGTTCCATTTATTGAGACAATAATCCCCGATTGATAAACAGCTTGGATCCTGATGAGACGACGAATTATTCGGCGTCTCATCCAGATCCAAGCTGTTTGCAAACCATGGCTAAGTCGCGCTATGCAGAGTAAGTTTTCACGCTGTCACTCTTAGTAAAATACAAACCCGATGTTAACCGGATTACACGAAGGCATTATGGACGGACCAATGTGAGATATTGCATGAATAAACACGGTTAATGTTCTATGGGAATGAGTATTATGTGACTATTAAATAGTCAATAAAAATAAAAGAAATAATGCACGTTGTGCATTTGAAAATGTATACTCGTGCGGCATGTACAAATGTACGCACGATATACATGTATACAGATACATGTATGCATATACGAATACAAGCACCATGCACGCACGAACATATAAACACACAAATACATGTGAACATGCAGCACGCAAATAAACATGCAGACAGGCCGTTGCGTACAACCGGGCATACATACACCTACACACGCACACATACATGTTTACACATGCACAGCGACGTTAGAATGATCTTAATTAACCCTTCTCTTGCTGTATTTTAAAATACATTTCTTCTTCTTTACCCATGCCCTGTTGTATAATTACGTATATCTTTACTGTCTAAAATTCATTCTCTGTGCAATCACTGCTGTGAAGTTCACTAGTTGCACAATCAACTTGTAAATAGTGCAGACCCTGATGAGACAGCTCCTGCAGGAGCTGTCTCATCTGGGTCTGCACTATTTACATGAAGGTATATTGACGTGAATAGCAAGCGAAGGGTTAATGCATTCCATTTATTAACACTTTACTCCATAAATACAACCTTATACCTTTGCAAACAGAATAGACCCAGACCAGCCGTCTGCATTGTTTACTTATGATAAAATACAGATCTGTTTCTACAGTTTCTGTTTTGGGAAAAATCGTGTGCTAATCATGCCATTTTAGAAGTTAACCGAATTATTATTCATGATGTCATAATTTCTAACATGAATATTCATGGAGTAAATGGTAAAAGACCACATCTTGTAACACGGGCACCTCGGAAGTTGTCATTCTGTTCCACCGTTCAAAGACTGTCCCAAAATAGAAAGAATGTCAAATATTGTATACTCTACGCGGCTAATTATGATATTTACATTTTATTTAAATGACAATATGCATTGGTCCTGCATTTTAGATATAGTTTGATGATAGAACACACGAACGAAGAATATCTTATCACGTGACACTTGATTGTATCCAAGTTAATATAACGTGTTCACAAGTGTAATTATATAACACGTAATGACGTAAGCAAGTCGAATATAAACAAGGAAAAACACCTGCCACTGGTTTTTAGGAAAGGAAAAATACTACATTCGTATACATTTACTGTTTAGTTTTACGAAAATGGTTGACGGAAAAAAAATATGGCACTTGGCAAACTTCGTGTCATATTATTTTAGTCGACTCTTTTGGTAAAAATCAATCGAAAATTACCACTTTGATATATCATCTATACAGTAAAACCCATCTAAAACGGGCGTTAAAATTAATATCAATGCCGGACTGTAAAGTGACAATCTCTACAATAAATGCATATTGTAAATAATATCATAAAATTGGTATTGAACAATGCCCATGTGATACGAAATAAACCGTTTCCATCAATATTTGTAATTGTTTTTCTACAACAAAATATTACCAGTTAATGAAACTCGTAGATTGCCGAATAACATTCAGTCTTCGATGTCAAACACATGAAAATGTTGTCTTCTTCGGCGTTTATTCGACTGCTTTTCAGCATATAAACAAATTATTCAAACTGTTTGTGATTGCATGTTGGTAGACAAATTGATTATAGCTTGAATTTTGAAAATGTAGTAGATGAACAGTATTCTGGAAAATAATTTGCCCAGCAGGCTAAAGGTTAAAGGGAGTTAACTCTTTGTAAACGGGACACATATGTGTGCTGTCATCTGTAAGCAGTGTTGACCAAGATCAGAAGGCTCCTACAAGAGCCCTCAGATCAGCGTATTTACTGTTTATAATTCAAAATCATCTCGCATATTCCTACAGGAGTCTTCTGGTCTGGATGTATTATGTTTGCAAATGCATGAAAGGGCGTTTAATATGTGAAAGTGGTAACCATTTCCTTCATATTTAAAACGTCTTTTCACGCATTTGCAAACAGAATAGACCCAGCTCAGTCGGCTCCTATAGGAGCCGTCTGATCAGGGTCTCCTCTGTTTGCTAATTGAATTTGAAAGATCTGTTTCTTTACTTTCTTAAATGGTCACGTTTTCTTTCTTCCATATTCCGCTATTAATATTTTGTCCATGAATATTCAGTAGCTATGAAAAAATCATAGAACATGGAAAGGGTTAATTACAAAACACTTGAAACAGTATTCTAATATTTTAATCCAATCGGATCACCTTAAGGATTTTTACATAAATCACCTCAGAAACAATCCGAAGGCCGCCAACGGGTTATTGTCAATATGCAGCAACACAGAATGGGTTGATTTAAATGTAATTTTGAGAAACTAGTGAGGCATTTTGAAACATAATTAGCATTTAATTTAGAAATTGTCCCAACAAAATTAAACGAACGTGTGACTCGTAACAGATAGCGCCAACTACGTCAGAGCAATCGACAGGTTTTTCAATCTGGCATATTCATGGACTTTCGAGCATCTAGAGTAGTTACAAGTGTTGAATTGCAGTAAAACCTCTCTATAACTGCCACTAAATTACATCAATTATTTTGTGTTAAAGGCAGGTTGCTGCTTAAAGCAAACTGACGGTAAAACAGAACGCTCCTATAGGAGCGTTCTGTTTCACTTTCACCTTGCTTTAAGCAACCACCTGCCCTAAATACCAACTAATTAACACAATGTAGTGGCCGTTATAGAGAGGTTTTACCGTAGCATGAACTGTCATTCGCAAACAGTTTTGACCCAGATCCTGGGGATCCTGGAGGATTTCTAGCAAATTTAAGCCTTCGCTTGCTATTCGCGTCAATATACCTACCTGTAAATAGTGTAGACCCAGATGAGACAGCTCCTGCAGGAGCTGTCTCATCAGGGTCTGCACTATTTACAAATTGATTGTGCAACCAGTGCACTCCGCAGCAGTCATTGCACAGCGAAATACTTGTACACAGTGAAGGTATATGTAATTATACAACAGGGCATGGGTAAAGAAGGAGACATGTATTTTAAAATTCAGCAAGCGAAGGGTTAAGCCTGTCATACTACGTTGTAAGCAGACTCTACAGTGAAACGCTGATGGGCTATTCCACTTTGAAAAAACAGTCTTGAAAGGGTTAACCCTTTCCCTGATGAATATTTATGTAGCAAATAATGATGTCATGAATATCAAAAAGATTATTTTAAATAATGGCATATGAACACAGGCCATTTCGGCTCAAGCAGAATCTGTAGAATCAGATCTATATTACCCCTGTTCCATGTTTATTCCAATGTTCAATAACTTCTGAATATTCACGGATAAAACAATTATAATGTAATATGGAAAGTGTATTATTGTAGCCGTTTTAGAAAGTAAACAAACATATATCAAATCCCATTAGCAAAAAAGCAGACCCTGATTGCATTGCATACATTTGCTGCTGTACCTATTACATGTAATTAAGGCTTTTACATTGGTAACAATCCCCGCATATTTTTCCACAAGATACAACCGATGTACATGCATGAGCGAATAAAAGTGAAATTTCGAATGTTATACTGGAAGTAGATCACCTTCACATGAGCAACCGACAGTGTCGTGCTCAATGAATCCTTTACTCCATGAATATTTATGTAAGAAATAAGGACATCATGGATATTAATTAGAATAGCTGTTATAATAGCGCATTGGAACAGGAAGGTTTGACCATGGCAGAAACGGTAGAACCATATATATATTATATCACAAGCAAACAGAGCAGACAGCATGTTTAGGCCAACTATAGAATTACCCGCAATATGTCAAAATGTCTAAACAAACAGAGCAGACCCAGATCAGACGGCTCCCATAGGAGCCGTCTGATCTGGGTCTACTCTGTTTGCAGATGCGTGAAAATGCGTTTACATGAAGGAAAAGGTTAACTCATTCCCGCATATTGACGCAGATTTTGCGAATCTGTGAAAGTCACTCTTAGAAATCATTGTGACAATGGTTTCTTTACTAAACAATTCAAAATGTTCCATTTCTCTAGAAAATGCTCCTTTTGGGTCAATTTATTCAGAGGTTGGGTCTAAAATAGACTGTAAGGGATTGGATTTATGCTTCTGCTACAAATGAGGGTTTGAATAGAAAATAACATTAGCTACGTTTTATTTGCTGAAAAACAACACATGAAAAAATCGCTGAACAGGCAAAACAATCTTAATTTAGCGTGTATGATGTCAATGAATCACGTAACCCCGTGAAACTAGAACTGTAGAAATACATGCAACCGGTTCCATTTTCCCTAACGTTTCTTTGTTTAAGCTGACGACATGTCTTGACTGGAATCATTGTCTCTTAAATGCTTTCATATTCTCCGCTGAAACACTTATCAGCTTTGAATGCCGTCTACGCCTTCATTCGTTTCTTGTTAGTCGCCAATTTCGTTTAAGTTCTTTAACGCTAACGTCACGTGACGATCACATTACGATAGCTCATTAGCATTTAGTGGACGATCTGTCCAACTAAATATTTCATTTTTTTCGAGTATGATGACTCAGGGCCAGAGAAGATGCGTTAATTTTAATTTTTTTAGTAAAACCTCTCTATAACGGCCACTAATTTACATCAAGTATTTTGTGTTAGAGGTGGGTGGCTGCTTTTAGGAGCGTTCTGGTTTACTTTCACATTGTTTTAAGCAACCACCTGTCCTAAATACCAACTAATTAACACAATTTAGTTGTCGTTATAGAGAGGTTTTACTGTAGCTCATTTATTTCACCACCAATCCTTATACTGTGACGACTCTTTAGAACCGTCTCCATTGGTCACAACATAAGGTTTGGTGGATGAACAACGAGTTTAGTATTTAGATACGCACCCTTATCTGTAGATCTGACACTGACTTGTTTACTAGAGTATTAAACTCATCTTAAGGCAAAATAATTGATATTTTCAATTTTCGCAAGGAAAAGTGATGCTAACATAAAATGAGACTATAATTGATGTTTTAAGGTTATGTCAGTAATATATGTATATTGTTTCAGTAATATCAAGTGGCACTCACTAATTGCAATAGCATTGAAGTTAAGCCATTATTCTCCATAAATTGCCTGCACACTAAACTAAGCATCCAGTCTTTTGTTTTCTTTAAAATTTGAGAATGGCCATTGATTTCAATTTCCTATAAACAAATTGGTATAATACACCAGAGATAACCAATATTGATTTTCATTTCTAATTAAGCTAAACGTGGAATTGTGATTGAAGCTGTTATCTTGTTATAAACATCGTAGAACTTAGATCACCTACATGTATACTGTACAGTCCTTAACCATTCGCTTGCTGAATTTTAAAGTACATTTCTCCTTCTTTACCAATGCCCTGTTGTTAATAACAGATATCTTCACTGTGTACAAGTATTTCGCTGTGCAATCACTGCTATGGAGTGCACTGGTTGGACAATCAACTTGTAAATAGTGCAGACCCTGATGAGACAGCTCCTGCAGGAGCTGTCTCATCTGGGTCTTCACTATTTACAGGGAGGTATATTAACGTGAATAGCAATCGAAAGGTTAACCGTTCCCTGTTCAGTGTTCATGTAAGTAATAATGACATCATGAATATTAATTAGCTGAATTCTTATGATGGGATATGTACATAGGATAATGTGGCTCAAGCAGAAACTGTAGCATCCGATCTGTATATATACCATAAACAAACTGAGCAGACCCTGATCAGACGGCTCCTATAGGATCCGTCTGATCTGGGTTTACTCTGTTTGCAAATGTGTGTAAATGTGTTTTATATGAATACATTTAAGTTATTACGTCAGAGAAAATTAGCACCGGCAGATTGAATTTAAATGTGGTCGAGCGTTGCACGATTTATGAATAATTTAATATGCTTTATTGGCTTTGTGCAGGGCGTAATCTAATAGTTTCTATATGTAAGCTGACTAATTCACTGACTTTTCATTAGATATTAGTCTAATTGATTTTATAAACATGATTAAACATTCACTTTCCATTAGTGAGTCGTGAAAGGTAAGCATAACTATTCACTGCCATTTCCGTTAGATAATGTAACTTTTCACTGCCATTTTCATTGGAGATTAGTCTAATTAATTCTATAAACATGTTAAACCATTTAATTCCCATTAGTGAGTAGTGAAAGGGTAATATTAACTAGTAAATACTATTTGCTTTAGACGATTGAATTTTTCACTGCCATTTCCATAATATGATTAAACTTTTCACTGCCACTTAATTGGAGATTAGTGTTATAGATTCTATAAACATGTTTGTTAAATCTTATTCTATTTGTGAGTAGTGAAATATAAGCTTAAATATTCACTGCCCTTTCCATTAGATAATTAAACTTTTCACTGCCAGTTTCATAAGATAGCAGTGTAAGAAGTAAGATAAACGTACATGTATCTATATATCGCCATTTCCTTTAGATGAGTTAACTTTTTCATTAGGTAATATCACTTTTCACTGCTATTTACATTAGAGAATAGTATAAGATAAACATAACTATTTCCTGATATTTCCTTCAAAAAGTATTTTCATAGATAAATTTAACTTTCACTGTCATTTTCATGAGATAATGTAACTGTTCACTGCCATTTCATTAGAGGGAAGTGTGAGGTTAACTTAACTGTTCATTGCCATTTCATTAGAGGGTAGTGTGAGGTAAACTTAACTGTTCACTGCCATTTCATTAGAGGGTAGTGTGAGGTAAACTTAACTGTTCACTGCCATTTCATTAGAGGAAGGTCACTCTACATGATGTTTCTGTTTTACATTCGGGGTAAACAGAAGTAATTCTGTTACTTATCTTTCTGAAAATCTGTATATACATGTACGTTCTTTCTTTTTTCCTCTTTTTATGTTTGTTTGTTCGTTTTTAATTGTGGATAGTTGGCTACATTGCGTCTTAAGTCTTGCATTTCATTTCGGTAAGGCTTTGCGGCGAAATGTTGATGCTCAACTAAACTTGTCGTAGGTAGCCAATTAAAGTACAGATCCCTAAAGCAGGACCGGTTATAATACAGGGTATTAATAAGACAGAGAGCTTATATCCGGCTCGAAGTCTTGTTTTATTCTCTATTTGACAGCCGTCCGTCATTTGAGACCTATCTGATCATTCAAAGGGTGGCCGCTCAACACAGTTTGAAGTGCATTATTATTACAGTCACGATAACGTATAGCTACACATATATAGCTATACATGTACATGTATATTGATCTAACGTTTAGTTTTATTAAATGTATATTGATTTCATTGATGTTTCACCGGTGTTGCCTTGCAGTTCGTTTTGGTAAGGTCTCACTCTGGAACATGTAAATCACGTTAGTCTTCTATGTTTCCCGTAAAATGCCGATAGCATTTATTTGAATTTCCAGAAAGTTCGAACATAGTTAGTTTGTATTCTGCTCTTGTCTTACTTTTCATTTCGGTAAGGCATTAGCATAGGCAAATCAACTTCAAGGAATGCTTTTAACGAAACGGAGGATCTCCGATGAGTGTTTAGTGTGTGTCATATTCATTGTGGTGAATGAGTTTCATAGAGACAATTTGTGATAAGCAAGATTCTTTTTATTACATAACCCTGAAATGTGCCATAAAACATGAAACAGGCTATATATAGCTGACGCTATATTAGCTAAGATTGGCTAATATTTAAATGACGTCACTAGTACCATGCATTGGGTCTGGGTATTATCTTTAAGATTCATTATTGTTCAGATTCGCACTGCTCATTTGAACAGAAAATGCACTAATGTATTTCCACAGTTTACGGCACTGGTTTGACACTCCCACACCGAAGTTTATGTGATAAAACGTGTATTAAGATTGTATTGTAAATTGCATTGTACTATTATTAATTTGATTGGTATAACATGAATAATGATATGTATGTTTAATGTACCTGTGATTCAATTATATGTGCACTGTGTAATCCTTAACAGGGAAATAAAGAGTATATATATGATTGTATTTGGATAGGAAATAACTGGTTGAATGATAGTGATTATATAGTTAAGGAAATGACGGGTAGAATGAAAGTGATTGAATAATTATAGATATGACTGGTAGCACGAACGAGACTAGATAGAAACTGTTATAGAAATGACTGGTTGCGTGATCTGTTTCTTTCTATGGGCGTTTTACGTCGCCTTTAACAGTACGGTAAAACCTCTCTATAACGGCCACTAAATTGTGTTAATTAATAGGTATTTAGGACAGATGGCTGCTTAAAGCAATGTGAAAGTAAATCAGTTTTACTTACACATTGCTTTAAGCAGCCATCTGTCTTTAACACAAACTACTTGATATAATTTAGTGGTCGTTATAGAGAGGTTTTACTGTATTTTGGTCGTATGGCGACATCAAGTTAATTACAGATTGGGAATATTCGAGAGGTATTTTCGTGCACTAAACGTATTGCATTACAATGCATGCTATGCACAAAAGAACACACATGGGTATCAATCCACTGTATATTAGTAATCTTCGCTTATAAGGGCTTACCTGCAGTAATAAATCCCCATAGAAACGCATGTTTAGACCTATGTAAACAATTAAGCAAGACAGATAATAAATTGACAACAGCGGTAACACAATTGAGTCAGATAGAAATTTAACCGACATCTGTGGTAACACAAATGAGGCAGATAAATGGTTAATCGACATCTGCGGTAACACAATTGAGGCAGACAGGTTGTTAACCGACATCTGTAGTAACACAATTGAGGCAGATAGATGGTTGACCGACATCTGTTGTAACACAGATGAGTTAGAGAGATGGTTAACCGACTCTGTGGTATCACCGTTACAACACCTGTATAATCCTCTAATCCTTTACTCCATGAATATTTATGCCAGAAATAATGACACCATGAGCATTCACTAACATAATTTGTATAGTTACATAGGAATAAGCGAATTCTTGGCCCGTACAAATACTGTAGAATCAGATCTATATAATGCCATGATGAAACAGAGCAGACATATAGGAACCGTCTGATCTGGGTCTACTCTGTTTACAAAGGCGTAGAAATGCGTATTTATAGCGTAAAGGGTTGACATATGGATAACATTTACCGTATTAGTTACATAACAATTACCTCATTTACGAAGGATCGTATACAGTGTCACTATGATCACCAACCTGTATTCCTTACTCAGATATCTCTAAACCGGACGTTCAATTTAGTATAAATATTGGTCTTGGAGACGGGTGGCAACTCAATGCAGGGTAAAAGTCATGCAGAAAGCTCCTCTAGGAGCTTTCTGCATGACTTTCACCCTGCATTAAGCAGCCACCTGCCTAAAAAGTATCTAAATTCTTCTCTACAAGAATTCCGGTTTAGTGATATTTTATTGTACATGAATTATTATCTTGCAAACATTCGCCTACAAGCATTGCCTAACAGCTAGTATTGCTTTTCAATCAGAAATCCCAGGGGAAATTTCTAACAGTAATCAAATTACAAACATTTGACATGTAATGATATCACGGGAGTTTTATTCTATATCATACAATGTGAAATAATATCAGGGAACAGACATTCACATAACTGTTGTACTTTTTAATTATTTACTGATAATGGACAATACCGCTCATACACAAATCATGTCTGACGGCCGTTTCGAATGAAAGATAGCCGTTTTTATTCGTTACATGCTTTATCCCTTTTCTCCATAAATACGCCTTTCTACGCCTTTGCAAACAGGGTAGACCCAGGTCAGACGACTTCTATGGGAGCCGTCTGATCAGGGTCTACTCTGTTTGCTTATGGAACAATATAGATCTGATACTATAGTTTCTGCTTCAGTAAAAAATTCATCTGTTAATTTTAAAAATTAACCTAATTAATATTCATGGCGTCATTATTTCTTACATAAATATTCATAGATGAAAGGGTTATGCAACAGACATATTTGTGAATACATATTAGTTTGGATCCAGATGTGATACCGATTAACTCCGTGTCTCATCAGGATAAAACAAACTGTTTGACACCATGGTGAGAGTATTGCAGTAAAGGCTATTATAGCTTAACCATTTCCTCCATACAGACACTGTTGCATTTGCAAACCGAGTAGACCCAGATTAGAAGGCGAAGCCGTCGGATCTGGGTCTGCATTTGTTGCTTATGAAATTATAATAGATCCGACTCTACAATTTCCACCTATACTAAATATCCTTGTGCAAATGTGCTATTATAAACCTAAGCTAATAAACTTCATGATTTCATTAGTTCTTACATTGGATATTCAACAGGGAAAGGGTTAACAAAATAGATGTGTACATGCGTTCAGAAACCAGTGTATATGTACCGTCAGACACTTCCACCAAAATCAACATGTATTTTTATTTTAGATACTACGGCATTAATGCAGCAATTGTGTAAGTCAGGTACAAGTACCTGAAAGTACTACACAACTTATATCACAAGCAGAATAGGTCGGAAACTAATTTCATAATTATAGTAGTATCTATACCAAGCGACACTTAGTCAAGAAAGACCTATCAGTAAAAATCTTAGATCCATCTAAAATACATTACTTGTTTGGAAACGGTCACGGAGATATACAGGTTAAAATGGATAAAGAAAAATCTGAACCTTTCTTTTGAAGCCCTTGTCGAATTCCGTTGGACACGTGATTTAGCCAACAAAGACGTCAGACTAACGTACAACACCCCCAATCTGTGATAGATATAATAGATAAATATAATAGATAAATATAATAGAATATTCACAGTGCATGTATACACACGAATACGGTATAACCTGTCTCATACGACCATAATAATAGATCTAATTATGGATTTGTAAGACAGATGGTAGCTTAATGCAGATCAAAAGTAATGTAGGAGCTTTCTGCATCACTTTTGCCCTGCATTAAGCTACCAGCTGCTTTTTAAAGACTCCTATGTTCAATAAATAAAATGACCGCTTATGGCAGGTTCTTCTGTATAAACATGTACGCTATGTGACAACTGCTGGCCTGAAGGGCATACCTTTTACAGTGGCAATCCTACTTATCTTAATTAATTAGATTGCTCAGAATAATTGATGTCTGTTTCGTTTTCTATATTCTGATTCCTCTTTGAGGATGACATACACATGTCTATAATATAATTATAACGCTGTAACAGTAGCAATCAATTGCTTAATAAATAAATGCGTAGATAAGATACCAGTGATACCAGTCCACTCTAATTTTAACCATGTGCTCCATAATAATGCGTTTCTACGCCATTGCAAACAGAGTAGACCCAGATCAGACGGCTCCTATATGAGCCGTCTAATCTGGGTCTGCTCTGTTTGCCTATGATATAATATAGATACGTTTTTACCATTTCTGCCATGGTCAAACCTTCCTGTCCGAATGCGCTATTATAACAGCTATTCTAATTAATATTCATGATGTCATTATTCTTACATAAAAATTCATGGAGTAAAGGAGTCATTGAGCACGACACTGTCATATAGCTCCCGGGTGCTCATGTATGGCATTCGAAATTTCACTTTTATTCGCTCATACATCGGTTGTATCTTGTGGAAGAATATGCGGCGAGTGTTAGCAATGTAAAAGCTTTAATTAATAGGTACAGCAGCAAATGTGTGCAATAAAAGTAGCCTGCTCTCATATAGCTATATCATTGTTCGCAATTTGCGCAACATTTGTAATGGAAAGATCTAACATATCTCATATGTTGGGTAAAATAAGTAATTCCAAAAATAGCCGCATCGTGACCACTCCCAATATGTCCGTACTCTTAACCTTTTCACTCATATAAACGTGTTTTCACGCATCTGCAAAAAGTAAATCCAAATCAGACGGCTCCTACGAGAGCCGTCTGATCAGGGTCTGCTCTGATTGCTAATGAAATTTTGATGGTTCTTTTTCTTTACTTTCTAAAATGGCCACAATGTTCCACCTTCTACATTTGATTAAAGCTATTTTGTCCGTGAATATTCAGTAGGTATTGAAATTTGTAATAAACATAGAACAGGGGAAGGATTAATGGTAGAAGTCTTAAGTTGACAAAGGCAGCCGCACTCGCCGAGGAATTCTACTTGCAAGTATGGTTGACAAGCACATCGGCCCATGTCACAGGACATGTTTTCTCAGAATTAAAAAAATGAATTGATTACGTTTTGGATTTAGATTAATTCAATAATAGTTACATCCAAATTCCAATCGAATATTTAGTAATGGCTAGGATAAGATCATTTCACCATGTTTAGACAAAATTCTGAGATTTTTTCCCGAACTAAAAAAATTAAATAAATACTTAAATAGCTCTGATCTAATATTTCGACCACTAAGGGCCTTTTTCAAAGATTATCATGTCACAAAGACATGATACATATAATCTTTGAAAAACGCCCTTAACCCTTCGCTTGCTGAATTTTAAAATACATTTCTCCTTCTTTACCCATGCCCTGTTGTACAATTACATATATCTTCACCGTGTACAAGTATTTCGCTGTGAAATCACTGCTGTGGAGTGCACTGGTTGCACAATCAACTTGTAAATAGTGCAGACCCTTATGAGACAGCTCCTGCAGGAGATGTCTCATCTTCATTGTAAAGAGTTTATTCAAAAACCGCGGTGTTACGGTTAGGGGCATGTCACAGTCCTGTGTTCGGTTAGCAGTGACCATGGTGTTAAGGCAACATTTCGGTCTAAAAATTATAACTTTAACCCTTTCCTTCACATAAACGTGTTCTACACATTTGCAAACAGAGTAGACTCAGATCAGACGAATCCTATAAGAGCCGTCTGATAAGGGTCTGCTCTGTTTGCATATGGAATTTGAAAAATCTGTATCTTTACTTTCTAAAATGGCTACAATGTTCCACCTTTCATATTTCATTATATACCAATTTTGCACATGACTATTCAGTACTCGTAGGTATTGCAATTTGGAATAAATGTAGGACAGGGAAAGGGTTAATCAGTAACGGTTACAATTTTATAGATGATGTCAAGAGGTTACGATTTTGTAGAGGTTGTCCAAAGGTTAACGATTTTATAATGCGTTTCACAAGGTTACGATGTTTATAGAGGGTGTAAAAAGGTTACGATATTATAGAGGATATCAAACGGTAACGATTTTGTAGAGGGTGTCCTAGGGTTAACGATTTTATAGAGGGCATCAAAAGGTTAAGATTTTCAGATAGGTAATCAAAAGGTTAACGATTGTGTAGAGTATAATGTGTCAAAATGCTAACGATTTCAGAGAGAGTTTCAAAATGTTAAATATTTCAGATAGGATGTCAAAAGGTTAACGATTTTATAGAGTGTAAAGTGTCAAACGGTTAACAATTATATAGAATGTGTCAAAAGGTTCACGGTTTTATAGAGTATTATGTGTCAAAAGGTTAACGATTTCATATAGGGTGTCAAAAGATTAACGACTTCATAGAAGTGTCAAAGGTTAAAGAGTGTGTCAAAATGCTAACGATTTCAGATGAGGTGTCAATGATTAACGACTTAGCAGATAATGTCATTTTAAAAGGTACACACGACATATTCTCATTTTCTTTCAGCAATTAATACCATCGTATTCATTAGATGAGAATTCTCTCAGGATGGTGATGTGAACGTGTACGTATTACGCTTAAAGGCAAACGGAAATTATCTATCCCGGATAAACGTATTCGTCTAATGATCCTGCCTGGGGCACCTCGGTCTTATATCTAATAGTGATGCCAGGGGCATCCCAATCTTATATCCAACAGATGAATGAGCGGGTAATTATTTCCATAAACACTTGCTTTATTATTACCTTTAACAAGTTAGGACACACTTCTTGATTTTTTAGATTCGTTTTTTATCGTAACCCTTTTCCTCATGCAAGCGCATGAGGACGCATCTGCAGACAGAGTAGACCCAGAGCAGAGGCTCCTATAGGAGCTGTCTGACCAGGGTCTGCTCTGTTTGCTTATGGTGCAATATAGATATGATTATACAGCTTCTTCCTGAGCCAAAATGCTTCTTCCTGAGCCAAAATGTCATGTGTTGATATGCCATTATAAAAAATAATCTTATTAATATTATGACTTTTTACGTCATTATTTCCTATATGAATATTAATCAGGGCAATGTGTAAGATTGCAGCACGTCTCACAAGATATGGCATTGCGGTTATGCATAGTCAGTAACGTTTAAGCCCTTAATTTGCTGAATAATTAAAACTTACTCACCAGTTTCTGAACATTTATTAACCTATTATTCCATGAATATTCATGAATAAAATGATGACATCGTGAATATTAATTACATTATTTTTTTTAGCTGCCTGCGAACACAAGTCATTCGATCTTGATCGGATAAGCACTTACGAGTTTACACGTATTGCACTTGACCGTTTAACTAGATGACAAATAGAAACAGAACACTATTAAAATTATATCACAGATTTGCAAACACCAATCAGATCGCGTCTGACAGGCGATGAATTACTACGTGATTGAAAAAAGCATTCTATAATTAGCCTAAACATGTTGGTTCCAATTATGCCAATGGCCATGCCATTGAGAGGTACAGTATTTACAGCGTTAAATGTCTAATTTTAGTCTGCAACCTAATTTCGTTAACACATTTTGGTACGATAAGGAAATGAGATAAATATATGCAAATTTTAAAGGAATAAACCACAGATGTAGAAACTGAGATTGAGACAAATAGTGGAGTCCCAGATCAGACGCCACCTTTTTCAAGGCGGCGTCTGATCTTTGACTGCACTATTTATCGTGGTGCATGATTACGAAATGGGCGGTAAAAGGGTTAAAGAATTGATAGAGTTCCCTAATTCAGTTTTCTGGCGACGTTGTTTGTTTTCATCCCCAAGCAACATAATCAGAAAAGCGTACAGATTGCTTACCACGCCAATGATGGCAGTCACTATAGATGTAAATTAACCCATCTGTTAGAGCCGCTGAAGGGAATTACTAGTTACTTTGCCTCCAAACTAAGCATTGTAAACTTGTAGAGAAGAACCCCGGCAAGTAACTACTTAATAAAACCAGAGCTAACGAACCCCCGTGGCTCCTTATTTGTGTACAAAGAAAAACACGTCGAAAAGAGTCAATAATTAGTGCACTCTAATGAAAATGAAAAATGCAGGCGGTTTTAAGAACAAACCAAATATCATTGTACAAAATGACAAATAAGGATACAATGTTAGGTCCCTCTAGCAGAAATAAACTATTTAAGTTATGTTTCAAATTGCAAATAAGTGTCAAAGTAACAATAACTCCAAAATGCTGCTGACAAACCTACAGGTCTTGTACATTGCACCTCCCCTTATAGACCTGTTTGATATCAGGTATAAAACAGCAAAACTACAAAAGTACCAATGCTTACATGTACTGTATACCGCATTTGACTGTAAGACGATCAATCTATATATAAATATTGAAGTCAATGAATTTTGTACTTTTGAAGTTATGCTCCGGGCACATCAGCACAACCCATTTTAACTTAGAAGCATCAAACATCCCGATAAGGGGGAAATAACCCCCACAGTAGCGGTATGATCGCAATGGAAAATGCAGATGCACAGACTCCAGTGATAGAAATAAAAATTATAAACTTTCATTAAAATAACGAAAGATTGTGGAAGAAGATGGGCCATAACTGTGTCTAAGTATACTAGGACGGACAATCTGGGTCCATGCTTATAAGGCTTTTTAGTTGAGTGTGAGTTCGTTCTCTAGCTTTGGATTGGTCAGATTTGAGTTCGCAAGCTTTTGATTGGTCAGATTTGAGCCAAAGGCTCAAATCTGACCAATCAAAAACTTGTGAACGAACTCAGACTCAACTCAAAGCTTTATAAGCATGGACCCTGACCCCAGTGTTCCCTTACCTCAACTTTGTTTTGGCGACAGGGTTACTATAATAGTACAACTTTCCCCGTGCTAATTAAGCCATCCATAATATATAATAGAAATATATTCCAAAAAATAAGCAAACTGTACCAAATTTTGCGAATTTCTAAGTTAACAAAGGGCGAAAACTCTTATAAAATGATATCAGAGTTATGGCTCTTACACGTCATAATTACTAATGATGGCAAAAAAAGTATAAAATTACAAGCCGATCTTTTTGATAGGCTTGGTAACTAGGTAACAGTAAGAAGATACTAGTACAGAGGCCAAGACTCAATATCAGAAAATACAGTTTCACTTTAAGGGCAGCAAGCATATGGAACAGCCTCCCAGACTATATAGTATGTGCTAAAACAATGAATATTTTTAAGAACAGGCTAGACAAATATTGGGAAATCAAGAGATTTAATACAATTATAAGGGCGTGATCGACTGTAAAACCGGAAGTTACAATAGTCGTGAACAAGAAAACCAAGATTTGGAATCCGGCGAAGAGGACTGAAAACCTGTGCTGGAAGAAATCCATAAGTATCCATAAGTAAGTATAGCTATGAAGTACATGCGTCTTGTATTAATTTAACCCTTCGCTTGCTGAATTCTAAAATACATTTCTCCTTCTTTACCTATGCCCTGTTGTACTATTACATATATTTTCACTGTGTACACCTATTTCGCTGCGCAATCACTGCTGTCATGTGTGGAGTGCACTGGTTGCACAATTAACTTGTAAATGGTGCAGACCCTGATGAGACAGCTCCTGCAGGAGCTGTCTCATCTGGGTCTTCACTATTTACAGGTAGGTATATTGACGTGAATAGCAAGCGAAGGGTTAATATTCATGGTGTCATGTTTTCCTGCAGAAATATTCACGACGGAAAGGTTTAAAACATTGGATGTCCCTCAAAATATCAGGTTCTATTATTACACTCGTTCATTTATTCCTTTCTGTAAAGTTTGTCACAGTTTCTTTGGCAAACGTTCATCACATTGGATTACAGATTTGATAGCAAAAAATTGTTCTATTTTCTTCCCGGATCTACATATAGATCGACGCTTAACCCTTTCCTCCATAAACACGCCTTTCTACGCCTCTGTAATAACCACTTCCTGAAGCCATTGTGATAAATAGAGCGTTTGCTCCTATAGTAAATGCTCTATTTATCACAATGGTTTAAAAACTACACAACTCTAAACGTTTCCTTTTCTCTAGTAAATGCTCCTTTTCGGTAGTTTGATTCAAAGAGGTCGTGTCTAAACATAGGCTATGGAGGAAAGGGTTAAAGATCGCCTGTACTCAAAGTAAGTTATTTTCCGTAAGTAAATACACAAAAAGAAAGATCCTGACCACTAGTACACACAGCACTGTGCCTAATTAGGTACAAAGGCTTGCAAATATAAGCACGACTTACAGAGTCTTCGTGAATACTTTGCAACTAGAGTCGAATCTTATAGGAGTCCACTCTGTTTTCGTATATGCCACAGATCTGAGCCTCTAAGGTATGTTTGCTATTGCAATATTTTTCCGTATATTATGTTTCAATACATAAATTAGATTAAATAATATGCTTTTTGGGCAGAGACATTAATTAATATGCATTTTGGGCGGAGTCAATATTCATTAAATAAAGGTCCAAGATGCCGTAGACAAGATTCAGATACATGTATGATAATTAAAACATTGTCAAGAATAATTTCCTAATTTCTTCACCTCACCTTATGTTGTCATTACTCTTTAGAATCGTCTCGAACAAAGAGTTTGATAGAATTGGTAGAGAAATGGGGATTTTAGTAACTGAGTATGCACACTTATCTGTCGCTCTGCTGTGGACGATTTACTGTTACAACAATGAGAGTAGAACCTGTTATTTATTTATTGAACATAGGAACCTTAACCCTTCGCTTGCTGAATTTTAAAAATACATTTCTCCTTCTTTACCCATGCCCTGTTGTATAATTACATATATCTGCACTGTGTACAAGTATTTCACTGTGCAATCACTGCTGTAGAGTGCACTGGTTGCACAATCAACATGTAAATAGTGCAGGCCCTGATGAGACAGCTCCTGCAGGAGCTGTCTCATCTGGGTCTTCACTATTTACAGGTAGGTATATTGACATAAATAGCAAGTGAAGGGTTAAAATAGAGTAGAACATGTCCTAAGCGGTCATTCATTTATTAAACACAGGAACCTTAAAAACAGGCGCTTGCTTAATGCATAGCGTATAGTATCTTTCTGCATTACTTTTAACATGCATTCAGCTACCACATGCCTTACATACCAGTAATTTGACCTATTTTGATGGCCGCTCAAGACTGGTTCTACTGCACAAACAACCTGATCCACTTGATTTCATTAGGATCCAAACTTTGAAAGTCTAGCTTTTTCCTCGGAAACAAATAGATGGTAATGGGTTTTTTTACTGTCAACGTAATCTATACAGTATTTTACCATTCGTTTAAAATTCACGTCAGTATACCTTCCTGTAAATAGTGAAGACCCAGATGAGACAGCTCCTGCAGGAACTGTCTCATCAGGGTCTGCACTATTTACAAGTTGATTGTGCAACCAGTACACTTCACAGCAGTGATTGCATAGCGAAATACGTGTACACAGTGAAGATGTATGTAATTATACAACAGGATATGGGTAAAGAGGGAGAAATGTATTTTAAAATTCAGCAAGCGAAGGTTTAACCCTTCTCATGCTAAGAGTGACATGACTAGTATCTGGAAAAGAAATATTGGATCCAGTTGACATGCCGAGTAACTCGGCGTCTCATCAGAATCCAATCTGACTGACCCCCGATCAGTAGTTTCATAAAGGCATGGACGAATATGAAGTCGGTAAAATATTCAACAGATCACTTTGAACAGACATATTTTCCAGCGTGAGACGACTTACAGAAAATTGTACTGCAATATTGCCAGTGATACTTTCTCTTGAGTTTCTTTGACGGCAGATGACGACAACAGTGGGATGTCTGGAATTTACCAAACGGGTGCAGTGTTTTTGTCGCCAGAATTCTTTTCTGGTATATAATTGTTTGTCTCATCCTTTATCTCTATGTCTCCTCAAAATAGGATTTAACCCTTCGCTTTCTATTCACGTCAATATACCTACCTGTAAATAGTGAAGACCCAGATGAGACAGCTCCTGCAGGAGCTGTCTCATCAGGGTCTGCACTATTTACAAGTTGATTATGTAACCAATGCACTTCACGGCAGTGATTGCACAGCGACGTACTTGTACACAGTGAATATATATGTAATTATACAACAGGGTATGGGTAAAGAAGGAGAACTGTATTTTAAAATTCAGCAAGCGAAGGGTTAAGAATAGGTATTTGATTTTACTCACAACACATTAGAGCAACAGATAAAGGTCCATACTCAAGTACAAACACCGTCATTTCTCCACCAATCCCGATATTGTGACCACTCATTAGAATCGTCTCGAAGAGACGATTCTAAATATTGGTCACACCATTGGGTTTCATGGAGATATAAAGAATTTATTATTGAAAATCTTTTAATTTAAGCATCTTTTCTGGAACTCTGCTCCAGAATCGTGTAAGGCTTAGATAAATTATCGACTCAGTGTCCTGGGTACAATGTTATAACACTTCTGAGTCTGAGATCATTCTCAAGTATCTGATGCTTCGGGCTCGGGACAACACCAGTCCCGCGGGACACTGCAGATGTTATTGTCCGACAAAAACGTGTATTAATCCTCTACTAGATACTGTAGACAGTAGACATAGCACATATATAGGCACTGACAAATACCTGTGCCAAAAAAACCACAGCTTTAACCCATTCCTTCATATTGACAACTTTTGACGACTCTGTATAAGTCACTTTGTGAAACCGTTGTGATAAATAGAGCATTTGCTCCTATAGGAGCAAATGCTCTATTTATCACAATGGTTTCAAACTACAAAATTCTAAAAAAAATCCCTGTTTCTAGTTAATGCTCCTTTTCGGTAGGTTTATTCAAAGAGTTTGTATCTAAAAATAGTCTATAAGGTAATGGGTTAACCCTTTACGCCATGAATATTCATATACAAAATAATGATGTTATGAATATTAATTCGATTATTTATAAAACGCTACATAAGTACAGGAATAATTGGCCATGACATAAATGTAGACTCGTATCTGTATTATTTCATAAGGAAACAGAGTAGACTCTGACCAGACGGCTTCGACAAGAACAGTCTGATCTGGATCTACTCTGTTTGCAAAGGCGTAGTAAGGTGTATTTATGGAGTAAAGAGTCAAAAGCAATGGCTAAATACAGAATCGATCTTTCAAGCCCCATTTGCATAGCGGAATAGAATAAGTTCAATAATAATAAAAACAAAATTCATTATGTTTTAAATTAATATATCAAAGCCACATTCAATATACTAAAAGACTGATTGTCGAAGACATAAATGACAGTTTAATGTATGTCTATTTTGGTTACGGCTCAGGATTTTTAACATCAACGCACAAACTAGGATTGTCCTTAGCAGATTTATAAACAGATACATTGTCCGGACTAGCCAGTCTTTATTAGTATGGTCATGTTATCTTAATCTTTATCGTGCTTGTCTGGATATGACTTTCGTTAACAAATAGCTTGGTTACGGATAGTATGCCGATTAACTCGGCATCTCGGCAGGACCTGGGCTGTTGGACACTTGGCCCGTGTTTGTCCAGAATCTGGAGCGAATAGGACGTAATCGAACATTGAAATGGATGAGAGTTTGAGCAGACATTATTGTCTGTACAGCAGGATGAATATTAAAAGCAGGAAGGAGGTGGTGGTCATGTTACACAGACGTAAATGAGAGCATTAATAGCTTCTTCCTGAACCTGGTGTCCATTTACTGAAGCCTTTGGTCATAGCAGTGAATAAAAGACACAGTATATAGTCTGGTAGACGTATCCCAGATGTCCAGATAAGATGCGTGTATTTTAATATTTTCAAGAATATCTCCTTTATTTCTCCACCAAACCCTATACTGTGACCAATTTTTAGAATCGTCTCTTCGAGACGATTCTAAAGAGTGGTCACAGTATAGTGTTTGCAGGAGAAATGACGGTTTTAGTATTTGGGTAGGCACTTTTATCTGTAGTTCTGAATTTTCTCTTAATTAAAATAATTTCAAAAATAGCTCGTTTATTTCTCCACCAAATCCTATACTGTAACCACTCTTTAGAATCGTCTAATGATAGCGAACACACGGGGGCTTTAACTGTAGACTGATAATGTACTCCCAGGGACTATAGCTGTAGAATGATAATGTACACATTTGGGCGATTGTGTATGAATGCTGAGTTTTCAAAGTGGAATGGTATATTTATGCTTAACCGTTCACTCCATTACAATGCTTTAGAAAGCAGGGAAGACCCGGATCAGATGGATCTATAGGAGTTGCTATGTCTGCTTATGGCGTATTATAGACCTTATTCGACAGTTACTGCTTTGGCAAAAATGAATTTAAGTGCTAACATGCCATTATAAAAATCAATTCATATTCATGGTGTCATTATTTCTGACACGAATATTCACGGAGTAGACGAGTCGGTGATATCATAATTTATGCATGTATATTGAATACAGATGATACACCGAGCAAATCGGCATCTCTTTATCATCGAAACTTTTTGAAAAAAAAATATGAAGAAGTGTTCACTCTCAAAGTTGAAGCCAGCGACAATGTATCGTGTAGAAACTTTTCTGGCAGTGAGTATGTTAACTGACGAATCCATCACTATAAAATACTTAACATTGCTAGATGGTTTTGAATGACAAACAATGCGTATCCTACAGGAACGGCCTGGCCTTGGTCTGCACTGTTTGCAGAATCGTAGAAATGCGTGTTTAACCCATTCCTTCATATTGACGACTTTTGACGGCTCTGTAAAAGTCACTTTGTGAAACCATTGTGATAAATAGAGCATTTGCTCCTATAGGAGCAAATGCTCTATTTATCACAATGGTTTCAAACTACAGAATTCTAAAAGTTTCCTTTTCTCTAGATAACTCTCCTTTTCGGTAGATTTATTCAAAGTGGTTGGATCTAAAAATAGCCTATGAGGCAATGGGTTCAGGAGTAAAGGTTTGAGAATGTCTGTAAAACGTGTGTGAAACAAACCTGGAACAACCCTAATTCAACAACAAACTTTACAAAGTTTTAGTTATGCGATGTTACAAGTAAATTTAGATATTATGGCATACCAAACATAACCAAATTACAATGTAAACAAATCAGGTTCAAATTTCACGTATTTTAATACAGCAGTTTTTTTCCAACAAATATATGAAAACACAAAACAATCCATTCCAAATATAAAATTGGGAAACAAATCAAGAAACAAGTTTTGCCTGCAGTGAGATTTAAACCAACAACCACCAACATATTCATATTCGGTGTAATTTTAGCGACTGATATTACCCCTCGGCTACGCGGCTACTATACATGTGGAGACTGGTTTACATATATTTGATGGTGTCCTTGTACCTTGTTTATACATGTAGTGTTTGAAACACTGATAATAATAGGTGTGCCATAAGATCTAAATTTAACTGTAAAGAAACGGTTCCTTCTTCTTTTGCATTGCAAAAGCATGCTTTAGTCTAGGTACACCATGCGAGGTTTATGCCTGGGAGTAATTCTTGAGATAACTCATTTGACTTGCGGCTATGGCTAAGCACACTACACACAGGGTAGTTCGGAATACACAGGCAAAAGCAATTGTTAAAAATGTCATTGATTACTGCACATAGGAAGCTAAAACTGGGAAAGTTAATTACCCATTCGCATCTCCTATTGTACGAATATAGTTTATTACGAAAGTCCTAAGAAGAACCTTATTTCGTACCAAAACATTTCCACACACCAAGAACTTGTCCCACAAAGTACGGAAGATCCGACAAGAAAATATCGTCATTGATGACTTATATAAGTGTGTGATCAGACGTGGAGTGCATTCCATATATGCAGAAAAAAGCGTTGTTTGCCGACACATTAATCCATTCATGCCGAATTAGTCCAGTTTAAGGGCGGAAGAGGGGCTTAGGACGTATCCTGGCCGAGTAAGGATTTAGTTGGAAAATACTGTGTTCAAACAGAAAACTGCTGATGGAACGTTGCTGTGTCACTGCCCTTCGCATCATTTATCGCCGATAAAAAAGACATTTTGGGAGCAGGGTAGACCAACAATATATATGGATCTGACGTAAACTTATCCCAGACGCTTTCAAAATGTTGGTTGGCCGATTACATCAGAATGCATTCACCCTATAGCAAGGGCGACAGCCTCCTTATTGTTCCTGCTGGACCTGAGAATGGGTTTTTGAAGGATGCTAAGCATTTGCTGGTAAAATTACCCAGTTCTTGGGACTATGCAAGCAGCAGTAGATGCCTCCGAGCTTTCTGATCAATAAACTTATGAAAGTGCATGGTCACTCTGTCCTACGTATCCCTTCATATCACCCAGATCGTAACCCAATCGAGCTTGTTTGGGGTGATATTAAAGGACATATTGCAAAGCACAATTTGAATGTATTTCAAAATGACACATGTTCAAAGCACTGTCTCTGAGAAATTAAGATTCATACACATCTGACGCGTAGGTTCGCTGCATTGATCATATCCGACAGATTGAACAGACATGGTGACAAAACGATATAACAGTGGGCTCAGTCATTGATCACCTTGTCATTGACATAGACGAGATCGACACTGTCTGAACACTGACAGATGATGAAGTCTAAGAAATCTAAGAGCCTGATATATCTGCTGTATCTGGCAGTGACAAAACTGACAGGATGCACGAATCAAAAGACACCGCAGATGAAACGTTTTCTGTTGTGTCACTGACAAATTATAATTAAACCAAACACTTTATTGCTTAAACAGAAAAATATAAAAACAAACACAATAATAATAAATGACCCTCCATAAAAAACCGACAAAAACAACAAAATACCCAAAACAAACAAACAAACATTGTATACGCCCGCTCCAACAACGCCCCCTCTAGACAAATACCATCAACACCAGCAATATCTACATCATGTTTTCATTGATTTCAATCAGGATTTCGACAAAGTATGGCATGCATCACTGTGGGCAGCTATGAAGAAGTACAATATCAGTGAAAATCTAGTCCAGACCATGCAGCCGTATAGCAATGTTCGCAGTGACGTGCTCATCAATTGCGCTCTTAGACTAGATGAATGTTTCAGAACCTCTGTTGGGTCAGGCAAGGATGGCTTTTCTCACCTACACTCTTCTTGGAACGAATCATGTCAGAGACATTGGATGAACATAAAAGAACTATCAATACTGGAGGTAGCTACATCTCAAATCTGCATTTTGCAGATGCTATTGATGGACTGGCAGGAAGTTCGCATGAAATATTGGACATATATTATCCAAGCATTTACCAAGGGATAAGTGATGAAAAGACAAAGCTGATTAGGAACACCTCAGAATACCTCGGATATTATATAGAGATCAATGGACAAATGTTCGAGGCGGTATCAGCCTTTAAGTACCTACCTACGGTCATGACATACATGTACGAAGGTTCTAAACCTGAACCTTTAGCTTGATCTTCACAAGTAGTTGTTTCCCGCTCAGAAGGACAGGAAAATTTCACTCTACACCAAGATGAGACTTATGCACTCCCTTGTCGTTTTAATATTTATCTACGCTTGTGAGATATGGATGCTGACAGCGCCACTAGAGAGAAAACTTCAATCCTTAGAGATGAGATGCTACAGAAAAATATATTACAGTCACACCACCAATGAAAAAGTCCGTAGTCGAGTGCGGGAACTGATTTGCCACTATGAATAGCTCCTCACTACAGTAAAGGAAAGGAGGTTGGTCATATTTGCGGCTCAACAAGCATCGTCAAGACAATTTTACATGGAACAGTTAACGGAAAAAGAAGATGAGAAAGAAAAAGGAAGTGATTGTAAGATACCGGTAACAGCTGGGAGTGTACGGGTTTCAGTTTTTCAACATCTCAGCGAGCAGACAATTTAACAACACTGAGAATGAAGTTGTACGGCCGTCACATTAACACTTCAAATATGCAGGTGTGAAGCACATGTGGTTTGAAGGTAGGATATCCTTCGAAAGCGAAAATATCAATGTGAAAAGTTTAAAATTTGAATCAGGTCCCGAATAGATGGATGATGTCTTTCTCGTTAGCAGCCTTAACCTTTTCGCTGCCAATGCCGGATCTGTGATTACCTATGCAAACAGTTTGGATCCAGATGAGACTCCGAGTAACTCGGCGCCTCATCAGGATCCAAACGGTTTGTTACTGTTACTATGTTTTTGAAATAAAAATGAAGAAAATAAAAAAAAATAATAAAACAATGTAGCAGACGACAAAGTTAGCAGACGACATACTTTGGCAGTGAAAGGGTTAATGAGTTTAATACTTTACCCATAGCATACTATTTTTAATAGTGTTAAACGGAAACACACTGAATTGATCAGCGTTTCAAATTCATGGCAAGATCAGAATGGGTGTCCGACTAGCGTCGATGCAGATGAGACGACGAACACTCTGACATATACTCAACACAAATATTTAAGTGTCAGTGGTACTTTTCCCATAGGGCTTATGCAGTGACCCTACCACATTGACATCCTGTATTTTCCATATACATAAATGAATTTCGATAAAACCAACAGGAATTATTGTAAAAATGTCAAACTAAAGATTCCAGTGAGATTGAGTTATGCCAAGGTCCAATAGGCATCCATAGACAGATGCATACACTACTTCAACATGGTAACTGGGAAAACACAATCGTGCCGTATAACCAAACAAACAATCTAATTCAATGCAGACTAAACAATGAACTTTAAAGTGACAAATTACATTGTAGCGATTGAATACGCATAACATTTTTATGACATATTGAACATGAACAGTGTTTGTAAGATGTAAACAAAATAAAATTAGAATCCGTATCTTAGATTCCGTCTAGAAAATGCAAACCGTTCATTTCCTATAAATGCAGTTAACGAATATCGGCTGAACTGGTGCCCGTTCAATTTCCCCAACGAAACGAAATTTGGAGATGGCTTCTTGGCACATGCATACAATGAATCGTCACAGCATGTACTATGTTGGTTTACCAGGTGCGGATCCATGATTTCAGATCAGTGGGGGTTAGATTTTTTAAGTTTGATGATATCCCTATAATGTCTTTGTAATACATGTTGAAAAAGAGCGTAATTTGGTGAGGGAAATAAAAAAGCTTAGATTAAATCATTGTTTTATTGATTTTTATTAGATCTAGATCTGATAAAATCACTCAAAAAGGTTTGTTTGGGCAATTGTAAGGGGGGGGGTTACGCCGGCTTCATCCCTCTAAATCCGCGCCTGTTTACTCTATAAGAATTGCAAATAGACATATACAGAAAAAGGCGACACATACCGAAACCAAAAGGACAATACGAAACAAACAAATATAATACAGTGGGAGCATGACTGCACGATTTAATCCCATCAGATATCCCAGCACTGTCAGTGCCAATCCGGTATCAGTATCAGCCGCGAGACGCTAAGTAAATGGACGTCTCGTCAAACACCAGACTCAGTAATACTCCCGCCAAGTTCCAAGACAAGTACTGTGAAACTGAAGACAGGTGACATTTACTTACTTGTCTAGTAATTAATGGAGCAGTAGTGTTTATATCTAATAGCCGTGACACTTGAATTATACGGAGAGAATGTATGTACAAGGTGGTCAATAACTTCTAAAAACATTAACGAACCGGAAGTAATTAACTTTTCTACAGATCGGACTCTATACTGACATCATTTTAACAGCAGGTTAAGTGTTACCCCTTAATGTCCGAGGGCTGGCATTTGCAAATAGTGCAGACCCAAAGCGCTCCTAAGGGAGGCTTCAGGGTCTGCACTGTTTGTCATATTTTTTCAGAGATAGATTTGGTAGAACATATCGTTTATGTAATATTCGGAAAACGAGGAGACAGTTTCTTTCACGCTATGGTTGAATGTATGGCAAACATGTTTGAATTCAAACTAGTCTCATAGTAGCTTGATATCACTGTAAGATCTAAATTGGCTGTACTGTGTCACGTGTTAGTTAATTATTTACTCTATAGATATGTCTTCGAAGTCTTCGCAAACAAGAGCAGGCCCTGGTCAGACGGTCAGATCAGGATCTGCTCTGTTTACATATGGATTTATATATATCTGATTTTACAGCTTCTGCAGTGACCAAAGATTGTTTCAACCTTTATTATCATTGAGTATAAGGCACACGTCTTTGGACAGCATTTACAATCACTTACGCAAAACATTTCAGCATGGTTACTAGGAAAACAAAACCATGCAGTAAAGTAAAGCAAACAATAAAGTATATCTACATTCAACCACAGGCCTTAGGCTCATGAAATATGTCTAAAATAAGTTAAAATGTCCCTAAATTGACGTTTTGTAACATTTGGGGCCGAAAAATAATGCTTGGGGCGTTTTGAGACAAAGCTGAAATTTCGTATATTCTATATAAGAGAAAGGCAAATAACTCTCGGGCCATCCGATCCTCGGTGCTCCGCTTCAACTGCAATTATTTTCGACAAAGTGCTGGATTTGACTAAAATCCCTATTCGGGAGCGAATCTGACGCTCTTTTTTGGTAGATCCTGATGAGAAATGATGAAACATGTTCAAAAAGAATTTCACATACCGGTGACAAATGCCGGTGACTACTGCCACAGATCCGATTATATCTTTTCCAACACTTCAACGCTAACAGACTACACCATTTTGCCCAGCAAACGTCTATTCGAATTGATTTAGTTAACCGACTTGTCAATTATGTAAACATTCAAATTATGGAGCCCTGCTTTCTTCGTGATGGTGCACGGCGAAGTGGGGAACCAGTATGTATTCTTCTGAGCGCTTGACACGTCAAAAATGAAAGTAGCCGTTTCTGGTCCTCGGAATTGTCCGAAAAGATTCAATCGGATCTGTGGCAATAAAATGCGATGTCACCGGTATGTAAGATTCCCATTGAAAATAGTTCACCATTTCTCATTAGTATCTACCAGAAGGAAGCGTCAGCTTCGCTCCGGAATAGGGATTTAAGTGAAATCGAGCACTTGTTCGCCAACTATATCGTTTCCGACTAAATAAAAAACACGGTTTTCTGAAGGTATTTGTCCCTTGTACTCGCTAAAACGGAGACAAAGTATGGGTTATTTGGTACTAGTGTGTAGATAAAACATTTTTCTTTCTATATAAGCCTTGTTTTGTGAGAAAATTCCCCTCCGGTCTAAAATAATTGCAGTTGAAGCGGAGCACCCGAGGATCGGATGGCCGTAGAGTTATTTGCCTTTCTCTTATATAGAATATACGAAATTTCAGCTTTGTCTCAAAACGCCCCAAGCTTTATTTTTTCGGCCCCAAATGTTACAAAACGTCAATTTAGGGACATTTTAACTTATTTTAGACATATTTCATGAGCCTAACGCCTGTGCATTCAACAACGGCGTTAATGAAATAATGATAACTTAAAAGTGAGAAATGGCATTGCAGCTGATTGAATACGCATCGTAGCGTTTAATGACACATGTGAACAGTGACAAATGAAGGCAGGTAATGTTTACCTGCTTGTCTAATAATTAATTACAGTTCCGCTTACATTTAATAATCGTTACACTTGGATTATACAGAAGAAATATATTCATACAGTGGATACGCATTTAAAAGTCATAATTTTCACCCATATAAGAGGTAAGTATAATTATAGTATTTATGTTTGTTCTATATTTTATCTTTTACAATGCCCCACTCTCTTACTGACGAACCAATTCTTTAAAGTGTATACTAACTGTTCGTGATTAATTTTTCTCTAATGTCTGATCGTGAATAGTGCTAATTTGTCCGAAGTTCGGTTCTATTGGTTTGCAAAAAGGAGACACTCCATAATATTATTGAACTCGCCTCCCAACTTAGTTTTAGCTATGTCCCAATTCCATCTGACAGTCTATGGTTTCAAATCATAGTATAACAGTTACATAAGTTTGACAGCAAATCAATGTATTTGCTACATTTAAAATAGTGTTTATTTGTTGCATTTATTTGTATTGGTCGATGTATTAATACCTGCATGTCATTGAGCACTAAATGTACATGTCTCCCAGTTAGCCAAGAGGTGATTTCCTCAGCTGATTTCCAACTACTGTTTAGAAAATGTTTAGTGTACCATATACATTAATATTCACTGAATATTCACTATTGCATGGTATGTTTTCAGATTGTAAATCCATGGGTATTTAGTAGGATCTTATAAATATATCGCCCAATAAATTTTGAAGATCATATTTGGACTGTTATTGTTTATACCATGTATGCTTCTTGTACAAAAAGACACTGGGCTATGTTTAATATCATTTGTAAGTGGGTTATACTAGTCTCACTGTATATCATAAATGATGGTGTGGACTTTATATGTTGAATATATACTTGAAACATGTTAGTTGTACTCTTTACATAGCTTTGATATTTCCATATCCCCATATCATTCGTATACATATGCCATCAGATGTTTAACTGGGATTTTCGAATAATTCTAATTGTATGCCATACGGTTAAAGGTAGGTATGCACAATATTATCTTTGAAAAGTGAAAACACTGCTTTATTTGCCTGTTCAGGCATATGTTTCTCTGTTTTTACGAACGACCCTGTTTTGGAAAAATACCTTCTTAACCCTTCGCTTGCTGATTTTTTAAATACATTTCTCCTTCTTTACTCATGCCCTGTTGTATAATTACATATATCTTGACTGTGTACAAGTATGTCGCTGTGCAATCACTGCTGTTGAGTGCATTGGTTGCACACTCAATTTGTAAATAGTACAGACCCTGATGAGACAGCTCCTGCAGGAGCTGTCTCATCTGGGTCTTCACTATTTACAGGTAGGTATATTGACGTGAATAGCAAGCGAAGGGTTAAATATCTTCATTCACTACCATTTCTGTGGTATCATTTCCATTTAGAACTGCATCATGCTACGGTTTTTGTCTTCCAAAACCATAACCTTCGTTTCACTGATAATATTTTAAGTTGCATTCATTGAGATATGTTACCGAAGAATGTTGATATTTTAAATGAGTTACTGCATTTTTAAATGTCGTTTTATCTTTACTAAACATTACAGTACTATCTGCGGATAATAGTATAAACAAAATGTTAAGGAAAATGTTTTACATTGGTACCTTTAACTTCAATGTCCATGTAGTCTTCCATGTCATTAAAATGTTAAACTAGAACATTGACAATTATTGCCCTTGTTGTACACCGAAAAACCTTCTGATGTTACTCTGAGTTTACATCTTTGTAAAGGTTTTTGATTAATTGTTAAACAGTTAAATCGACAAAACAGTTTCTTCTTTCTTTTCGATAATATTTACTTAACCGTTTAGAACAAAGATGTTGTCAGTCGTAGAATGATTTTTCTTAAACTTGATTGTGTGTCGTGTATTATATTATTTTCGTCAGAAACGTTATTTAATATCTTGTTTATAATAAAAGTGAAGAACTTTCCAAAACAACTTGAATGAATATTGCTTTTCAGGTAACCTGGAATCACCCTTATGTTTAAAAAAAAGGCTTTATAGAATAGTTTTATAGATAATTTTATGGTCGATCAATATATTGAAAGCCATATAATTATGAAATGGCACCATGATGTCTTATATACTTTTTATCGAAGAGACGTTTCTAAAGAGTTGTCACAATACAGTAAAACCTCTCTTTAACGGCCACTAAATTGTGTTAATTAGTTGGTATTTAGGGCAGGCGCACCAACACTTGATGTAATTATGTGGCCGTTATAGAGAGGTTTTACTATATAAGGTTTGGCGGAGACATGGTGATTTTAGTATTTTGGTACGCACCCTCATCTTTAGCTCTATGTGTAACATTATTGCAGAGTTTTGCGCTTAAGCGAAAATGTGATTTTTCGCATCATAGCAAGAGGTTTTGTTGAAGGGGCAACTACATATTCAATGTACCCCTGATATTTGCTGTAATATTCAAAGTTAAGCCTAGGTTTATGATTTTAAACAAATTCAATAGGAATATTATTGAAAACAAGATTTGCAGAATGTACATTTCTACCTGGCGAGAAGAAGGGTGCTTCTGATTTTGGGGAACTAATAGGACGCTTGTCATAGTTCCGCCCAAGCAGAAATTGTTTTAAGGTCCCGCGTTATGAGCTGTTCAATATCATGCTTATTTGGCGAGGTCAATAATATGGGAGTGTCATCGGCAAACTATTGAGAGATAAACAGACGTTGGTCAAAACAATGTCGTTTATGAAAGCAAGAAAAAGTACAAGACCAAGAACAAATCCTTGTGGAACACCTGCATTGTACATTTGCTACTTGAATAGGGTGTGCCTATAAAAACCAAATACCGGTTAATCCATTGTAGGACAAATATCGTACACATTGTCGTCTTCTTGTCAAGTGATTGTGCTATGTTGTGATATCGATAAGCTGATACACTGTGGGAATATATGTACTTTGACTAATTATAAAACTGACTACCAGTTTTATAATTAGTCAGTTTTACGTGTATAGTCATAGTTCTATTGTATCATATGTACAGCGACTACATAGAGGGTAAGCATGGGTGTTGTTGAAAGCAAGTATATGCCTTATGCAGAAAGACAGCAATACAGAGCTTTGGAATATTTTCGTCATGCATTAACCCTTTACATCATATAGATGCATTTTCACGCCTTTGCAAACATAGTAGACCCAGATCAGACGGATCCTACAAGAACCATCTGATCAGTATTTGCTCTTGTTTGCTTATGATAAATCTGACTCCACATTTTCTGCCAAAACAATTATGTGAACTTTTGCCATTATTAACATTTAGCTAATAAATATGAATGACGTCATTATTGTAACGTAAAAAATGTGACGTGTATTTTGACATGATAATCTTTGAAAAAGTCCCTTAGTGGTCGAAATATTAGATCAGAGCAATTCAAGTATTTATGTATTATATTAATTCCCTGTTTTGGAATATTTTCTTCATTGTAAATATTCAACAAGAAAATCGTTAATTTGCATTACCTTTGCAAGGACCTATAGACGTACATTAGACCCTATCTTAAACGACCATCAACAAGATGTCTAGGCATGGGTCTGTAATGCATGCGGTAGCTTAATGCAGGTCAAAAGAAAAGTACCCATATTGTCCTGCATTAAAGACTTCTACGTTTAATAAATCCATCGCATCTTAGGACATATTCTACTGTACATAGGTGCATGTAGACATCTTTCGGTAGGCGTGATATTTGATTGCTGAGGGGTCATGGGACCGCTAGGGCCCGGTGGGTCTAGGGCAACATCCTGGCCAGGGGTGCAGGGGTTCAGATGCCCCCGGAAGCTCCTCAAAAATACCATTTCCAGGAAGGCTTAGAACACTCTCAGTACTATGAAATTTGGGATATGAATATTAAAAGAAACGATATTGATGCAGTAAAAAGTGCCATTCGAATAACAACAAAAGTAAGATATATTGGTTAGCTGTATATACTTCAGAACTTAATTGATCAAACAATTATAAACCTTAAACTTACACAAATGCAATACTGAACGTGGCTTAACCCATTCCCTCATATTGGCGACTTTTGACGACTCTGTAAAAGTCACTTTGTGAAACCATTGTGATAAATAGAGCATTTGCTCATATAGGAGCAAATGCTCCATTTATCACACTGGTTTCAAACTACAAAATTCTAAAAGTTTCCCTTTCTCTATTTAATGCTCCTTTTCGGTAGATTTATTCAAAGAGGTTGGATCTAAAAATAGCCTATGAGCGAAAGGGTTAACTTGCTCTCTTACAGTGTCTTTATTGGTGCCGTCGTTCGGCGGTAAGCAAAATGCCGATTTTTGTGTATTTTACAAATAAAATATAATTGGACACGAGTATGCTTACTAGAGAACTGTAAAACAATACTGGCAATATAGAGTTTCATTTTTACCATTATACGTGTGTTTTCATTACTTTGTGTGAGAACTTGAGATGGTTCAAAAATCCGCGTGACACACGTGTAATGCGTGTGACTTAACCCTTTCACCGCCGAAGTCGCATAAATGCACCACGACAAATAGTGCAGTCCCAGATCAGACGCCGCCTTTTCAAGGCGGCGTCTGATCAGGGACTTCACTTTTTGTCTCAGTCTCTATTTCTATATAGTTGCTTTATTCCTTTGAAATTTGCATTTATTTATCTCATTTCCTTATACCGAATGTTTTAACAAACTCTGTATTGCAGACGACAATAAGAAATATGGCGCCGAAAGGATTATTACGTTTGTAGTTGTTCCAGAAAGGTTTAACATTTACGGTATATGTATTAACTATTGCAACGCTGAGTTGAATGTTTCATTAGCGTTTATCTGTACAGTCAGCTTAGTATGACATGCCTAACCCTGTCCCTGTTACAAAGTACGCTATGTGTATTAACTATTGCAACGCTGAGTTGAATGTTCCCTGAGTGTTTAACTATACAGTCAGCTTAGTATGACATGCCTAACCCTGTCCCTGTTACAAAGTACGCTATGTGTACTAACTATTGCAACGCTGAGTTGAATGTTCCCTCAGTGTTTAACTATACAGTCAGCTTAGTATGACATGCCTAACCCTGTCCCTGTTACAAAGTACGCTATGTGTATTAACTATTGCAACGCTGAGTTGAATGTTCCCTCAGTGTTTAACTATACAGTCAGCTTAGTATGACATGCCTAACCCTGTCCCTGTTACAAAGTACGCTATGTGTATTAACTATTGCAACGCTGAGTTGAATGTTCCCTCAGTGTTTAACTATACAGTCAGCTTAGTATGACATGCCTAACCCTGTCCCTGTTACAAAGTACGCTATGTGTATTAACTATTGCAACGCTGAGTTGAATGTTCCCTCAGTGTTTAACTATACAGTCAGCTTAGTATGACATTCCTAACCCTGTTCCTGTTACAAAGTACGCTATGTGTATTAACTATTGCAACGCTGAGTTGAATGTTCCCTCAGTGTTTAACTATACAGTCAGCTTAGTATGACATGCCTAACCCTGTCCCTGTTACAAAGTACGCTATGTGTATTAACTATACAATCAGCTTAGTATGACATGCCTAACCCTGTCCCTGTTACAAAGTACGCTATGTGTATTAACTATACAGTCAGCTTAGTATGACATGCCTAACCCTGTCCCTGTTACAAAGTACGCTATGTGTACTAACTATTGCAACGCTGAGTTGAATGTTCCCTCAGTGTTTAACTATACAGTCAGCTTAGTATGACATGCCTAACCCTGTCCCTGTTACAAAGTACGCTATGTGTATTAACTATTGCAACGCTGAGTTGAATGTTCCCTCAGTGTTTAACTATACAGTCAGCTTAGTATGACATGCCTAACCCTGTCCCTGTTACAAAGTACGCTATGTGTACTAACTATTGCAACGCTGAGTTGAATGTTCCCTCAGTGTTTAACTATACAGTCAGCTTAGTATGACATGCCTAACCCTGTCCCTGTTACAAAGTACGCTATGTGTATTAACTATTGCAACGCTGAGTTGAATGTTCCCTCAGTGTTTAACTATACAGTCAGCTTAGTATGACATGCCTAACCCTGTCCCTGTTACAAATTATTGCTAGAAATAATGACATCGTAAATATTTACTAATTTGATGTTTATAATGGTACAGGACCTGCACATGTGTTTTTGGTATTGGTAGAGTCTATAGAGTCTTGAAGTTTACATGGGAAAAAGTGAAACTTGCTAACGGGTTTTGAATAACATATTGCGTAAAACCTGACAAGAGTTTTCCTCTGATATTTCTATTATATTTATGGTATTTCTATGATATTTAAGATATGTTTTATTGTATTTCTATATTTCATGCTTAAAAAGGTTTCAATCTGATAACGTTTCAACGTAAAAACTATATCCTAGATTTAAGAAAAACAGATCTTACAAACCTTTAATGTCAGAAGCTTTAAGGATTTAATAGACATTGGAAACTATTGTCCTCAGTTTTTAGGTTGTGCTAAAACACAGCAGATTGCATTACTTCATTCGCTACAAACTACTATTGTCTGTAACAGTTGCCACATGTTACAAGTTATTTTTCATTTTCTCCCATTTTCTTTCAAAAACATTACCACAGTAACGAACAGTTTGGATCCTGATGAGACGCCAAGATACTCGAATAATCACCGATACGACAGTTACAGCGAAGGAGTAAACATGATAAAATGACAAAAAAATGAGTTAGTTACTGTTTTTAGGGAGAAAACATATGTAACACGAAACGAACGAACCATCTGGAACGACACCACTGTTATTTTGAAACAAAATGTCACCTTCAAGTGTTTCAATTTTGTAGAACCATCTAGAAAGTCGTTATGACATTTTTACAAATAATAAATTCTGAAGAGCAATGTTCTATTAAACATGCTTACCTTATCTCTGTAATCTGGCTGTATTTTGTAGAAATCTCGTCTATACAAACTATATTTTATACATGTGGGTTTCCTCTCCGTTTCATCAGGATTCAAGTCTACTATTTCAAGAAGGAAATAAAAGTAAGAATATCGAAATAAGTGTAAAAATGCACCAGGCAGGAGTAATGCAGTTGTTTGAGGTAACAGCAGCTGGTTTATGCGTTGAATAATAGATAGAATTCCCCATTAAGAGAAACAAACAGTTTTTTAAACAGTCAATGTAGACCCTTATTAGAATCTGTAAACATAATTGTTATTGTAGTGCAATGCACAGGAGCACATGCTCTGTTTATCACAATGATTTAAAAAAACTACACAATTCTAAAAGTGTCCTTTGCTCTGGTAAATGCTCCTTTTCAGCAGCCTTATTTAAAGAGGTTGGATCTAAACAAAGATCACGAGGGAATTGATTATGGGTCATTGGAAGGAGGGTTTGCTTTTACAACTACATGTATAGCTAATACCCGAACTACAGATAACGGTGCGTCTAAAGAGTTGTCACAGTATAGGGTTTGGTGGAGAAATAAAGAAGTTATTCTTGAAAATGTTTTAATTTATGCGTCTTATCTGGAGCTCTGTGACATAACCCGGTATGTGATTTCATCAGGCTCATGTGCTTTAACCTTTATTCTTGCACAAAACGTGCTGTTGTAGTCCCGCTAGACCATGTATTAACAAGGCGATTCTCGTGCTCATGCGCTGTTGTTGACCAGTTTTAATTATACCTATTCGGGGCCTAATGTAAACAATGGACGCCAACGCTATGGCGTTTTGGCCTAACCTAGATGAACGGTGGGAGTATTTCAGGGGCACCGACAATGAACTGCTTTTAGTGATAGACATATTGAATGAAATCCCGTGTAAACGGTATTTGATACAATCGTGGAATGACGTCAGAAAGAAAAGAGTGGCCCAGAAACTGCATAAATCGAACGAACGGAAGTGTCAAAGAAGTGTATAGTTTTGCTTGTATTTGGAAGAAATAAATTGATGCAGGAAAGCAGAAAATGGGTTTATGCAAGAATAGCGTTAATACACGTTTGTTTTCGGGCAATAACATCTGCAGTGTCCCTTGGTAATGTTGTTGCCCTCGCCCTTCGGGCTCGGGCCAACAACAGTCCCTCGGGACACTGCAGATGTTATTGCCCGAAAAAACGTGTATTAACCCTCTACTCAATGCATACGCCTTTTAACACTTTATTCTCATGAATAGATTATGTAAAAATAACGACAGCATGACTATTACTAAGAATGATTTTCATAATAGCATATGGACACGGTAATGTGTGGCAGCTTCAGGAACTATAAAATCAAAGACATATTAGTTCATAAGTGAAAACACCAGATCCTGATCAGACGGTCCCTTTAGGAACCCTCTGATCTGGGTCGTCTATGTTTGCAAAGGCATAGAAATGCGTATTTATTGAGTAAAGGGTTAACACATTTACTAACAGAGCAGACCCAGATCAGATTGTTTCTTCACGAGTTATCTGATCGGGATTTGTCTGTCTATTGATGACATTATAAAAGATCAGACTCTACGATATCTTTCAGTACAAAACAATACTGTGTACATATGCCATTGAAGACATTGAGCTAATAAATAGCAGTGCCGTCATTAGTTCTAACATGAATATACAACAGCTTAAGGATACATGTAAGATTCTGTTTACTTTGTGAAACAATTGTGATAAAAAGAGCATTTGCTCCTATAGGAATAAATGCTCTATTTATCACAATGGTTTCATACTATACATTTCTGAAAGTTTCCTTTTCTCTAGTTAGTGCTCCTTTTCGGTAGATTTATTCAAACAGGTTGTATCTAAAAGTAGCCTATGAAGTAATGGTTTAAGGAAACATGTACGGCTCTGTTTATCTTATAATTCTGAAAACAGATCGCTTGCATACTAACAATGTGTTTTGCAATAAAGTTTAGTTTAGTTTGGGTTTCTATCGGGTTTTACGTCGTTTTAACCCTTCGCTTGCTATTCACGTCAATATACCTACCTGTAAATAGTGAAGACCAAGATGAGACAGCTCCTGCAGGAGCTGTCTCATCAGGGTCTGCACTATTTACAAGTTGATTGTGCAACCAGTGCACTCCACAGCAGTGATTGCACAGCGAGCTACTTGTACAGAGGGAAGATATATGTAATTGTATAACAGGGCATGGGTAAAGAAGGAGAAATGTATTTTAAAATTCAGCAAGAGAAGGGTTAACAGTATTTCAGTCATATCACGACGTACAGCTAATTACAGGTGGAGGAAGACCTCAGAGGTTCTGCACACGGAACAAATTGCGTTGTTTCGTGTACAGAAGAAGATCTAGGTAGAACAATCGACATACAGCAAGCCAATTCGAAGGCTTTCTCACATGAAAAATAAATAAAATAAATAAAGTCATTTGGTGCACAATAGAACATGTCCAAGCAGGTACTCATTTATTGAACATAGCATTTATTCAAAAGTATCTGGTTGTTAATGCAGGGCACACGTCCTATAGCTCCTGTTGGTCTGCATTAAGCTACCGCCTGCATTGCATACCTGTAACCAGTGTTTGCATGCATCTGAGGAATATTCTCAATTTTAGTAAACATTAGGTTTTTACTTCCTTATTTACTTCAGACAGACATGAAAAAAAAACAACATTTTCTTGAACTACACTATGATTTTTTTGTGTTGGAATTTTGAATAATGCATAGTTTATGTTGACACAATGGAAAACCATTGGTTAGATGTTGCGTTATGTTTTACAGTTGAACTTCGATATCTCGAACTCGGATAACTCGAACTTTGAGATAACTCGAACTAAAAGTTCAGTCCTTCCAAAATTTACAATACAGGATATTTTCTAAAATATATCACTACACATATCTAGAAACACACGTGACAGCTTAATGTAGGTCTAAAATAATGCTGAAAGCTTCATACATGAGATATTTGTCAGATTATAAATCGGATGAGTCGAACCTCTCTTATCTCGAACTAATTTGTATGGTCCCTTGAAGTTGGAGATATCGAAGTTCAACTGTAACTGAGTGCCACATACTGGTACTGTTGTTGGCAAAAGTTCTTTAAAGTTTTAAGCTTTAGTTGTGAATTTACATGTATGTTACATTTGTCAATACAGACCTGCTCATTGATTAAATGTTGACCCTGTTGCTACGTGATGCAAGCATCTAGGTTCTTTCAAATCTTATCATTTAAAATTCAGCAAAAAATAAAATCGGGCTCCTTTTTTATTAATTACCCAAATTAGAATGCATGCGTGTGCCACATTCAGAGGGTTAAACCTTTAGCCTGCTATGGGCGGATGAGTTAATACCTATGCAAATAGATTGGATCCAGATGTAACTCGGTGTCTCATCTGTATCGAAACTGTTTTATATGCTGATTGCAATTTGGTAGACACATTGATTATAGCTTGAGTTTTGAAAATATAGTACACATGTAGGTAAATGATTCTGTAAATATAATTTGCTCAGCAGGCTAAAGGTTAAACCTTGCCCGCTGTGATAGTTTGCCCAGATTTGTATCTGGTGAAATTATGACTAATTCATATTCGACTAAGATTTTGAAAAACTATTGACTAAATCTCAAACAGCTTGTCTGAGGAGACAAGAAGTTTTACGGTTTCTCATCTTGATACAAGGTGTTTGCAAGTGCAAGTCAGATTGTGGTTAACCCTTTCCCTCATATAAACGTGTTTTCACGCATTTGCAAACAGAGTAGACCCAGATCAGACGGCTCCTAGAGGAGCCGTCTGATCAGGGTCTACTCTGTTTGCTAGTGGAATTTGAAAGATCTGTTTGTTTTCTTTCTAAAATGGCTACAATGGTCCACCTTCCATGTTTTATTATAACTATTTTCTCCATGAATATTCAGTAGGTATTGAAATTTGGACTAAATATAGAACAGGGAAAGGGTTAACACTTCAATGGTTAAAAATCGATACATTTTGTTATACTATCGGCAGGGATACAGATACATTGTAAAAGTACGTACCCAAATACTAAAGTCACCATTTGTTTGGTGGAGAAATAAAGAAGTTATTCTTGAAAAAATGTTTTAAATTACGCATTTTATCTAGAACTCTTCTGTCATTTTAAATCATGTTTTAGGAATTAATAAAATATTCTTATATGTTGTTTATTGGAATATCAGATTTTTAGCATAGACGCAAAATTTAATTATACATGATGTATTACACAATTAACAGTATGGTGTACGTGACAATGGTATGTGATAAATCACAATTTATTCACAATGTTACTTCATGTATTTACAGAGCCACAGATAAAGGTGCGTACTGGAATACTAAAATCGTCCTTTCTCCACCAAACCTTTTGTTGTGACCACTCTTTATGGGCGATTCTAAAGAATGGTCACAACCTTAGGTTTGGTGAAGAAATAAGGAAGCTATTCTTGAAACTGTTCAATTTACGCATATTATCTAGATCTCTGAATTATGTCTCCCACCACGTAGTGGTGTGGGAGAAATATTGATTTACTCCTTTCTGTCGGTATGTCTGTCAGTCTGCCCCGTATGTCACATAATTTTGTCCGCTCCCTAATTTTATAAGATCTCATCCAATTCCAATCTTCACTAAACCTTATTAAAAATGTTTATATCTATAATATCTAGACCAAGTTCGATATCCAGCAAGACTGTTTCAGGAAATTTAGAGTTATGGCCCTTGATTTATCCAAAGTTGGCCATTTTAGCATTGTCCGCTCTCTAAGTCAAAAAACGTCTCATCCGATTTTCATCAAACCTTATTAAATGTTTATGGCTATAATACCTAGGCCAAGTTCAATAAGCAGCAATATTGAACTAGGCACTTTAGAGTTATACAAAATTGGCCCGTTTAGCCTTGCCCACTCTCTAAGTCATAAATTTCTAATCTAACCATCATCAAACCTTATATTATGAAAATGTTTATGGTTATAATATCTATACTTCAGAGTTACGGCCTTTGGTTTTTTGAAAACTAAGCCTTTTTAGCTTTGTCTGCTCTCTAAATAAAAAAGTCCTCATCCAGTCTCCAACAATCTTAATAATAATGCATTCAATCATTTTTGAGACAGGAGCAGGTGGGAGACATATGTTTTTCTTAACTTTTAGCCTGCTATTGCGGATAAATGCATACCTATGCAAACAGTCTGGGTCCAGACGAGACGCCGAGATCATCAGGATCCAAACTGTTTGACACTCTGATTGTATTTTGGTAGACAAATTAATTATAGCTTGAATTTTGAAAATGTAAAAGGTGAACAATTCTGTAAAAATATTTTGCTCACCAGGCTAAAGGTTAAAAACAAGCTCTAGTTAGGACAACCTTTGTTACCACTCCCCTTTATAATTAAATATTTCAAAGGCAACCACCAAAAGATGTCCTAGTCTAAATCTGACAGCCAGATGGTAGCTTAATCCAAGACGAATGGTAAGTTGTGTCTTACAGTCATATGGTAGCTTAGTGCAGGGTGAATGTTAGATTAGGTATTCCAGTCAGATATGCAGGGACAATGTTAGGTTTGGTCTTACAGCCAGATGGTAGCTTAATGCAGGGTGAATGGTAGGGTGGGCCTCACAGCCAGATGGTAGCTTAACCCATTACTTTATGAATACATGTATTTATGGAAACATTATGACATCATGGACATCAGTTACATTAATTTCAAAATAGCACATTAACACATGATGGTTTTGCTAAAGCAGAAACTGTCGAATTAGATCTATATAATTCCGTAAGCAAACCTGATCAGACAACTCCTAAGGAAGCCGTCTGATCTGGGTCTGCCGTGTTTGCAAAGGCGTAGAAAGGCGTATTTATGTCATTATGTGTGCTTATGGGTTAAAGAGAAACAATGAAAACAATCACCACTTTTTTACTAGTTGATGGACATGTACATGTATACACATACATGTAGGTTCTGGCACGAGTTGTCGTTTAATATAAACGTGTATTAGATGAGTCTAGAAAATAACATATGTTAAGGCGAGTCTTTAGCAAGCCTAATAACTTTATAGCTGCATGGACGAGTTCAATAAAATGCTCAAATAACAACGAGTGACAGATTCTGTTTATCAAATGATTACATGACTGGAAAATCGGCCAAAGTGATTCATATATAAGCTAAAGTCCTATATTGGCGCGAATTAGTTGGCGCTAAACAGTTGAGTTTTAGCACCAATTCAGTGGCACTCAGCGTAAAGATTGTTGTCATCAAATTACATATGCATGGCATCGTATAATGTTTTCAATCACGTCAAATCACGTCTATGCATCTATCTGGAAATAAAAAATAGTTGTGTGATAAAATAATTTTATAGTGCTTCACGATGTTCTCCTTATATCAATAAATGTAAAATACAAAGAAACAGGTTCAACTCGGTTAACGCTTTATCCCTTTACCCCATGGATTTTATTGAAGAAATAATGACGTCATAAATACTAATGAGGTTCATTATTATGATAGTACACTGTACATGTACACAGAAATGTTTGGCGTTGGTAGAAGCTGTAGAATCATATCTATATTATATCATAAGCAAACAGAGCAGGCCCTGATCAGACGGCTCCTATAGGAGCAGTCTGATCAGGGTCTGCATATTGTTTGCTTATGAATAGAACAGAACAGAACATACCGTTTTGCTTATGAACAGAACATGCCTTGTTTTGAAGGACTTTAACAATACAGTTTATTTCACCTTTGTAGTTCTGATCATACAGTTTCTGTCAAAACAAAACATTTGTTTTTACAATTTAACAATATAAAGATTAGGTTAAAATATATTAATGTAATTACCGTTGAACTGTATGATATCCGAATGCCTTTTGCTTATTTTTGAATTTGAAGAATTCTTGTGTTTGTTGGTAATAATTTCATTTGTATTCCATATTGACCCAGATGCTCGTCATGCATATTGTCTAAAACTGATTATATTTGATACGCCCAAACGGCGGCATTGTGATTGTTATTATTGCATGTATCTGTTTAACTCATTCTCTCATAAGCTAATTTTAGATACATCTTTGAATAAATCTACCGAAAAGGGTCATTTCTTAAAGAAAATGACACTTTTAGAAGGGTGTTGTTTTGAAGCCATTGTGATAAATAGAGTAATTGATGTTACCGTAGCTCTTCTGTAAATTCATGTTTTTGCTTGTGTATGTTTATGTAAGTTTGCTCTAAGCATACAAATGTATGTTTTACACAATAAAGAATTGAATTGAATTGAATTTGCTCAGATGGAGCAAATGCCCTATTTGTCACAATGGTTTCAAAAAGTGGCCTTTATAGAGGCTTAGAAAAGCGTATAAATGGAGGAAAGATTTAGCCCTTTACTCCATACATACGCATTTCTACGCATTTGCAACAGAGCAGATCCTGATCAGGCGGCTCTGTAGGAGTCGTCTGATCAGGATCTGCTCTGTTTGCTTTTGATATACATGTATTATAGATCTGATTCTACAGCTTTTAAAACGATAGAAATTATTTTATTCATAATACAAATAATACAAATTCAGTGATTAAGCTAAACCCTTTGTTCCATAGATACCCATATTTAGTTATTTGCGAACTGAGCATAACTAGATGAGAAGGCCCCTGTAGGGATCTTCATATCAGGGCCTGTTCTGTTTGCTTACGGAGTGCTATTGATCGGATTATCCCTTTCCCTTATGTAAGCGCATGTTTTCGCATCTGCAAACAGAGTAGACCCATACCAGAAGGCTCCTATAGGAGCCGTCTGATCAGGGTCTGCTCTGTTTGCTTATAGTCTAATATAGCTCTTATTCTACACCTTCTTCCTGCACCAAAGTGCCATGTGTTCATAAGCCATTATAAAAAAATAATCTTATTAATAATTATGATGTCATTATTTCTTATATGAATATTCATCAGGAAATGGGTTCTACAATTATTGTTATGTTAGAAAGACGTGAAAATGCGTTTATATGTGGAAAAGGATTAATAACCATACATTCATCATCTCTTCTACTGACCGTCATCGCATTACAGGTGAACTGGTGATGTAAACAGTTTGGATCCAAACTGTTTGTCACTATGACCGTTTCTACGAAGGATAATGAAATTAATTTTCGAAAACAAACTCAGAATTGTTTCATCATTAGTTTTGCCATGCAAAGGGGTCAATAATAACACATTGTCATCTATGGCGTGCTGTGTCATTTCAGAAAATGTTTTTACTCTTTCTATCCATTTGCGTGGTAAAGGCGACCCAATTCACATTTGCAAACAGCTTCGATCCAGATGAGATGGCGTTTAAATTGGTGTCTGATCAGGATCCAAGCTGTTTGACAATATTGTCTCGGAGGCGTGGACCTGAACGAAAGTGAAAATTGTAACAGTCCTAAAAATAGCAGAAGTCATCCTTATAAGCAGGCAAAATGTTAAATATCCTGAAAGTGCGTGCACTCATGTTTCAAACACGATAGCCTAATTGATCTTTTGTTTGATGCTAAAGCTGGCCTTAATCTGGTTGAACTCTTTATCATAATCGTCACGAAATGTCAGGTCAACTATTAACCCTTTACTCCATTAATACACCCTTTTTACACAGTTGCAAACAGAGCAGATCCAGATCAGACGGCTCCAATAGGAGCCGTCTGATCAGGGTCTGCTCTGTTTGCTTATGAAGTACATGTAATATAGATATGATTCTAGTATTTCTACCATAGTCAAGATTTAAATTAAACTAGTTAATAGTGTTGATGCCATTGTTTCTAACATGAATATTGATTGAGTAAAGGGGTTGCATTGTTTTCATATCAAGCGCGACCCGTCTGACATTTACAAAAAGCTTAGCCCCAGATGAGACATAGGATTCACTGTAAATGAATCAAACATAGTTAAATGTTACTCAAGATCAAACATTCTACAGACACTAATTTTTACGACAGGGTAAGTGCAGAGGTACGTCTAGGTTGCTTAAATTCAAACATTTTCAAGAATGGCTCATTTATGTCTCCAACAAGCTTCTAAAGAGTGGTCACAGTACAGTAAAACCTCTCTATAACGGCCACTAAATTACATCAAGTATTTTTTGCTAAATGCAGGTGGCTGCTTAAAGAAAGGTGAAAATAAAACAACGTTCCTATAGGAGCGTTCTGTTTTACTTTCACCTTGCTTTAAGCAGCCACCCGCCCTAAATTACAACTAATTAGCACAGTTTAGTGGCCGTTATAGAGAGGTTTTACTGTATAGGATTTGTTGAATAATTGACGATTTTAGTATTTCGGTACTCACCAATATCTGTAGCCCTGGCTATAAGGATTACTATCAGGAAATGAAAAGACGAGAACGCGCTCATATTTCCATTTTCACACAAGGCGAACCAATATTAGTTGAATGTTTATAACATGTATACAAAGTGAACGCGAATTCATGTCAATAATCTGTGTACAACTTGAACGCGAATTCATTTCTTTTATCGGTAGACAAGTTGAACGCCAATTCACGTCTATAACCTGTATACAATTTGAACGCGAATTCATTTCTACGAGGGGTGTTCCATAAATGATGTCATCTGTGCTTTATTTCGCGGAAATCGTGCAATTCATGCACAAAACCACCTCGTGTCGATTGAGTGATCACTGGCTCGTGACACAGGTAAATATCTCGTCCACACGTTCTCTTGCCTCGGTACAGTGTACATCGTTTCATAGCCTATTCGTTAGACTATACACAAAATGACAGGAAAACGAGCTGAAAATGTTCTTGAAATTAGGGCCTATATAAAAGGTAGGTCATTACTCGGCATAAAGGCTGTAGATATTCACCGCGAGGTGTGTGACATTTATGGGGAGGGCCAAATGTCCCACAGGACTGTTTGTAGGTGGGTAGCTAAATTTAGTGCTGGGCAGCAGCAACTGAAAGATGCTGCTCGCCCAGGTCGTCCTGCAACAACTACGACCAAAGGTAACATAGAAAAAATCCGAAATATCCTCAAAACTGATGCTCGATTCACCGTAAGACAATTGGCTCGAATGACAAACTTGTCGTTAGCAAGAGTTCATGCAATTTTGAAGAAACACCTAAAAGTTAGAAAGATAAATGCAAGATGGATACCCCATTTGTTAACGGATGAGCAAAAGAAGACGCGTGTAACAATGGCAAAAAAACATCTCAAAATGTACCCAAAATATAGTAAAAAGGCTTTTGATAATATAGTCACTGGTGATGAGACCTGGGTGTATTATTTTGAACCAAAGCGGAAGGTTTCCAACCGAATATGGGCCACTAAAAATGCCAGACGCCCAAGTATTGCCAAACGAATACGAACGGTAAAGGTTTTGTATGCTATTTTTTTCACTAATAAGGATCCAGCTATTCAAATCCCGGTGCCAAAAGGCAGAACGGTCACAGGCAAGTTCTATAAAAACGTTGTTCTGAGAAGATTGAAGAACTACTACAAAAGTAGCCGCCCCAAAACAGGACTTAAGTATGTCCGACTTTTGCATGATAATGCACCCACCCACAAGGCACGTATTGTGACTGACTTTTTGGATTCAGAGAAGGTTACCGTCCTTCCGCACCCTCCGTATTCGCCAGACTTGGCCCCCTGCGACTATTTTCTCTTTCCAAAACTTAAATATCATTGATCTGGAAGGAGATACAATTCGAGAAATGCCCTTGGATCTGCTGTTTATCAGTGTCTGATGGGTGTCCCCATTGAAGAGTATGAAAAATGCTTCCAAAAATGGATTGACCGGCTAAAAAGGTGTATTCTGGCTGGCGGAGAGTATTTTGAAGGGCAGAGCAAATTCAAATGAACAAAAGCACTTCCGCTATATGAGCACCGATGCAAGTGACATTATTTTTGGAACACCCCTCGTATTATCGACGGACAGATTGAACGCCAATTCATGTACACAAATTGAACGCGAAGTGTAAATAACCTTTATACAAACTGGTCATAAATTCTTGTAATTTTTGTATTGACATAAATTGGTTAATTGTATACATGTACATTACTTGTTTGTTTGTTTGTTTGTATCGGTCTTTACGGCGCTTTAACCCATTCCCTCATATTGACGACTTTTGACGACTCTTCAGAAGTCACTTTGTTAAACCATTGCGATAAATAGAGCATTTGCTCCTATAGGAGCAAATGCTTTTTTTTATCACAATTGTTTCAAACTACAAAATTCTAAAATTTTCCTTTTCTCTAGTTAATGCTCCTTTTCGGTAGATTTATTCAAAGAGTTTGGATCTGAAAATAGCCTTTGGTGTAATGGGTTAAAAGTATTTTAAATATATCACGACGCCCAACTGTTACTAGCGGAGGAAAACTTCGCGTATTTTGTTGTGCACGGTACAAACGGCAGTAGAACCTGTCTTAAGCGGCTTTGAACTGACTGAGCTCAGAAATCTTAAAAACAGGTGGTTACTTCACATTGGAGCTTTCTGCATTGCTTTTCGCCTGCCTTATAGACATGTTTATGATGGTCGCTTAATGCAGGTTCTACTGTACATTGTTTCATGTACGGGAAATTCACCCGGGTGGTACATGTACCACCGACCTAGCGCAGTACAGGAAACACACCAGAGTAGTACCGCCAACCTAGCGCAGTACAGGACACACATCAGGGTAGTACCGCCGACCTAGCGCAGTACAGGAAACACATCAGGGTAGTACCGCTAACCTAGCGCAGTACAGGAAACACATCAGGGTAGTACCGCCGACCTAGCGCAGTACAGGAAACACATCAGGGTAGTACCGCCAACCTAGCGCAGTACAGGAAACACACCAGGGTAGTACCGCCAACCTAGCGCAGTACAGGAAACACATCAGGGTAGTACCGCCAACCTAGCGCAGTACAGGAAACACATCAGGGTAGTACCGCCAACCTAGCGCAGTACAGGAAACACATCAGAGTAGTACCGCCAACCTAGCGCAGTACAGGAAACACATCAGGGTAGTACCGCCAACCTAGCGCAGTACAGGAAACACATCAGGGTAGTACCGCCAACCTAGCGCAGTACAGGAAACACATCAGGGTAGTACTGTCAACCTAGCGCAGTACAGGACACACATCAGGGTAGTACCGCCAACCTAGCGCAGTACAGGAAACACACCAGAGTAGTACCGCCAACCTAGCGCAGTACAGGAAACACATCAGGGTAGTACCGCCAACCTAGCACAGTACAGGAAACACACCAGAGTAGTACCGCCAACCTAGCGCAGTACAGGAAACACACCAGAGTAGTACCGCCAACCTAGCGCAGTACAGGACACACATCAGGGTAGTACCGCCAACCTAGCGCAGTACAGGAAACACATCAGGGTAGTACCGCTAACCTAGCGCAGTACAGGACACACATCAGGGTAGTACCGCCGACCTAGCGCAGTACAGGAAACACACCAGAGTAGTACCGCCAACCTAGCGCAGTACAGGAAACACACCAGAGTAGTACCGCCAACCTAGCGCAGTACAGGACACACATCAGGGTAGTACCGCCAACCTAGCGCAGTACAGGACACACATCAGGGTAGTACCGCCAACCTAGCGCAGTACAGGAAACACATCAGGGTAGTACCGCCAACCTAGCGCAGTACAGGAAACACATCAGGGTAGTACTGTCAACCTAACGCAAGCCAGTTGGAACATACATGTATAGACACTTGGCAGAGATGAGTGAACACTTAACCGAGATTCTACTCACGATCGATGAAAACGTCGAGAAAATGAGATAGACATTAATTGAGACATTCTGAAATTAAACACCAATATTATGTTCCTATTGCGGATTAGAACACCTGGTGCTTTAAATTAAAGACTAATAAATAATCCGCACAGGGACCGAACATATTTAGCACACTACTTGTTTTTTCAGTTAAGATACCTAAGTGTTACTTTATTGGTATAAATGGCGTAACTCTTTACTCCATAAATGCACCTTTCTACACATTTGCAAACAGAGAAGACCCTGATCAGACGGCTCCTATAGCTATAACATATGCTAATGTATATATAGATATGATTATAAGGTGCTGCCATTGAACAATATATGTCTGCAATGTCTTTGATTCGCAGATCTAATAATATTCTATTCGCCAATGTACTAGTATACTCAGAAAAGAAGCTTAGTCAATACGGACACTTAGTCAATACGGACACTTTGTCAATACGGACACTTTGTCAATACGGACACTTAGTCAATACGGACACTTAGTCAATACGGACACTTAGTCAATACGGACACTTAGTCAATACGGACACTTAGTCAATACGGACACTTTGTCAATACGGACACTTAGTCAATACGGACACTTAGTCAATACAGACACTTTGTCAATACGGACACTTTGTGCAATATTCTTTTTAAACAGTCTTAGAAATGACAAACTTTGCTTATCTCCAAATTCATTTAATTTCCAACAAATATCAACAATTTCAACAACAAAAATTGATAATAAAAACATTTTACGTCAAGATTCAACCCACGGATCAATATCATATTTCCAATTTCAGTCAATATCTCGTATGTCTACCTCTAGCTTAGATAACAGCCAAACAACGCTGTCTCATGCTGTTTATGACGTTTTCTGAAGAATTGTCTAGGTACTCGTGCCCATTCCTCGTGCAAAGCCCTCCCCAGATCACTGACGTTGTTGACGTCATTCCTATCACGTATTCTACGTCTAAGGTAGTCCCACATGTGTTCGATCGGAGAAAGATCAGGCGATTTTGCTGGCCATTCTAGCGTGTTGATGTTGTTTGCTGCAAGAACGTTCATTGTGAAACGTGCATTGTCCTGTTGTATAACGTCATCATTGCCGTTCGCTATGTAAGGAGCGATTACAAGAACGATAATTTCGGCAAAAAATCGAGCAGCATTTAAATTACCACGAACTGTTTCAGGTCCGTCTTACCGTTACGAGAGATACAGTGAAACCTCTCTATAACGGCCACTAAATTGAGTTGATTAGTTGGTATTTAGGGCGGGTGGTTGCTTAAAGCAAGGTGAAAGTAAAACAGAACGCTCCTATAGGAGCGTTCTGTTTTACTTTCATCTTGCTTTAAGCAGCCACCTGCATTCAACACAAAATACTTGATGTAATTTGGTGGCCGTTATAGAGAGGTTTTATTGTACCTCCACAGATCATTACAGATCCACCACCGTAACGGTCAAATTCAACAACGTCAGCAGGATCTAGCAGGTCACACTGGAGTCGCCAAACACGAACCCTGCCACCAGGTCCACGAAGATCAAATCTCGACACGTCAATGACAACGACTCTGTTTCATTGCTGCCTTATCCAGACTCTGTTTCATTGCTGCCTTATCCAGCGATTGTGCTGACGTGCCCAATTTAAACGTGCGGTGCGATGCCGTACTTTTAGCGGATCTCCTTTGTAAGGATGTCGAGCACATAATCTAGCGGTCCTCACTCCTCAGACGATTTCTGGTAGTATTTATAAACGGAAAATCTCGTCCCAGTTAGTGCATGTCTGAGGCGTTCAGCAAGTTTCGGAGCGGCAAAGAAACGATGGCGTCGTGATGACGTCACCATGAACCTATTTTCGCGCGGGGTCTTTTTCCTTGGTCTGCCTGATATACACAACTATGATAATGTCCAACTACATGTACTTTCGAATTAGTGAACAAATATAAATAGTAAAATACGGTAAAACCTCTCTATAACAGCCACTAAATTACATCAAGTATTTTGTATTAAAGGCATGGTTGCTTAAAGCAAGGTGAAGGTAAAAAAGTTTTTGCATTCACCTTCCTTTAAACTGGCCTCTACCCTAATATACCAACTAACACAATTTAGTGGCCGTTATAGATAGGTTTTACTGTACTGACCAAACTTTATCTTTTGAGAATATTCATTCTGGTTTAGTTATAATGATTGAACATAACAAATACCAAGTTTTAGTATGTTATTGAAAAATATACGTTTATTATAGGGACTGTCACTTCGCTGCCAAATGTTGTCGTCTGCAAACTTTGTCGTCCGCTACAATTTAATTGGTTTTTTTATGTGTTTTTTTTTTTGAAAAGCATTCATAGTAACAAACTGTTTTGCTATGTATACAGCTAGCGCTGTATTTATCACAATGGCTTCAATACAGCACAATTCTAAAAGGTTCCTTTCTTCTAATAAATGCTCCTTTTCAATAGATTTCATCAAAGAGGTAAGATAAAGTAATAGCTTATGATCGAATAGGTTGGATCTAAAAATAGCGTATGGGGGAACGGGCTAAAATCAGGAAATGACTTTGCTCAAGCTGCAAAGGTTTAACCCTTTCGCTGCCAAATTCTATCGTCTGCTAACTTTGTCGTCTGCTACAAATTTTCATTATTTTGATTTTCTTCAATTTTTTTTCAAAAAACATAGTAACAGTAACAAACAGTTTGGATCCTGATGAGACGCCGAGTTACTCGGCGTCTCATCTGCATCCAAACTGTTTGCATAGGTAATCACAGAACCGGCATTGGCAGCGAAAGGGTTAACTAGATTATCTCAGACCTCCAAATAGATTCATCGTTTGCTTTGTGATTCAAAGTGTTGTTTTCTTAAAATTCCTTACATTTTTTTTAACAATGGTAAACAGTTTGGATAATAAGGAGACGCCGAGTAACTCGGCTTAGAAGATACCGAGTTACTTGGAGTCTTCTTTGAATCCGAACTGTTTGCAAATATTACATGTATATGTGATTCGCCTGTGTCGGCGAAATAGTTAATTACATGTAGACCTATTTCACTACCAGTTGAATGTGTTATTTCCTATGCAACTCGGCGTCTCATCAACACCCAAACTTTTTGTTACTGTGGCTTTGTTTTTTTCTTAAAATAAGAAATACAGAACGTTGAATAATACAATTTGAAGCAAGCAGACAACACATGTTGCAGACGACAATACAAGGCAGTGAAGACGTAAATATTAGTTTCACTTTAAATTACCGTTGATCTTTCCCATAACCTGTTCTAAATTTATTCCAAATTTCACCACCTACTAAATATTCATGGACAAAATAGTTATTATGAAATATGGAAGGTGGGGCATTGAAGCCATTTTAGAAACTAAAGAAACAGACCAGTCAAATGCCATTAGCAAACAGAGCAGACTGATATTAGCCATATTCACGCCAAACAAATAGTCTGCATTTATTTTAATGTGTCGTCTGCAAGAGATGTTGCCCGCATCAACATGATATCATATGGCTATACCGGGAAGGGGAGATTACCCCTGAATGGTTCAGGTCAATGTGATATAGTAGTCTCCCTTGCATTTTAGTAATGCGTCTTACCATCAGGGTCCAAACTGTACTGTAGATCTACAGAGAAAGACAAAAACAACTATATATATTATATACATTGGAGCCTGTCTTACGCAGCCATTTCTTTATTGAACATATGAGTCTTAAAAGCAGGTGGTTGCTTAATGCAGATCAGATGTATTGCAGAAAGCTCCTATAAAATCTTTCTGCATTACGTTTGACCTGCATTAAGCCACAACTTGCCTTACAGACCCATAGTTAGATCTATTGTTGATGCCCACTTAAGACAGGTTCTACTGTTCGACCTTTACCTGGCATGTTTCCAATTAACCACTCCCCTCATGTATATTCATGTAAAAATTATTAATTAGCTAACTTTAATAGAAGCATATGAACCAAAACATATTTGACGTTGGTATAATTGGCAGAATAATACCAGTTTTGCAGAAACAATTGCAATTTCTCATTAGCAATTAAGATTTTACAGTAAAAATCACAAACAATTATACAGCAGTTAAGATTTTACAGTAACAATCACGAACAATTATACAGCAGTTACAATTACACTGTAACAATACTAAATACATATAGCGGCACTTCTAATTGCATAGTACAGTAAAACCTCTCTTAACCGGATTTCAAGAAGAGAAGAATTTAGATATTTTAGGCAGGTGACTGCTTAATGCAGGGTGAAAGTCATGCAGAAAGCTCCTCTAGGAGCTTTCTGCATGACTTCCACCCTGCATTAAGCTGTCACCTGTCCCCAAGACCGATATTTATACTAAATTTAACGTCCGGTTAAGAGAGGTTTTACTGTAACTATAATGTACAACAGCGAATGACGTATAATGCAGATTATTTTTCTAGACTTGTGGAAGCTGAATGCTGGACAGAGCGTTATACAGAAGCATCTTTACGGGCTGTCTGCATTGCTTTGGTACACCATCTATGTGCGTTATACAGAAGCATCTTTACGGGCTGTCTGCATTGCTTTGGTACACCATCTATGTGCGTTATACAGAAGCATCTTTACGGGCTGTCTGCATTGCTTTGGTACACCATCTATGTGCGTTATACAGAAGCATCTTTACGGGCTGTCTGCATTGCTTTGGTACACCATCTATGTGCGTTATACAGAAGCATCTTTACGGGCTGTCTGCATTGCTTTGGTACACCATCTATGTGCGTTATACAGAAGCATCTTTACGGGCTGTCTGCATTGCTTTGGTACACCATCTATGTGCGTTATACAGAAGCATCTTTACGGGCTGTCTGCATTGCTTTGGTACACCATCTATGTGCGTTATACAGAAGCATCTTTACGGGCTGTCTGCATTGCTTTGGTACACCATCTATGTGCGTTATACAGAAGCATCTTTACGGGCTATCTGCATTGCTTTGGTACACCATCTATGTGCGTTATACAGAAGCATCTTTACGGGCTGTCTGCATTGCTTTGGTACACCATCTATGTGCGTTATACAGAAGCATCTTTACGGGCTGTCTGCATTGCTTTGGTACACCATCTATGTGCGTTATACAGAAGCATCTTTACGGGCTGTCTGCATTGCTTTGGTACACCATCTATGTGCGTTATACAGAAGCATCTTTACGGGCTGTCTGCATTGCTTTGGTACACCATCTATGTGCGTTATACAGAAGCATCTTTACGGGCTGTCTGCATTGCTTTGGTACACCATCTATGTGCGTTATACAGAAGCATCTTTACGGGCTGTCTGCATTGCTTTGGTACACCATCTATGTGCGTTATACAGAAGCATCTTTACGGGCTGTCTGCATTGCTTTGGTACACCATCTATGTGCGTTATACAGAAGCATCTTTACGGGCTGTCTGCATTGCTTTGGTACACCATCTATGTGCGTTATACAGAAGCATCTTTACGGGCTATCTGCATTGCTTTGGTACACCATCTATGTGCGTTATACAGAAGCATCTTTACGGGCTGTCTGCATTGCTTTGGTACACCATCTATGTGCGTTATACAGAAGCATCTTTACGGGCTGTCTGCATTGCTTTGGTACACCATCTATGTGCGTTATACAGAAGCATCTTTACGGGCTGTCTGCATTGCTTTGGTACACCATCTATGTGCGTTATACAGAAGCATCTTTACGGGCTGTCTGCATTGCTTTGGTACACCATCTATGTGCGTTATACAGAAGCATCTTTACGGGCTGTCTGCATTGCTTTGGTACACCATCTATGTGCGTTATACAGAAGCATCTTTACGGGCTGTCTGCATTGCTTTGGTACACCATCTATGTGCGTTATACAGAAGCATCTTTACGGGCTATCTGCATTGCTTTGGTACACCATCTATGTGCGTTATACAGAAGCATCTTTACGGGCTGTCTGCATTGCTTTGGTACACCATCTATGTGCGTTATACAGAAGCATCTTTACGGGCTGTCTGCATTGCTTTGGTACACCATCTATGTGCGTTATACAGAAGCATCTTTACGGGCTGTCTGCATTGCTTTGGTACACCATCTATGTGCGTTATACAGAAGCATCTTTACGGGCTGTCTGCATTGCTTTGGTACACCATCTATGTGCGTTATACAGAAGCATCTTTACGGGCTGTCTGCATTGCTTTGGTACACCATCTATGTGCGTTATACAGAAGCATCTTTACGGGCTGTCTGCATTGCTTTGGTACACCATCTATGTGCGTTATACAGAAGCATCTTTACGGGCTGTCTGCATTGCTTTGGTACACCATCTATGTGCGTTATACAGAAGCATCTTTACGGGCTATCTGCATTGCTTTGGTACACCATCTATGTGCGTTATACAGAAGCATCTTTACGGGCTGTCTGCATTGCTTTGGTACACCATCTATGTGCGTTATACAGAAGCATCTTTACGGGCTGTCTGCATTGCTTTGGTACACCATCTATGTGCGTTATACAGAAGCATCTTTACGGGCTGTCTGCATTGCTTTGGTACACCATCTATGTGCGTTATACAGAAGCATCTTTACGGGCTGTCTGCATTGCTTTGGTACACCATCTATGTGCGTTATACAGAAGCATCTTTACGGGCTGTCTGCATTGCTTTGGTACACCATCTATGTGCGTTATACAGAAGCATCTTTACGGGCTGTCTGCATTGCTTTGGTACACCATCTATGTGCGTTATACAGAAGCATCTTTACGGGCTCTCTGCATTGCTTTGGTACACCATCTATGTGCGTTATACAGAAGCATCTTTACGGGCTGTCTGCATTGCTTTGGTACACCATCTATGTGCGTTATACAGAAGCATCTTTACGGGCTGTCTGCATTGCTTTGGTACACCATCTATGTGCGTTATACAGAAGCATCTTTACGGGCTATCTGCATTGCTTTGGTACACCATCTATGTGCGTTATACAGAAGCATCTTTACGGGCTGTCTGCATTGCTTTGGTACACCATCTATGTGCGTTATACAGAAGCATCTTTACGGGCTGTCTGCATTGCTTTGGTACACCATCTATGTGCGTTATACAGAAGCATCTTTACGGGCTGTCTGCATTGCTTTGGTACACCATCTATGTGCGTTATACAGAAGCATCTTTACGGGCTGTCTGCATTGCTTTGGTACACCATCTATGTGCGTTATACAGAAGCATCTTTACGGGCTGTCTGCATTGCTTTGGTACACCATCTATGTGCGTTATACAGAAGCATCTTTACGGGCTGTCTGCATTGCTTTGGTACACCATCTATGTGCGTTATACAGAAGCATCTTTACGGGCTGTCTGCATTGCTTTGGTACACCATCTATGTGCGTTATACAGAAGCATCTTTACGGGCTGTCTGCATTGCTTTGGTACACCATCTATGTGCGTTATACAGAAGCATCTTTACGGGCTATCTGCATTGCTTTGGTACACCATCTATGTGCGTTATACAGAAGCATCTTTACGGGCTGTCTGCATTGCTTTGGTACACCATCTATGTGCGTTATACAGAAGCATCTTTACGGGCTGTCTGCATTGCTTTGGTACACCATCTATGTGCGTTATACAGAAGCATCTTTACGGGCTCTCTGCATTGCTTTGGTACACCATCTATGTGCGTTATACAGAAGCATCTTTACGGGCTGTCTGCATTGCTTTGGTACACCATCTATGTGCGTTATACAGAAGCATCTTTACGGGCTGTCTGCATTGCTTTGGTACACCATCTATGTGCGTTATACAGAAGCATCTTTACGGGCTGTCTGCATTGCTTTGGTACACCATCTATGTGCGTTATACAGAAGCATCTTTACGGGCTATCTGCATTGCTTTGGTACACCATCTATGTGCGTTATACAGAAGCATCTTTACGGGCTGTCTGCATTGCTTTGGTACACCATCTATGTGCGTTATACAGAAGCATCTTTACGGGCTGTCTGCATTGCTTTGGTACACCATCTATGTGCGTTATACAGAAGCATCTTTACGGGCTGTCTGCATTGCTTTGGTACACCATCTATGTGCGTTATACAGAAGCATCTTTACGGGCTGTCTGCATTGCTTTGGTACACCATCTATGTGCGTTATACAGAAGCATCTTTACGGGCTGTCTGCATTGCTTTGGTACACCATCTATGTGCGTTATACAGAAGCATCTTTACGGGCTGTCTGCATTGCTTTGGTACACCATCTATGTGCGTTATACAGAAGCATCTTTACGGGCTGTCTGCATTGCTTTGGTACACCATCTATGTGCGTTATACAGAAGCATCTTTACGGGCTGTCTGCATTGCTTTGGTACACCATCTATGTGCGTTATACAGAAGCATCTTTACGGGCTGTCTGCATTGCTTTGGTACACCATCTATGTGCGTTATACAGAAGCATCTTTACGGGCTGTCTGCATTGCTTTGGTACACCATCTATGTGCGTTATACAGAAGCATCTTTACGGGCTGTCTGCATTGCTTTGGTACACCATCTATGTGCGTTATACAGAAGCATCTTTACGGGCTGTCTGCATTGCTTTGGTACACCATCTATGTGCGTTATACAGAAGCATCTTTACGGGCTGTCTGCATTGCTTTGGTACACCATCTATGTGCGTTATACAGAAGCATCTTTACGGGCTGTCTGCATTGCTTTGGTACACCATCTATGTGCGTTATACAGAAGCATCTTACGGGCTGTCTGCATTGCTTTGGTACACCATCTATGTGCGTTATACAGAAGCATCTTTACGGGCTGTCTGCATTGCTTTGGTACACCATCTATGTGCGTTATACAGAAGCATCTTTACGGGCTGTCTGCATTGCTTTGGTACACCATCTATGTGCGTTATACAGAAGCATCTTTACGGGCTGTCTGCATTGCTTTGGTACACCATCTATGTGCGTTATACAGAAGCATCTTTACGGGCTATCTGCATTGCTTTGGTACACCATCTATGTGCGTTATACAGAAGCATCTTTACGGGCTGTCTGCATTGCTTTGGTACACCATCTATGTGCGTTATACAGAAGCATCTTTACGGGCTGTCTGCATTGCTTTGGTACACCATCTATGTGCGTTATACAGAAGCATCTTTACGGGCTATCTGCATTGCTTTGGTACACCATCTATGTGCGTTATACAGAAGCATCTTTACGGGCTGTCTGCATTGCTTTGGTACACCATCTATGTGCGTTATACAGAAGCATCTTTACGGGCTATCTGCATTGCTTTGGTACACCATCTATGTGCGTTATACAGAAGCATCTTTACGGGCTATCTGCATTGCTTTGGTACACCATCTATGTGCGTTATACAGAAGCATCTTTACGGGCTGTCTGCATTGCTTTGGTACACCATCTATGTGCGTTATACAGAAGCATCTTTACGGGCTGTCTGCATTGCTTTGGTACACCATCTATGTGCGTTATACAGAAGCATCTTTACGGGCTGTCTGCATTGCTTTGGTACACCATCTATGTGCGTTATACAGAAGCATCTTTACGGGCTGTCTGCATTGCTTTGGTACACCATCTATGTGCGTTATACAGAAGCATCTTTACGGGCTATCTGCATTGCTTTGGTACACCATCTATGTTTATACAGTCAAACCTCTCGAAAACGAACTTTTAAAAATGGAAGAAATGAGATCTTTTTGACAGATACAGAGCAACAGATAAAGGTGCGTACTCAAATATTCAAACCGTCCTTTCTACACCAAACCCTATGTTGTGACCACTCTTTAGAACCGTCTCTTCTAGACGATTTTAAAGAGTGGTCACAACAAAGGGTTTGGTGTAGCAATGAAAAATTATTCTTGAAATATATATTTTAATTGACGCATCTTATCTGGACGTCTGTTTGTGGTTACTTTATGCAGGGTGAAAGTCATGCAGAAAGATCCTCAGGAAGCTTTCTGTTTGACTTCCATCCTATCCTGCATTAAGTTGCCATCTGTCTTCCAGATCGATATGTGTTCCGTTTAGAGAGGTGATACTGTACAGTAGCCATTGTTAAGTAGATCTCACTGTATATGCATAAATAAGTGCTCTGCTGCGTATGTTTATAAACTCGAAATGTGATCAATATCAAATTAAAATGAAACTACCAGCTGCGTGAGATTGAATTCAGCAGATTTCCTTGACAATTATCAGATCAAACCAAATACCCTTTTCCCTGTTGCATATTCATGTTTATAATTAATGACATGGTGGATGTTTATTAGCTGAACGTGTATAGTGGCATACGCTCATAGGATGTCTTGGTATTTCTAGAAACTGTAGAATCAGATCTATTGTAAATTCATAAGCAAACAGAGCAGACCCTGATCAGACGGCTCCTATAGGAGCCGTCTGATCTGGGTCTACTCCGTTTGCAAAAACGTGAAAATGCGTTTATATGAAGGAAATGATTAACCCTTTCTCTTTCGCTACCAATACCGAAGCTTTGATCACATTTGCAGTTTAGATCCGAATGAGACACCAAGTTGCTCGGCGTCTAATCTGGATCCAAATGTTTGAAAATATGATAATATTTTAGACAACAAAAACGGAAGGAAATTTAAAATTAGAAATTGAGACGGATTACAAAATGCAGACGACATTGTCTGGCAGCGACAGTTTACGTTCTCCATTTCGACGCATCTTTTTTGTTTCTTTTGTATTATATTTCACTATTCCACTGGTGATATCAGATCAGCTGTAAAATTGCTTGGTCCAGACAGATAATAGTCTTTGTCACGTGGCACTACTTGTATTCAAGTTAATGTAACGAGTTGGTAATCTGTATATAATACCCGCGTGTAATATAACACGCAAATGACGTGAGCAAGTCGAAATATAAATACGAAAACAAAAACGCCCTATGCTTGTTTCGTGTCATGTGACGACCAACCGCGTTGACTAAAATAATTACGAGACTCGGCGAGCCTCGTGGCATATTATTTTGGTAAAATAAATAGTAAATGAACACTCGAGTAATATCCGCTATTTATAACTACGCCGTACACAGCGTTAGATATACAGACATGCAATGCGGGCATTTTAAACCCATTCCTTCATATGAACGCCTTTTCACACATTTGCAAACATAGTAGACATAGATCGGACGGCTCATATACCTATAAGAGCCGTCAGATCAGGGTCTGCTCTTTTTGCTAATGTAATTTGATATATCTGTTTCTTTACTTTCTAAAATGGCTACAATGTCCAAACTTCCATATTTCATTGTGACTATTTTGTTCATGAATATTCAGTAGATGCTGACATTTTGAATAAACATAGAACTTGAAAAGGGTTAACAGATCTGGACCCAGTCTACTGTTAGAATGCTACCATGAATTATATTATACATGTAGTGGTGTCTGAAAGAGTGAATGTAGAGAACCCCTAAGGCGGGTCTCTGATCAGAAACACATTTTCTCCGAATTCGGCTTCGAAACAAAGCCATTTCAATAAAATCTAAACGGATGAATATCAGAAAAAGTGTAATTCGGTGTCTCAACATGGCCCAGGATGTTTTACACTCAGTCAAAGAATTTCCTAAAGCTTAACCCTTTCCCTGTTCTGTATTTAGGCCAACTTTCAATACCTACTGAATAATTATCAACAAAACAGTTATAAGGAAATATGGAAGGTGGAACATTATAGACATTTTAGTAAGCAAAGAATAAAATCTATCAAATTCTATTAGCAAACAGAGCAGACCCAGATCAGATGGCTCCTCTAGGAGCCATCTGATCTTGGTCTACTCTGTTTGCAAATGCGTGAAAACACGTTTATATGAGGGAAATGGTTAAACCTTTCCCTGTTCTATGTTTATACCATAAATATCCATGGACAAAATAGTTATAATGAAATATGGAAGGTATAACATTGTAACCATTTTAGAAAGTAAAGAAACAGAACTGTCCAGTTCCATGAGCAACCACAGCAGACCCTGATCAGACGGCTTTTATAGGAGCCGTCTGATCTGGGTCTACTCTGTTTGCTAATGCATGGAAACACGTTTATATATGAAGGAAAGGGTCAAACCTGTATCTACCTCATAAGTGTAATAATGTGATATATTGCCTGTGATAACTATTTATTAATGTAAATGTAGTTATATATATTGTCATAATGTGATGGGTGCTTCTAATGATTCCTGGTATGCTGGCCAGTATATAAAATTTCATTATATGCAAACATCTGCTCCAATTGCTTGAAAATGTCATGTGATATCCTTTAAAATTTAAGTATTCATATTTTTTTCTATCTGTGGTAATACAACTCGTGTCACTATTTGTCAACACCATCATTAATTAAGGACCACAATGGAAATAAGAGTTTTCCTTTTTTGTGTTATCCCTGGTGTACATGTATGATATGCTTGTCATTGTTAATTATTTATTCATGTACATGTACTATTTGTTTTACAATGTGTGTAATAACATCTTGCCACGTATGTTGCATTTTATACTGTTATAGATCTATCTATCAGAGCTACAGATAAACGTGTGTACCAAAATACTAAATTTCTCATTTCTCCGCCAAATCCTATATTGTGACCACTATTGTGACCACTCTTTAGAATCGTCTCTTCGAGACAATTCTATAGAGTGGTTACAGTATAGGGTTTGGTTGAGAAATAGTAAAAACAAGTACCTAGTTATAGTCTTCTTTCAGTCCGAATGACCGCTCAGCCGACTGTACATTTACTTCCCTGATCGTTGAGTCATTGGCCTACAATATTGAGCACTGCTAACATATGGCGCAATCATGCAGCCCCAGTACCGGCGAGTGACCCTCACATATACCCATTTTAACCCCTGGGTGGAGAGGATGTGCGGGTGGGAGACACGGAAAAGCGTCTCTGAAATTTCCGGGTGGGACCAGGATTTGAACCCCGGACCTCCGGACTGATAGTCAAGCGCATTACCACTAGACCACCGCCACCTGCAAATAAAGAAATAAAGGAGCTATTCTTGGAAAACGTAGAAATGCACGCATCTTATCCGGACCTCTGCTATCTGTATATCTATCTAACAGATCGGGAATAACTTTAAATGAGTAAACGCTTCTTCGCATCAGAATTTGAATACTAGCAAAGCTACGCGGGAGGTGCTTGTGTAACTGGGGGATAATATATTTCTTTAGTCATCATGCCATCAGGGACATGTCAATCTATTTTAGTTCATCTAAAGATCCTAGATTTGACGTAGTGTCTGTAACTGTTCTAATTATTCAATTTATGGGGTTTTAGTATACAGTGTAACCCGGACAGTTCGAGTTCTAAACTAAAACATGCATCATTATCGGCCTTTAAGACAGGTGGTAGCTTAATGCAGGGTGAAAGTCATGCAGAGAGCGTCTGTAGGAGCTATCTGTGTGACGTCCACCCTGCATTAAGCAGGGACCTGCATAAAGTTGCGTTACATCTTCATAACTAAAATTTTAAAATATTTAGTTTCCACTGTATTTGAAATTGAATGACTTCCCGTCATACAACTACCCACTGCATAGGCATTACCTCTTTTTAGTTCTAAAATACATTTTAGAGCACACCTGAGCGCAATGTATTTATAAAACCAAGTCTTTATATAATTTAGTGCTTTGTTTTACACGAGGAAAAAACCCTGAAAGCATACCGTTTTCGTATTCTAACCACAAGACATGGTGTATACAGCGGAACCTCGATATCTCGAACTTCTATGGACCATACAAATTATTCGAGATAACAGAGGTCCGAGTCATCCGATTTCTAATCTGGACAATTTCTCAAGTTCACAGCTTAATGCAGGTCAAACGTAATGCTGAAAGCTCCAATAGGAGCTTTCAGCATTACTTTCGATCTGCAATAAGCTGTCATATGTGTTTCTAGATATGTGTACAGTGATACAGTTTAGATCAATTCCGTATTGTAAACTATTGGAAGGACCAACATTTTACTCGAGTTACCCCGAAGGTTGAGCTATAGTATGAAACTCAAACATTACGAGATGGGTTTGAATGACGAATGATACAGACCCTGATCAGAGAGCCCCTCTAAGAGCCCTCCAATCCGGGTCTACACTGTTTACAAATAACAGGGCATGCCTGTCACACAATGAAAGCGTTAATGATACATATTTGTATATAATATGCGTAATAAGAAATCTGAGTAAAGTATGATTTTGGTGTTGTTTCTTGTTGCTACACATCAGCATCGCCTCTCCAAAGCGATTCTAAAGATCTCATATTATTATTTATTAACCCTTTTGCTGCCAATGCCGGATATGTGATTACCTATGCAAACAGTTTGGATCCAGATGACACGCCGAGTCACTCGGCGTCTCATCAGGATCCAAACTGTTTGTTACTGTTACTATGTTTTTGAAAAAAAAATAAAAAAAAAAATAAAAAAATGAAAATTTGTAGCAGACGACAAAGTTAGCAGACGACAGAGTTTGGCAGCGAAAGGGTTAACTATTTAACATTTGGCCAATATCGTTATAGACCTATCTGTACACATCTCATCTATATAGATAAAGATGATAAAGATACGGAGGTCAAGAAAAGATACATAAATTAAAACATTTTCAAGAATAACTTTTATTTCTCCACCAAACCCTTTACTGTGACCACTCTTTAGAATCGTCTCTTCGAGACGATTCTAAAGAGTGGTCACAGTATAGGGTTTGGTGGAGAAATAACGATTTTAGTATTTGGCCGATAATAGATAAAATGTCCCTAGTATGCTAACCAAACGAAGAGACGATTCTAAAGAGTTATCACAGTATAGAGTTTGGTGGAGAAATGGCGATTTTAGTATTTTGGTAGCGCCTTTTTCTGTAGCCCTGAAAATGTCACCAGTATGGTTATACATTTCTCTTTCTGTTTTGCAGGATTAACACATATGGATTTTAATACATACTAGTGGAAGGAGCGGCTAATTCAACATCGGTCAACATAAGGTAGGATTGCATGCTTTGTATTATAGTATCATTGACTTATGTGTTAAAGAGGAAGTCCCTACAATGAACACATATTTTCAATAATATCATAAAACTTGGTATTTGTTATGCTCAATCATTATTATGAAGATTGTCAATTTGAACTCATATCGAAAATGCCATTGTTATACAAAATAAACCGATTTCATAAATACTTGTAAAAAAAATTCTACAACAAAGTATTATTGGCCTTTTCCGTTCAATATTTTCGTGTTTTACCGATGATCATCCGATCCCTCCATTGTTTACGTAACAGCATTTCTCGGAAGTGGTCGGAGAGACGCGAATAGCACGAACAGATACGAAACTATAACCCAACCCGAATGAAACTGAAACATCGGGGTATAAAATCGTGATTGTTGATATCAACCACTGGATGTTTTGTCATTTTCAACGTTTATTGGATAGGTGTTCTTGCGATAAACTACTTTTCAACATATAAACAAACGAGTTTTGTATAGTTTAGATATTTTTGATGCTCGTCGAATGTAGGGACTTCCCCTTTAATATAGTTTTGCACTAGACCATCAACATATCACTGTTTCTGCAGACTATTCGCTAGAGAGATGCATTGTAGTAATTACTCGATACTTCGAAATTTTAGTAATAATGAATTAATCCCTTTTAGACAGGTGGCTGCTTAATGCAGTATAAAAGTAATACAGACAGCTCCTAGAGGAGCTTTCTGTATTACTTTTACACTACATTAAATTGCCAACTGTCTTAAGGACCGATAATGACGCTCGAACTATCGGAAGTTTAGTGTTCGAACTATTGAAGTTTTATTGGTCGAACTAACGGGGTTACGTGTTCGAACTAATGGGGTTTAGTGTTCGAACTAACGGGGGTTTTGCTATTTATTATGAATACATCTCTAAAGTTACCATTTAATAAATAAACACCAGTTTCTTTACTGTTTTACCGAATGGATATACTTGTAGATATAGTGATTGTGTGAATATTAATTAGCGGACATGACCACGTGATATGATCACGGTAAAGACTGTAGAATCAGATCTATATAATTATATATGCAAACAGAGCCGATCTTGATCAGACGACTCCTACAGGAACTGTCTGATGTGGGTCTGCTTTGTTTGCCATGTTCAAACTCGTCGCTATCAAGTGAGGGCTACATGCTGGAAATAGCTTCATGTAGTTAAACATAGTAATGCGGAAAGCTCCTATAGGAGACTTCCGTATTACTTTCGTCCTGCACGAAGCTACCACCTGCCATTACGACCCAAAATGTGGTTGCTTTAGAGGGGTTTGGTTGATTTTGTTATGAACTAATAGAGGTCCAGATAAGATGCGTAATTTTAAATATTAAATTTATAATAATCATAGCTCCTTTATTGATTTCTCTTTCAAGCCCTATACTGTGACCACTCTTTAGAATCTTCTCCAAGAGTGGTCACATTGTAGGGTTTGGTGGAGAAATGACGATTTTTATACGCCCACCTAATAAAGGTGGTCGTATATTGGCGTGGCCCTGTCCGTCCGTCCGCTCGTTCGTCCGTTCGTTCGTCCGTCAACATTTTGTTTGTCCGTTGTTCTCTCAGAAAACTATTTGACAGATATTAATGAAACTTCACACAAATGTTTAATGCATCAAGATCTGAAACTGAGTCGATTCTGAGGTTCATTTGATTTGTCGTTTTGGAGTAATGGCCCTTGTCCTTAACAATTAATGCAAATACATGCGAATAGTTTGTCCGCTGTTTTCGGGGAAAACTATTTGACAGATATTAATGAAACTTCACACAAACGTTTCATGCACCACGATCTAAAGCTGTGTTGATTCTGACGTTCATTTGATTTGTCGTTTCAGAGTTATGGCCCTTGTCCTTAAAAACTAATGCAAATACATGCAAATAAGTTGTCCGCTGTTTTCTGGGAAAACTATTTGACAGATATTAATGAAACTTCACACATCTGAAGCTGAGTCGATTCTGAGGTTCATTTGATTTGTCCTTTTGGAGTTATGCCCCTTGCACTTAAAAGAAAATAATGCAAATCTATGCAAATATGAGATTGTTCGTAAATCTTTCATTTTAAATTATATTTACTTCAATTTTTTTATATGGTTAAATCTTGATATGGATTTTCACAGAGATTATGGGATGTCATTTTATTCTAAAGTCTGTTGTTTTCTGAGAAAACTATTAAAATGATATTAATGAAATTTCACACAAATGTTTTATGCAACAAAATCTGAAGCTGAGTTTATTTTGACGTTCATTCGGTTTGTCTTTACAGAGTAATGGTCCTTGCACTTTACAAAAATCAGCAATTATGAGGATTAGCAGTAACATTTTATTTAATAAGATATTCACTTCATTTTTTTTTTAAATAATATCACCTGAATATGGAAATCAGTTTTTTTTCAGTTTATTTCAGGAATAAACTGAATATGGAAATCAAGATCTGAAGCACAGATTAGAAAATGTCAACACTTATAAGGCATATTGAATCAGAGAAAGTTTGCAAGTGGGCGTATTATGTACCGTATGCGGTACTCTTGTTAGTACTGGTATTTGGTACGCACCGTTATCCGTACTTATGAACTCAGAAAAGAGAAAGTACAGTGATCCCTCTCTACAACGACACCCTTTGGGATACGAAGATTGTATGTGTTATTCAGAGGGAGTTGTTATAGGGAGGGGAAACCAAACATAATTAGTTTGTTTGCTGATCCCCAGATAAGGTGTATTTCGAGAACTAAAACCGTTATGCCTCTATCAAACCCTATGTTGTGACCACTCTTTAGAATCGTCACAAAGTGACGATTCTAAAGAGTGGTCACAACATAGGGTTTGATAGAGGCATAAAGAAAATACGATGGAAAAAGTTGTTTCTGGAGCCTTGTCGTTTCGGAAACAGTGACATGCGTTGATGTAAGGATGGAATCGTTATTGAGAGGGTCGTTGTTGGGAGGGAGCACTGTAACACTTGGACCTCTGACTACAGAACAACTCCTCTACAGCGATGTCTTCATTAATGAACATAGATGCCATTATCAGCAGGTGGTTGCTTAATATAGAACGAAATCTATGCAGAAAGCTCATGCAGGAGCTTCCTGTATAACGTTAGTCCTGCATTAAGCTACCACATGCCTTTAATATCCAGAATATGATCCATTTCTGGAGGGTTTTCGCTGATTTACATTTACAAGTACATCTAAATTCGAGTCTGGTGGTTTTCAGTTTGGCCGCCAGCTAAAGGTAGAATGCAATGTGAGCATTCCCGTGCATATATTGACTTCATGCACGGAGACACTTTTAACAAATACAGCCCTTATAAATTAAAATTCAATTTGACACTCGTTGAAAGTGGTGGTAAACATACGCAGTTTGGTATCATTGTGAACAGGAAAAAACTGCCTTTCCTATAAACATAGCAACACATATTTATAAATTATGTGCGTGCTCAAATGCTAAAATCTATGTTGTGACCACTCTTTATAATCGTCTCTTCGAGACGATTCTAAAGAGTGGTAACAGCATAGCCTTTAGTGGAGAAATATAAAGCTTATTATTGAAAATGTTTTAATTTACTCTATATCATATCCAGAACTTTGCCTCTATAGATAGACTGTTTAGCCAGTTTTTTGGAATAAGGATAGACTTGATGCGTCAACACTTTTCATCTGTATGAAATAAGTAAACATTACTTAACCCTTTCGCTGCCAAACTCTGTCGTCTGCTAACTTTGTCGTCTGCTACAAATTTTCATTCTTTTGATTTTCTTCATTTTTATTTCAAAAACATAGTAACAGTAACAAACAGTTTGGATCCTGATGAGACGCCGAGTTACTCGACGTCTCATCTGGATCCAAACTGTTTGCATAGGTAATCACAGATCCGGCATTGGCAGCGAAAGAGTTAATAAATAAATTACTGGGCTTATAAGAACAGCTTTATCCGCAATGTAATGAAAGGTCGTCATAGAGATGGTTTGTTGTACATGTACAGTAAACCGGACGTTCAATTTTATATAAATATCGACCTTGGGGCATGCAGGTGGCACCTTAATGCAGGGTGAAAGTCCTGCAGAAAACTCCTCTAGGAGCTTTCTGCATGGCGTTCTGCGCTGTTTCTTTCACAATTTATTTCCAAAAGTCACATTGGCAAAATTAATTTTTGCAGTAATATCCATATAAATGAGAATTTGATTCATTCAAAGTACTTAAGTGAAGGTTAATAAGAAAAGGAGTATTGAATGTGTTGTTACGTGAGGTTTGTGTGTTTTACCAGCGAGTCAGATACCTGGACATACATGCCGTAAATAACATATTGTTTGGGAACATTAGAAAATTGGTTACGTTTTTGTTGGTTTGTTTCACTGTTTGTTGTTGATGTTTTGGGTTGGATTTGAGGTCATTGGTCACATGATTGGCATGATTGGTCAGCTTGTGAATAATTGATCAAATACATAGAATATCTTACATGAGTCTTCCTTACAAATTGTTTTATGAAACAAGTTTACTATAATGATATGACACGAGCATTAGCGAGTGTAATATTTATTATAGTAAACGAGTTTCATGAAAAACATTTGTAATGAACACGAATGTAAGAGGGTTTTTTTATCACATAACCCTTAAAAAAGTGTCATAAAAAGTAAAACGGCTGCTTCGGCCATTGTTTACAGTATATTATAGCCAGATTCAAACTTGCTCATTTGCATACAAGAATGCACTAGTGCATTTCCACGATTTACGGCACTCTGTTTCGGAACTCCCACACGGCACATTATGTGATAAAGTGTAATTGTAATATAACATCTTATTGGTAGGTTGCTTTTGAGTATATGATGACCTTTGTGAACAGTTTTGATCCAGATTAGACACCGAATCATTCGATTTCTTATAAGAATAAAACCTAGTTGACGTTCTGATCGCATTTTCATTCATGTAAGTCCCGGAGAATGGCCGCTCGAAATCAGATGTCGGAGCTTTATCTCATGCTAGAGGTTAATTATAACATCCAGTTGCATGATAACCTTTCTACAGCGAACAAAGTATGTCTTCTCATATTGTTTTTCCCAACAGGGGTGGTGCCTTAAACGTTTTCTCCATTAATATCCATGCAAGAAATAACGACGTCATTAATGTGAATTAGATGCATTTTTATAATGGCAAATGTACAGGAAAAGTTGGTAACGACAGAAACTGTAGTGTCATATCTATATTGTTTCATAAGCAAATAGAGAAGACCCTTAGACCCTTATCAGACGGCTCCCAGAGGACATCTGGGTCTACTCTGTTTGCAAAGGCGTAGAAAGGCGTATTTATGGAGGAAAGGGTTAACGCAAGACGTAAGTCCCTTGGGATCTTTCGGTATATTATTTATTTTTGCATTAAGCAACCACCTACTCTTATACGCTGCACGTTTATTGAACAAGTAGTGGCTTTAAACGTTACATACCATATAAACACCACTCAACGCCTTTGCAAACAGAGTAGACACACCTTTCTGCTCATTTGCAAACAGAACATACCCAGATCAGACGGCTCCTAAAGGAACCGTCTGATCAGGGTCTGCTCCGTTTGCTTAATATATGGTATAAAGTAAGTATTTCAGGTTTTATTATTTCTGCCATGGCAAACATTCATGCGTTCATAATTATGTCATTATAAATATACTACAGTTGAACTTCGTTATCTCGAACTTCAAGGGACCACACAAATTAATTCGAGATAACAAAAGTTCGAGTTATCTGATTTCTAATCTGAAGAAATCTTTAAGTTTACAGCTTAATGGTCTAAAGTTATGCTGAAATATCATGTAAATGTAGCATTACTTTAGACTTGCATTAAGCTGTTACGTGTACTTCTAGATTTGCGTAGTGGTACAATTTAGAGCCATTCTGTTCTGTAATAATTTGGTAGAACCAAACGTTTAGTTCGACTTATCCCGAAGCTCGAGTTATCCGAGTTCGAGATATCGAGATTCCACTTATTATTAGTAATCATGATGTCAGTGTTTCTTACGTAATTATTCATACCAAATACTAAAATTGTCATTTCTCAACCATACCCTATACTGTGACCACTCGAAGAGACGATTCTGAAGAGTGGTCACAGTATAGGGTATGGTGGAGAAATGAAGGAGTTATTCTTGAAAATGTTTTAATTTTACGCATCTTACCTGGAGCTCTGATTTAAATCATAAACATGTCCTTCAATAACATCTGGTTGGTTAACCATTTACTACACATTTAAACGCATTTTCAGAGTAGACCCAGATCGGGCGGCTTCTCCGTACGCGTAAATATATTTTACTCTCAGACAAAAGGCGTCTACCTCTTTTTGTTTTCTTCAGAATAGGAAAAAGAAAAGAATATCAATACATATGTAACCTTTTTATGGATAAATCTTACTAAGAGTTCATATTGTCCTAGGCATTTCAGTTATACATGTACAAATACCACAATGCCTGTGTAGTCATGGTAACGTTAATGGCATATGAGTGTATCGCATTTTGTCATCTTTCGATGACAGCGAGAAAACGGGATTGAGAACAATCCATGCATGGCTGTTTCCCGTTCTGTCCGCAACATCTTAACCCATTTATACATAGTAGCCCTTAAAAGGGACACATACAAACCATGTAGCACTACAGTGAAACCTCTCTATAACGGCCACTAAATTACATCAAATATTTTGTGTTAAAGGCGGGTGGCTGCGTTCTGTTTTACTTTCACTTTGCTTTAAGCAGCCACCTGCCCTAAATACCAACTAATTAACACACTATAGTGGCCGTTATAGAGAGGTTTTACTGTGTACCAAGGTATGAACTGTTTGTTTTACTAGTTACGTTCCATACATCGCATTTGCAACCAGATTATATAGAAACATAGCTCGATATAAAGATAGATTATTACATAATAAATATTTTAACAAGGCCTTTATGTCATTGGCATGAGACGCGCCCTAGTGCCATGATACCGTTTGACCTATTAAACATCCGTATGCTAAGTAGGACGACCCCCTTTCCAGTATAACATCAATAGGCTATAATCATCTTAATGTCTGAATATAGCCCATTACAGTAGAAACTGCCTTAAGCTGCTATCAAAATGCGGTCTAACTGTGAGTATGTAAGGCAGGTTGCAGCTTAATGAAGAGCGCAAGTTATAGGAGCTTTCTGCCTTACTTTTGCCCTGCATTAAGCAACTACCTTCTTATTAATACTTCTATGATCAATAAATAAATAGCTGCTCCCACGATCCCATATGCTCCCACGATCCCATATATGGGACGTAGGCAAACAGTGTAGACTCTGATCAGACGCCGCATGATGCGGCGTCTAATCAGAGTCTACACTGTTTGCTGATAGGAATTTTCAATATAAAACAAAACGAAATTGATTTTTTAGGCCAGACACCCCTTAGATATAAAATGGACTAATCCAATATATAAACATGGAAGAATCCACTGGGCGGAAATGGGTTAAGACAGGTTCTGCTGTAAATGCACGAAAGCTGGAAATGTTCATGGTACAATAGAGCATTAACGGCAAAACATTAGTTAATTAACATTTTACACGACGAGTATATCCATGTACGATATAATGGCAGTAACAATAGTAATTAGCTGATTGTTTTGTATTGATATGTACAGTTAAACCTCTCTATAACGGACACTAATTTGTGTTAATTAGTCGGTATTTGGGGCAGATGACTGCTTAAAGCAAGGTGAAAGTAAAACAGAACGTTCCTATAGGGGCGTTCTGTTTTACTTTCACCTAGCTTTAAGCGGCCACCTGCCTCTAACACAAACTACTTGATGTTACCTGTATGTAGTGGCCGTTATAGAGAAGGTTTACTGTACTCATAAATGTTTAGGCATACCAGAAGGTGTAGAATCAATTGTATATATCAATTGTATATAGAGCAGACCCTGATCCTAAGGCTGCAGTAGGAGATACATTTTGATAACCCTTCTATTATTTTTTTTTATAGTTTTACAATTTATAGAGAAATACGTAAAACGTATATAAGTTTGTATTACTATAGACGTCCGAGTGTATTTAAATTTACTGAACTGATGAACTGCACACAGCTCTAAATTATGAAAATGTTATCTAAATTTGGCCACGTGGTACTTGTTTATTTATTATGTATATTTGTATGACTAGAAACTGTATCAGTTAATGTCAAAATAAAATATTCTTTTCTATTTAACTGTTTTAACCCAGGAGACACATGCACTGTGATTTGCAAACGGTGTAAACCCAGATCTGGGGGCTCCTAGAGGAACTGTCAGGGGCTAAACTGTTTGGCAAACAAATCCCTCTGGTACGTTTTAAAGCATTTCCTACCGAGTGAACTATATACATGTAGTTAAACATCTATATCATATCAATAGCAAACATAAAAGACCTCTTACAGGAGCAATCTTATCTGGGTCTACTCTGTTTGCAAAGGCGTAGTAAAGCGTATTAATGGATTAATATCCAGAAGTGGAGGAGCCAGTTATATAATTCAGCAGATTAAAGGTAGAAGGAAATTGATATGTAGTCATATAGGATGAAGTTTAGTGTTGAATGTTAGAATATACCGCAGTAATGTTTGGGTGAATATTGCATTGGTAGTCAAGCAAGGCTTTCTAGAAAATGTTTCAAACTAACCGCATAATTATGTTTGTACAAAACAAGCTAGCATATTCCTTAACAAACTGCTTAACTTATGCCCTCCTAGACTATTTTAGACTCGGTATCTTTGAATAAATCTATCGAAAAGGAGCATTAACTATAAACAAAAAGGAGAATTTTAGAATGGTGTAGTGAAACCATTGTGATACAGTAAAACCTCTCTTAACCGACCGTTAAATTTAGTATGAATATCGGTCTTGGGGACAGGTGGCAGCTTAATGCAGGGTGAAAGTCATGCAGAAAGCTCCTAGAGGAGCTTTCTGCATGGCTTTCACCCAGCAGTAAGCAGCCACCTGCCTAAAAGTGTCTAAATTCTTATCTACTAGAATTCCGGTTAAGAGAGGTTTTACTGTAAATAGAGCATTTGCTCACACACTCACAATGATTTTCATAAAATGACAGCTACAGAGGCGTCAAAAAGGCGTAAGTTATAGAGAATGGATTAAAGAATGTACCCCAAAGAAACATTTTTGCACGGTCATATTCACCTTGTAACTGTATTTCAGGGGAGTTTTTCCATAAAGGAAAGCGAGTACCGCCGCACTTGGAAGCTGTAGACATGTTATTGCTTTAATAATCATTAAACATGACCATCAATGGTTATTTATACTGAGATATGTGTTTCGGGAGCTTGTTGTTTGCTCGATTTAAGTCAAATGAGACAAATTAAAAACCAGTTCCGCATTATGGGGAGCAATATAAAATTTTACTAATATTTATTTCTTGCACAATCCTGGTAGAAAAGTCAGTGAAGGGACTATTAACCGAAATGTGCTTAAATATGGCTAGTGATATCGGAAAAGAAGATTGTTATGGTGTTCACATGACATCCGTAGTTATCAGTAGACTCTATGATTAAAATCTTAGGCTGACAACCTTATTTTTCTTTCAATCAGTTATTTTATCCAGTCACCAGGCTTCTCTAGTGACATAATAAAGGGGGTGCAAATAAACTTAGGTTTATTAGGTTACTTCCGGTAGTGGAAGGTTTATTAGGTTAGTAGATAGGCGTAATGATTCTATAACCATGGAACTATTTTAGTTTTCTGTAAATATTCATAAACATGTTGATGGAATAGATCTAACAGATCTATTTGGTCACCAGAAGAATTATTCAAATGAGAAAAAAATAAAAATAATTGGCTACAGCTGGATTCGAACCCGCGCCTGATCCTACAAAAACTAATTCTAATCTCTCTAGAGACGTCGTCCTTACCGATTACGCCACTGAGGCCACATACAAAATGACGTTGATTTATCACTTTTATTAATTTAATCCAACGCTGGCAAAACCCGTTTTTGATAAAATCAAACCTGGAAGCAAAGATTGACAGATAAATAGTAAATGTTTTCTTTTCACTCTCATGATTATTTGATTGATAAACTCTTACAGGGGCGGTGATAGTCATAAACCTAAATATAGCCTTTCAGTTCCATCGATTTCTGAGTGACGTTAGGTAGAATCTAAAAATAGAAACCGAGACTACGTAACTCGAATTTGACCAAAGAATATAGACCATGTCTGTTTGAAATAACTTATCGACCCTCGATTCAAATCATCTTATTTTTCAAATTTTCAACCACGTTTCCCTTCTAGAAATACAAGTATCGAAACTATATTCCTCTGCGGTAGCTCATTAGATCTATTTACGTCTAAATGGAAGTGAAAAGGGAGGGATCCGTTGATCGAAAAACTGCATTTTCAATGTAAATTATTTCAAGAGTGTTATGAATCTATAAAAAAGACAATTAACTATATTGACTGGATAAATCGAATAATAGGTTAGTGCCGTAGATGGGACGCCTTTATCCGACTCGGAGAGAAAACAGTTGAGGCTCGGCAAGCCTCGCCTCAACGTTTTCTCCCCTCGTCGGATAAAGCGTCCCATCTACGGCACTAACCTATTATTCTCTATTTAGAGACAACATTTGAAAGATGTTGATGCACGGACCCCAGATGTTGTGAACTTGTAATTGGACATCCTGATCACGCGCTTACCAAGCTATGATAGAAGTATCAATCTCCGTGCAGAGTTGTCGGCCCAGCCTCTTTGAATAAATCTACCGAAAAGGAGCATTTACTTTAGAAAAGGACAATTTAGAATTGTGTAGTGTTGAAACCATTGTCATAAATAGAGCAATTGCTCCTATGGAGCAAATGCTCTGTTTATCACAATGGTTTAAAAATGTGACTTTATCGAGGCGCCAAAATGCGTCACTAGGAGGGAATATGTTAGTCTGACCAACTCATTTGCAACAATGATAAAATGAAACAGACCCAGACACGCTAGATACGGGTGATCATAAACTTGACAATGGAGAACAGAAAACACTTAAACCCATTCCCTCATAGGCTATTTTTAGATCCTACCTCTTTGAATAAATCTACCGAAAAGGTACATCAACTAGAGAAAAGGAATGTTTTTAGAATTGTGTTGATTTGAAACCATTGTGATAAAATAGAGTATTTGCTCCTATGGAACAAATGCACTATTTATCACAATGGTTTCAGAAAGTGACTTTTACAGTGGTGCAAGAGGTGCCATATGAGGAAATGGGTTAACATGTAAGCTGCATAATGCTTGCTAGAAAGGTAAGAGTATAATATCTGAAATCTGCATAAGTTCTGCCGACTAGAATTGACTAGACATTGAAATCTACATATGTTTTCAAGTAAAACGTAAGGACACTCTATACTATGTGAAAGCGACATTATGTCTGTAAGTAAACATGAGAGTTTCATGTGTAAGTGACACTGACCGTTCCAAGGCGGTACTCTCATCTTCCCCCTATTGTATGTTTGTTTTGTCTTTGTGTGTCTCTTGGTGTTTTTATAGTTATGTACATTTGCTGTTTCCTTGTGTTGCTGTTCGGACGACTGTTTGTTTTGTATGTGGTGTTTCCTGCATGACTCATTTTTATACGCCCGTTTGAAAAAACGGGACGTATTATGGAATGGCTCTGTCTGTCCGTCTGGTTGTCTGTCCGTCTGTAACATCTCTAACTCAAGTTCCGCTTGGTGGATCCTTCTCAAATTTAGCCACAATGTTTATCTAGACACGCTACAGTAGCCTGCCAAGTCCCGGTTTGTTTATCCAAGGTCAAGGTCACACAATTGGACTTAGAATTTGCGTTTAGCAAAAATGTTAACCGGTCTGTCTGTCTGTAACATCTCTAACTCAAGTTCCGCTTGGTGGATCCTTCCCAAATTTAACCAAAATGTTTACCTAGACATGCTACAGTAGCCTGCCAAGTCCCAGCTCATTTATCCAAGGTCAAGGTCGCTTAATTGGACTTAGAATTTGCGTTTAGCATTTGCGTTAAGCAAAAATGTTAACCTCAATTTATGTGGAACAAGTCCACTTATTTACATAACACTTTGTGATCAAGCTTTGAAACTTGGAACACTTGTTCGCCGTCACAATCTTCACCTGTAGGCAAGAGTAAATAACTCTGTCAAGCATTTTGACTGAATTATGCCCTTTTTAACTTAGAATTTTTGGTTAAGGCTTTGTTAAAGTCCATTTATTTACATAACCCTTTGAGATAAAGCTTTTAAACTTAGAACACTTGTTCACCGTCACAACCTTCACCTGTAGGCAAGAGAAAATAACTCTGTCAAGCATTTTTACCGAGTTATGCCCCCTTTTAACTTAGAATTTTTGGTTAAGGCTTTGTTAAAGTCCATTTATTTACATAACCCTTTGAGATAAAGCTTTTAAACTTGGAACACTTGTTCACCATCACAATCTTAACCTGTAGACAAGAGTACATAACTCTTTCAAGCATTTTGACAGAATCATTCCCCTTTTTAACTTAGAATTTATGGTTAAGGCTTTGTTAAAGTCCATTTATTTACATAACCCTTCGAGATAAAGCTTTTAACCTTGGAACACTTGTTCACCATCACAAGCTTTACCTGTAGGCAAGAGTACATAACTCTGTCCAACATTTTGACAGAATTATGCCCCCTTTTAACTTAGAAATTTTGGTTAAAGTATTGGTTAAAGTCCACTTTATTACATAACCCTTTTAGATTAAGCTTTTAAACTTGGAACACTTGCTCACCATCACAAGCTTTACCTGTAGGCAAGAGTACATAACGCTGTCTAACATTTTGACATAATTATGACGATTTTTAGCTTGGAATTTTTGGTTAAAGTCCACTTATTTACATAATCCTTTCAGATAAAGCTTTTAAACTTGAAACATTTGTTCACCATCACAAGCTTCATCTTCATCTCAAGCATTTAGACACAATTATGGCACTTTTTAATTTAGAATTTTCGGTTATGTTTTTTTGTTAAAGTATGCCTATTTACAACCGTGAAACTTGGTCGGAAAATTGGACTTAGAATTTGAATTTAGCAAATACGTTAACCCTAGTTTATGTTGAACAAAACCTCGACGGGCGTATATTGTGCCCACTGGCACTCTTGTTGTACTTATACTATGTTGGCAATCTATGCTATGCACTTGTGGGTGGTCTGCTTATCTTAAAGTTTATCAGCAACAATTAAAAACATAACTAGTTAGCTTGCTTTTATGGGGATATTATCACACTGAGTGGTCACAATATAGGATTTAGTGGAGACATTGCGACTTTTGTATCCGAGAACGCACGTTTATCACTTGCTCTGGAATAACTCTGCTTTCAATGATCAAGGCCACCCAGAAATATATGCAAGTGCAGATCTTTGGCAGAACATGTTTGTTGTGGTATTCTCTCGCCTCTGGCTGTCATAAATGCTATCTGCTTATTCCCAATCTATTGCAATTGTTACATAATTAACTCTTCGCTTGCTATTCACGTCAATATACCTACCTGTAAATAGTGAAGGCCCAGATGAGACAGCTCCCACAGGAGCTGTCTCATCAGGGTCTGCACTATTTACAAATTGATTGTGCAACCAGTGCACTCCACAGCAGTGATTGCACAGCGAAATACTTGTACACAGTGAAGATATATGTAATTATACAACAGGGCATGGGTAAAGAAGAAGAAATGATTTTTTTTTAAAATTCAGCCAGAGAAAGGTTAAGAATAATTCAGGCTTGTAAGACGCTATTGACTGTATGTCTAACAGCCTGGGTCCTGGTCAGGCGACCCAACACTATCCAAACTTTTTGCAATGGCAGTCAGGCCACAATAGACAGAAGAAAGACTTGGGTCTCACGATCGAATGTCATGTACATATACATGTATATACATATAGAAATGCGTTCTATTTAACCCTTACAGTGCGCGACACGGGTCACTAATGCCCTTTGCAAACAGTATAGACCCAGATAAGGATCTACACTGTTTGTCAGGTTACACGTTTCTTTTGAAAATTATATAAATATTCGCCGTACATGTACGCTTGACCTGTTTGCATTTTTAAAACATCAGCGGTGAAAGGTTAAAACTTATCATATGCTCAGTCTGAAGGTTGAACAAAGGCAAAACTGTATGATCATACTTATGTTCTGTATTTAAAACAGAGGTCCAGAAAAGACGCGTAAATTAAAACATTTTCAAGAATAAATCCTTTATTTCTCCACCAAACCATATGTTTAGAATAATTATTGTCTCTTCGAGACGATTCTAAAGAGTTGTCACAACATACCGTTTGGAAGAGAAGATTTTAAATAGTCGTCACAACATACGGTTTAGTGGAGAAAGAACGATTTTAGTATCTGAGTACACACATTTATCTATTGTGCTGATTTAAAAGTTATCATATACACAGAATGAAGGTCGGCCAAGGGCAAACCTATATCATCTTAGGTATTAGAGTCGGCGCATAAACAACAACACAACAAAACAAGTTTAATTAAAAATATAATAGCACACTTATTATCAAGCTGTTTCTCTGTAAGGAAAATGCCACTTGGTGGTCTCGTCTTATTGAAGCATACATGTATCTGCCCTCAGAGGTCATTGGCCTTCTAGCCCTCACAGTAATTAATAACCGCATTATCAAACACAAGTATTTGTGTATTGTCTTAATATCTGATTATAGACCTAATTTACAGTGCTTTCCTTTATATAAACGCCTTCACATAGTAGACCCGGATAAGACGGATCCTGTAGATCAGAATCTGATCTGTTTGGTAATGAAATTATTGTGATCGGACTCTATAATTCCTTAAATGTTTTAACCCTTCGCTTGCTATTCGCGTCAATATACCTACCTGTAAATAGTGAAGACCCAGATGAGACAGCTCCTGCAGGAGCTGTCTCATCAGGGTCTATACTATTTACAAGTTGATTGTGCAACCAATGCAGTCCAGAGCAGTGATTGCACAGCGATATGCTTGTACACAGTGAAGATATATGTAATTATACAACAGGGCATGGGTAAAAAAGGAGAAATGTATTTTAAAATTCAGCAAGAGAAGGGTTAAGAATTAAGCATTAAATGAACTGCTTGTATAGCCCTTTACACCATGAATATTTTTGTCAGAAATAATGTCTTCATCAGTATGAATAAGAGTGTTTTATATTGACAGACAGACAAGGGTTGTGTAGGCCAAGATAGAAATTGTAGACCCACATCTACATGTATATTATTTCATAAGCAAACTATTATTTTCAAAACCGTAGAAAGATGTATTTATGGAGTAAATGGTTAATGGCATAGATCACACTGTATGTATTTTCACAGACAGCAGTTGATTAGCTTTTGCACTGATTTAAACTTTTGTCACACAAGAGAATAGGTTCTGATGCGTGGTGAACAGTTACGTAGAAACTGTCCTAAACGGCCAATCATTTCTTGAGCATATATGAGTTTTAAAAAACCGGTGGTTGCTTAATGCAGGGCAAAAGTAATACATTAAGCTCCTTTAAAAAGACTGCATACAGTATAACCTGTCTTAATCGGATTTTTTTATTGAGCATAGGAGACATAAATAGCAGATAGTAGCTCAATGCAGGGCACAAGTAATGCAGAAAGCTCCCATAGGAGCTTTCTGCATTACTTTTGACCTGCATTAAGATACCATCTGCCTTACATACCCTTAAATAGACCTCTTATAGATGACCGCTTAAGACAGGTTTTACTGTACATAATTTGATGCGACTCCATTTTGTAAACATATCACATGATCGGGTTCTACATTGTTTGCGAAACTACAGGGTTTTTTTTTATAACATGGCTCTGGTGCTCCTTCCAGTTTCATTCTCCAGTGGACGGAATGTATGTTATGGAGAAAATGGTTTATCTGATCGGCTTCATTTTACTTCTGTTGGTATCCGTAGCCTTTTACATTTTAATCGTTGACATTAACGGTTTCTCCGACTTTAGAGCCCAAGTTCATTCTCATAAATATTTGCTAGGTGTCCTGCTGCGAAAATGAGGTCTGTTTAATCTCCCGATAAGTTGCAGTTTTCAGTTACTTCAGATTCGTTTTGAGAAATAATTGACTTGTTGTCAAACAGCTTGGAACCTGATGAGACGCCGAGTTACTCGGCGTCTCATCTGGATCCAATCTGTTTGCAAAATGTCACTTAGGTTGCTCTTAGATGGCAAAAAGTTAACCCTTAATCTGATAAACCCGTCATGGTCACATTTGCAAACAGCTTGGATCCAGATCAGATGCCGAGTAACTCGGCATGGCATGAGGGTTCAAAGTGTTCGTCATTCATACGATCACTTCCGTAGTGCATTAGATAACCAGAGGTAAGTGAAGCATTTGGATGTGGGTAAATAAAATGTCTTTAGAATCTGTGAATATCAGAGCTGTACAGGGGCATGCTAAATTGTCAAAATATCTCGGGTCTCGGACAAACTCTTTGGCAAATAAAATCTGACAGAGCAACAGATAAACGTGCATACTTAGGTACTAAATGGTCAGTTCTCGATGGTTCACCAAACCCAATGTTGTAACCACTCTTTAAAAATCTCTTCGAGACGATTCTAAAGAGTGGTCACAACATAGAGTTTGGTGGAGAAAAAAAGAAGATATTCTTGACAATAATTTAATTTACACATCTTATCTGGACCTCTGATCAGGGCACCAAATCTATTAATAATTCGTAATACAGTGACCCAGCTCTTATGAGTCTTAAAGGTAGTGGGAGCAGGACGAAAGTTATGCTGAAAGCTCCTGCAGGAGCTTTCTGTATAGCTTTGGTCCTACATTAAGCAACCATCTGCTTACAAAGACATTTACAATAGAATCTGTCTTAGACATCTACAATAGAACCTGTCTTAGACATCTAAAATAGAACCTGTCTTAGACATCTAAAATAGAACCTGTCTTAGACATCTAAAATAGAATCTGTCTTAGACATCTACAATAGAAACTGTCTTAGACATCTACAAAAGAAACTGTCTTAGACATCTACAATAGAAACTGTCTTAGACATCTAAAATAGAACCTGTCTTTGACATCTACAATAGAACCTGTCTTAGACATCTACAATAGAAACTGTCTTAAACATCTAAAATAGAACTTGTCTTAGACATATGCAATAGAACCTGTCTTAGACCTCTAAAATAGAATCTGTCTTAGACATCTACAATAGAAACTGTCTTAGACATCTAAAATAGAACCTTTCTTAGACATATGCAATAGAACCTGTCTTAGACATCTACAATAGAAATTGTCTTAGACATCTAAACTAGAATCTGTCTTAGACATCTAAAATAGAATCTGTCTTAGACATCTACAATAGAAACTGTCTTAGACATCTACAATAGACACTGTCTTAGACATCTGAAATAGAACCTTTCTTAGACATATGCAACAGAACCTGTCTTAGACATATACAATAGAAATTGTCTTAGACATCTAAAATAGAATCTGTCTTAGACATCTACAATAGAAACTGTCTTAGACATCTAAAATAGAATCTGTCTTAGACATCTACAATAGAAACTGTCTTAGACATCTACAATAGAAACTGTCTTAGACATCTACAATAGAAACTGTCTTAGACATCTACAATAGAAACTGTCTTAGACATATACAATAGAACCTGTCTTAGACATCTAAAATAGAACTTTTTACATTACTTATGACCTGCATTAAGCTACCACCTGCCTTACACACCCATAATTAGACCCCCTTTAGATGGCCACTTAATACAGATCCGTCTGTATGTCCATTCACAATGTGTCCCTTTAACCGTGTCCCTCATATTCATAAACGTTTTTTCATGCATTTGCAAACACAGTAGACCCAGATCAGACGGCTCCTATAGGAGCCGTCTGATCAGGGTCTGTTCTGTTTGCCAATGGAATCTGATATATCTGTTTCATTACTTTCTAGTATGGATACAATGTTACAACGCCCATATTTCATTCTTTTTTGTCCATGAATATTCAATAGGTAATTACATAAAATTTTGAAATAAACATAGAACAGAAAATATTTTTTTTTGATTTTTTAATACTTTTATTTTAGGGGTTGGCTGAGAAATACTCAAACAACTGTTAGCAATGATTTCTAACTGGTCCACTTATCTAGAGTTCAGGAATGTTGTTTTGAATGACAATATTAAACAACCATGTACATCCATATATACATTGGAACCTCGATTCTGAAACTTCAAGGGACCATACAAATTACTTTGAGATAGCGTGTTGTTCGAGTCGTCCGCTTCTTAACCTGGAAAGCTTTTCTATGTGACAGATTAATTCATGTCAAAAGTAATGCTGAAAAATCCTTTAGGAGCTTTCAGAGTTACTTGAAACCCGTACCAAGCTGTCGCGTGTGGAATCGTCATTTCTTCTTCGGCGGTAAAAATACCCAGCTACTCTTGAAAAAATGTTTTATTTTACGCATCTTATCTGGACCTCTGAATATATACCCCACAGTTACGTATTTTATTAACATACAGTAAGACCCAGATAGTTAGAACGCTATAGAAACAAGTATTATTATCAGTTTTTAAAAACTAACTTAATGCAGGAAGACAGCTATGCAGAAAGCACCTCTAGGAGCTTTCTGCATAACTTTTACCTGCATTAACCAGCCAGCCTCGAAAGAAATGCACCATTTCTCCATTGCTAAAATTCCGAAGTACAGTAAACCCCCGCTAATGCGACCACCCAAAAGAGGTATAATTATGGGTGTTAGATTCATCTGGTAGCTTAATGCAGGTCAAAAGTAATACAGAGCTTTCTGCATTACCTTTGTCCTGCATTAAGCAACCACCTGCTTATAAAGACACATGCTTATTCATTAAGTGCTCGCATTAGAGGGGTTTTACTGTGTTGAGTTTTTACTGTGACTAATTTCGTACAGGACACCACACAGAAGAGGAAGTAAATAAATACCTCAAGAGGTTCGGATAAGATGCGTAAATTAATACATTTTCAAGAACAGCTCCCTTAATTTCTCCCCCAAATCCTATGGCGTGACGACTCCTCGAGACGATTCTAAAGGTTGGTCACAACAAAGAGTTTGGTGAAGAAATGTCGAGTTTAGTATTTGAATACGCACAGAACGTTATCTATTACTCTGTACATGTACATGTATAAACATACAACAATACTTTGATTTTCCACTGAACCAATAGATATGTCCATTTTTCTTCAATATCCGTTGAAAAACGCTGATCATGAGGATTCACAACCTGGGCTTAGGCGGTGAAATAAGAATCTTAACCTTTAGCCTGCTGAGCAAAGTATTATTACTGAAATTTTCACCTATTTCATTTTCAAAAATTCAGGCTATAATCAATTTGTCTACCAAAATGAAATCAGGATGTCAAACAGTTTGGATCCTGATGAGACGTCGAGTTACTCGGCGTCTCATCTTGATCCAAATTGTTTGCATAGGTATTCACTCATCCGCCCATAGCAGGCTAAAGGTTAAATAATCCCATACCTCGCCACAATGCATAGTTTACATTTGCCACGGAGGCCGTACGATTTCTTAGCGATTTTCCTACGATATTTGTTTGCAATGTGGAAGTCTACGGGCTTCGATGTTTCTTTTTACATTTTCTACGATCGCCGTACGATTATGACTGTGTGTATACTGATCGGGGCTTATCCGTACTGTGACTGAGCGGCGACCGTACGGAGATCGTGCGATCTCCGTGCAGTCCTCGCACTGTCTCCATTTGAATAAGGCAATCGTACGGAGCCCGTGCGGAGTCTGTTACGGAACCCGTACGGAGCCTGTTCGGAGTCCATGCGAAGACCAGCGGGGTTGTTCCATCTTCTATAGATAGACAAACTATAAATGCGGGAAATGTCAAATAAATATACACCCATCAGAAATCTCAAAATCGCACCCATCAGAAATCTCAAAATCGCCGTACGGCTATCGTGCGGTCGCCGTGAGGTTGCCACATTATGACCGTGCGATGTACGTACGATTTCACGGGTATCGCAAGGACACCGAGCGGCAGCCTTACGGTGATCATGCGATGACCGTACAGTCGCCGTACGATGTTTTTGGCTACATGTTCACCGAATATTTTCCGCACGATAATCCATAAGAAAATCGTACGGCGACCGTATGCCTCCGTACGGAGACCATGCGGAAATGACCTTACGACGAGTCTACTGGCGCCGTAAACACGCCGCATGGCAAATGTAAACTAGGCATACTTAACCAGAGATCAGCTCGAATGTTTGCATCTCTGTAAGTACAGTAAAACCCTCTAATGCGACCACCAAAATGGGGTATAATTATGGGTTTTAGAGGCAGGTGGTACCTTAATGCAGGACGAAAGTAATGCAGAAAGCTCCTGCAGGAGCTTTCTGCATTACTTTTGTCCTGCATTAAGCAACCACCTGCTTTTAAAAAATATTAACGTGGTCGCTTTAGAGGGGCTTTAGTGTATAAAGGCAGAAAGAATAAGGTCTTGAATGATATGTGAAATGATGTCATGATCAACAATGAACTTATGGTAATCCTACCCAGTCATTTGGATAATAGTCTTCGAGAATGGTATCACTTTCTAGGGAACTACCTTTGGGTGGGTATCCCTTCCAATACACTATCTCTCCTTTTGCTAACCACCCACCCCACCACCCAAATGTCCCTGCAGTAATGATCACGTGATCCGAAAGCGCCAATAGCGCTATATCGTATCCTACAGAATCAAAAGGACTGAATGTCGTATTTTCAAATTTCAGATTCTCTTGGCACCATTTCTTATCATCACTCGCAACAAAGAAGTGCACACGGTTATATTTCTTTCTAAAATAATTCATGGCGTCGGATATGTACGACACTGGAGCGGAAATGTGTCCCCGCTTGCGAATGGCCTCATGGTTCGCAAAGTCCCCACGACGCACGTGTACACCAACACGCTGTACGTCTCTATTTGCAAGGTTGTCCAAGAAATCAATGACCTTAGAAGTCACGTGGTCTTTGAATTTAAATACGTTTCGTATAACATCCTCTATGCCTTCGAAATACCGCCAGGATTGGAAGAACCCATCAAGTGTCCAGTTACTGGAATGGTTAAGAATGTTGATTCTTTTGTCAAATTTACGTGGTGATACTTCATGAAATGTTCGTGTATTAGAAGGTTTTAGCAAAGTCAGATTTGGCAACATGAAAATGTCTAAGACAACCTTTATTGACCCAGACGGTATAACACAAGCTCTGTATCCATGTTTGATCGCAGTGCCGAACAAGGCCGCAACTTGAAACATGATATTACCAGTCCTTCCTGCAGGTAACACAGTCATGAAATGTGTTCGTAAAAACGTAGAATTCCCTTTTCTGTCGATGGCATGGCGAGCTGGGACTGGGCGACTCTCCGTCAACGTTCTGTTTTGCAATAAGGTTTGGAGTCGTGGGATAGCCATTTGGTATTGAAAGTAGACTACGGTAAGAAATATAACAATAATTATACAAGATTTTCTAAGAATATATTTGGTATGTTCTTCCATACTGTTTCTCGGCAGTGGATGGCACGTAGATAGTTGTTACCTACAGCTGTATTGTGGCAATGAATTGTATCCACAGCTGTATCCTGACAATGAATTGTTCCTACAGCTGTATTCCGACAATGAATTGTTCCTACAGCTGTATTCTGACAATGAATTGTTCCTACAGCTGTATTCTGACAATGAATTGTTCATACAGCTGTATTCTGGCGATAAATTGTTCCTACAGAACAGATATATTCTGGCGATAAATTATTCCTATCTACAGCTGTATATAACATTTCTATGCCCCTACATGTATCTACTGCGGCACGCGGCGTTAACTTGTTCCTATATACAGCCTCACACCGCGATGATTTGTTCCTATCTACGGTTGTATGCAGTGAATGGTTCTTCCTATATACAGTTGTTTGCGCTGACGATGTGTTCCTATGGAAAGAAAATATACATTAACCCTTTAGTCCATGAATATTCATGAAAGAAATTATGACATATCTTGAATATTAATTATATTGATTTTTTAAATGTAACACATGAATGTTTTGCCGAAGAAGAAACTGTAGAATCACGTCTATATTATAATATAAGCAAACAGAGCAGACCCCGATCAGACGGCTCATATAGGAGTTGTCTGATCTGGGTCTTCTCTGTTGGCAAAAGCGTAGAACTGTGTATTTATGGAGTAAACAGTTAATGAGATGTACCCATCTATTGGTATATGTGGTGGTGGTGGTGGTATGTTGTTGTCTGGTGCTGCGTTGGTCTCTACGGTTGTACTCGATGATAGACTGTTCATAGCTACTGCTATATGCAAGGATAAATTGTTCATACGTATATCTGGTACGTATAATATATGATCAAAGTGATCTGGCACCATGTCATTTTTATCCCAGAACCATTGAACGGCATTCAACTGGCAGCGTGTCACGCTCTTTCATAAAACCATTTAACGAATATAAAGCGACTTGTCATTAATAAAATTCCATCGGCATTAGCTGGCTCTTTGGTTCAGAGTAGGAGTTCTCCAATAATCACTCTTTAGGATGTCGACTTTGAACAATGGACTTTTATTTACTCTCCAAAATGTTACTTCCTTCTTGATGAGTTCATTCTGGTCTGGTTAGAACAGTCTATTCTGAAAAAAAAAACAAAAACGATTTATGCATCAAGCTTAATCTTACGTTCATATAAATGCCTTTTCCTATATATAAATGCCTTTTCCTATATATAAATGCCTTTTCCTATATATAAATGCCTTTTCCTATATATGAGTTTTCTGCATTACTTTTGCCGCTGCATTACCGCCTGTTTTTTTAAAATTCTTATTTTAAATAAATGACTTGCCACTTTGAACATATTCTACTGTATGTAGAATAATGATACAATAATAATCTGATAAAGTCCATCTTTATTGCTGACTGTGACCACATTGTCACACCGACGCTAAAATTGCACTTGACGTTATATGTCGCAAGGCTGACGCTAAATGTCGAAACCAACGCTAAATGTCGCAAAACCGTATGTGTCGCACCTGTAACGCTAAATGTCGCAACAAATGGAACTGTCGCTATATGTCAAAACATCACCGCTAAATGACGCACTCCTTTATAAATACTATTTTGTAATATTACTTCCTAGTTTAAGCCCCGACGTATCCCTGGACAGTGACCAAGGGCTTACCGGCATGAACCGGGTACGACCGTAAAGGCCAGTCTCACAGTGCCGGTTCAGATGTGTTTAACTTTGCTACACTGACTTCTCTGTGACATCCTAACGCCTTCATAATATTTGATGTATGCTTTCTGTTCATGTAACAATATTAGCCCTGCTAACTTTTGAAACTGTTCCATGAATGCAGAGGTCCATATTAAGATGCGTAAATTAAATCATTTTTCAAGATCAACTTCTTTCTTTATCAAACCCTATATTGTGACCACTCGTTAGAATTGTCTCTTCAAGACGATTCTAACGAGTGGTCACAACATAGGGTTTGGTGGAGAAATGACGATTATAGTATTCGGGTGCGCGCCTTTATTTGTTGCTCTGCATAACTGCGAGTGTGAATGAGTGAGTTGGATTTAACGCCACCATGAATGTTAAATTATAAAGTGCATGCCTGTGTACGTTTGTTGTATTTGGCTAAAGGCAATAGTACTGTTGATTTGCTTATCTTAATCTGGGTCTTTGGTTGTACATATATTAGTAGATATTAGGTCCGATAAAAACATTCATCCCCGTTAATAATATTCTGACCACAGAAAATCAACTATTTACTCAATAAATACGCCTTTCTACGCCTTTGAAAACAGAGTAAACCCAGATCAGACGACTCCTGTATGGGGTTTAGATGTGTGGGAAAATTCCCACAAGGATGACAGCAAAGAGTTTATTAATATATTTAGACAGATGCTTATTGATGTTTTATTCAAGGTTTGGGCTGGAGAAATTTAAACTAACAGTTTAAATCTTGTATAAAGAAATTAACTCATTCTACCCTAGGCTATATATAGACCCAACCTTTTTTAATTAATCTACCGAAAAGGAGCATTAAATAGAGAAAAGGAAAGGAACATTTTAGAATTTTAGAGTTTGAAACCATTGTGATAAATAGAGCATTTTCTCCTTTAGGAGCAAATGCTCTATTTATCACAATGGTTTCACAATGTGAATTTTATAGATGCGCAAAAATGCGTCACTAGGGGGTAATGTGTAAATGTAGTGTTTGAATATGAGTCTAATTAAGACACATGTGGAAATAATAGATACAGGAAAGTGTTAACGCAAATGCGTATTTGTGCTCATCTATAGACTGCTTATACAAACTGGTTGAAATGGTGGTGACAGAAAAGATAAGAAATGAAAGGCTGTGTTATGTTGGCGGTAATGGTGACATTGAGGACGAATACCATTTTATCCTGAAAGTGTCGACGACATAGAACTGTACGAAAACGGTATATAAGTGAATACTTTATAATACGACAGAGCATGTACAAGCTATTGAACTGATGAAATATAGAGACTGATATGAAAAACCAATTGCCTGCTAGATTATCCTCATCCCTCATACTGACACATTTTGACGCCTCTATAAAAACAAATTGAAACTGTTGTGATGACTTGAGTATTTGCTCCAATGGTTTCAAAACTACACACTTCCAAAAGTATTAATTTCATCAATAAATGCTCTTTTTCAGATTTCTTCAAAGAAGGCGAGTCTAAAATAGCCTATGAGGTAATAGTTTAATTGAGCTATGAAAATTAGAACAAATACTCTAAATTAATTTGATTTCTCTTATTTCAAAAAGTTATACTTCTATTATATGTGTTTAGTATAGAGATGTTGACTTTGATTATAAATCGTATTTACATTTGTGTGTATGGACGATAAACATCATGTTTAAGTCCCAAAGAAATAAGATATTGTTCTGTTCTGTTCTGTTTGAATAAAGTTGACCTGACTACGTCTAGTCAGCTCACTCATAGTAGGATACGCGATAAAAGACATAGTCAATTACACGCAGACACAGTCAAGTATGCAAGAGGACACTGACACAGTCAAGTACGCAATAACACAGTCACGTGCGCACGGACAAAGTCAAGTACGCACGGACAGAGTCAAGTGTACACATACACAGTCATGTACGCACGGACACAATCAAATGCACACGGGCACAGACAAGTACACCCGGACAGAGTCATGTACGCACGGACACAATCAAGTGCACACTGACACAGTCAAATCCACACGGACTCAGTCAAATGCACACATAAACATTCAAGTGAGCACAGACACACTCAAATACGCACGGACAGAGTCAGGTGCACACGGCCACAGCGGTCAAGTACGCACGGACACAATCAAGTGTACATTGACACAGTCGAGTAAGCACGGACACAGTTATGTGCACACATACACAGTCAAGTACGCATGGATACAGTCATGTGCACACTTGTACCATACATTGGTACATGTATATATAAAGGAACCTACTCGTATTAAAACCGTCATTACACTACCAAACCCTATGTTGTGGCCACTTTTTAGAATCGTCTCGAAGAGTGGTCACAACATACGGTACGGTGGAGCCTTTATCTGGGCCTTTGGTTATACATATATCAAGCTGGACGTTCGTGTTTTATCATGATCCAAACTGTTTAATAATCGGAATGCTTTTTATCTTTGTTTATATTGTTTTGTTTCGAAAACAAGTTATATCTAGTTACCTGTCTCATAAAACCCAATTGTTTGATACTACATGTACTAGTATGAATTTCAGCATTGTAATTGAAGCAGACGACAAATACTGCACAGGATAAAACACTGAGACTGAGCCAGTTGGCAAGTGTAAACGCTGTTAAGAGTGCGGGTGTGTTTAAATGCGTGTCCTTATCAAAAGGCTAGGAAGAGTATGCGTGCTACTGAAGCTGTTGTAATGTGTTTGGCCCGACATCCCTCAATAGGAGCATGGGCAAACAGTGTAGACCTAGAGCATGGGCTCCGTTACTGGGCTTCAAAATTTAGTTGAAATGTTTTATTTATGTTATGACGAAACCAGCCATGCTAACAGTGTATACCCAGATTAAACCCATTGCATTCTACAAAGCATATGATAGGTATTGATATTTTAACACTTTCCCTGTTGTATATTCATGTAAGAAATAATGACGTCATAACTATTAATAATATTATTTTTAATAATGGCTTATGAACACATGGCTTTTTTTGCTCAGGCAGAAATTGTAGAATCAGATCTATATAACACCATAAGCAAACCGAGCAGACCCTGATCAGACGGCTCCTATAGGAGCCGTCTGATCTGGGTCTACTCTGTTTGCAGATGCGTGAAAATGCGCTTGTACATTTAAGGGGAACGGGTTAATACGATGCATATAAACATAGCATGTACAGTAGAACCCGTCTTAATCGGCCATTAATTTATTGAGCATAGGAGACTTAAAATAGCAGGTAGTTGCTTAATACAGGGCAAAAGTAATACAGAACGATCCTATAGGAGCATTCTGCATTACTTTTGACCTACATTAAGCTACCACCTGCCTTACATACCCATAAATAGACCTCATTTTGGTGGTCTCTGAGACAAGTTCTACAATAAACTAATGTGTGTCGGGCAGTGTAGACTCAGATCAGAGAGGAGGCGGCTGATCTGTGTCTACACTGGTTTCTTCATGACATGTCTTATTTATATTTAGATCTACTCAGTTTAGGTGATACTTTAATGTCTAAACGGTATACGTAAATGTCAAAATAATTACGTAGATGCATACGAGTGGTAATTTACATGGCCTGCGATGCGTTAAAATATGTATGTCAGGCCATGAATTTCCCGGCTGTATCTCCATCCTAGTTTCATCGTTGAGCATGCTTTGTTCCCCGGCAAATCCGCTCAAGCGGACATTCTGTATGCTGGTGTGTAACAATCGATATCTGCTACTGGATAGAATAAAAAAAACTAATAATGAGCTAAAAAGTAGTTAATGCGTTACCGACATGTGGATGTTGTGTGGTTAAAGAATGTTAAAATCATGTGTAAAACGATAATTGACAAATGTCTAGGGCTGGACCGTAAACACTTAAAAGTGCGCGATCCTAGTGTATACGATTTTGCAAACAGTGTAGACCCAGATCAAAGGGCTCCTGAGGGAGCCCTTTGATCTGGGTCTGCACTGTTTGTCATAAAAGTCATTTTCTTTAGTGCTGTGGTACCTATTTTGTTTAATACCTGTATTCAGAAAGGGGGAGAGGGCCAAATTGAATTGTTCAGTAGGTCAAAGGTTAAGACAGGTGATTGACCTGACGGGTTCAAGCGTTGTTAACCATTTCCCTGTTGTTTTTAAAACAACGCATAGATCGTTATACCAGATACACTAGGTTAACCATTTACTCCATAAACACCACACTCGACGCCTTTGCAAACAGAGTAGACTCAGATCGGACGGCTAAAGGAGCCGTCTGACCAGGGTCTGCGCTGTTTGCTTCTGATATACATGTAAACTAATTATGATTCCGCAGTTCCTGTCATTAACAAAAGTTCTCGAATTCACGTGTTATAACAATTAATCTTCATGATGTCATTATTTCTTACATGAATATTCATGGAGTTAATGGTTAATATTCATGAAAGGAATAATAACATTATGAATATTTATCAGGTGAATCTTTATGATGGCATATAATTATATATACAGTAAAACCTCCCTATAACGGCCACTAAATTACATTAAGTATGTTGTGTTAAATGCAGGTGGCTGCTTAAAGCAAGGTGAAACTGAAACAGAACGCTCCTATAGGAGCGTTCTGTTTTACTTTCACCTTGCCTTAAGCAGTTACTTGCCCTAAATACCAACTAATTAACACAATTTAGTGGTCGTTATAGACAGGTTTTACTGTACTCATGTTTCGGCTCAGGCAGAAACTGTAGAATCAGATCTATATTATGCCGTAAGCGAACGGAGTTTACCCTGATCTGGATCCACTATGTTTGTCAATTGGTAGAACTGGCGTATATGAAGGCGGTGTTAAATCACATTCTTTCTGTCGTAGCTTTCATTCTACATGGACCCGTTCATTATAGGAACCAGGTTTGTCAGGTTCGCAGTGAAGACTAGAATCAGAAGACTCATATGAATATCATCTGGTTCCATGCTTATAGGAGCGTTATGTTTTACTCTCAACTTGCTTTAAGCAGCCACCTACCTTTAACACAAAATACTTGATGTAATTTAGTGACCGCTATATGGAGGTTTTAGTCTATATGTAGCTCTTTGACAGTCATTTCCAAAAGGTCTATATATCACTTGAAAGATTTCGTGCTCGTGATTACAAACGGTAATTTAAATGAGCTGTGCGTGAAAGTAAACCGAACAGACTGATAAAAGTTGTTAGGTCAATGACTTTTAACCCTGTATATCAGGGTTCGAGGTAATAAAAATTGTGAGCCCGTGTTCATTCACATGTATCTGATAGGTCAGATGCTTGTAGATGATCTCAGACTCAGGAAAAAGTCTTACAATATCGATGCTAGGGTTCGATTGCCAACATGGCATATTTGTGACTACTTTGTTTCTACAAAGTGTTGTCAGATAGCGACTTTTAACTTTTAAAGAAAAGAAGATTGATTGGCATACACAGATTCCTTTGTCAATCAAACATCATCAATATATTTCCCAAATTGTCGATGGGAATAAAGCTTCTGGAAAGAAAGCAAAATATGAGTTGGATATATATGCAGTAGGTCCCGTTATAGGGTTTAAGGTAGAGCAGATGATAGCTAAAGCTATAGAGAGTCATGCAGCGAAGCTACCGGTTCCATCACAAGAAGTTAGTTCTCGCAGCACGACTTTTCATTGTTTCTTTTGCTAGCAAAAGGGACACATGAAACGTGATTGTGGGAGAGATACTCGGCCTAGGCAAAAAGGCGAGAGGCAAGAGATAAAGATAGCGACAATCTAAATAAGGATTTAAACTAGTAAGGGCTGAGGTAAAGGGTCGCACATCTTAGCCTGTCGCCAGCAGTAATAGAGACCAGAACACTGCAGAAAGAATGACTTCAGTTAACTTTCATCAGGAAAGAAATTTACAGAAAGTATGACTTCCAGTCAACTTTCGTCAGAAAGGATCTATCAGAAAGAATGACTTCCAGTCAACTTTCGTCAGAAAGGATCTATCAGAAAGAATGACTTCCAGTCAACTTTCGTCCCATTTTATTTAGGCATTACGTTTTCATGTGAAAATTGAATCGATCCATGTGATGTCTAAGTATGGTTTCAAATTACTAGCAAGCAAGTCGCGATGCTCGAAAAAATGTTTCATTTCGAACGAGCTTAGTTGGACAGATAGTCCACTATATGCAAATGAGCTACTGTAATGTGACCTCGCATGACTTAGGTGTTCCAAGAATGTAAGCAAACTTCGATTAAGACTAAACATTTGCCCCATAAATACGACTTTGCAAACAGAGTAGACCCATACCAGACGGATTCTCTGTTTTCTTGTGATATAGAATAGATATGATTCTACAGCTTCTGTCGTCGCCAAAACATCCTGTGTCCATGTGCTATTATAACAATTAATCTAATTAATATCCATGGCGTCATTATTTCTTACATGAATATTCATGGAGGAAAAGGTTAAGAAGACACGGATGCCATGTCAGAGTCTACATTCAGAGCATATATCAGAGGAGAAAAGAAAAGAACAGGAGACAGAAAAACTGTTGTCTCAGTCGAGTAAAGGGGTAGGTAGATGGACAGATGATGGTGCATATTCATATAATAAAAGGGTTGTTTATTAACCAAACCCTGTGTTGTGAACTTCTCTAGAATCATCTCTAGGATACAGTCACGGCAAAGGGTTTTGGAAGAAATAAATGATCTATTCTTGAAATTATGCCAGGTTTGTTTCTACATGGTTAACTATACGCTCAAGCCCGTATGACGCCCTCGCTCCTTAAGCGTATGTTGAATGAATTTTCAGCGTGGCCTTCGTTCTGACTCAACGGAGGCAGGCAGACAGCCTCGCGAGTTTTTTCTGTCTTACTCAGTGCATACGTTAATTTAGCGAGATGAAATGGCTTGTATGTGTTGATCTAGATCATACATGTTCGAAGACTCGGCTGAAGTCATCGGTCATACCAACATAATTATACTTTATAACCTAATCATAGAAGAGAAATTGCAGATATCCATGTTCATAATTTATGCATACTTATATAGTCTTCGATATTGTGTTTCTATGTAGACCTACTTTTTAAACAATTTAATTGACATCGCGCCATTTATTTTCATAAGAATACACATCTTAATAGTTGAACCATTAAATCCTATAAATATCTTACATTAGATCTAGATCTACATGTACATGTAGTTTAGGGTTACCTTGACAACGGGACGTGAGCTGGTCATCCAAAAACATCCGTATTGTGATACTAATCCAGTCATTTCAAATGTAATTTCGTCAATACTCTCAATCAACACTGTCTCTTAGAAATGAACTATTCAGTGAGCATCTTCTATAAAACGTACGAGATTCAGCATATCCCAATCAATATGGCTGAGCGATGCAGACGGCAGCTAAATCTCCAGCGAACCGCGACATACAGTATAGCCAATAGAAGCCAAGATGAAAAACACTGAAAACACAATCCTAGCTTGTTTTTTTATTACCCAGACTGGTGTAATAGCTACATATAACGCTGTCTGTGTGAATCTTGTGTAATAAGCACACGTACTGTGGTACAGAAGCAGGAATCTTCGGTAGGAACGAGTGTCATTGAGTGACTGACAGCTTGTGTCTTATTTTTTAGGTCTTTCTCTCATACTGATTACTCTATTTCGGATCTTGTTTAAGAAGTTGTTTAAACCTTCACTCCATGAATATTCGTGTAAAAATAATGACATCATGAATATTTATTAATGGCATATGTACATAGGATGTTTCGGTATTGGTAGAAACTGTAGAGTGAGATCTGTTATGATGTCATAAGCAAACAGAACAGATCCTGATCAGACGGCTCTTATAGGAACCGTCTGATCTAGGTCTACTCTGTTTGCAAATTCCCTACAAAGGTGTTTTTATGAAATAAAGGGTTAAACGTTTTCTCTTAACAGCTTTGCAAACAGAGTAGACCTAGATTAGACAGCTTCTCTAAGAGCCATCTGATCCGGATCTGCCCTGTTTGCTTATTTAGTAATATAGATAGGATTATACAGCTTCTGCAACGGTAAATTGATACAAAAGTTGTAACCACGAATTAGTTAATAAATATTCAGGATGTCAATAGTTCTTACTCAACCCTTTCCTCCATAAATACGCCTTTCTACGCCTCTGTAAATCACCTGTTGAAACCATTGTGATAAATAGAGCATTTGCTCCTATAGGAGCAAATGCTCTATTTATCACAATGGTTTCAAACCACAAAATTCTAAAATGTTCCTTTTCTCAAGTTAATGCTCCTTTTCGGTAGATGTTTTCAATGTGGTTGGATCTAAAGATACCCTATGAGGGAATTGGTTAATATTCCTGAGGTAAAAGGGTTAATAATTAAACCGGAGAATATCAGAGTTGTACCTTACAAACGAACAGAACAACCCGTTGTATTGTATTGTATTGTATTGTATTGTATTGTACATGTATTGTATTGTAGACAGCTCCTGTGGGTTCACCTACGTGCGCTCCCATGGATACATGTATCTAAGCATGAAGCACATACATGTAAGCGCCTACTTCACAAACTTAAGTCAATGAATATTCACGAAGGGATCAATTCAATTCATGCATAAAGAGGGAATGGGTTAATATAGGGGCATGGGTCGCTAGTCCCACTGTAATTCAAATGTAACACCTTGGTCAAGGTTCTAGAAAACAAGCTCCCCAAACTCTCATGAAATGGGGTATTGCATTTTTGCAACAGATTAACCCTTTACTCAATGAATATTCATGTAAGAAATAATGACCTAATGAATATTGATTAGTTTACTTTTATATAATTGCACCCTGCATTGACACAGGAAATATTGGCCATGACAGAAACTGTAGAATCATATCTTTACTATTTCATGAGCAAACAGAGCAGACCCTGGTCAGACGGCTCACAATTGAAGCAGACGATTGCTGAAGCAGGCGACAATGACACCTATTTATCAATGAATATTCAACGAGGAAAGGATTGAGCAGGAAAGAACTGTTAATGTTTGCTACTACATGTATATAAAATGACAATATAGTAAAACCTCTTTGTACCGGGGGTTACATTTAGCATAAATATCGGTCTTGGATACAGGTGGCAGCTTAATGCAAGGTGAAAATCATACATAAAGCTCTGGAGCTTTCTGTGTGACTTTCACCCTGCATTAAGCAGCCACCTACCTAAAAGTATCGAAATTCTTCTTCACTAGAATTCCGGTTTAGAGGGGGTTTACTGCACACATGTATTATGACTTCTTGTCATTAACTTTTAGTATGTTGTGAATGGTGTTTATCTTCTCAAACAGTTTTGGGTCCAGAAAAGACGCCGAATGACTCGGCATCTCAATATGACCCAGTGACACAGTGATAGAACTACTATCTGGATTATAGCTTGAATTTTGAAAATGCAGTCGGTGGAATATTCTTTGAAAATAATTTGTTCAGCAGAATACAGTTTAAGAAACAATCAATGACTTAATTCACTTCAGTGCAAATTCCCGCTTTCTTTTTGAACGCGTTTATGGAAATGTACAGATTCTAAATCATAACTAGAGGTCCAGATAAGATGAGTAAATCAAAACATTTTTCCAAGATAACTTCAATATTTCTCCACCAAACCCTTTGTTGGGACCACTCTTTAGAATCGTCTCTTCAGATGATTCTAAAGAGTGGTCACAAAATAGGATGTAGTGGAGAAATCATGATTATAGTACTCGAAACATCTTAATACGCCGTTCTGCGCCTTGGCAAACAGAGTAGAACACCATTCACAACATACTAAAAGTTAATGACAAGAAGTCATAATACATGTGTGCAGTAAAACCCCTCTAAACCGGAATTCTAGTGGAGAAGAATGAAGATGCTTTTAGGTAGGTGGCTGCTTAATGCGGGGTGAAAGTCACACAGAAAGCTCCAGAGCTTTATGTATGATTTTCACCTTGCATTAAGCTGCCACCTGTATCCAAGACTGATATTTATACTAAACCCCCGGTATAGAGAGGTTCCTGCTCAATCATTTCCTGAGCAATCCTAAGCAATCCTTTCCTGACTGAGATATTCATTTTAGGAAATACTGACATCATCAATATTTATTAGCGGATTCTTTATTATGGCAAATGTACACGTGGTTGTTCGTTATTTGTAGAGACTGTAGAATCATATCTATTATACACGTAGTTCACTAGAAAACAGAGCAGACTATGGTCAGACAACTCCTACCAATTTTGTTTGCAAAGGCGTTTATATAGAGTATAGGGTTAAAGTCGTGGACAAAACAGTTAGAATGAAATATTGAAGGTGAAACAGTGTAGCCACTTTAGAAAGTAAGGACGCATATCTATCAAATTCCATTGGCAAACGAAGCACATCCTGATCAGATGGCTCCTTGGTCTACTCTGTTTGCAATTGCGCGAAAACGCGTTTATATGAGTGCGTGAGTTGGGTTTTACGGCACTGCGACACTGAATAGGTCAAATAGAGACGATGAATGATGAGATAACATGATGATGAGGGATGATATCAGGAAGATGATTATGGCTAATCTCATTCGCTACAAAGCAGCGAATGGGATCAAACCACCGACCTGTCCTCCCTTTAGTTCTTGGCATTGGGAATAATCTTCGTCAAATTAACAAAAACATCCCCTGTGACAATTAAGCCCCAGAACCAAGGCAAGGTAGGAAGGTCACTGAGGCGCGTTTATATGAAGGAAATGGTTAAAGATCAAGTAAGGACACACTTGTTAGCAAATGCGTGAAGGGCCCGTTAATAAGTACGAGTACAATAAGTAGAACCCCGCTAATGCGACCACTTAATGAATAAACATGGTTGTCCTTATAAGCAGGTGGTTGCTTAATGCAGGACAAAAGTAATGCAGAAAGCTCCTATAGGAGCTTTCTGCATTAATTTTGTCCTGTATTAAGCTACCACCTGCATCTAGCACCCATAATTATACCTCTTTTAGGTGGCCGCGTTAGCGGGATTTTCTAGTTTCTAACGAAGCGTTACACATATGTTTGACTCGGATGCGTCCTCCTTGACCTTAAAGAACATTGGACAAGGAAGTAGGAAGTATGTACAGTAATCTCCCTTTAAACCGGAATTCTAGCAGAGAAGCATTTAGATACGTTTAGGCAGGTGGCTGCTTAATTCAGGGTGAATGTCAAGCTGAAAACTCATGTAGGAGCTTTCTGTATACATTTCATCCTGCATTAAGTTGACACCTGTCTCCAAGGCCGATATTTATATTAAATTGGACGCCCGGTTTAGAAGGGTTCTATTGTACATGTATATCGAAAGAACACTTAACCCTTTCCATCATACGCCTTTTCACGCCATAGCAAACAGAGACTGTTTGTTTATAAATTTATAACAGATCTTAATGCTCAGTTTCTGTCAATGCTAAAACTATGTACATATGCCACTATAAAAATACAGCTAATAAATATGCATGATGTTATTATTTCTGGCATAAATATTCAACAGAGACCCGATACCTTGTAAGGGGAGTGGACAAGTGTGTATCAAGTAGCGCAAGCATAATTGCCCAATTGTCCTTATATATGAAAAAATGTGGGTATATTGCTTTGCACATGTCGGTCGGTCGGTCGGTAGGTCGGTCGGTAGATCGATGGTTTCCGAACGATAACTAATAAACAGCTTGGCATAGAATCTTCAAACTTGCTGTGGTGGTTGGTCATTACAAGTAGATGACCCCTATTGTTTTTGAGGTCACTAAGTCAAAGGTCAAGGTCACAATGACCTAAAATGGTGAAATAGTTTCCGATCAATAACTGCTCAAGGGTTTGGCTAATAAACAGCTTGGCACAGAATCTTCAAACTTGCTGTGGTGGTTTGACATGACCACTAGATGACCCCTATTGATTTGAGGTCACTAGGTCAAAGGTCAAGGTCATCATGACCTTACCTGGTTAAATGGTTTCCTATCTATAACTGCTCAAGGGTTTGGCTTTGAATCTTAAAACTTGCTGTGGTAGTTGTTCATGCCCACTAGATGACCCCTGTTGTTTTTGAGGTCACTAGGTGAAAGGTCAAGGTCACCATGACCTTAACTGGTGAAATGGTTTCCGATCAATAACTGCTCAAAGGTTTGGCTTAGGATCTTCAAACTTGCTGTGGTGGTTGATCATGACCACTAGATGACCCCTATTGTTTTAGGTCACTAGGTCAAAGGTCAAGATCACCATGACCTTAACTGGTTAAATGGTTTCCGATCAATAACTGCTCAAGAATTTGGCCTAGAATCTTCAAACTTGCTGTGGTAGTTGGTCATGACCACTGGACGACCCCTGTTGTTTTTGAGGTCACTAGGTTTGAGGTCAAGGTCACCATGACCTTAAAAGGTAAAATGGTTTCTGATCAGTAACTGCTCAAGGGTTTGACTTAGGATCTTCAATAAGTACATCTTTGGCTAATAAACAGCTTGGCATAGAATCTTCAAACTTGCTGTGGTGGTTGGACATGACCACTAGATGACCCCTATTGATTTGAGGTCACTAGGTCAAAGGTCAAGATCACCATGACCGTAACTGGTTAAATGGTTTCCGATCAATAACTGCTCAAGGATTTGGCCTAGAATCTTCAAACTTGCTGTGGTAGTTGGTCGTGACCACTAGATGACTCTTATAGTTGTTGAGGTCACTAAGTCAAAGGTCAAGGTCACCATGACCTTAACTGCTGAAATGGTTTGCGATCAATATCTGCTCAAGGGTTTGGCTTAGGATCTCCAAACTTGCTGTGGTGGTTGGTTATGACCACTAGATGACCCCTATTGTTTTGAGGTCACTGGTTCAAAGGCCAAGGTCACCATGACCTTAACTGCTGAAATGGTTTCCAATCAATAACTGCTCAAGGGTTTGGCTTAGGATCTTCGAACTTGCTGTGGTGGTTGGTCATGACAACTAGATGCCCCCCTATTTTTTATGTCACTAGGTCAAAGATCAAGGTCATCATGACCGTAACTGATGAAATGGTTTCCGATTAATAACTGCTAAATGGTTTGGTTCGGGATCTTCAAACTTGCTGTGGTAGTTGGTCGTGACCACTAGATGACCCTTATAGTTGTTGAGGTCGCTAGGTCAAAGGTCAAAGTCACCATGACCTTAACTTGTGAAATGTTTTCAGATCAATAAATGATCAGTGGTTTGGTTTAGGATCTTCAAAGTTGCTGTGGTGATTAGTCATGACCACTAGATGACCTCTATAGTTGAGGTCACTAGATCAAAGGTTAGGGGGTCTGGGGGGTATACATGTTTTACAAACATCTCTTGTTTATTATTGCTTTAACCCTTTACGCCATAAATACGCCTTTCTACATGTATGCCTTTGCAAACAGAGTAAGTCCAAATCGGAACTCCATCGGGAACCAATTCGAACATTGACGAATAATTCTGATTAATACGGACCTAAAATGTTTATCAATGTTTGTCTAAAGCTACAACGGACTTATAACATCAGTGACATTGATGTTTTAAAATCAAACTTCGCAGTTTTGCAATTTTCGTATATTACTTCCAGGCCCTACTACTGTACCTACATCTATCCGTCGTTTTTATCGACACGTTGGCTTTAAGACAAAACAAAAATATTATACAATATTTCTCTAATTATATATTAAAAGGCATGTTGTGTCCGCTGGGGTATAGCGATTTCAGGCTTCTCACAAGTGTATTTGGTATACTTTAACAATTCCCTCATATAAACGCCTTTACAAGTCATGTAAACAGAGTAGAACCTGATCAGACGGCTCCTATAGGAGCGATCTAAACAGCGTCCGTTCTGTTTGCTTATGGTATGACACAGATCTTATTCTAGTTTCTGCAAAAGCCAAACACGATTCTAAAGAGTGGTCACAACATAGGGTTTGGTGGAGAAATCAATAAGTTATTCTTGAAAATGTTTTAACACATTACCCCTTAGTGACGCAGTTTTGCGCCTCTATAAAATTCACATTGTGAAACCATTGTGATAAATAGAGCATTTGCTCCTATAGGAGCAAATGCTCTATTTTTTCACAATGGTTTCAAACTGCAAAATTCTAAAATTTCGTTTTCTCTCGTTAATGCTCCTTTTAAGCAGAGAAGATCCTTATCAGATTGCTCCTGGAGTTGTTTTTACAGATTAGTCCATCCCCTCATATTGGCGCCTTTTGACGCCTCTGCAAAAAACACCTGTTGAAATCATTGTGATAAATAGAGCATTTGCTCTATTTATTACAATGGTTTCCAAACTACACGAATCTAAAAACATTCCTTTTAACAAGTTGATGCTCCTTTTCAGTAGATTTATTCAAAGAGGTAGGATCTAAAAATAGCCTATGAGGTAGCGGATGAACCCTTTCTCTCATATGAAACCTTTGTAAATAGGTAGACCCAGACTCAGTGTCTGCTCTGTTTGATTTTCTGTAATTATAAAGATCTGATTCTGTAGTTTCTGCCTCATCTAAAAAAGTGTTCTCTTATATAATCACCTTTGCATGCCATTGCAAGCAGAGTACAAAGGTCAAGATAAGATGCGTAAATTTAAACATTTTCAACAAAAGCTCCTTTATTTCTCCACCAAATCTATACTGTGACCACTCTTTAGAATCGTCCCGAAGAGACGATTCTAAAGAATGGTCACAGTATAGGGTTTAGTGGAGACATGACGATTTTAGTGTTTAACCCTTCGCTTGCTATTCGCGTCAATATACCTACCTGTAAATAGTGAAGACCCAGATGAGACAGCTCCTGCAGGAGCTGTCTCATCAGGGTCTGCACTATTTACAAGTTGATTGTGCAACCAGTGCACTCCACAGCAGTGATTGCACAGCGAACTACTTGTACACAGTGAATATATATGTAATTATACAACAGGGCATGGGTAAAGAAGGAGAAATGTATTTTAAAATTCAGCAAGCGAAGGGTTAAGTACGCACCTTTGTCTGTAGCTCTGGGAATAGACCCAGATCAGACGACTCCTATATGGGTCTACTCTGTTTGCAAATTATAGAAACCATCTGATCAGGGTATGCTCTGTTAGCAAATGCGTGAAAAAGTGTTAACATGAGTGAAAGGGTAAAACCGTTGCATGGTAACGCATCATAATCGGATCCTTAAGCTAATAGGTCTATTGATTTTTTTAATTTATATGAAGATACTGAAGTAATAAAGAAGTTTGTGCTGTTAAAATGAGTACAACATATCTGGAAAAGTAAGGAAAACATATGCTTATAATATATTATCGGGGAGGTTATATTTTATAACAGAAAATAATGCTGACTGGTTAACAGGATTGGAAAAAATGTATATGTATTTCAATTATTTAACCCTTCTCCCTCATACAAACACTTTTCACGCCTTTGCAAACAGAGTAGACCCAGATCAGACGACTTCGGTAGGAGCTGTCTGATCAGGGTCTGCCATGTTTGCTTATGAAATTATATACATCTGATCTTACAGTTTTTATCTAGGCCAACAATTCCAGTGAAAGTAGATTTTTGTTCCTTTTCTAAAGTTTGAAACCCACTATTAATTAATCGCCCGTTACAGATTTCTTGTAGTATAAACGTTTTCTGTTTTCCAAATAGAGCAACACATTACGTACTAGTACTCAAATGCTAAAAATCGTCAATGAGACATAAAAGGGGTTATTCTTGGAAATCGTGTCCTCTGTCACATATCGAAATAGTTATGAAAGCTAACCAATAGACACGCATTATATAACAGATGTACTTCTAACTGTAAGATCGTCTAATCTGAATGGAACTATGTACGCCTTTGTAAAGTTCCAAACATCTCGTATATAGAGGGTCTTACATTCGTGTTCATTACAAATTGTTTTTATGAAACGAGTTTACTATAATGAATATGACATTCGCTAAAGCTCATGTCATATTATCATAGTAAATTCGTTTCGTGTTCATTACAAATTGTTTTTATGAAACGAGTTTACTATAATGAATTTGTAATGAACACGAATGTAAGATTCTTTTTATCACAAAAGCAGTAAACATGCCATAGAAAATGCAACAGGCTATAGTAGACGGGTATTTCGGCCATTTCTTACAAACAACGTAGTAATACAGCGGACGACGCACATGGAGCGCTACGATTGGCTAACGCTTAAATGAGCGTCTTAGATTGGCTAACGATTGCTAATTTGTATGAAAAATGCACCAGTGCATTTTCGCGATTTACGGCACTCTGTTACGACACTCCCACAAGGCAGATTATGTGATACAAAGTGTTTTTTTTTTCTATCGGGTTTTACGTCACTATAACTCTTTCACTGCCAAATTGTGTCGTCACCAACCTTTATCTTCTGCTGCAATTTTCATTTATACATGTTATACCCCCGTTGACGAGAGTCAGGGGGCATTATGTTTTGCACATGTCCGTCCGTCCGTCTGTCCGTCCGTCTGTCCGTGTGTCACGCTTTTAGGTGCAGTTGGATGTCAGATGAAACATCACATACACATCAATTACCATCTGTGCTATGATTTGGCACCCCACCCATGCTGCCGGCAAGCACAAGGTCGAGGTCAAATGACTTGGAAATTTTACGTGCAGTTGGTTGTCACATTTGCGTGCAGTTTTTTGTCACAGTTTTTTTAAATTGTCTTATATCTCCCTAACCACTGTAGCTATTGCCATGGAATTTCATATACACATTAAACATCGTCCATACTTTCATTGCACACCCAGCCCATGCTGCCCGCAAGCCCAAGGTCAAGGTCAAATGACTTAGGAATTTTACGTACAGTTGGTTGTCACAGTTTTTTCATCGTCTTATATCTCACTAACCGCTATAGCTACTGGCATGGAATTGCATATACACATTCAACACCATCCATACTTTCATTACGCACCCGACCCATGGTGCCCGCAAGCCCAAGGTCAAGGTCAAATGACTAAGGACTTTTAAGTGCAGTTTGTTGTCGCAGTTTATTCATCATCATATATCTCACTAGCCGCTAAAGCTATTGGCATGGAATTGCATGTATACATTCAACACCATCCATACTTTCATTATGCACCCGGCCCAGGCTGCCCGCACGCCCAATGTCAAGGTCAAATGACTTAGGAATTTTACGTACAGCTAGGCATGCACCCACACGGGGGCATCACTATGTCTTACAGACACAATTTTCTAGTTTTTGTTTAAAACAATTAAAGCCACAATAACAAACAGTTTGGATCCTGATGAGACGCCAAGTTACTCGGTATCTCATCTGGATCCAAACTGTTTGCATAGGTATTCACAGCTGTGAAATTGGCAGCGAAAGGGTTAACAGTATTTCAGTCACGGCATCACGATGTCCAGCTAATTACATGTAGAGGAATATTGACTGGTTCTTTATTTACCTCCATACCTGAAGAGTTGTACATCAGCTATGTGTCAAGAGAATATAAAATAATATAGCATGTAAATGAATGATTTTAATGCCCTTAATTAGAAATAGTATGTTACACAGGATAAACTAATGAAAATGCAAATTACTATATGAAACGTACAGTAATACCCCTCCAAAACCGCAACTTTAATAAATAACAGTTTATGTCTTTTTAAGCAGGTGGCTGCTTAATGCAGTATGAAAGCTATTCAGAAAGCTCCAAAAGCAGCTTTCTGAATGACTTTCATCCTGCATAAAGCTGCCTCCTGTCTGAAAGATCAGCACTGTAACTTTAAAGCAACTTTAAAGCCCGATTTTGGAAGGGTGTTACAGTAGTTAATTACAGAAACACGGACGAGAGATATTATCATCACAAAACACGTGATTTAAACATATTCATACGTATTGGTTTAAACATATAGCTGTAGTATGCGCATTTGTCGTATAACGTATACATACAATGAAAATAATGCTTACAATCCATTTTACGACAGGGTATATTTGTTCCGCTAAATGTTATCGCTATCCGAATACTGCTAAATTCTTTAAAAGGAGTATCCTTTTTAGAAACGAGGATTTCGCACGGAAATCAGCGGACATCTTCAGCCAAGTTCTGAATGACTCCGATTCTATTTCGGAACAACACTTTGAATATTAATTAGGTTGCTATTACATGTACAATGACTGACACTTGTTGTTGGCCTACATATACATCGAATATAGAACGCCATTTTGTCATGCTAATTGCTAAATGCAAAATTCGAAATGATTTTGCCAATTGTGTAAATTGCTAGGGTATGTTCCAAATGATGGATGTAAATGACAAATGCGAAATGCGTATTGCTAAATACATGTTTACACTACTAGCATTGAACAGTGCCATTTTTAAAGTGGCTGTGCATTTTCTAAATGTATGTTTATTTACATCAACGCTTACTGCTTATTGCACTGTTCAATGCTAGTAGTGCAAACATGCATTTAGCGATAAGCATTTTGTATTTGTCATTTACATCCATCATTTGGAACATTCCGGTTCTTTTCCTAGCAATTTACACAATTGGCAAAAAACATTTTCGCATTTTGCATTTAGCATTTCGCATTTAGCAAATAGCATGGCAGAATGGCGTTCCATACATGGAATGATTATTTCCGAACGCTGTTCCGTTGGTTTCCTTAGCAATCCACTTTTCAATTTTTTTCGACACAAACAACCATTTACTAACCGTGCTGTTTAGTGTTAACTAAGTGTTAAGGTACATAGATTTCGATTCTGAAGTCAGTGTAAACCGCAAAAATTGCTGAAATGTGCGCAATATACATCTATGATTAATGTAATGTACAACATGCATAAATATACATAGTTTCTAAGATGGGTTGGAATGGAAGCTGGGAGCTTATTATTCTAATACTTCACAAAAGCAGTTGTTCAAGATAAACGTTAGTGAAATATGAATATTACAATATTCAAAATATAATGGACGCTTGAAATACCTGTTGAATCGGGAAAGAAAAGAGAAATGATAATGAAAGAAACAGAATGAAATGATTGAAACAAAGAGTTAAAGCACATGCCTCCCATGATGTTACGTAGAATACAAATTAAGGAAGAAAAACATAAACTTAGGTATTAAAAACAATTATAAAATGAAAATGGATGAAGCATGATCATTTGTTGTATGACAGTTGAAATCGCTTTCAATATGCATGTACTAGTCCTAAAACATACAGGTGTATATATAATGATATCTAGAGGAGCTGTTATCCGTCTTACTGCATGCACGTAACATAGCAAAGTCATTTAACACTATCGTTGTCAAATTTTGTCGAATGCTGCAATTTTCTTCTCTTTTTTCACATTTCTTCATCTTTGTTTCATAAAACACAGTCACGGTAACAAACAGTTTGGATCCTGATGTGACGCTGAGTTATTCGGCGTCTCATCTGACAGATGCGACATTGGCAGCGAAAATGTTAAATATTTAAACGTTAAATATGCAGGGTGGAATAAGCTCATCAATGTTTAACCTTTAGCCTGCTATGGGCGGATGAATGATTACATATGCAAACAGTTTGGATCCAGATGAGACGCAGAGTAACTCGGCGTCTAATCATGATCTAAACTGTTTGAAATGCACCGTGATTGCATTTTGGTAGACACATTGATTATAGCTTTAATTTTGAAAATGTAGTAGGTGAAACAATCTTTAAAAATAAATTGCTGAGCAGGCTAAAAGTTAACTGTACAATAGGACTAGCCTAACTCTTTTTTCCATGGATATTTATGTAAAAAAAAAAAACAAGAAAAAGATTGATGCAAAGCATCAAAGGGCGCTTATATGTGACTAATAATCGAATACGTAACATATAAATGATACAGTGAAACCTCTCTATAACGGCCACTGAATTAAGTTAATTAGTTGGTATTTAGGCTGCTTAAAGCAAGGAGCGTTCTGTTTTACTTTCACCTTACTTTAAGCGGTCACCTGCCTTCAACACAAAATACTTGATGTAATTTAGTGGCCGTTATAGAGAGGTTGTACAGTATTTCGGTCAGATGGCCCTAGTAACACAACAACCCTTTCAGTCTCTCACTGGGCTCCATAACCATTTCCCCGTTGAATATTCTATTTCATGTAAGAAATAATGGCATCATGAATATTTATTAGCTGATTTCTTTCATGGCATATGTATGCAGAAAGTTTTGGTACATGCATTGGTAAAATATAGGAATAGGGCCGAGTTTTCGTCCGAAATTATCAACTAGCATTTCTAGCTTTTAACTTTTTCAAAGTCTGAAAGGTTATTTCTAGTTTTCGTTTACAGTAAAACCTCTCCATAACGGTCAATAAATTACTAAAGTGTTAAAAAAGGCAGGTGGTTGCTTAAAGCAAGGTGAAAGTAAAACAGAACGCTCCTATAGGAGCGTTCTGTTTTACTTTCACCTTGCTTTAAGCAGTCACCTGCCTTAAATACCAACTAATTAACATATTTTAGTGGCCGTTATACAGTCAAATGATTAGCGCATGTGTACCTTGTGTCGCAAGGACTTGTGAAACCAAAGTGTTTCAGTAGGAGTGTTTTCATCAAGATCTACACAGATTTTTCCAAATATATTTCCCGAATGTCATATCCTTACAATGACCCTTTCCCTGATCAATATTCCTATTGGAAATAATGACGTCATAAATATTAATTAGGTTATTTTATATAATGGCATGTGAACACAGGACATTTTGGCTCAGGTAGAAGCTGTAGAATCATACATGTGTATCTATATTACACCTTAAGCAAACAGAGCAGATCCTTAAAAGAAAGATGACTGCTTAATACAGGTCAAAAGTAATGCAGAAAGCACCAATAGAAGTTTTCTGCATTAATTTTGCCGTATATTCAGCAGCCACCGGATTTTTAAAGACTCTTATGTTCAATGTTAATTGTCCGCTTAAGACAGTTTCCACTATATTATATATAGAGGATAATACATGAGTGTTCGTTACACATTGTTTTTATGAAACGAGTTACTGTAATAATATGACACGAGCTTTATCACATAAGCCTTATAAAATGACATAGCTGATGGTTGATTCGGCCATTGCTTACAAACAGCGTAGAAACACAACGGACGGCGCGATTGGCTAATACTTAAATGAGCGCTACGATTGGCTGACGATTGCTAATTTTCATAAACATGCACTAGTGCATTTTCGCGATTTACGTCATTCTGTTACGGCACTCCCACAAAACAGAAACAAACAAACAAACAAACAAACCTGTTTATATTTTCTAGTCCTATTGATTCACTTCAAGTGATGATCTTTGTTTCGAGTGTACATACTTATAAACCCTTAAATACTGAATATTCAGAGTGGAATGACCCATCAATGTTTAACGGTAGAGTTCATTCAATATTCAGGGCTTAACTTTGCTACACGCTTTGGGTGACAAACGGTGCAGACTTGGGGGGGGGGACGCTATGATCCTAATCTACATTGTCTGCAAATGACAGTGCGTATATTTATTACCAATATCAAGCCTACCTAATGCAGATTGATTACATAATCACCTATCTATATTGGTGTAGATAAACTGTTATACATTGTGACTGTTTACCTGTGTAAGCTTACCTGGTTTACCTGGCTATTGTGAATTGTAGTCAAGACGTGATTGTCGACAGGTCTACTGATTGAGTGTATGGTGTGCAACTTGTGCCATTAATTGTAAATCATTAATATGGAAGTAAGCATCTCAGAGTATCGAGTTCGCATTGGACGGTTTGCAGGTGGCTGTGGCAAGAAACGCTTAGGGCGCCGTAATAAGGAAGGGGTATATACACCATACACAAGCTCAACTGACGTCCACTTTAGAACACTGACAGTATTCATGATTCTTTTGCCTCTTATGCTGATTTGCAAACATACAGTTATGACTTACAATTCATACATCATGTCACAAACTGTGAATAGGTCCATATTTGTATGCACTGACACCATGAGCTTGTATAGTACTGTTGGTCTTGAGTGTACATTCAATTTTGAACAGCTGAAGTTGAAACTATCTAACGATGTAGAAAGTAACCCAGGTCCTGCAGACATGGATACTGTTTTGAAGGCAATCAAAGATTCTGAGTTGAACTTAATGACCCAAATGAAATCTATGCAGGCAGATATTTCTGAATTGAAAGATGATATGCGGGGTATCAAAACGGAACAGGATGCAATTAATACTGAATTAAGTGTTATTAAAGAAAAGCAGCAGTCTTTTGAGTTTAGTTTGAACTTGACAGACCAGACAAGTGAAAAGTGGCAGGGCATTACGGAAACTATGCAGATAGATATGGACCATCTAATCGATGTAACTGGTGAGCAGGACGGTAAATTGGAAAGTCTGAAATCCGATGTTGAAATGCTGAGCAGAAAAGCTATCGAAGGTAATATGAGAGTATTTGGGTTAACAATTGACAGTAATAAGAGTAGTAATGAAATGAAATCTGATGTTATTGAAAATGTGTTGAAAGTTGCATGTCCTAATGAACCTTGGATACCAGATGACATTAAGAAAGTCCGGGTATACACTAGTGCCCAAAATGCACCCCCCCTAGTTATAGTTACCTTTCGGCATGATGATGATAAGTTTCGTGTATATTCTGGCAGAGATGAATTACGCAAACATTCAATAAAAGTCGGTGATGATATGACATATGAACAGAGAAAAACTTTAAAGACGTTGAAATCCAAAGGGAAAACAGGTTACTTTTACAAAGGCGAATTGTGTTTTCGATCTGACGACAGGGGCCAGGATGGTACCCAACAGCGAGAGTTCCGTACTGCTGCACGGAGGTTACCGAAAGGCCCTTCGCCTAATGTTAGTGAAAGTGTTCCAAATGAACCAGTTATTATGGAAACTGTATAGGGGTCAGGTCAAAGCCATTGTGAAAATAAGGACCCTATTAAACTGATGTGTTGGAATATTGATGGTATGCAACATAAGTTAGATTACAATGATATGACTGACTACTTAAGATCTTTTCATGTATTTGGTTTAATGGAAACATGGGAAACAAGTATGGACAAAATTTCGCGGTTATTTCCAGACTATAAATGTTATGTCAAAAATGCTTTTAGAAATCAATCCAGAGGAAGAGCAATGGCTGGCATATGTATATGTGTGCATAAGTCACTAGACAAAATGTATGAATATTTACAGACAGATACTCAATTTTGTTTATTCTTAAAATTTGACAAATGCCTGTTAAAAAGGCAGAAAGACTTGTTGTTATGTTTGACATATTTACCACCTGACAATTCTCCAGCATATAGAGATGAACCATTTAAAGGTATTGATTTATTAGAACACTACATAAACCAGCTAGAGCTTAATCCTCTGAATGCAGATGTGCTTATAATGGGCGATCTCAATGCTCGAACAGGTAATGAAAAAGACTTCATTGAGGTATTACACAATGTGCCTGAACTTGATGAATATACAGATGTTTGGTATACGAATATTCCCAAAAGATCATCTTGTGATAAGATTGTCAGTGTGTCTGGTGTTAAGTTATTAGAATTTTGTAAAACATACGGTGTCTGCATCATGAATGGAAGATGTGGGAGTGATATAGATATTGGAAATCTCACTTTTGTAAATATGAATGGGTCAAGTGTTATAGATTACATGTTGATTTCCAATGAATGCCTTGAACATATACAATCTTTTAATATTGGTGAGAGAACAGAGTCTAGCCATTTTCCTGTAGAAGCAGGTATAAGTGTACATATAAAAACTGAGAGTAAGGCAGTACCTGAAACTTCTAATTATACCAAGCCAAGTAAACATAACTATGTATTTAATGATAACACTGTTGATGGTCTGAGAGCTAACCTGGGGTCACAACTAAATTGTTCTGAAACAAAGTATTTACTGGATTTAATAAATGACATTGATGAAAATATTGATATTGTGGTAGAAAAGGTTGTGGCATTCATGACAAAAGCACTGAGTTGTTGTGAGAGGAAAACAGTTAATAAGAAAAAAGTACACCAGCCTGCATGGTTTGATGCAGATTGTGTGAACCTTAAAAGAGAAAAAATGAAAGCCTTGCGTAGATATAGGAAGGAAAGAGTGCCATCTAATCTGAATCTGTATTTGAATTCAAAACAGAAGTTCAAACAATTGTGCAAACTGAAAAAATCTTCAATGGCTGATAAACAGTTAGATGACTTAATAAGAAATGTAGACAATCCTAAGTCATTCTGGAAGAAACTAAAGTGTTTTACAAGTAGGCCAACTGTACAGAATGACATTCCAATTGATGATTGGAAAAATCATTTTGAACAGTTGTTTAAAGGTGCTGATAATGCTGATGTGAATCTCTTAACCCAAGAAGATGATTTAAATGAAATTGAAAACAGTATATTTAATGCAGAAATAACAGACGAAGAAATTGCAAACAGTATTCAATCATTAAAGAACTCGAAATCACCAGGTGAAGATGGTATTCCACCAGAATTTTTTAAATATTCAGTAGACATCATTATGCCTATACTGGTCAAATTGTTTAATAGATTGTTTGAGATGGGGGAATTTCCTATGGCTTGGAGTAGTGCAATTATAGTGCCTATATTTAAAAAGGGAGATCAAAATAACCCTTCAAACTACAGGGGGATATCACTACTTGATATTTTTGGTAAGATATATACAAGTATCATTAATAGAAGACTTACATTCTTTGTAAATATATTTGATAAAATTGATGAATCACAATCAGGGTTTCGAAATGGCTACGCAACCGTTGACAATGCCTTTGTCTTGCAGTCACTTATCTCCAAAGTCCTTGCTAAAAAAAGGGGCAAAATGTATGTTGCTTTCATTGATTTTAAAACGGCATTTGACTCAGTAGTAAGAAGCAAATTATGGGACGTTTTAATTAATGCTGATATAAAAGGACATCTATTTGAATCTTTTGAAGCAATGTACAGAAAAGTTAAGGCCTGTGTTAGATGCAACGGACATATATCTGATTATTTCGAATGTCCAATCGGTTTGAAGCAAGGGTGTATAGCTTCGCCGAAACTTTTTTCTCTCTTTATAAATGAGCTAGCATTAAAAATGAAACATGATCCAAACCTCAGAGGAATCCAGGTCCAGCCAAATGGCTTGGAAATTTTAATTTTAATGTTTGCTGATGATGTTGCATTAATGGCTGATACCGTCAGAGGCTTACAAAACCAGCTAAATGTTCTGTATGACTTTTGTCAGAGCAGTTGTTTAAAGGTAAATATTCAGAAAACTAAGGTCATGGCTTTCAAAAAAGGTGGCAGATTATCTAGAAATGAATGTTGGAACTATGGTGGTGAAATTCTAGAAATTGTTCCGAAATTTACTTATGTTGGTGTAACTTTCACATCCAAATTGTCATTGAATTTAATGGCTGATGATATGGCTATTAAAGCAAAAAGGGCACTTTTATCCATCTTATCATCATTATATTCATACGGACAACTTCCGCATAGTGTATTTTTTAAACTTTTTGATACGAAAATTTTACCTATCATTCTCTATGGTACAGAAATTTGGGGCTTTACCACAAGAGAACCGTCAGAAAAAGTATTGACATATGCATGTAAGAGATTTCTATGTGTTAATACAAATTCGACAAATGCAGCAGTATTAGGTGACTGCGGTCGGTATCCATTGTATATTGAAAGTGCAAGACGGTGTATTAAATATTGGTTAAAGATCTTAAAGATGCCAGAGGAAAGATTTGTAAAGATTTGTTACAATATGCTAGTAAATAACACTAATAGTAACTATTTCAATTGGGCTAGAGAAGTTAGAAATTTGATATGTCAAAATGGCTTTGCTTATATATGGAATAGCCAATCTGTTGGAAATGATGGTTTGTTTTTAAAAGAATTTACTCAAAGGTTAGTAGATCAATACCTACAAACCTGGTTTGGATATATTTATACCTGTCCTAAACTGAAGGTTTATAAATGTATAAAATCTTCATTTGATCAAGAATACTTTATAGATGTACTAAGTGTTCGAAAATTTAGACATGCATATGCACAGTTCCGCACTGGGGTACATGCGCTGGAAATAGAAAGAGGTAGATACTACGGTGTACCACAAGAGCAGCGATTGTGCACCGTTTGTTCTTCAAAGGCAATTGAAGATGAGTACCATTTTATATTAAGATGTAGATTATACTCTGACATAAGAGCATGTTATATTCCTGGAAAATATTATGTTAATCCGACCTTACATAAATTGCATCTGCTATTAGCCAACAAGCAAGATGTAATAATCAGAAATTTAGCGCAATATATATATATTGCATTGAACAGAAGGAAATTGTTCCTACAAATATGATTGATATTACCAAAATTTTAAATTGGTTATAATCGTTTCAACCTGTATTGATCTCAAATTTTCTAGTTTTGTTTGTCAGGGACTAATATACTTCATACAAATAATATCTGACTGTATGTTATGAAATGTTACATAGCGATGGAAAGTCTTTTGTCACTACTGCTCTACCACTGTAAATGTTTTGTATTGTGTTATGTTAATATATGTACTATAGGCTGGAGGCCTGACAAAGTATCAATAAACATTGTATTGTATTGTATTCAGATAATTAAACATCCGTATGTTATATCAAAAGCATGTCCTACATTGACCCCAGTGTATTGTACAGGAAACGAGTTCACTTGCAAAGTGTGTAGATATGACGATTCACTGAGGAGTTCACTGATGAACGTCAGCACAGATAGTCCAACATTGACCATTTGTAGTACATACATATATCCACTGTCATATGAAACCGTAATTACCATTCCATTGTTGACAATACGTTAACCCTTTCCCTGTTATGTGTTTATTACAAATTTCATTACCTACTGAATATTCATGGACAAATTAGTTATAATGAAATATGGAAGGTGGAACATTGTAGCCATTTCAGGAAGTATAGAAACAGATTATCAAAATCCTTTAGCAAACAGAGCAGACCCTGATCAGACGGCTCCTATAGGTCTACTCTGTTTGCAGATGCGTGAAAACACGTTTATATGAGGGAATTGGTTAAACAATCCCTTTAACCCTTTCGGTGGCAAATTTCTAATTGTCTGTCTGCAAACCAATTTTGTTAAATCATTCGGTAAAATCAGGAAATGAGATAAATAAATGCAAATTTCAAAGGAATAAAGCACATATATAGAAATACAGTTTGAGACTAAAAGTGAAGTGCCTGATCAGACGCCACCGTGAAAAGCGGGACCTGATCTGGGACTGCACTACCACCTGCCTTATAGACCCATAATTAGACCTCTTTTATGGTCGTTTACGAGAGGTTCTACTGTATGTGATTACACTTGCGAAGTAGGTGTCTCTTCAGGAGCCAAACTGTTTGTTACTGTGGTAAAGTTCTTTTGTTTTTTCTTAACAGATTTATTCCTATATTATTTAAGTAACACTGGTCCAGTTCTTGCTTTGGAACCCATTCATTTTTATGTGGAGGGGGCACAGCAAGCAAAATATTTTTTTGAATAAGCCATTTGCATAGATTGTTTCAACAAACGGTGCATATTCTGATATGGGTCTACACTGTTTGCATAAATTATGTCCCTTTAATGGTACACTGGACACAATTGCGTTAAAGAAAATGTGAGAAAATAACTTTTTATTCAATGAATATTCATGTAAAAAATAATAACATCATGAATATTAATAAGATTATGTTCATTGTTATAATAACACATGGACACGCGAATGTTTGACCATGGTAAAAACTGTAGAAGTATATTCATATTTTAACACATAATCTGCAGTGTGGGAGTGCCAAAATAGAGTGCCGTAAATCCCGGAAATGCACTAGTGCATTTTTGTGCAAATGAGCATTTTGAATACGGTTTTACTACGCTGTTAACAATGGCCGAAACAACCGCCAGATATGTGTTTCACTTTCTATGGTGCTTTTAACGGTTATGTGATAAAAATAATCTTGCATTCGTGTTCATGTAAGATCCTTTATAATTATGTCATAAGCAAACAGAGCAGATCCTGATGAGACGACTCATACTGGAGCCATATAATCTTGGTATATTCTGTTTGTAAAGGCGTAGAAAGGCGTATTTATGGAGAAAAGGGTTAAACATTGTAGAAGATGACAAATGTTGCAGACGACCATATTTGTGAGCGAAATAGTTGAGTTCGGTAAGGTGACTTGCTTACGTCATGTGACTTTTTATACCACGTGTGCAGTATCGAACTCGTTATATTAACTTGGACAGAAACAATGTCATGTGACAAATATCTTTTATACTTGGGTGCAGATTAAAAACCAAACAAGTTGTAAAGCAAACATTGAAGATCCTGTTTGCCAATGTCAGCCTTTAGTGAAACATTGCATTAACCAATTCCTACATAAATACACCACCATTCTACTCATTTGCATACAGAGTAGACCCAGATCAGACGGCTCCTGTTTGGTTATGAAATAGTATAGTTATGATTCTACAGTTTCTGTCATGGTCAAAAGTCTAGTGTTCATGTGGCAGTATACAAATTAATCTAATTGGTATGCATGATGTCATTATTTCGGACATGAATATTCATTGAATAAAGAGCTAATTTTGATCAGCGTCAAACATTGCCTTTAGTGGATGAGAAGGAGATTACCGAAACAAACAGTTTGAATCATTATTAATCACGAAGTAACTCACCATTAGTGAGTGAATGTGTGGGTGAATGAACCAGTGAGCAAATGTGTGGTTGAATGAATCAGTGAGTGAATGAATCAGTGAGTGAATGTGCGGGTAAATGAATCAGTGAGTGGATGAATCAATGAGTGGATGTGTGGGTGAATGAATCAGTGAGTGAATGTGTGGGTGAATGAATCAGTGAGTGAATGTGTGGATGAATGAATCACTGAGTGGTTGAGTGGGTTAATGAATCAGTGAGTGGATGAATCAGTGAGTGAGTGAATGGTTGGGTGAATGAATCATTGAGTGAATGGTGGGTGAATGAATCATTGAGTGGATGGTTGTGTGATGAATCAGTAAATGGATGAATCAGTGAGTGGATGAATCAGTGAGTGGATGGGTGGGTGATGAATCAGTGGGTGAATGTATGTATGTGGGGGTGGATGGATGGATGGGTGGGATGTTGATTAATGAATGGAGTGAGTGAGTTAGTGAGTGACTAAGTGAGTGAATGAGTGAGTGACTGACTGACTGACTGACTGACTGACTGACTGGATGGATGGATTGGTTATTGTTATTGAATAAGTGATTGAGTTAGTGAATGAATGAGTGAGTGGTAGGATGAATGAATAAGCAAGCAAGGTGCTCGATCATATATTGGTCATATAGACGACTGACCTGATAACATTATTAGAAGACTTGGTGATGGGTATCGGTCGACCTGACAGCGAATGTTGCCCGCTAGCGAACGTTTGTTCGCTTTGTACAAAAGCCACACTGTCTTTGTTCTTTTTCAAAATGTATACAGTTTTGTGTCAAACAGTATTTTCTTCACGACGATTATAATGATATATTTGCAAGCAGGTTGGATCCAGACCAAACGCCGAGTAAAATCGCTGTAACAGCCGGGTCTATACCTGTTGATATCCAAATTGTATAAGGGTGTGTTTTAAATTATTAACGAAGCAAGCAATGTTCATTACGTGAATTGCTAACATTACGTGGCAGACAAAGGGTCAAAGGTCATCATCGAAAGACCACTTGCAATCTTAGTACAGTAGAACCTGTCTTAAGCGGCCATTTATTTATTGAGCATGGCAGTCTTAAAAAGCAGATGGTTGTTTAATGCAGAGTAAAAGTAATGCAGAAAGTTCCTGTTGGAGCTTTCTGCTTTACTTTTGACCTGCATTAAGCTAACACCTGCCTTACAGACCCATAATTAGACCCCACTTAACCCATTCCCTCATATTGACGACTTTTGACGACTCTGTAAAAATCACTTTGTGAAACCATTGTGATAAATAGAGCATTTGCTCCTATAGGAGCAAATACTCTATTTATCACAATGGTTTCAAACTACAAAATTCTAAAATTTTCCTTTTCTCTAGTTAATGCTCCTTTTCCGTAGATTTATTCAAAGCGGTTGGATCTAAAAATAGCCTATGAGGTAATGGGTTAAGACATGTTCCACCATGCTGAAACTACCGTGGGCATCGGATGGATCCCCTCCAATGCTGATTAACAAAGGGGAATAACCCATCAGTGAGTTCACTACAGAGTCCACTCAGTATGAAGGGATTAAACTTGCAAGAGAATACTGAATTAAAACATTGCAGACCCTGATCAGAGGACTTCTCAAGGAACCCTTTGATCTGGATCTTCACTGTTTGCAAATGTCATTGCATGCGGGTTGAGTATACACTGACATGATAACAGGGACGCGTTCAGGTACAATGTATCCCTTTCCTTCATATAAACGCGTTTTCACGCATTTGCAAACAGAGTAGACCCAGATTATATGGCTCCTGTTTGCTAATGGAATTTGAAAGAACCATTTCTGTACTTTCTAAAATGGCTACAATGTTCCACCTTCCAAATTTCATTGTAACTATTTTGTCTATGAATATTCAGTAGGTATTGTAATTTGGAATAAGCACATACATGGAACAGGGATATGGTTAACGATAACTGTTGCAGTTTTTCGTGCAACCCTTCGCAAAGTAGAAGACCAAATTATGAGATTACTCAATTAATCACAGCATTTCCATCTTAACCTTTATGGTCACTGGTAACTGAATGCACCACTGCTCTCGATGACCAGACGAGGTTGCCTGAAATGACCTCAAACCATTAAATGGTACAGATGGTTTTAAGATTTAGACTATATGGGAGTCACGGTGAGGTCATTAGAAGGTGAACAATGGGTCGTTTATTTCGGCCGACAGCATCTTGTTATACGATAATGTGTACTCAAGCTCTGACCGGTTATATTGTTACTTTTGACCCCTGAACCCTTTCCCTGGTGAATATTCATGTAGGAAATAATGACGTCATGAATAATAATAATATTATATTCTTATAATGGCATATGAACACGGGACATTTTGGCTCAGGCAGAAGCTGTAGAATCAGATCTATATTACACCATAAGCAAACAGAGCTGACCCTGATCAGACGGCTCCTATAGGAGCCCTCTGATCTGGGTCTACTCTGTTTGCAGTTGTGTCAAAATGCGCTTACATAAGGGAAAGGGTTAACCATTTCCAAGTTCTATACTTATTCCAAATTTCAATACTAACTGAAGATTCAAGGACAAAATAGTCATAATGAAATACGGAAAGTGGAACAGTGTAGACATTTTAGAAACTAAAGAAACATATCTATCAAATTCCATTAGCAAACAGAGCAGACCCAGATCTGGGTCTACTCTGTTTGCAGATGTTTGAAAACACGTGCAAGGAAAGGGTTAAGCATTTCAGAAACTGTTGACTTGACCTAGTGTCAAACAGCTTAGATCTTGATGACACGTCAGTCAGATCACGCTTAGCAGGTGAAAGATGAACGTTTCAAAACAACACCAAACAAAAAAAACATACAAAAAAACTTATAAGTAGCTTCGGTGCCAATATTTGAAGGTAAACATTTCATGCAATTTTCATAACATTGGAGCAAATGCTTTATTTATCACAATGGTTTCCAGTATACTATTGCAGATGCGTAGAAAGGCGTAATTATGGAGGAAAGGGTTAAACGGTCATTAACTCATTGGTCATTAAGACAGGTATGTTATGTATGTAATGTATGTAAGTGACGCTTTCTTGTCAGCTCTCTATCTCTTGAATAGCTTGAAATATTTCGAAAAAGTTTGGCGCAATGTTCACCATGACGAGCCGACGTGCAGAGCGGATGTTTGACCCAGGTCTAATGTTGGCATCCGTCAGTCGAGAATGACAATGGACTTGCGCCTTTGGAGGAGACCGAGGTGCAGTCCGATCCTGGATTTTCTATGTAGGCTTTATGAAATTGATCTTAATAGAATTGTTTCTAAACATTTAAGACAGTGCTTAACGAGAATCCGCATATCTTCTCATAACTTCCGTATACAGTCTGGAAGATATGGTAGAGAAAGATTAGAGCGAATCAGAGAGTATGTCAACTGTGTAATGTACATGATATTGAAGACGAGTATCATTTCATAATTATATGTAAAGCATTTGAAGATTTAAGAGCTAAGTATATAAAAACTTATTATAGACTACATGTAAGACCAAGCATGCACAAATTTTTGAATTACTAACTACTGATAATAAGCCAGCGCTTAATAACTTATGTAGATTTATAAGTTTTGCGAATTCTAAGCAAACCGATATCTTATTGACAGTATAATATATATTGTTCTTAAAAGTCCGCAGTCATGCATACAAATGCTATCACTTACATGCTATATTATAAAGTACAGAGCTTTGATCACTTTTATATCTAGTTTTCATTCTGCTCTTGCTCTCTCTCATATTTCATTCGAGTAAAGTTCGTACTTTCGATAAAATTGTTAACTTATTCACACTGAAACTGAAATGGATGGTTCCTGTTTCTAATCAAGTCTAGTCCGTTGTTTAATAGCAATGGTTGATTCTGGCAGTGTATTTCAAAATGTCAAAAGTGAAGATCCCGATTAGGGTACATCTGTAAATAGTATTCCGATCAGGGTCTACACAGATTGCATAAGACGAGTATTCTTCACAGTACAGAGTTGTAGATGACGCATATATACGTCACACAGTACAGAGTTGTAGATGACGTATATATACGTCACAAAGTACAGAGTTGTAGATGACGTATATATACGTCACACAGTACAGAGTTGTAGATGACGTATATATACGTCACACAGTACAGAGTTGTAGATGACGTATATATACGTCACAAAGTACAGAGCTGTAGATGACGCATATATACGTCACAAAGTACAGAGCTGTAGATGACGCATATATACGTCACAAAGTACAGAGCTGTAGATGACGCATATATACGTCACAAAGTGTGAATGGGTTAAGCATACGTGTATATATTGATATGATTTGGTATGTAATTATATATTTACAAATTTTACATGCCACGTGATTTGATTGGACCTTGAATATGATGTATAAATGATGGAATATGTAACGAGGTACTATATGTATAACTTTAGTTTGTAAACATGCTGTCTTCTACAACGTTTAAAGTATGTTTCTTTCATTTCTGTTGAAAAAAATAACATCACCAGAATGTCCAAAATGGTTGATCCTGATTGAACGCTGAATTATACAGAGTTTTTATCTGGAACCATACTGTTTGAAATTGCCATCAATGGTTGAAAAGTGTAGAAAGACTTTATTTTGATCACGCCTTTATGAGCAGTCTGATCAGGGTCTGCTATGTTGCTTACGGCATTATATAGATCCGATTCTACAACTTTTGTCAACGCAAACACGTTCCCTTGAAAATTGTATACAGTAAAACCTCTCTATAACGGCCACTAAATTACATCAAGTATATTATGTTAAAGGCAGGTGGCTTCTTAAAGCAAGGTGAAAGTAAAACAGAACACTCCTATAGGAGCGTTCTGTTTTACTTTCACCTTGCTTTTAGCAGCCACCTGCCCTAAATACCAACTAATGAACACAATTTAGTGGCCATTATAGAGAGGTTTTACTGTATTATAAAATGCCAGCTAACAAATAGTCACGGTATCATTATTTCTTACATTCATATTGAACAGGAAAAAGGTTGAACTCGAACTGAATAACATTTGCAAACAACTTGATGTAAATGTAAATCAGCGTTTCATTAACCCTTCGCTTGCTATTCACGTCAATATACGTACCTGTAAATAGTGAAGACCCAGATGAGACAGCTCCTGCAGGAGCTGTCTCATCAGGGTCTGCACTATTTACAAGTTGATTGTGCAACCAGTGCACTCCACAGCAGTGATGCGCATCGCAATACTTGTACACAGTGACGATATATGTAATTATATAACAGGGCATGGGTAAAGAAGGAGAAATGTATTTTAAAATTCAGCAAGCGAAGGGTTAAGATCCAGAAGAGCTTCTTTGTTTTTCCACAAAATTTTATACTGAAGAGACGCGTCTAAAGAGTGGTCACCGTATAGGGTTGGGTTGAGAAATGACGATTTTTAGTATTTTGGTACTCACATTTATCTCTAGCCCAGACAGTCATAAGAACTATAACAGACCAGACATTAAATAGTCCAGAGGCCATGCAGAGAAGATACGTGAATTTAAGAATTTTTAAGAATAACTTTATTTCTCCCCCATCAAAGGGACGATTCTAAAGAGTGGTCACAGTATAAGGTTTGCTGAGAAATATAACGATTGTAGTATTTTGGTACACATCTTTATCTGCAGATCTGGCAGACGTAAGTACTATAATAGTCGTGTCACAGAACCTAACAAGCAACACGTTAGGTTAAATTCGTACGTTAGAAAAAGTCGTAAGTTCTGGCATCGTATCTCAATGTCAGTGGTGCATGTACGAAATGTAGGTTACATAAAACGAGTGTTGGATTCATGTACGGTAAAACCTCTAAATCGGATGTTTAAATAGGTATCAGTGCCGATCTTTCAGATAGATGGAAACTTAATGCAGGTTGAAACTCATGCAGAAAGGAGCTTTCTGCATGACTTTCAGCCTGCATTAAGCAGCCACCTGAGTGAAAAGACATAAAAATATAAATTGTTTTTTATTAAAATCCCGATTTAGAGCGGATTGACTGTACATTTGCTTTGTACAGAGACGTAATTATACATAACATCGGTATGTACTCACTGCATTTTTGTCAACCTTTAGCCTGCAGATAAGTGATTGCCTTTGGCAAATAGTTTGAATCCAGATGAGACGCCCGATGCGACGCCGAGTATCTCGGCGTCTCATCAGGTTCCAAACTGTTTAGACACCCTGATTGAGATTTGGTAGACAAAGTGATTACATAGCTTCTTGAAATTTGAAACGGTAGAGGGCGAAACAAATGTGTAAACATAATTTACTCAGCAAACTAAAGGCCAAACAAGATCTTACGGCCAACCTCACTCATCAACCTTCTACATGTAAGTTAGATGATAACAATAATCGTGTTAAAGATGATCTGTCTTGAGCGGCTTCACGAAATGAACTGTTGACAAAATATCAAGCTTACATCTCTAAATATATTTGTCCTCTGGCACTCATAAATATTTTTTATGTATGTCTGGCTCCCCGAGGGTGTGTTAATCGTTCGCCTGCTAAGCTCGACTTTGCTACCATTTGCAAACAGCTTGGATCCAGATGAGACGCGGAGTAACTCGGTGATCCAAGCTGTTTGACACTCGGTCAATAGTTTTGTTTTTCTCAAAAAGTTCTAACGAATCGATTGTAGGTAGAAATTGTAGGAGAGTAGATTTCCAGCAAGTTACTGGTTAAAGTGAGAGCAATGTACTCTCTGGACATGGCGACAGAGTTCATCACGAGTTATCTACCTTTTCGAAAGTTAAAAGCCTAAGGCAAAATACCGGTACATGTTTTTCGAATGTCCTCAAATCTTGTCCTTAACCCTATCCCTCATATAAACGTGTTTTCAAGCGTTTGCAAACAGAGTAGACCCAGATCAGACGGCTCGTATAGGAGCCGCCTGATCAGGGTCTACTCTGTTTGCTAGTGGAATTTAATAAATATGTTTCTTTACTTTCTAAAATGGCTACAAATTTCCATTCCACCCTCCATATTTTGTTATAACTATTTTCCATGAATATTCAGTAGGTATTGAAATTTGGATTAAATATAGAACAGGAAAAGCGTTAAGGTTAGCAAAGCATGCTACTAAGCAGATGCCGAATTACTTGTTTCTATCAGGATCCAAACCCCTAGGCACTACGTCAATTACGGAAATAAACAAGAGGATATTTTCTACTGTCGAAGTTTTACTTATTAAGCTAAATATTTCTACAGTAGAACCTGTCTTAAAGCGACCACTAATTTATTGAACATAGGAGTGTTATAAAGTTTGTAGTTGCTTAAGGCAGGGCAAAATGAATGTAGACAGCTCCTGTAGGAGCTGGTTGCAAATTACTTTTGACCTGCATTAAGCTACCATCAGCCTTATATACGCGTTAGCATGCGCACACGTACATCTTTCTAATGATCGCTTAAGACTGGTTCTACTGTAACTATAACATTATGTTTTCCCAGACATTGGACATAGGCAAACAGTGTAGACCCAGATTAAAGTACCGTGAAGGAGTCCCCTGATAATGGTCTGTACCGTCAGCTTTACCAATCAATGAGAACAGTTTTATTCAGCGTTTCTTTAGCAACACCTGATTAACCCTTTCCCAGTTCTATGCTTATTTCAAATTTCATAACCTACTGATTATTCATGGACAAAATAGTTAAAATGAGATAGGGGAGATGGAGCCATTTTAGAAACTAAAGACACAGGTCTATCAAATTTCATTATAGCAAACACAGTAGACCCTGATCAGACGGCTCTAGGAGCCGTCTGATCTGGGTCTACTCTGTTTGCAAATGCGTGAAAACACGTTTATATGAGGGAAAGGGTTAAGTGATAAAAAGCGTTATTTACCTTATATAATATGGAAGTTAAAAATCCTCATGTACATTGACTGTTATGTATAATGTCCTGTCATATGTATTTCCCTCATTCCTGTAAAAAACACACTTCCGTACTCACTACTGATGGATGATAGATATATGCAAAAGCCGATTAATTATTTAAACCACAAGAAGGTTTAGTACTTTTCACACCGCCGAAAGCGTCATGGTTTGTTAACCCTTTCCCTCATATAAACGTGTTTTCACGCATTTGCAAACAGAGTAGGCCCAGATCAGACGGCTCCAATAGGACAAGGTTATTGTTATAGATGTACACTAGGACCTGTCTGAAACAGCTATTCGTTTATAAAAACTATATGAGTTTTTTTTAAAAGATGGTTGCTTAATGCAGGGCAATACTGAAGCAGAAAGCTCCAACGGGAGCTTTCTGCATTACATTTAACCTACATTAAGCTACCATCTATTCAAAAGACTCAACAAAGACATTTTTCAGTCATCGCTTAGGACTGTTCGTTAGGTACTTATGTGGATCTTGCAAATAAGTGTACGTAACGTTGAAACAAATGTATGCAGAATTCATACATGTGCGGATCTTACCCAATAACTGTACACGTGATGCATACATTAAAATTGATCTTACGGTTAACTGTACGTAAGATTCATGCAGATAAATACATTAGTAGATCTTATGAACAAAGGTACGTAAGGTTAATGCATTCAGGATCTAACACGAGCAACTTTACGTAAGGTTAATAAGTTTGTAGATCTTACGAACAATTGTAAGGTTAATGAATTTGTAGATCTTACGAACAAGTGTATGTAAGATTAATACATTTGTGGATTTTACTAATACAGTAAAACCTCTCTATAACGGCCACGAAATTACATCAGGTATTTTGTGTTAAATGCAGGTGGCTGTTTAAAGCAATGTGAAAGTAAAACAGAACGCTCCTATAGGATCGTTCTGTTTTACTTTCACCTTGCTTTAAGCAGTCACCTGCCCCAAATACCAACTTATTAACACAATTTAACGACCGTAATAGAGAGGTTTTACTGTATCTGTTCGCAAGATTAATACTTGTGTGTATCTTACGAAGAACTGTGCTAACAATATTCTTTTCATTTGTTGATCGTGCGAACTAGTTGATCTGACGAACAGCTGTACACAAGATACCTAAGCTATATTTATGGATATTAACCCTTTCCCTGTTCTATGTTTATTACGAATTTCAATACCTACATATTATTCATGGACACAATAGTTAAATGAAATATGGAAGGTGGAACATTGTAGCCATTTTAGAAAGTAAAGACACATATCTTTGAAATTCTATTAGCAAACAGAGTAGACCCTGATCAGACGGCTCCTCTAGGAGCCGTCTGATCTTGGTCTACTCTGTTTGCAAATGCGTGAAAACACGTTTATATGAGAGAAAGGGTTAAGAACGCATATAAATGCATCCATGGACCTTACTAAAATTGTACGTTATTTTTACAAGTTCGAAATTTAGCGCGAAGCTGCTATTTGGCGTGCATGTCCTTTTGGTCAATTTCACACTCGCTCTTCAAAATAATAGTTGCGAAATAAGATATCTAGATTGGGCAATACAGATTTGTTTTCTTTTGACTTGGCATCAGAAACAAGTGTTTCCAGTCCAAATAAAACAGCGATTAGGCAAGAATGTTGATTCACAGTACTGTACAATAAAACCTCTAGTTGAGAAGAATTTAGATCCTTTTAGACAGGTGGCTGCTTAATGCAGGGTGAAAGTTCTGCAGAAAACTCCCAAACTGTATAAGGTAAAATCATCAAAAATGAAATTTAGAACCCATAGTTTGTTTTTCATGCGTGGCATATTTGCACATGTACATATATACGTGCATTTGTACATTTATGTACGCGGATGTGGTGAAAGGGTTTACAGGTGGGCAGGGCCTGCTTACAAAACAAAAAACAACAACAAAAGCACATGCATCGGTGAAAATTGTGATGTAAGCAAGAGGTATAAGGGTTTATCCGCTGCTTGTTTATACCCAGTGTGTGAGTTTATGGGTTCTAGAGATGAAGTTCTACATGTAGAGTTCCATTAACTCTTTTACTGACCAACACTTTATTGAATGCAATCATTAACTCATATGTGCCTACGGTGCAAACAGTATAGATTCTGATTAGACGCCGCATAATGCGGCGTTTGATCAGAGTCTACACTGTTTGCTGATATGAATTCCAATATAAAATAAAACGCACAATGAAGAAAATATTCCAAAGCAGGGAATTAATATAATACATAAATACTTGAATTGCTCTGATCTAATATTTCGACCACTAAGGGCCTTTTTCATGATAATCTTTGAAAAAGGTCCTCAGTGGTCGAAATATTAGATCAGAGCAATTCAGGTATTTATGTAAAACAAAACGAAATTGAAAATTTAGGTCATGCACCCCTTAGATAAAAAATGGACTTATCCAATATATAAATATGGACGAACCCACTGGGCGCAAATGGGTTAAATGAATTTAAGAACAGTCAACCCTTTCCCTCCTATAAACGCCATTTCACGTATTTGCAAACAGAGTAGATCCAGATCGGACGGCGCCTATAAAATCAAGGATTGTTCTGTTTGCATCTGGCATGATATAGACCTGGATTCTACAATTTTTGACAAAGCAAAACAATCCCTTGAACTTTTTACATTATAATACTTAAACTTATAAATATTCCTGATGTCATTATTTCTTACATGCCTACTGAACAGGGAAAGGGTTAAATACGTTGGATTTGCGACCATTTAGTTGTGGTGTTCAATAAGATAAAAAGTCATCCTCTGACCACCCGTCTGGGTTTTTTTTTTATCACAGACATGAAAAGCTACAGAAACCCCCAAATGATTTCAAATGTTCTCCATCATCAAAACCCTTTCATAGTGTCATCTGATTTCTGATTTAAAAGAAAAGCTGTGGTTTGAAAGATTGCCGAATCACGTGCCTTGTTCTTTGTCAAACATACAAACTACAATAATTGAGTTACACGTGCACAATGGTTCTCTTATTCGTCTCTATAGCACAGTCCCTGTGGAATTAACCCTTTCCCTCTAATTATTATACTCTTGTTTACGCATTTGCAAACAGAGTAGTTCCAGATCAGATGATTCATGTAGGAGCCGTCTGATCAGGGTCTGCTCTGTTTTCTTTCCATAAGATATAGATATGATTTTACAGTTTTTAACAAAGCAAAACATTCTCTTGAAAATGTAACATGAAAATTATGTTTATAAATATTCATAATGTGATTTTTCCATGGATATTGAACAGGGAAATGGTTGAATCATGTGCAGGCAGATATTAAAGTATTAAACCCTTTTCCTGTTCTATGTTTATTCCAAATGTCCATACCTACTGAATATTCATGGACAAAATTATTGTAATGAATTATGGAAGGTGGAATATTGTAAACATTTCAGAAAGCAAATAAACATATCTCTCCAATTCTATTAGCAAACAGAGTAGACCCTGATCTAGGACCCGTCTGATCTGGGTCTACTCTGTTTGCAAATGCGTGAAAACGCGTCTATATGAGGGAAAGGGTTAATTCATTTATTCACACATTGATTAAATAAAACTCACCCAGATCTTAATTTTGTAACCCATTCATGTTTTATGTGGAGGAATAGTCAGCAGGCAAAAGGTTATCCCTTTCCTTCATATAAACACCTTTTCAAGCGTTTGCAAACAGAGTAAACCCAGATCAGACGGCTCCTATAGGAGCCGTCTGATCAGGGTCTGCTTTGTTTTCTTGTGGTGTGCTATAGATCTGATTCTACAGTTTCTGCCTGAACCAAAATAATGTGTGTCCAAATGTCATTATCAGAAATAATCTAATTGGTATGCATGATGTCATTGTTTCTTACACGAATATTCACCAGGGAAAGGGTTAAATTAACCCTGTACCCCATGAATATATATGTAATCAATAATTACACCATGCATATAGTAAAACCCCGCTAATGCGACCACTTCGTGAATAAACATTAGTGTCCTTTATACATGTAAGCAGGTGGTAGCTTAATGCAGGTCCTGCATTAAGCTACCACCTGCATCTAGCACCCAGAATTATACCTATTTTAGGTGGCCGCATTAGCGGGATTTTACTGTATTACTGTAGTTATATTATAATTGTTATGGTGGTGCATGGACAGAGGAAAATCTGACCATAGAATCAAATCTAAATATTATTTCATAAGCAAACACTGCAAACCCTGATCAGACGGCTCCAACAGTAGCACGACGTCAGATCCGGATCATGAGGTAAGCACGGACCCACCCACATCAGGCTTAAGGTTAATCCTTTCCTTCATATATGCATGTTTTCACGCATTTGCAAGCAGAGTAGACCCATATTAGATGGCTCTTATAGGAACCGTCTGATCAGGGTCTGCTCTGTTTGCTAATGGAAATTAAAATATTTGTTTCTTTACTTTCTAAGATATCTTAAATGGCCCGAATTCTATATTTCATTGTACATATTTTGTCCATGAATATTCGTTAGAAATTAAAATTCGAAATAAACAGAATAGGGAAAAGATTTTAGGTTAAAACCGAAATAGACAACAGTTTTCTCCCGAAGAAAATTTGCCCGGCAGCCTAAAGCTTAAACAACAAAAACCTCTTGGCAGACAATCTCTATTATTTATTCAATGAATACTTGTATACATGTACGCAGTCACTCTGCAAGAATCAGGTTAATTAATCTGAAGATAGATACATGTACATGTAAAACGAAACAGGGCGTATTGAACTCCTTCACTTTGAATGACGAATCGATGCAGATCCGAATAACTCTGAGTGTCTCATCAGGATCTACACTGTTTGACGTTGAGATTATGAGTTTTGAAACGAAAAGGTAGAAGCTTGACAAAACGCGCGTATATTGCTATCACTCACTCGTATGTGAACAACGGGGCTTAAGACGAGTTATTTCCCTTAATGTTGCTCGGAGGAGTATTCTCCCTTACATTATTGGAAAACTGTTTATGATTGTTATAGTGAACGCACTTCCTTGAATACAGTATATACACTGCTCACACTATTTAACCCTTCAGTGCAGCAAACGAGTCATTATTATTTGCGAAAAGTGTAGACCCAGAGGAGGCCTTTCATATTGGTCTGCACTGTTTGTCATGTGACACCTTTCTGAAGAAAATAAAACACTGAATATTCAAGGTAAGTTTGATCTTGAATTTAGGAAGAGTCCAGGTTATACACTGTTGGTCACTGTTTGGAATGTGTCTGGTCAGCGTCTGTATTGTCTGCCACTCATCAGAATGTGTCTGGTCAGGGTATCTACTGTCTGCCACTATTTAGAATGTGTCTGGTTAGGTTTGCTTACTCTACTCGTACATATGGCCTTCAGAGTTCGTACTCATCTCTTACGGGATTCTCCCTCATCTTTTACGGTGCTCATAAACTTCTCTTATTGTGTTCTTGCCTATGTCGTCCATTGTCGTATTCATCTCATACGATGCTCGCACTCATCTCTTACGGCGTTCGTACTCACCTCGTTCCGTGCTCGTACTCATCTCTTACGGTCTTGGTACTCATCTCGTTCCGTGTTCGTACCCAACTCTTACAATTTTCGTACTAATCTCTTCCGGTGTTCATACCCATATCTTTCGATGTTCGTACTCATTTTGTTCCGTGTTCGTACTCATTTCTTACGGTGTTCGTAATCATCTCGCTCCGTGTTCGTACTAATTTCTTAGGGTGTTCGTAATCATCTCCTTCCGGGTTCTGTCTAATCTCTGACAATATTCGTACTCATCTCTTACGATATTCGTACTTATCTTGTTCCGTATTCGCACTCATCTCGCTCCGTGTTGGTACTCATCTATTTCGGTGTGCGAACTAATCCTGTACGGTTCTCACGGTACTCATCTCGTTCCGTGTTCGTACTCATCTCGTTCCGTGTTCGTTCCGTGTTCGTATTCATCTCGTTCCGTGTTCGTACTTATCTCTCACGGTGTTAGTACTCATTTTGTACAATGTCCGCACTTATCTCTTACGATACTCAAAATCGTGTCTTACAGTGGTCCTACCTACCTCTTCGATGTTCGTATTCATCTTTTACGGTATTGTCTTAACAATATATTTCAGTTTATGTTTGCCAGACTGAAGCTTACATTTTTCCTAAAAATACAGGATTGGTCAGTTAATACAATTCTCACTCTGCTGAGTGACCATTGAAGAGGGACTTAACTGATTTCCCGTTTGACTCTCTGATGCCGTATACGCTCCTCTATGAAATGCTGCCTTTATACATGTACCTATTTACCTGCAATTGTCTTAACTCTTTCCCTCGTGAACAGTTATGTAAAAAATATGACATGAGCATAATTACCGGTAGCTAATGGTATATGAGCAGTATTGTTTTGGCTATGACTGAAAATGCATAACCAGATCTATTTAATTGCATAACCCTTTCCGCCATAAATAGGCCTTTCTACGCATCTGTATTAACCATTTCTTGAAACCATTGTGATAAATATAGCATATGCTCCTATAGGAGCAAATGCTCTATTTATCACAATGGTTTCATACTACAAAATTAAAAAAAATCCTTTTCTCTAGTAAATGCTCCTTTTGGGTAGATTCATTCAAAGAGGTTGAGTCTAAAAAAAAGCCTATGGAGGAAAGGAGTAAGCAAACAGAGAAGACCCTCACCAGATGGCTCCCACAGGAGTCGTGTGATCTATATGTCTACTCTGTTCGTAGATATGTAAGAAGCGTTTATATGAAGGAAAGGGTGCATTAATAAAAACAAATGACGTTTGCTGCACGTTTTCGAAGAACAAACGAGCTAGCATTGTAACCCCAACGTCCGCGTTGTCGTTGTTGGCTATTATTTGTTTACTATTCTTGCAAATGTTATGAAACTTCACACACTTATTCACTGTCACAATGGCTACAGTAAAACAGGCGAGCGTTAGCACGCACATGCGGTGCTCTTGTTTACTCAAGACATCCGAATCTTTTACCCTGTACCTGATGCCTATTCTTGTAAGAAATGATGACTGCGTGGACCTTAACCCTTTCCTTCATATGCTATTTTAGATCCAAATTCTTTGAATAAATCTACCTAAAAGGAGCATTAACCCGTTCGTTGCCAATACCGGATCCGTGATTACCTATGCAAACAGTTTGGATCCAGATGAGACGCCGAGTAACTCGGTGTCTCATCAGGATCCAAACTGTTTGTTACTGTCACTATGTTTTTTAAAATAAAAATGAAGAAAATAAAAAAAATGACAGAGTTTGGCAGCGAAAGGGTTAAATAACTAATGCATCTCAATTTTGAAAGAACCGGGAGAAAAGCAAAACAAAACATGTAGCAGACGACACATTTTGCAGACGACAATACGTGACTGTTGAAATTTTAATTCATTAATTTCAGCGAATACGATAACGTATTGTGCAAAATTAGATTTATTCCCATCTACTTTTGAATTCCCCCCTGTAGATGATACTTGCCTAATTAACACAAATCGATTTTCGGCAAGCTGTTTGTGATACAGCAGAACCTGTCCTAAACGACCATTCCTTTATTGAACATAGAAATGTTAAAGAGCATGTGGTTGCTTAATGCAGGGCAATAGTAATTCAAAAAAGCTCATATATAAATTATGTTTGACCTGCATTAAGCTACCACATGTCTTACAAACCCGTAATTAGATATCTTTGGATGACCGCTGAATTCTTTACTCCATAAATACGCATGTACACGACTTTGCAAACAGAGTAGACTCAGATCAGACGGCTCCTATAGGAGCCGTCTGATCTAGGTCTACTCTGTCTTCTTATGAAATAATAGAGATATAATTCTACATTTTCTGCCATAACCAAATATGCACGTGTTCATGAGCCATAATACAAATTATTCTAATTAATATACTTGACGTCATTATTTCTCACACGAATATTCGTGGAGTAAAGGGTCAATACAGGTTCTACCGCGGGAGCAAACACAATACAATTAACAGATCATTGGTTGAATTGGAACCATCTCTGTAGAGACCATTGACTGGACAGAAGAGTGAACAGACATTAATAACTGTATACTACGAAAGACCGGTGGTGACATTCTAAGTTCCTACTTCATAGTTCCTAGTTCCAAGTTCCATGTTCCGACTTCCATGTTCTTACTTCTTTCTTCCAAGATAATTTGTTATATGGTTATTGTATATTGTTTACGCCCGAGTTCCAAGTTCCTTCTTCTTAGTTCCGACTTCCAAGTTCCAACTTCCAAGTTCCAAGTTCCCACTTCCATGTTCCATCTTCCAACTTCCATGCTCCAAGTTCCGACTTCCATGTTCCGACTTCCAAGTTCCTACTTCCATGTTCCAAATTCCAACTTCCATGCTCCAAGTTCCGACTTCCAAGTTCCGACTTCCATGTTCCGACTTCCGTGTTCCGACTTCCATGTTCCAAGTTCCAACTTCCACGTTCCGACTTCCATATACCAAGTTCCAACTTCCATGTTCCAATTCCGACTTCCAAGTTCCGACTTCCAAGTTCCAAGTCCCGACTTCCATTTTTCGTGCGTTTACATTCGACAAACAACACAACCAAACAAACAAGCATCCGATGCCTCCAGTCGCATCACGTGACACATAGCATCATGCTATTTATATCAGATTTTCTTCTTTTGGTTTGTTACTGTTTTAAAGCACCAGGTTTAGTGATTTATGTCTGTTTTGAACATTTCAAAGATCGGTATGACTCTTAATAATGTTCAAACATTACTATTAACCCTTTCCCTGATGAATATTCATGTAGGAAATAATGACGTCATGAATATTAATAATATTGTTTTTACAATGGCATATGAACACATGATATTTCGGATCAGACAGAAGCTGTAGAATCAGATCTATATTATACCATAAGAAAACAGATCAGACCCGGATATAGGAGCCGTCTGATCTGGGTCTACTCTATTGGCAGATGCGTCAAATGCGCTTACATAAGGGAAAGGGTTAACCTTTGTTGTACGTTTTAAAGAAGGTCTGATTACGACACAGGACGGCCACATGGTAAATAGACATGAGCGAAGTAAACGGCGCGAAAATATGACGCCACGAGAAAAGTTAGAACTTTGAAATCGGAAGGTGGAAGTTGGAAGTCGGAAGTTGGAAGTCGAAACATGGAACTTGGAAGTCGGAACATGGAACATGGAATTTGGAAGTCGGAACATGGAACATGGAACATGGAATTTGGAAGTCGGAACATGGAACTTGGAAGTCGGAACATGGAACTTGGAAGTCGGAACATGGAACTTGGATCTTGGAAGTCGGAACATGGAACTTGGAAGCCGGAACATGGAAGTCGGAACATGGAATTTGGACGTCGGAACATGGAAGTCGAAACATGGAACTTGGAAGTCGGAACATGGAAATGGGAACATGGAACTTGGAACTCGGAACTATGAAGTCGGAACTTAGAATGTCACCACCGGGCTTTCGTAAGTAGGAACTTAGAATGTCGCCACCAGGCTTTCGTAAGTAGGAACTTAGAATGTCGCCACCGGGCTTTCGTAGTATACACTCCACTACTTCATACCGTTTACAGAAAAAAAATCTATGTAGGGCCTACTTGGTGAATAGATACGGATTCTACAAGGCTTAGTGGTTCACTAACCATTTCCTACATATAAATGCCCTTTCACGCATCTGCAAACAGAAAAGATCCAGATCAGACGACTCCTAGAAGAGCCGTCTGATCAGGATCTGCTCTGTTTGTTAATGGAATTTGAAAGATATGTTTCTTTACTTTCTTAAAAGACTACAATGTTTTACCTTCCGTATTTCGTTATAACTATTTATCCATGAATACTCAGTAGATATTGAAGTTTAGAATAAGCATAGAACAGGAAAAATGCTAACCATTTACTACATACATACGCCTTTCGCGTCTCATCGGGATCAAAACCGTTTGACACCCTGATCGTGTTGTTGACATAAAGCAAAATAAATCATCTGTGACAATTGAAGTCTATTATATTTTCTAACTACACAAGTTTGGTCAGCAGGCTAAACATAAGAGAACAATAGTACTGCCATCCAAAAACGAAACTATACGGCGGTGTCTTTAGGATATTATATCCTTTTTCGTTAAACATACCGAACGCTCTTTTACAATCTCGAGTGCTACACCTATTGTGGAGCGTTCGACTTATTGCCTTGGACACTCGACTAATCATATTGTGTGCAAGACTTATTGTGTCGTGTACAAGACTTGTTATCTTGTGTGCAAGACTTATTGTGTCATGTACAAGACTTATTATCTTGTGTGCAAGGCTTATTGTGTCGTGTACAAGACTTATTATCTTGTGTGCAAGACTTATTGTGTCATGTACAAGACTTATTATCTTGTGTGCAAGGCTTATTGTGTCATTTACAAGACTTGTTATCTTGTGTGCAAGGCTTATTGTGTCGTGTACAAGACTTATTATATTGTGTGCAAGACTTATTGTGTCATGTACAAGACTTATTATCTTGTGTGCAAGGCTTATTGTGTCATGTACAAGACTTATTATCTTGTGTGCAAGACTTATTGTGTCATGTACAATACTTATTATCTTGTGTGCAAAGCTCATTGTGTCATGTACAAGACTTATTATCTTGTGTGCAAGGCTTATTGTGTCATGTGCAAGACTTATTATCTTGTGTGCAAGACTTATTGTGTCGTGTACATGACTTATTGTCTCATGTACAAGATTCATTATCTTGTTTGCAAGACTTATTGTGTCGTGTGCAAGACTTATTGTCTCATGTGCAAGATTTATTATCTCGGGTGCAATACTTATGATTTCATGTGCAAGACGCATTATGTCGTGTGCGAGACTTGTTGTCAAGCGTTCGACTTATTGTCTTGAACACTCAGCTTATTATCTTACAATACCAGGGGTCCCGGGCTCGATCCCCCGCCGGACGAAGTCCGTCGAACGAGACTATAAATCGAGGTATGATGTATAAGTTGTAAGTTGTAGCAAAACTGTTTTTTATTGCATTTCCGGTTGTTACGTTCAACCACTTTTGCAATAACCAGAATTGCATTAAAATTTACAGTCCATCTAGAAACTCCTGGACAACTAGCATAACATTTGTAAATGATACGGTTGTGCTTTTAGGCCATTCGACGAAATTTGATGTGTCTGTCGGCGTCGGAAACATTAGGCATTTTTTTTTAATTTCAATAGATTATGACCAAAAGTTATTGCAAAACGTGTTTTTATTGACAAGTTCATATATACACTGGGTATTTAAAAGAACCAGAGAAACTCTCAGACTGTCGATACTAAGAGTATGGCATCATGACCGGGTTTCTCTGTATCCTTCCCCTCTCTCTGGGGCGTCCAATCAGAATATAGTGAGCAGAAACGGACGTTAATCAAACACAAACAGACTTATTATCTCGTTTGAAATAATTATATGTATGATCAACACGACTTGTTGTGTCGTTTGTATGACTTATGTCGAGCGACTGATTTAATATCTCATGTGCACGACTTATTATGTTGCGTGTAGGACTTATTATCAAGAGTTAGACTTATTGTCTCGACGTATATCTCGAACACTCAACTTATTATCTCGTTTGCAAGACTGGTGACACAATAAAATGACAATAAGTCTTGCAAGAATTATTATGCCATGTGTATGACTTATTACCGAGTTTCAAATTATTTTCTCTTATTGTCTCAAACACTGAACTTCTTATCTCACTTGAAAGACTTATTACACAATAAGTACTGCAAATACTTATTGTTGCATGTGTATGGCTTATTATCGAGCTCAACTTATTATCTCGTGTGCAAGACTTATTATCAAACGTTAGTCTGTTTATCTCGAACTAATTATCTCGTGAATAAGACTTCTTTGTATGCTTTAACTCATTCCCTCCTAGAATATGTTAGACCTAAACTCTTCGAATTAATTTACAGAAAAGGAGCATGAAATACCGGACAGGGGAATTTTAGAATTGTGTAGTTTTGAAACCATTGTGATAAATAGGGCATAAATTTTACTCCTATGGAGCAAATTCTCTGTTTATCACAATGGTTTCAAAACATGAGTTTTACAGAGGTGCAAAAACGTGTCAGTAGGAGAGAATGCATTGGGTTAAACAGATAAAGTACGAGTTTTACCTCATAGGCTATTTTTAGATCCAACCTCTTTGAATTAATCTAGCGAAAAGGAGCATCAACTAGAGAAAAGGAGCATTTTAGAACTTTGTAGTTCGAAACCATTGTGATAAATAGAGCATTTGCTCCTGTAGGAGCAAATGCTCTATTTATCACAATGGTTTCACAAAGTGACTTTTACAGAGTCGTCAAAAGTCGTCAATATGCGGAAATGGGTTAATAAATAGATTCTATGAACGTTTTGCTCAGCCCTCGTATACTATTGGCAACATAAATGACATTTAGTGGATGGCGTATTTCGGCGAGGGAATGTACGGATAAGGATCAACTTCACTGCGATGTTATAACACCAATAATTGATGATGATAAAGATGATGATGATGATGATGATGATGATGATGATGATGATGATGATGATGATGATGATGATGATGATGATGATGATGACGATGACGATGACGATGACGATGATGATGATGATGATGACGATGACGACGACGATTATTATTATTATTATTGTTGTTGTTGTTGTTGTTATTATTATTATCATTATTATTATAATAGTTATATCCTTATAATGTTTGTGGTGATAATGATAACGATCATGGCAATGTCGCTGATGATAGTGATATATAGGATATTGACGACGACGATGATGATGATTATCAGTGATACTGCTACTGCTGCTGTTGCTATGATGATTGTGATGTATTTGATTTTTATGAGGAGTGGGAAGAGACGGGAGAGGAGGACGATGACATTTCCATATATAGAGAGAAAATAACATGTACACATTTTGATCAAATCTATCTACCTTCTTTTGTCTTTGATTGCAGTCGTTAAACCGAATTCATCCACCTATGGGTTTCTTTGAAGCACATTCCTCAACCAAATCTTCTTCCACATTTATGTGTCATTATCTAGAGAGGAACATCCTGGGTGCAAGTTTAGTTCCACTAAAGCACTAAGATGAAACTAAGTGTGTGGATATTTCTTAATTTAAAATCTGTATCCACCAATGAGAAATCACCGCGTTCTAAGCTGCTGCCTATTGCCAAAAATGTGGTCTACCTGAATTTTTATGTTTATATTTCCTCCTTTTTGTTTAACACTTTCCCTGTTGAATATCCATGTAATAAATGACGACATCATGCATATCTATCAGTTGGAATTTATAAAGGTATATGTTCACATGAAATTGAAAGAATCTATTATGATTTGATGAGCAAACAGAGCAGATCCTGATAAGAGGGCTCCTACAGAAGCCGTCTGATATGGATCTATTTTATTTGCGAATGCGAGAAAAACGTTTATATGAAGGAAAGCGTTAACACAAAACCAAAAATAAAAACATCAACAACATAATCATAGCATCAAACAATTTGGATTCTGATGTAACGCCGAGCTACTCGGCGTCTCATTCAAGGTACAATCCGTTTGCATAGGTTAGCCCAATTCCATAATTGGCAGCGCAAAAGGTTATATACTTGTTTAAAAAAACAAAAACATTTCGGTTTCACATTTAGATAGAGTCCATAAGAGGCGTTTTTTAAGGTGTCATTGATCTCACGTTGTTGACTTCAAATGGCCTTATGTCCAGATCAGCGAAACACAATTAAACAATTTGTATACCAGTGACACGACCTCTACTATCATTATTATACAAATTAGTTAACCCTTTTAGGAAACGAGCGATCAATGTCCCTTTCAAACAGTGTAAACCCAGATGAGAGGGCTCCTAGAGGTTATGACACTTTCGTTTTAGACATCCATGAATATCCATGATAAACTTGATCTGTTTGAACCTTGGAGTAGTCCCTGTTTTAAAGATCTAACATTAAAAAGGTTGTCGACTTCATCGGCATCATAAAACGTGTGGTGATATCTAGCAGTTCGGCGTCTTATCACAACCTTGCGTACATGTATGTGTCGCGTATGTCCTGAACAATATCGTGAGCACTCTCCCTTTTCCTGCCTACATGTAGCGATCAGTATCGTTATAGGACATACTAGCGTAGCACCAACCTACAGCAGGATTTGTCGCCAATATGCTGACAAACAGTTTGGACCCTGATGAGACGCCGCATTATGCGGCGTCTTATCTGGATCCAAACTGTTTGCATAGATGCGGCAAATGATATATTTTTTATACAAGATATCATGCCAGACACGTCATTTAAGCTTGACCCTCTAATTGGAAACAATGATAAAATGGATAATGGCCAGATTAAGTTAAGGGAACATAGTAATTAACTTTGCAAAACAATAACAAGTGAAAACAGAAAATGCATTGTGGTAACAGGTTTAATATGAAAGCTACACGATGTCTGCTAAAACATGTGAGTATAAAATGTGACAATAAGATGATGGATACATGTGTACTGTTGAAATGAGAGAGAGAGAGAGAGAGAGAGAGAGAGAGAGAGAGAGAGAGAGATTTGTCATAATTATGTTTTTTGCAGGAGAGTCTCGTATCTGACAGCAGCAATTAAAACCTCCGCCAGTTTATCTAAATGGCTTCCTTTTATAAGGATTTACATATCATTTAGATCAGTTGGCGACAAGTATGATATTGCACGGTCATGCCCGTCGCTATTGAGACGGGCATATTATACCGTACTATATCCCACACGTGTCTTCAGCGTCCCAACAAAAAAGAGGTCTACGCATATGTCTGTAAGGCAGGTGGTATTAAGCAACCATCTGCTATTTAAGACTCATGCGTTCAATAAATAAATGGCCGCTTAAGACAGGTTCTGTTGTATTTTATATTTACTAATTTTACCAGCCGTAAAAAGAGTATATCCTTTGGACGACAGAAAACCGTCGTCTGCAAACTTGTCGTCTGCTATTTTTTATCGTCTGCTCATATTTTTTGCAGAAGTAGCACATTCTGAGTTTCCAAACAGGTTGGATCTTGATCAGACGCCGAGTAACTCGGCGTGTGATCTAGACCCAAACTGTTTGCATAGGTAACTGCAAGTTAGTGCTTTACGGTATAGTCGTCTGAAGGATCCAGTGCTTTCACGTAATATGTTTGGGAACGGAAAGGTAAATTTGTTTCCAAAAACGGATTGCACTTCTGGCAGAATTTTACTTAAGATTTTTAAAGATTGGCTAGTTATACGTTCGACTTCAGTAGACAGAATGATACATAATATCCAACTGCATGAACTGATTATTTTGTCTTGGATAACCGCACCTGGCCAATTTAATTTTGAAATTCAGACTAAACAATGTTAACCCTGTACTCCATAAATGTTCATGTAAGAACTTAATACATCATGAATATTAATTAGAGTAATTATAGAAACTGTAGAATCATATCTATATTATATCATCAGCAAACAGAGCAGACCCTCACCAGAAGGGTCCTATAGGATATGGGTCTACTCTGTTTCCAAAGGCGTAGAAAGGCGTATTTATGTTGTAAAGGATTAAGACGTTATGGATTATGAACACTTTTGAAAAATAACTACTTACAAAAAGCGTTACAACGACTGAAAAGGTAGTGAGAAAACCTTTTCGAAACCAAGGGTGTGTTTTATTTCCTAAATAATGATTTTGATTATACACGCAATCTTAATCACGATTGCTATGGTATTAAAACAATTAGATATGACATGTTGTATTAAACATGGCCGCTAAAACGTTCATCCCACAAACAAAAATACTCATTGGGTGTGCCTGGCAATTCTTCGAGTTCCAGAGTCGATCAGCTAATATTTTTGTCGAATAACTGGACAGCGACAATAACAAAAACTAAAACTATAAAATAAAATAAATAGTAATAACAAAAAAATAGATCTAATAAAATTAAATAAAAATATGTTGGGAACATATTTTACTTCGAGAGCAAATATAAATGCAACTGTTACTTCAACTGTTACCTTCCATAACCATTTCTAGAGTGGTTTGAAGTTGTGTCTCCTCTGCTGTCAGTGTAAGTTCCGCCATTTTGATTATGATAAGATCTTAATCGAGGTCAGAGCTTGATTAGTCTGATTAGAGAACACGTTTGTGATTCGATAAAAAAAAACACGACCGAATCACAATCATGATCTGTAATCCTGATTCAGATTTGCGATAATAAAACACATCCCTGGACTCCTGCATGTATGTGAAGGATAGTGCACGGTCTATATGCCCGGACGAGATAGCATAAGCGTGCGATATTATCCTTGTCGCCAGCTTATCTTACTGATAGGTAGATCCTTACACCTCTCTATAGTAAGAAATTATTCTATGAAATGTAGACAAAGGGCTGATGTTGTACCTGCAGATGACATATACAGATAAGACGGCTTAACCCTAGGCTCATTTGACGCATCCGCAAACAGAGTAGACCCAGATCAGACGGCTCCTATTGGAGCCGTCCGATCAGGGTCTGCTCTGTTTGCTTATGGTGTAATATAGATCTGATTCTACAGCTTCTGCCTGAGCCAAAATGTCCTGTGCTCATATGCCATTATAAAGAATAATCTTATTAATATTCATGACGTCATTATTTCCTTGATGAATATTCATCAGGGAAAGGGTTAACTACAGTACACCATGTGACTATCATAGTAAACTTGTAACCACAATGCATTTTCTGTTTTAACTCATTCTCTCCTATGCTATTTTAAGACCCAACCACTTTGAATGTATCTACCGAAAAGGAGCATTAACTAGAGGAAAGGCAAATTTTAGAATTTTGTAGTTTGAAACCATTGTGATAAATAGAGCATTTGCTCCTATAGGAGCAAATGCTCTATTTATTACAATGATTTCATAAAGTGACTTTTATAGATGCGCAAAAATGCGTCACTAGGGGATAATGTGTTAACTTGTAATTGCATAGGAAACATTCAACACCATGTGCTGTCTTCTTAAGCTGGCCATTATTCATTTTATCATTGTTTCCAATTAAAGGGACGGGCAAGTTTGTTATGTGAACACCTATTTAGGCATATTTCAGATAGCATATGCTGTATATAGGCGGCAAAGGGTGGCAGTCTTAGAATTTTGCACGTACGAGTATTGCAATACTGCAGAAATTCAGATAAAGGTGCGTACTCAAATACTAAAATCGTCATTTCTCCACCACACCCTATACTAAAGAGAAGTTGCAATACAGGGTATGGTGAATAAATAATGGAGCTATTCTTGAAAATGTTAACATTTACGCGTATTATCTGGACATCAGAATACTTTCTTCATTTCTGCACCGTCTCGTACTTTGGTTGACCGCAATGCACTTTGCCATTGACATCGTTAACGTCTACATACATGTACGATTTTCCGTGTTCAGCACCAATGCTGAATTACATGTAACCCATTCCCTCCCACTGACGCCCACTTTTTAAGCGAAACCATTTTGATAAATAGTGTTGAATTGGATAAAATGTACTTTTTTTTTTTTTTTTTTTTTTTTTTTACTCTTTATTTACTCATGTTACAATATCTGACATGTATAAACATACATACATACATACATTCAATACATACATATACAAACATTCAAATACATATACTCAAATAATATGAATAATTCTGTTTTCCCTCACATATTATGTCGAAATGCAGTATCTTACAAATGTCCAACGATTCCTTTCTTCAGACGATTCATATATTTCCCATGACAGCCGTAAATAATTTTTAATTCCTTCATTAGAAGGCTTAACCTTTTTTATTTTGCACAGGTAAATATATCTTTTTACTTCTAAAAATAAAACATCTAATTTGTGATCTTTTTGACATGATCCCAGCAATATACTCATGCTGTCAATTTTTATCTCAGGATCATATTGCAACATGTATTTTTATTTTTTTTTCGCTCTATAACTTGAGTAAGATATTGATTTACCTCGTATTTCCATTAACAGAGTTTCAATAAATAACTGATCATTAATAACAAAATGTATATCAGATCTCTTCATCATAAGTACATTATCCAGGTTATATACAGGTGCACAATATTGTAGAATAATATCATCTATTTTCTTATTTATACAGTTAATATATTCAATGTCATTCAACAAAGAATTATTAAACTTCCACAGTCCTTTACCATGAGCAATATGTGAGAAACACATTTCTAGCCATATAACAGAATGGTCAGATTTATAGCTGGCATCAACATCACATTTTCTAAAACACTTATTCAAATTATCGGTAATTAAAAAGAAATCAAGTCTACCTTGTTGTAAAGGCGAAAGTCTTCTCCAAGTAAATTTTGTATTATCTCCATGTAATTCTCTATATGGATCTATCAAATTCCTGTCGTTTATCTGCATTAAAACCTTTGTTCTAGCTTTGATGTTATTATTTGTAGTTTTATAGCCTTTATAGTCTTTGTAAGGATCTAGTACAAGATTAAAGTCTCCGCACAAAATAAATCTATCTTTTTCATCAAAAGAATCAATAGTGTTAAAAATAGTTGAGAAAAAACCTGGATCATCTTTATTTGGAGCATACACATTCATCAATATGAAAATTATATCACTGAAAACAAGTTCAACAGCAATAAACTGTCCATTACTATCCTTTTTAATATTTGATATTTTGATATCTAGAATTTTTCTAAATAAAATAGCTACCCCCTTTGCATTGTATTTTCCATGACTAAACGCACATTCTCCGTCCCACTCAGAATATATTGTCTTTTCAATTTCAGACGTAAAATGCGTTTCTTGTAAGCATAGTATATCAACTTTTTGATCCTTAAACAAATTAAAAATATCTTTTCTCTTTTTACAATTGTTCAATCCTCGACAATTGTAAGAATGTATTTTTAGACTACCCGCCATCGTCAATATAGAAAACATATTGTTCTGTGTTATCTGTAAGAACTACATTTGACTTGTTGAAACAAAAATCTATAATTTGCATGAAATATTCACATTTGTATCTTACAAAATCAATGATACTACAACACTCACATACATACATGACCCTACACGAACATATACAAACATGAAGAAAAAACAAGAAACACATAGCAACAAAAAAACACATGTATACATCAAGCAACGAAGTTTTTTGTTCATTTACCAAATATCTTTTTACATCTATCCTAAAAAGGACATTATTTCCATAAACGTATCCACCTTTAATAAAGAAGCGTCAACTGCGGATACGAGCGAAACACAAACGTAAATACCGTGTGCAGTGTTATATTGCATACAGAGTAGACTCAAATCAGACAGCATCTCTATAGGGACCGTATGACAAGTGTCCGCTCTGTTTGCTTACGAAAATAGAATAGACCCGACTTTTCAATTTCTTCCAATACCTAACATTTCTGTACAAGTACATGTATACCATTTTAAAACCTCAATTTATACATATTCTTATTGTCATTTCACTGATTCACTCAGTATAATAAATATAATTATGCGCACGAATTACAAATGCAAACGGCTTATTTTCATTTACGCATAAGAAACAAACCGGTCTTAGTTTCAGAATGAAGCCTATTATGAAATACTTCTCCACTATACAAGTACAAAATGTCTACATAAAACAAGTACAGTAAATTATGCTTTAATCAGGTCTGTCCTGTTTGCTACCCGTATTTTTACACAAACGTCTGCATTAGGTAAGTGTTTTATGTAACACTATTACTGTGCTACCCATACTTGTACACTATTAGGTAAAGATATAGCTCTGTATACAAGAGCAGACGCCAGACCGCTAATGTCACCCACTAAAAATGTACTTTGGTGTTAAATCACTGTACCGTCTACCGTACTTTGTTATTGAAATTGTTGTACCGTACTTTGTTATTGAAATTGTTATACCGTACTTTGTTGTTGAAATTGTTATACCGTACATTGGCGTTGAAATCAATATATCACACCTAACCATTCCCGTCATATAAACGTGTTTTAACGCATTTGCAAACAGAGTAGACCCAGATTAGACGGCGATCAGGGTCTGCTCTGTTTGCTAATGGAATTTGATAGAACTGGTTCTTTACTTTCCAAAATGGCTGCAATGCTCCGCCTTCCATATTTCATTATTTCTATTTTGACCATGACTATTCAGTAGGTATTGAAATTTGGAATAAACATAGAACAGGGAGAGGGTTAATGTTGAAATTGATATAGCGCACATGTTTGTTGAAATTGATATATAGAGAATCTTACATTCGTGTTCATTACAAATTGTTTTTATGAAACTGGTTTACTATAGTAATATGGCACAGGCCTTAGCGAGTATAATATTCATTATACATATGTCAGATTCTTTTTTTATCACATAACCCTTAAAGAGGAATACCTACAATGTACGCATATTTTCTATACCATCATAAAACTTGGTATTTGTTTTGCTCAATCATTATTATGAAGATTGTCGATTTGAACTTGTATCGAAAAATACCCATGTGATACAATATAAACCGATTTCATAAATACTTATTTGTTCTACAACAAAATATTATCGCCATTAATTTTTCCGTTCAAATTTCCGCGTTTTGCCGATGATCACCCGATCCATCCATTGTTTACGTAACAGTTTTTCTCGGAAGTGGTCGAACAGACACGAAACTAAAACCTAACCCGAATGAAACTGAAACATCGGGGAACAAAATCGGGATCGTCGATATCAAACGCATGAATGTTTTGTCATTTTCAACGTTTATTGGATAGGTTTTCTTGCGATATACTATTTTCAGCAAAGGAACAAATGAGTTTTGTATATTGTAGATATTTTTGAAACGCGTCGAATGTAGGGACTTCCCCTTTAAATCATAGAAAGTGAAATAGACTACATGTATATCTGACAGCGGTATCGGCCATTATTTACACCGAAGTACAAAATAATGCTAATTTGTATACAAAATGCACTAGTGCATTTCCGCGATTTACGGCACTCTGTTTCGGCACTACCACACAGCAGATTATGGGATAAAACATACTTTTGTATTGAAATTGCTTAAACATACCTTGGTGTTGTACTTTAGTGTTGAAATTGTTTAATCATACTTTGGTGTTTAATTTTAGTAGCGTTCTTTGGTGTTGAAATCGTTATGAAATATGTTGTTGAAATTTCTGTAGTGTACTTTCCTATTATAATTTGTTTAGCTCTTTCGCTGCCAATGTCGCTTCTGTGATAGCTCATGCAAACAGTTTGGATCCAAATGAGACGCCGAGTATCAGGATCCAAATTGTTTATTACTGTGACTATGTTTTTAAAAGAAAAATAAGAAATGTAAAAAAGGAAAATTGAAGCAGACGACAAAGGTTACAGATGCCAAAATTTAGCAGCGAAAGAGTTAAGCGTACTTTGGTGTTTCAATTGCTTTACTGTATACGTTGGTGTTGAAATAGTTGTTACTTACTTTGATGTGGAAATCGCTCTAGCGTACTATGGTTTTAAACTTGGTCTATCTATCTATCTATCTATCTATCTATCTATCTATCTATCTATCTATCTATCTATCTATCTATCTATCTATCTATCTATCTATCTATCTATCTATCTCTATCTCTCTTTCTATCTATCTATCTATCTGTCTGTCTGTCTGTCTGTCTGTCTGTCTGTCTGTCTGTCTGTCTGTCTGTCTGTCTGTCTGTCTGTCTGTCTGTCTGTCTGTCTGTCTGTCTGTCTGTCTGTCTGTCTGTCTGTCTGTCTGTCTGTCTGTCTGTCTGTCTGTCTGTCTGTCTGTCTGTCTGTCTGTCTGTCTGTCTGTCTGTCTGTCTGTCTGTCTGTCTGTCTGTCTGTCTGTCTGTCTGTCTGTCTGTCTGTCTGTCTGTCTGTCTGTCTGTCTGTCTGTCTGTCTGTCTGTCTGTCTGTCTGTCTGTCTGTCTGTCTGTCTGTCTGTCTGTCTGTCTGTCTGTCTGTCTGTCTGTCTGTCTGTCTGTCTGTCTGTCTGTCTGTCTGTCTGTCTGTCTGTCTGTCTGTCTGTCTGTCTGTCTGTCTGTCTGTCCGTCCGTCCGTCCGTCCGTCCGTCCGTCCGTCCGTCCGTCCGTCCGTCCGTCCGTCCGTCCGTCCGTCCGTCCGTCCGTCCGTCCGTCCGTCCGTCCGTCCGTCCGTCCGTCTATCTATCTATCTATCTATCTATCTATCTATCTATCTATCTATCTATCTATCTATCTATCTATCTATCTATCTATCTATCTATCTGTCTGTCTGCCTATCTCTCTATCTGTTTGTCTATCTCTCTATCTCTCTATCTATCTATCTATCTATATATATATCTATCTATCTATCTATCTATCTATCTATCTATCTATCTATCTATCTATCTATCTATCTATCTATCTATCTATCTATCTATCTATCTATCTATCTATCTATCTATCTATCTATCTATCTATCTATCTATCTATCTATCGATCTATCTATCTATCTATCTATCTATCTATATATATCTATCTATCTATCTATATTTATATCTGTTTGTCTGTCTGTCTGTCTCTGTCTGTCTGTCTCTCTCTGTGTGTGTCTCTCTCTGTGTCTCTCTGTCTGTCTCCCTCTGTGTGTGTGTGTGTGTGTCTCTCTCTCTCTCTCTCTCTCTCTCTCTCTCTCTCTCTCTCTCTCTCTCTCTCTCTCTCTCTCTCTCTCTCTGTATCACTTTCTGTACATATATCTCCCTCTATATATAGCTTTCTGCATGCTGACCCTCGTAAAACAACAATAATTGGAAAGCGGAAAACAGATGTGAAAGTAATTCAATATATAGTTATATTGAAGATTACTTGACGTTCACTGTGGCACATTAATTCTTCACTTTGATTCATTTTAATGTCGCCACTAATATAGTTTCAGACTAGATGTTGCTTAACTCTTTCGCTGCCAACTTTTGTCTTCTAAAAACTTTGTCGTCTGCTACACTTTACTCGGCGTCTCATCTGGATCCAAACTGTTTGCATAAGTAATCACAGATGCGACATTGACATCGACAAGGATTTAAATAATTTCCTCGTACATTTACACGGCTTTCTATGCCTTTAAATGTAGATAATACCCAGACCAGACTGCTCCTGTAGGAGTTGTCTGATCAGGATCTGCTCTGTTTACTTATGCAGTAACTTAGATATGAATCTACAGTCCGCAATACGACCAAACATTCCCGTGTTCATGTGACATGTATTTGCTATTTGTTATTGATTTCAGCCCTCTCATCAGGGTCTGCACATTTTGTCATGTTAAAAATGTTCTTTAGAAACATCCCTAAATATTCACCATGAGATTGACCTGTTTGAATTTTGGAATAGTCCATTTGAAAATCTCGGCGTTTTAAGGGTTAATGTTGTGGATTGGAAAAAAGTGGCAACAACAGCAACATGGCCACGCCCGGCAATGTTTACAAAGCGGAGAAGTACACTGGGTAAGATTTCAACGATATATGTGTTGGGAAAATATCAGAACATAGAACAGACCTTGAGTGGATGATAATTTTAGAAGACGAACTCTATTTGGCAGCGATATATAAAATCACCATTCATCATTTTGTCTCTTTCTTTCTCTTTCTTTCTCTTTTTTCATTTCTTTATTTCTTTTCTTTCTTTCTTTCCCTTTTTGTGTCACCTGCCGAGAGGCAGTGTGTCACTTAGGGATAATTTTTCCGTCGTCTGTCTGTCCGTCTGTCTGTCCGTTGTCTGTCTGTCTGTCTGTCTGTCTCTGTCTGTCTGTCTGTCTGACTGTCCGTCACACTTTCTTTTTTGGGCTGTCATTTCTAAACTAATCATTATAGAGCTTTCAAATTTCACACATGGAACAAGCATGATGAGAGGAAATGCCATGCACAAGGGCCACAACTCTAGCATCACTATTTTTTTAGTTATTCCCCTTTTTCATATTAACAATAAGTTTTTTGTGTCAGCTGCGAGCAGGTGACACATGTGTTCCTCCGAACACTCTTGTTATGTATATGTCGTTTTCTATTTCTTTCTTTCCTTCTTTCTTTCTTCCTGTGCTTAAAGCATATACATGTTTGTGTAGTCGTTTATGCATCCATCCTCCAGCAAATTTATTAACTATCTTGAATGCCCTTAGTTATAGTGTATGGCTGTTGTGTTTTATGCATTTCCTGTTGTTGCACTACGGTGCCTGGGTCCATGCTTATAAAATATTTTAGTTGAGTCTGAGTTCGTTCTCAAGCTTTTGATTGGTCAGATTTGAGCCAAAGGCTCAAATCTGACCAATCAAAAACTTGAGAACGAAATGTATTGAATATTGTGAAACAACTCGTGTTCCGCATAGTAAGGTTTAAATAAGTATCAACAGGTTATACGTAACAATTAAGTAACTATCAAGAAATAACGAATATGAAATAACTACTATGTACATGTATTAATAATTCATAAATAACTATCAAGCAATAATGAGTAAGAAATAAGTATATATAATAAGTATTAATAATATATAAGTAACTATAAAAAAAACAACAACACATGAACAATAATTAATAAGTACTAACAATTGATAAATAACTATAAAAAACAACACATAAACAATAATTTATAAGTATTAACAATTGATTAAAAACTATAAAAAACACATAAACAATCATTAATAAGTATTAACAATTCATGAATAACTGTAAAAATAACACATAAACAATAAGTAATAAGTATTAACAATTGATAAATAACTATAAATACAACACATAAACAATAATCAATAAGTATTAACAATTAATAAATAACTATCAAGAATTAACAAATAAGATATAATTACTAGTATTAAAACAGTCTATAAGTAACTATCAAGACATAACAAATAAGCAATAATTAATAAGAATTAACAATTCATAAAAAACTATCAAGAAATAACGAATAAGAAATAATTAATAAGTATTAGGCCTACTAATCTATAAATAACTATCAAGGAACAACGAATAAGAAATAATAAGTATAAACCGGAAATTAGACCGCATGGCTTCCGTATTACTTCAGACACACTCACCTTCATTTTACCCATTCCCTCATAGGCTATTTTTTTACCCATCCTCTTTGAATAAATCTACTGAAAAGGAGTATGTAATAGAAAAAAGGGGAAAACATGTATGTGGTGTTTTTCAAACCATTGAAACTATTTTGAAACCATTGTAATAAATAGAGCATTTTCTCCCATCGAGCAAATGGTCTATTTATCACAATGGTTTAAAATGACTTTAACAGAGACACCAGAAGGCGTCAGTAGAAGAAAATGGGTGAAGACATGCAAAGTGGTATCAAAATGTGTCACTAAAAGGGAATGAGTTAAATACTACTATTTTTTTCGCAATACAGGAGAACCGCTCCAACGTGACCACTTAAATAAGGAAACATGGTTGACTTTATAAGCAGATGCATGCTTAATGCATGGCAAATGTCATGGAGGAGACTCATAGGAATACATAGTGCTTTGCAAACAATACATATATAACGAGCAACACAAGAACTGCGAGCAACGCATGCGTTACGATCAACACACATATATTACTAAAACACAAGAACTGAGATCAACGCATGCGTTACGGTCAACACATGTTTAACTAAAACACATGAATAGCGAACATGAATTACTAACAACACATGCTTTACGAACAAAACATTTATTACTAAAACACATGAATTACGAACAACTCGTGCATTACGATCAGCATATGAATTACGAACAACACATAGATTACTAAAACACATGAATTACGAACAACACATGCGTTACGATCAGCATATGAATTACACTTTGATTACGAATATGAGTTACTAACAAAACATGCCTTACGAACAACACCTGCATTACGAACGACCTATGCATTACTGACAGCACATGAATTACGAACATGAATTACCAATAACACATGCATTATAACAGCACTATATCGGTCAATAGCTATACATAGCTAATGTTTACATGTTGTAATTATCAAACCGACTCTAAATAAATATTTGAATCTTGAATCTTGAATCTTGAACATGGACTGTGCATAAAACTTGAATTACTAGCGACCCGTGGATTACGAAAGACACGCGAATTACGTGCATACAACACCTAGGTCCATGCTTATAAAGCTTTTTAGTTGAGTCTGAGTTTGTTCTCAAGCTTTTGATTGGTCAGATTTGAGCCAAAGGCTCAAATCTGACCAATCAAAAACTTGAGAACGAACTCAGACTCCACTAAAACGTTTTTTAAGCATTGATACTGACTTACAAACAGTACATACATTACGAACAAAACGGGAAATATGAGCAGCACACCCACGATTGTCTATTCCACAATTTTCTGTTCTGTGTTTACTTCAAATGACAGGGGCATTACATCTCTTCCTGCTATGAACATGTGTGTGTTCTTTTTAATTTAACTGTTGAGAGTAACCCATTCCTTAATATAAACGCACTTTAACGCATTTTGCAAACAGAGTAGATCCAGATCAACCGGTTCCTATAATTATGAGTCGTCTAATCAGGGTCTGCTCTGTTTGCAAATGGGATTTGAAAGATGTGTTTTCTTTACTTTCTAAAATGGTTACAATATAATTATCCTCCTTCCATACTTCATTTTAACTACGTTATCTATGAATATTCAGTAGGCATTGACATTTGGAGTAAACATAGATTAGAGATAGGGTTAAAATACTTGCCAATCTGCGTAATGATCGCAGCTTCTCCTAAACTGGTCAAATACTAGCTATGGTCGTTACGCCGGCGTCCGCGTTGTCGTTGTCATTGTCGTCGTCCTTGTCGTCTGGCAAAACTTGAATGTTGACTATTACTTCTTTACTATTTATGCAAATTTTATGATACGTCACACGCTTGTTCAGCGTCATAAGGGCTGCAGCCGAACAGATGAGCGTGAGCACCCGCATGCAATTCTCTTGTTTTTAAACTTGATATTCAGAGAAGGGGGCCAAATTTTATTTTGTTTGCATGCTAAGGGTTAATACTATTACTTTCGCAGATTACATGGTAATATCAGAAAACTGAATTTCGAGTTCAATTGCGATGCTATGGCAACCCTTAGTATGATATGAAATCAAATTGTTCGCTTATGTCAGCCGGCAAGCGCTCGCTTGAACGATAGATGGCAATGCACAAAATCAATTTTATAAGCTAGGAATGCTAGGTATAGAAGCGCAATTTAAGTAAGATGGTTGTCGCCCGTTTATCCAGTTGGACCGCATGCGCAAATGTTCTGATTCCGTTGGAGAGTGAGAAATATATGTATACATATATAAATTTATATAGAGAGACAGCTTTTTGATAAAAAATGGATTTGGATAATTGCGGAATATCTTTTGCGCAACCGTCATAATGACGGAGACAGAAGTTCTGTAACAGTAAGGGCAAGCTGTTATAATTAAGCGACCAGTGAGACAGTCAGCGGAGTGTCAGTGTACATACAATTCCTGTGTGAGATAGATCGATTCCCGCGATGGCTGATTTTTATATCTCGCTAATTTAGTAATGGGCGGTGGTGATAGGCTGCGGATTTCTTAACTGTCACTGGATAGCCTCATCTCAGCGGAATCAGATTTTGTGTTTTTCTCGCCATTTAATTCGGTTTTCTTAGAGGCTTAATTTCAGTGAGCGGAGTGAATAAATTGAGTGGTGGATATATTGATTCGATTCATTTATATTTTGAAATATTCTACAGATATATTTTGTTTTATGTATTTTGAACATATTTAGGATTAACCCTTTATTTCATTTAACACCTTTCTACGTCTGTGCAAACGGAATAGACCCAGATCAGACGGCCCCTATTGGAGCCGTCTGACCAGGGTCTAGCCTGTTTGCTTTTGATATGCAGTCTCTATAACGGCCACTAAATTGTGTTAATTAGTTGGTATTTATGGGGTATTTACGGCAGGTGGTTGCTTAAAGCAAGGTGAAAGTAAAACAGAACGCTCCAATAGGAGCGTTCTGTTTTACTTTCGCCTTGCTTTAAGCAGCCACCTGACTTTAACACAAACTATTTGATGTAATTTAGTGGCCGTTATAGAGAGGGTTTACTGTAATATAGATATGATTCTACAGTTTCTACCATGACCAAAATTACAGTGTTCGTGTGCTGTTATTACAATTAATCTAATTAATATTCATGACGTCATTATTTCTTACATGAATATTCGTGGACTAAAGGGTTAACCCTTTACCTAATGATTAGTCATGTATACATGTAACATAATGACTGCGTGGCTATCAGTTTAGCTAACCGTTTTATAATGACATCGCGAAACGGGATTTATTTTTACATGGAACAAACTGCAGAGTCAAATTTACATGTTCAACCAGCAGGTAGAGTGTACCCTGATCAGAGACGGCTGTTACGGGGCCATCTGACCTGGGTCTACTCGTTTATCAAAACGTAAAAGGCATATATGAAGGCATATTAAGTTATTTTTATAAAATCTCTATACAGTTTATTTTATCTTGAATTATCTAACCTTTCATAAAGTTTGGAAAACATCCAGAATGGCGCGTTTGTTAGAAGATCTAGTTCAGCTCTACATATTTTATAATGCATTACATTAGCTATAAATATGAGCATATACGTACAATAGGTTGCTTAACATTTTCCCTCATATAAATGCCTTTTCACGCATTTGCAAACAGAGAAGACCTATGCCAGACGGCTCCTATATGAGCCGTCTGATCTGAGTCTGCTCTGTTTGCTTATAGTATAACACAGATCCCTATACAGATCCCTATATCCCTGTCTTTATTTTCTGCCTGAGCTACAACATTCTGTGTACATGTGTCATTATTAAGTTTCAAGTAATGACTATTCATGATGTTATTATTTATTACATAATTATTCAACAGGGAAAAGGTCTGAGTGCTTAACCCTTTCCTCCATAAATACACCTTTCTACGCCTCTGTAATTGTCACTTCTTGAAACCATTGTGATATATAGAGCATTTGCTCCTATAGGAGCAAATGCTCTATTTATCACAATGGTTTCAAAACTACACAATTTTAAACTTTTCCTTTTCTCTAGTAAATGTAGGTCCTTTTCGGTAGATTTATTCAAAGAGTTTGTATCTAAAAATAGCCTATGAGGTAATGGGTTAATAATTAAATCTTGCCCCCCCCCCTTTCTGAATATTTATTTAACAAAAAATGTTTCAAAATTTATCACTGAAGAAAATGATTTAATGACAAACAGTGCATACCCTAATCAGAGGGCATAATGCAACCTTTGATCTGGATGCACTGTTTGCAAAGATCCTATATACTCGCTTCATGCACACTAAGGGTTAAGAAATATGGGCATCTATACGTCAGCATTTATTTCTTAATTCTTGTTAATATGTCACACGTTGCGTTTCAATCAGTCGTTCGCGTTTGCATGAGTGACTTGAACTATTTTTCTGACCGACGAAAGAAATCATGATGGAATTAACATAATAAGCTGATTGTTCTCGACATATGATTGGATTACCCAGTGATTACGTCATGAATGCCGGATATTACGTAAGCACGGATGATAGTGATGACAGTCCACCGGAAGACTGGGAGGCGGCGAATAAAGGTATATATGTTGAACTGTATTTTGTGCATTTATATTACATGCCAGAGTTAAAAAAAAAAGCATTTAGCAAATCCTTAGTAAAAATACAGAAAAACCCCTCTAAACCGAACGTTCAAATAAGTATAAATATCAGTCTTAGAGACAGGTGGCAGCTTAATGCAGGATGAGCTTTCTGGATGACTTTCACCCTGCATTAAGCAGCCACCTGCCTAAACATATCCAACAACTTCTCTGCCAGAATTCCGGTTGAGAGGGGTTTAACTGTATTCTTATACATTTCTCCACCAAACCCTATATACTGTTACTACTATCTAGAATCGCCTCTCCGAGACAGGGTTTGGCTGGGAAACGGTAGTTGTTATAGTCAAACACAGTAAAACCTCTCTATAACAACCACTAAATTACATCAAGTGTTTTGCGTTTTAGACAGGTGGTTGTTTAAAGCAAGGTAAAAGTAAAACAACGCTCCTATAGGAGCGTTCTGTTTTACTTTCACCTTACTTTAAGCAGCCACCTGCCATACATACCAACTACTTAACGCAATTTAGTGGTCGTTATAGAGAGGTTTTACTGTACTGATTACATTTACAGTCCTATTATCTAGCACAGTCATCTTCCATGTCGGTACACTTTGTTTACCAGTCTTTCATACGTTGACTGAGTTATTGGCTGGGCGTCATTGTCATAGTGCAGCGGGAGGGTGCGTTTGAGAGCTGGGAGAGTGTATTTGAGTGGCGGGAGGGTGCGTTTGAGAGCTGGGAGAGTGTATTTGAGAGGCGGGAGGGTGCGTTTGAGAGGCGATAGGGTGCTTTTGGTGCAATACGCTGCGTTGTAACGTGTAATACGCACTTAGTATACCCATAAAACTTCTCACTTCATTATCTTCAATCCCGCTAAACGGTCTCTCTAGAAGGGCAACCATAAATAGATCTTAGTCCTGGTTGCTACATGTAGGGCGATAATTATGCAGTGCTCTCCTCAATGATTATTAGCAATGCAATAAAACTTGTCTAAAGTGACAATAAAAGAAGTATCCGGATCTTTAATGCATGTGCTAGCTTAATGCAAGACTAAAGTCATAGAGAAAAGGCCTGCATTAAGCAACGGCATGCTTTTTAAAACTCCTATGCAGCCATAACCATTTCCCTATTCTATATTTACTCCAAATGTCAATACCTACTGAACATTCATGGACAAACTAGCTATAATAAAATGAAAAAGGTCGAACATTGTAGCCATTTTAGAAAGTACATAAGCAGATCTATAAATTTCTATTAGCAAACGCAGCAGACCCTGACCAGATGGCTCCAATAGAAGCCATCTGATCTAGGTCTACTGTGTTTGCAAATGTGTGAAAAGGCGTTTATATGATGGAAAGGATTAGACGATTGTTACTCTTGTCTCGTTCTGCATTTAGCAATCACATGGTCTTATAAACCCCAAATATTATGCCACAGAGACGTTTTCAATTATCACCTACTGTTTTCCTATCGAACAGTTCACGGTAACTTATCTGGATGTGAATCGACATCTTTGTTGCATCTCTGCACATGCCATTGACCTTCTGCACGCTTTTCCCGAGAAAGATCCGATCATTTGATGTGATCACTGAAATCTTATTACCGGGTGTCTAACGCGTCATTGTGAGGCAAGGAAACACCAGCGAAATCTGATGACATAAAAATCAATGATAAAAATCGCCATGGCGGTTATGAAAGGTACAACAGCTGTTAATTCTATGAACATTGTATACTTGGTCAATATCTACAGAATGCAATGTGATATTAGATTAAACAATGCAACATATGTCACCCAAGCAACACAGACAAACACGGTCGACAATAATTATAATCCAGCAGATATTGAGTTTAGATACTATTTGTCCCGTATAATTACACTATGCCTTATTGCAATCACCAAACTGTTCCCAAATCCCTTCACACCATATATGCACCTTTTCACGCATTTGCAAACAGAGTAGACCCCGATCAGACGACTCCTGTAGGAGCCGTCTGATCAGAGTCTGCTCAGTTTGCTCATGGAATACTATAGACCTGGGTCCCTGCTTATAAAACTTTTAGTTGAGTCTGAGTTCGTTCTCAAGTTTTTGATTGGTCAGATTTGAGCCTCTGGCTCAAATCTGACCAATCAAAAGCTTGAGAACTCAAATCTGACCAATCAAAAGCTTGAGAACGAAACTCAGACTCAACTAAAAGCTTTATAAGCATGGACCCTGATTCAATAGTTTCTGCCACAACCAACAATCTCTGTATTCATGTTCCATTATAAACAAATCATCTAATATTCACGATGTCATCAATTCTTTCATGAATACTCACAGAGTGAAGGTTTAGATCTATGCATTGACACATTTACGGGAGAGACATAGGTTAGATGAATAAAGATTGGCACCATCCATAGAGGATCTGTTGCGGGTTGTCTTTTAAGATCACGTGTTCCGAAACGAGCCTTAGAAAATGTCACTAAGCGAGCCTTGGCCATCTTAATAACATTTTCATGGTGAGTTTAGGAACATGTGAATATAATAGACAACCAGATTATTTATCTCATATAACAAAAAAGTGTATTTTCGCCGTTTAAATGAAATTTAAACATCGATTTCCATGGTTTGACGTCATATATGACGTATGACGTCATATATGTTCTAAAATGATCTTACACGTGTTACAGATCAGAGAATCTTAACCCGTTGTTCTAACTCGGGGATAAGGGAAGGTGTGTGAGAAATATTTTTCTCCACCAAACATCATGTTCAAGAAAAGCAACAACCTTTTATTTATTCACCAAATATCACGTACAAGAATAGCAACAACCATTTGTTTCCCCACGAAACGCCATTTATTTGTCCACCAAACAGTAGATTCTATGTGCAAGAATAGCACCAGACATATATTTCTCCACTAAACTCCATGTATAATAATTGAACCAGCAATTAATTTCTCCACCAAGCAGTATGTACAAGAATTGCAACATACATTTATTTCTCCATCAGACACTATGTTCAAGATTACATGTAGGGGCCTACAAACAGAATCACACACGTATTGTTCTCCTGAACAAACAGCTATACAGATCTCATAGCTCCAGATAAGATGCATAAGATGCATAAATTAAATCAATTTCAGGAACAACTTCTTTATTTTTCCACCAAACCCTATACTGTGACCACTCTTTAGAATCGTCTCTTCGAGACGATTCTAAAGAGTGGTCACAGTATAGGGTTTAGTGGAGAAATGACGATTTTAGTATTTGGGTATGCACATTTATCTGCAGCTCTGGGTCTGGTATCAGATTCCTCCCATTGTCATACATATACTAACAGATATGCAGATTTGGTATCATCTACTTACTGATGTCCAGGATTGATATCAGCCACGTACTGTAGACGTGCATGTTCATAGTAAACCCCCTCTGATGCGACCACCAAAAAGGAGCATATTTCACAGTGGCAAAGACAGGTGGTAGCTTAATGCAGGACGAACGTTATGCAGAAAGCTCCAATAGGAGACAGCCATGTTTGGTCATTAAGTGGTCGCATTAGAGGGGTTTTACTGTACATTGTTCAGGTCTGGTATCGGATACTTACTGTTGTCATATACGAACAAACAGGTGATCAGGCCCCGAGGTTATAAAACGTTTTGCTTGAGTCTGAGATCATTCTCAAGCATCTGACCAATCAGATACTTGAGAATGATCTCATACTGAGACGTTTTATAACCTTGGACTCAGGTCTTGTTTATAAGATACAGTTGTCATACATGCACTTATGGATATTCCGGCTTGGATTTAGATACTTACTAATGTCATACTCATACACAAAGGACAAAACATTACTTTACTATACATTCGCCGATCTTTCAACTGTTGAATTGTATTTCTACCTTTTTAAAAGACCATTTATTTTTGACGAATCTTCCTCTATACCATTTCCAAAATACACTGTACATGTATATTCAATTTCGTTACAACAATGCTACTGCCAAGCCAAACAGTTCGGATCCTGATAGTACGCGGATGTAATCACAAAATGTTAGCATGAGAGCATTTGATCTCCATGAATATTCGTGTAAGAAATAATGACATCATAAATATTAACTAGATTAATTTTTTCTATGACAGAAACTGTACAATCTTATCTATATCATACAATAAGCAAACAGGACAGATCCTGATCAGACGGCTCCTGCCGGAGCAGTCTGGTCTGGGTCTACCCTGTGTGCAAATACGTAGAAATGCATACATACGGAGTAAAGTGTTAGAAGAATGTCTTGTTGCTGACTTTGCAAGAATTGCACACGCACGCGGGATTAGATTGAACGAGTGGCACCCTGGACTGGCATTCGAAATGCCTCTGATTGTAACATGTCTGCAATGATTATATTCATAAAAACGCATTGTGAATTACACGAGATTTGCACACCATGGGATAGCCTTATACACGGGACATGTTTGAAAAGGAAGTCCTAGAATACAAGGAACAGCATGTACCCGATATCGTTTTTCTAGGACTTACATGTACATAGCCTCAACGCTGAATGAAGGATTTAAGTCACACTTATCTTAAGCAACAAGTAGAAAGAAGTGTAAGTTCTGGCTCTTTAAAAGCAGTTGGTATCGTATTGTGGTACGAACGTCTTGCCACCAAAATGGAGCTTTCTGCATGACGCCAGTCCTGCATTAAGCAATTACAGTAAAACCCCTCTAATGCGACCACCAAAAAGAGACATAATTTTGGGTGGCAGAGGCAGGTCGTAGCTTATTGTAGGACAAACGTAATGCAGAAAGCTCTTTCTGTATTACTTTTGTTCTGCATTAGGCAACCACCTGCTTATAAAGACAGCTATGGATAATTTTAAGTGGTCGCATTAGAGGGGTTCTACTATACACAGTTTGTGCCATGATTAACAGGGCTACATAGGGTTTCGTGGAGAATGGATTTGTTTATCATTTGAGTACACACACCATGTAAGAGCCGTCTGACCAGGGTCTACTCTGTTGGCTTATGAAATAATATAGATAATATAGTATGATTCTGCAGTTTGTACTATGGTCAGTGTCACTAATTCCCGCAATTACAACAAGTTCCGGTTCGACCAAGCTATTCACATGCTGTTTACCAAGTCTCAGTCTGGTCCAATTTGTTCGTAGATGCGATTCAGGGCGATGTGTTAAATTATAGAAGCATGTACAAAGAAAGGTATACAGTAAAATCTCTCTATAACGGCCGCTAAATTACATCACATGTTTGTGTTAATGGCAGGTGGCTGCTTAAATTAAGGTGAAAGTAAAACAGAACGTTCCTATAGGAACGTTCTGTTATGCTTTCACCTTGCTTTAAGCAGCAACCTGTCCCAAATACCAACTAATTAACATAATTTAGTGTCCGTTATAGAGAGGTTTAACTGTATTCCTATTCCACTCAACGTACATTAACCCTCGACTCCATAAATCCGCCTTTCTACACCGTTGTAAACAGAGTAGACCTAGGTCAGATGGCCTATGATTCCAAAGTTTCGGCCATGGCCAAACATTCCCATGTCCGTGTTCTATTATAACAATATTTATTAGGACCCTGCATTTAAATGCAGGAGCCCTATAAGAATTACATTTTATGTCTCTCTGTCTGTCTGTCCGTCTGGTTATCCGCCCGTCAGTCTGTCCGACTGTCTGTCCGTCCGTTCGTCCAGCAGCACCTTTGATGTGGCGCGATAACTCAAACTGTAATTCACATTTTGGTTTCACATTATTGGCATATGCTTAGTATCATCAGAGGAAGACGCCTATAGTTGTTGGGTTAAATCAGATCACTATGTCTAGAATTATCTGCCCTTGATTAATAAATAAAGCCATCAACTTTTGTCAACACTTTTGATGTTACTCGATAACTCAAACAGTGCTTCACATATTGGTTTTATATTAAACCCATTCCCTCATATTGACGGCTTTTGACGACTCTGTCAAAGTCACTTTGTGAAAACATTGTGATAAATAGAGCATTTGCTCCTACAGGAGCAAATGCTCTATTTATCACAATGGTTTCAAACTACAAAATTCTAAAACTTTCCTTTTCTCTAGTTATTGCTCCTTTTCGGTAGATTGATTCAAAGAGGTTGGGCCTAAAATAGCTTATGATGTAATGGTTTAAGGGCATATGCTTGGTATCATCAGAGGACGAAACCTAGGGTTTTGGGGTTAAATCAGATCACTATGTCTAGAGTTATCTGCTCTTGATTCATCAAAAATGCCATCGACTTTTGTCATCACTTTTGATGTGACGTGATAAATCAAACAGTACTTCACATATTGGTTTCATAATAAGGGCATATGCTTAGTATCATCAAAAGAAGACGTATATAGTTTTTGGGGTTGCATCAGATCACTATGCATAGAGTTATCTGCCTTTGGTCCTACTAGGTCCTCTCTGACTGAGTCCGTTAATATTGATACTGTTATTATTTCTCGTATGAAAACCCAAGGAGTTAAACGTTACAGAATGCAGAAACATTCCGAAGCATCCGGCTACACTCATTCAGCACAGTATCAAGTAGCTGGACATGTCTATTTTGATATACAGTAAAACCTCTCTATAACGGCCACTAAATTGTTTTGATTAGTTGGTATTTAGGACAGGTGGCTGCTTAAAGCAATGTGAAAGTAAAACAGAACGCTCCTATAGGAGCGTTCTGTTTTTCTTTCACCTTACTATAAGCAGCCACCTGCCTTTAACACAAAATGCTTGGTGTAACTTAGTGTCCGTTATAGAGAGGTTTAACTGTACAAGCAGCTAAACGTTTCTGTCTATTGTGGGAAATTAACATTTAATTATGTCTTTACCTGAAAACTGTGTTTCATTATATGCCTTCAAGTCTGCATGCATACCAAATATTATTTAGCTTATTTTGTTCTTCTTGAAGGTCAATTGCTTTTTGCAGCGCTACATTAAAATACATAATTATATTTACTCCTAACGAAAAATATCAGACGAATTGCATTTGATACAGTATACCTCTCTAAATCGGACGTTATATTTGGTATAAATATCTTGGAGATAGGTGGCAGCTTAATGCAAGGTGTAAGTCATGCATAAAGCTCCTCTAGGATCATTTATTAGTAAAAAGGATTTTAGGACTTGTATACTTTTGAAACCAGTGTGATAAATAGAGCATTTGCTACTATAGAGCTAATGCTCTATTTATCACAATGGTTTTAAAAACGACCTTTTCAGAGACGTCAGAATGCGTCAATATGAGGGAATGGGCTAAGACATTTACTACTATAAGTATATTGTTCTGCACTTCATCCCATCATCATCACATTTTCCATATGCGCTATGACCTTTTTCAATGACGTAGTGACATTAAGCCGAATTCATTCATCCATCCATTCGTATACGTTTAAGTATCAAATAGAGATGATGAGTCAGCCAGTTGTTTGTTGTAGGAAGCACCCTTTGAATACTGAATGTTGATAATGTGGAATGGGTCATCATTGTTTATTGGTTGAGTCCATTCTGTGCGAAAGGGTATAAATAGTGCAGAACCTGATCAGAGGGTTCCTCTAGAAATCTATTTCCTGCATTTAACCATTTCGGCGCCAAATTTTAATTGTCGTCTGCAATCTAATTTTGTTAAACCATTCGGTAAAATAAGGAAAATGAGATAAATGAATACAGAATTCGAAGGAATAAACCACAGAACTAGAACTAGAGATTGAGACAAAAGGTGAATTCCCTGACACTGCACTATTTGTCGTGGTGCATTTTGTTTTGCGACATTGGCGGTGAAAGAGTTAAAGGGTTAACCCGTCTGCTGCAAAATAGTGTCTGCAGCATTTGTCGTCTGCTGCATGCTTCTTTGTTGTTTTTTCTTCACCTTTCTTACAAACAACAATCACAGCCACAAACAGCTCGAGACCTGCTCAGACGACGAGTTACTTTCATCTTATATGCGAAATTGAGCGCACCGGAAATGATAAATGCTAATTACTTACTACATAGGCTGGGAACGCACACTATGCGTGAAATCGCATGACTGACTGTTGCTAAGTACTGTAAAACCGCTGAGAACTGGAATTTTAATAAAGAAGAAGTAACGTCTATTTAGACAGAGTCTTCTTAATGCAGAATGAAAGTCATGTAGAAAGCTCCCTTCGGAGCTTTCTACATGAATTTTATCCTACATTAAGCTGCCACCTGTCTTAACCCATTCCCTCATATTTACAACTTTTGACGACTCTGTAAAAGTTACTTTCCTACAGGAGCAAATGCTCTATTTATCACAATGGTTTCAAACTACAAAATTCTAAAAGTTTCCCTTTCTCTAGTTAATGCTCCTTTTTGGTAGATTTATTCAAAGAGGTTGTATCTAATAATAGCCTATGAGGTAATGGGTTAAAGCCCGGTATTAAAACTGATTTGAGCGCCTGGTGTACAGGGGTGTTACTGTATCGTTACGACATCATGGTACAGTGACTGCATACTATTTGTTCTACTTACATCTCTATTATCTCGAGAAAGGAAGCACTCCCATCTTTTATAGAATGAAACTTTCTTTAGATCATTGAAGTGATGACAGGCGGTCTCTATATATAGCACATTGGCATTTATACATTAAAGTAAATCCTCTCTAAAACGCACGTTAAATTTGGTATACATATCAATCTTGGAGACAGGTGGCAGCTTAATGCAGGATGAAAGTCATGCAGAAAGCTCCCCCAGGAGCTTTCTGCATGGCTTTTACCCTGCACTAAGCAGTCACCTGCCTAAAAGGATCTAAAATCCGATCTACTAGAATTCCGGTTTAGAGGGGTTTTGCTGTATATCTAGGTCGGGATATGTTCTGTGTGATGAATGATTAACAGTCGTCTGATTCGACAGCTGCTACATTGGCAAAAGTAAAATCTGGTTCATATACCATGGCTATACAATATTACCTGTCCTAAGTGGCCATTCATTTATTGAACATAGTCTTAAAAAGCAGATGGTTGCTTAATACATGTCAGGAGTGATGCAGAAAGCTCCTATAGGAGCTTTCCGTATTACTCGTGACCTGCATTAAACTACTACCTGCCTTACATACTCATAATTGGACATATTTGTGATGGCCGCTTAAGACTGGTTCAACTGTATTCATAATAATCTAAGTACTGTTTATAAACTAATTATTTCTGACACGAATATTCACTTGAGAAAGGTCGAAACGTGTAGTTTGTTGTTGGCGAAAATGCGATGAAATGAAAAAAAAACAACAACCAAAAACAACAAGAAAGAAAACAAAAAAATTATGAAATCTCTTGACGAAGACTTGCATAGTAAAGTGAAGAAACCACCCGTTTACGTAATTTCAGAAGTCCAGATGAGATGCGTAAATTAAAACATTTTCAAGAATAATATTTCTCCATCAAACCGTATGCTGTGACCAGTATACTACTCTTTAGAATCGTCTCGAAGTGTGGTCGCAACATAGGGTTTGGTTAAGAAAAAACGATTTTAGCATTTGAGTACACACTTTTATCTGTAGCTCATACATTGTTGTAAAAATAGCTTAACCCTTTTACCGCCGATGTCGCATAAATGCACCACGACAAATAGTGCAGTCCCAGATCAGACGCCGCCTTTTGAAGGCGGCGTCTGATCAGGGACTTCCCTTTTTGTCTCCGTCTCTAGTTCTATATATATATGTGGATTATTCCTTTGAAATTTAAATTTATTTATATCATTTCCTTAATTAAGCTAAATATTTTAACAGAACTGGGTTGCAGACGAAAATTAGAAATTTGGCGCCGAAAGTGTTATATGCATAAGGTTTACATTCATACATGTACATGTATGTATGTACAAACATTGCTGTATAATTCTATTTGTCTCATCATCATCCATTCTCTTCAAAGCTTAGGTATATGGATATTTTCTGAAAATGTCGCTGCACGTGTCCACCGAAGCACTATAAGCACTGTAGCCACTGACTGTCCAGGTAACTTGCAATCTTAGATCCTGACTGGACGTCCATTTTGTTCGATGACTCATAAGGATTCAAGCTATTTTAACCCATTCCCGTAATTAACGTCTTTTGACGCAACTGAAAAAAGTCACATGTTGAAACCATTGTGATAAACAGAGCATTTCCTCCATAGGAGCAAGTGCTGTATATACCACAATAGTTTTAAACCTACACAATTCTAAACTATTCCCCTTTCTCTGCTCTTTAGTATTTTAAACTAGTCCTTTTTATCTAGTAAATGCTCCTTTTCAGTAGATTTATTCAAAGAGTTTGGGTAAAAATAACCTATGAAGGAATGAGTTAAAAGCATATAGGGTGGCAGGGGCCTACACTGTTTGTCACGTTACATTTTCTTTAAAATATCCATTGTTTAATGTAGGGCAAAAGTAATACAGAAAGTTCCTATACGTTTCATGTCAGGGACCGTGCTGTTGATCTGTTGAGATGGTGTCAAATTTCTGTGATTTAAATGCATTTACAGTAAACCAGGAGCTGTCTCATCAGGGTCTGCACTATTTACAAGTTGATTGTGCAACGAGTGCACTCCACAGCAGTGATTGCACAGCGAAATACTTGTACACAGTGAAGATATATGTAATTATACAACAGGGCATGGGTAAAGAAGGAGACATGTATTTTAAAATTCAGCAAGAGAAGGGTTAAACCGGAATTTCCCTAAAATAATTTAAGTCATTCTAGACAGGTGGTTGCTTACGGCAGGGTGAATGCCATGCAGGAAGCTCATAGAGGAGCTTTCTGCATGGTATTCATCCTGCATTAAACTGCCACCTGTCGTACAGACCGGCATTAATACTAGTTTGAAGGTCATGTTTATAGAGGGGTTACTGTACAGTAAAACCTCTCTATAACGACAACTAAATGTGTTAATTAGTTGGTATTTTGGGCAGGTGGTTGCTTAAAGCAAGGTGAAAGTAAAACAGGAGCGTTCTGTTTTACATTCATTTTGCTTTAAGCATCCACCTGTCTTTAACACAAAATACTTGATGTACTTTAGTGGTCGTTATAGAGAGGTTTTACTGTATTGTGTTTTTACCAAAATGTGGCAGATGAAACGAAATTACCTTACATTAATCAACCAGTGTCCTTAAAAAGAGTCTAAGGCAACTAAAGCAATATTAGAATGAGTGAACAGAGTCGAACAACACTAAATGTAAAAACTTAGAGACAGAACCGCTGGGTAATGGTATAAAATTATTATGAGTATGGTCATGATTATAATTATCATTAGATAGTAGTAGTAGTTTATTAGTAACTTATACATATAGTATCTCGTTACATATATAATCAAATCAAAACATCTTATCAAATCGAGTCACATGGCAAGAAATGTAAGTAAATGCACCAATGAGCTGCATTGTATCATAACAGAATACAATTACACCATGTCCTATATGCAGAAATTAAATCGACCACGTCTTTTAGTATGAATGGCAACTCATTAGTAGGCATTTACAACACATCCGATTAAGACGTTCCATAGAAAAAAACACATAGTACATTAAAAGGATACAAACTGACATAGTAGTAGTTGTAGTAGAAGTAACATGTGGTGGTGGTGATGATGATTGTAACAGTCGTAATGTGGTAGGGGTAGTAGGTAGTAGTGGTAGTAATAGTAGTATTAGCAGTAATAGTGATAGTAGAGGTAGTAAGAGTTGTAGTAATGGTAATAGTAGTAGAAGTAGCAGTAGCAGTAGTAGTAGTAATAATAATAATAATAGTAGTAGTAGTGGTGGTGGTGGTGGTGGTAGAGGTTGGCAGTAGTCGTGGCCGTCGTCTCTCACCCAAATGGGATTACATATATATTTTTAAAATTTATCTCTTTATGCAATAACTAGAAAGAAACCGATTCATCATATAACTTGCAAGATTAACTTAATGATTGCAAGAGAGTTGGCATGACCTGGAGAGGCAAATGAATTATTTAAATGAAGTTACATGACATACAAACTAAAATAGACAACTGAATATATATTCCTTTCTGTCTGAAAATATCTTTGCAATCTGCTGAAAGCTAAAAGCAACTGGCTGTGCAATACTCTCACAATGGTAATTATTACAACTAAACGGTCATTCTGCATGCAATACTGTATGTGAAGTATCATATTATGTCCCTCCTGACAGACTGTTAATGTGAAAACAAGTCAATGGTTGATAGGAAGAAAGGATTATGTGACTGTCTCCAGGGCAAATATTGGCCAAATTTAATAATATTAAGTAAAGGCCTCGAACTTTTGCTGAAAACCTTTAGCTTGCTAAATAAAACTTAGTTGTCTGTTTGTCATCAACATCAGCTACTAAAGCAGTCCTTTTTTCAATTTAATGTCTTTTAAATGATTTGGGTATCAAAGAGTCTGGTCCCCGATGTAACACTGAGTTACTGATCGTCTCATTTGGATCCGAACTTCTTATAAAAAATAGTTCTTAGTATTATCGTAGCATGCTAAACACTAACACAGACTAGCTAATCTATAGAAATATTTCCAGAAAATTTGAATCCTGTATTTCTGGATGGATTTCACAAATTTCGAATGTAATTACACGTTGAAAAATAATATGTGTATGATAGCTTCGTTCAAATGTCCTAACATCTATCCTAACGCATTTGCTCCCACGATTCCATATATGGGACGTAGGCAAACAGTGTAGACTCTGATCATACGCCGCTTAATGCGGCGTCTGGTCAGAGTCTACACTGTTTGCTGATAGGAATTTCAATATAAAACAAAACTAAATTGAAAATTTAGGCCAGGCACCCCTTAGATAAAAATGGACTAATCCAATATATAAACATGGAAGAATCGACTGGGAGCAAATGGGTCAATGGTTTAAATGCTTATTTGTCAGAATAGCAAACTGTCAATGTCAATCAAGTCAGTTAATGGACATTACAAGGTCACTACAAGGTCACTAAAGCAAGACAGGTTGCAATGCTCCGGGAAAGTAAGGATGAGACAATTAGAGAAGTTGGGATACTAGTGAATACTGGCAGGAAATGGAAGGCAGCAGAGGACGTACAGGAAGCAGAATCACGTCTACGACATGGTGATATAGTTGACACAGTCACTAAATGCAGATTTGGACTGTGTGTGTGATAATATGCCAATGTGACCAATAGCTACAAGAGCTCAACGGAGAGAACGGGCACAAACAGAAGTAAAACAGATGGAAGAAGAAACCAGAGAAACACTGGCTGTCTCATTAAGCAAGTATTCACAGTGGCTGTACTGGGATGGTATACAGCAGAGGGAACTCACCTGGAATGACATCTGGAAGATGTACAACCAGATAATCACCTTTCTTACGAAGGATGTGTACAATGTTCTCACATCACCATGTAACCTGCAGAACTTGGGATTAACAGAAGACACCATCAGTAGGTTATGCGGAGTATTGGCAAGTCTTGAACATGTATTGCCATCATGTATTGCCTTCCAACGCCTTTGCAAACAGAGTAGACCCAGATCAGATGGCTCCTATATGAGCCATCTGATTAAGGTCTGCTCTGTTTGCGCATGAAATAATATAGATATGATTCTATATTTTTTTCCATTAGCTAGAATTCATTCACGGAGGAAAGGTTTATAGATGGTGTCATGACAGGGTCCTCTCAAAGCTCGGCTCTACATTAAATACGACACGTAGAGAGAAGAGGGCCACAGAGAAAGGCCACACCTTTATGTATTTGAGCAGGAGTGAAAGCAGCTGCAACACTACGACGTAATTACAGGTGCCTTGTAGCAACATATAGCAACTGGTAGATACAAGCAGACCTACGTCAGCAGCTGAAGTATCCCCACCACAAAAGAACAGATACTTATTATTGTCCAGCCAAAGCTGGAAGTCATAATGGTTGAAACTCTCAGTGTCATGGGAGGAGAGGATAATAGAAACCTTTCAGAAGAAGATGGATGGATAGCAGTCGTGGTAGACGAATGCAATGCATGGAAGACATGATGCTTCCTTGTTAAGGGTTGTAGTAGACATATTCCAGCACAATCTCTGTGGCAAACTTTTAACCCTTCGCTTGCTATTCACGTCAATATACCTACCTGTAAATAGTGAAGACCCAGATGAGACAGCTCCTGCAGGAGCTGTCTCATCAGGGTCTGCACTATTTACAAATTGATTGTGCAACCAGTGCACTCCATAGCAGTGATTGCACAGCGAAATACGTGTACACAGTGAAGATATATGTAATTATACAACAGGACATGGGTAAAGAAGGAGAAATGCGTATTAAAATTCAGCAAGAGAAGGGTTAAGCTATGATGAATCACGGGATTCACCGGCCAAACACTGATGAACACCACAGCAGATATATCACGAGGAGTAGAGGCATCCTTACAGTGTATATGGAGGAAGAGGGAAGATATATTGCAGAAGAAGAAGTAAACGCACACAGGTGGTACCACCGCGACAGGTAACGTTTACTTTGAATATTCGGGGATTTATTTTAAAGAAAAATGTAAAGTGATAAATAGTGCAGATTCTTATACGAGGGTTCCTCCAGGAACATTCTCATTTGAGTCTACCCTGATGGCATTGGACAGGACATTTTGTGACTCGTTTTCGGCACTGAACTAGTTAACATTCTGCCGAAGTGTGTAAACGTCCTAACAAATTGACCCATTGTCAGGAAAAGGGGACTTGAAGCTGTGGCCTTATTCAGTTTCTAAACAGCTTTTTCTTGGATTTCATTTCTTGTAATTGATCAAAGTTTCACATAGTTTGGATGTCTAAAACAATTGTCTGAGTGTCACGTCACTTATTAAACACAATTACCCATTGTCAAACATCAGACAAATTGGCTGTCTCTCATTGATAAAACACAAATACCCACTGTCAGATATCAAGATAAATAGGCCGAATGTCGCTGATTAAACACAAATATCCATGGTATTTTTGGTCCAATATTAATTTACTTTGCATTTTTAACATTTTAATAAAAAGTTGGTCTCTGTTGGGATTTTCCCCAAACTTGGGAAAATGTAACCTATTTTGTATTGGGAATGGGTCCTAACTGACCTTCGTAGATACCAGAAAATGCCTGCTGTAATATGTCAGGATAAAGAGAATGAAAACAATTGATTAACAAACTCCCTCATCGTTAGACGCCAGGATAAAGGGACTGGGTGCAAACAGCTGAACAAACAAACTTACTCATCGGATAAAGGGACTGAGAGCAAGCAGCTGAGCAATCAAACTTACTCATCGTCAGATGTCTGGATAAAGGGACTGACAGCAAGCAACTGAGCAAACAAACTTACTCATCGTCAGATGTCTGGATAAAGTGACTGAGAGCAATCAGCTGAGCAAACAAACTTACTCATCGTCAGATGTCTTGATAAAGGGAGTGAGAGCAAGCAGCTGAGCAAACAAACTTACTCATCGTCAGATGTCTCGATAAAACGACTACTGGTCAAAGTAACATACCCATTGTTAGATGCCAGTATGTTTAACCCATTACTCCATTACGCCTTTGCAAACAGAATAGACTGAGCTGAGATCAGACGGCTTCAATAGGAGCCCTTTGATCAGGGTCTGCTCCGATTGCTTATGATATGATATACAGGTATATATGATTTTACAGTTTCTTTCCTGGCCAAATATTCCTGCCAAAGTGCTATTATAACAATTCATTTAAATACAGTAATGCGACCACGTAATAAACAGTAACTGGCGTTGTTTAAAGCAGGTGGTTGATTAATGCAGGACGAAAGTAATGCAGAAAGCTCCTGCTTTCTGTATAACTGTCGCCCTGCTTTAAGCTACCACATGCCTGTGACACCCAGAATTATGCCCCTTTTGGTGGTTGCATTAAATGGGGTTTACTGTAGTAGTCATGCTGTCATTGTGAAAATGCATGGAGAAAAGGGTCAAGGGACTGAGAACTCAGAATCCAAAGGCTTAAACGGAACGTTTATGAAAAGGTTACATTTAAATTATCTTAATGTATATCCGTTTCTGTTGATATTAGAGTCAATGATGCAAGATAAAATGCTCATGATTGTGTCATCAATTTCTTTATCTCATCCACTGTTTAATATGCTGATATATTGTGTTATTGATTTAGCAGAAGTTTTGTAACACTTGAGAATATAAAACAGCTATCTGAAATTAAAATCTGTTTCCACAAAGGATATCACAAGATAAATAATGATTTTCTTGGTGGGCTTTAGAAACGTTTAATGTATCTTTCAAGAAACAGTTCGTGTGATTTGTGCCATGCATTTCATTAATATGAAGTTTTAAACTTCAGGTTGGCCTTGGGCACCTCGTGTTTTATGCTCTGCTATAACATATCATTTATAAATATCTCATTACATCTTTTTTTGCATTGGTGGTTCTGATGGCAGTGTTGCCTTCCAATACGAGACTCGGCATAAACTGAGAACGAATAGTAAAAAAAACAAGAGGCAGATTATGGTTAATCTATGATATTGAAGAATTATGTTCCTTTTAAAATTGTTTCCGTAAACAATTCATTGTCTGTCATTTACCGAAAGACCTCTTGGTGTTTCTGTCAGTGAAATAATAATAACGGGCCGTGTAGATGAGCTTATGCAGCCTTTCAGATAACAGTGCGTACCCAAAAACTAAAATTGTAATTTCTCCACCAAACCCTATACTGTGACCATTCTTTAGAATTGTCTCTTCGAGATATCGAAGTTCAACTGTATATCGAAATTCGGTTATCGAATATCGAGTGCGACTGTATTCTGTTTATGTGCTTCAGGAAATCAGCATGGTAGCATTGTATTGCAGGAAACTTTTTTTCTTTCAGAAATATTCCAGCGGTGTGATGGATAAATTACAGACCGAAAAATAGAGCCACGTCAAAAACTAGACAAATATTCATAAAATTGCATTAGAAGGTTTCCATTAGCAGCCTTGTACATCAATAGCACTGTGTTTTAAATATAACGATATATCTAGATTATTTTTTCCAATAATTGTATCTTTCAGATGTAAAATAGGCAAATACGTTTAAAACTTTGAGTTTTACGTTTTTCATTATATGCGATCTTCTTTCATTTTATTCATAATCATTTCACAAATTTATCGATGAATCGATGGTAGATATACAAGGGGTGTAGCTACCGTTACGCACTACGTACATGCGTAACACCAATCCGAAAGGTGAAAACATTATTATTGCCAAAATGGAATACAAATCGAAGGCTAAGGGGCAGACATTGATACACGTTATGTCTTGCCATGTAAGCTTTAACCCATTCCATCATAGTGACGCCTCTGCAAAAGTCCCCTTTTGAAACCATTGTGATAAATATAGCATTTGCTCCTTTAGGAGCAAATGCTCTATTTATCACAATGGTTTCAAATCGTCTCCAGGGGAGCATGCCCCCGAACCCATTTAAACACTCCCCCATATTGCCGCCTGTTGTCACCTCTTTAAAAGCTACCTCTAATTATCACAATGGTTTCAAAACTACATAATTCTAAATCTTCCCGGGGAATCATGCCCCCGGACCCCTATAGAACGGTACGTACATAATATTTGGATTCAGCTGCGCCCCTGAATACTATATATAACCCCCGAAACCGTAGATGAATGTGTGCACTGCACAGCACTACAACCCTTAATGAGGAGCTAATACACAACTGACGTAACTATTGTACAGTAGAACCTGTCCTAAGCCGCCGTTCATTTATTGAACAGAGGAGTCTTAAAAACAGGTGTTTGCTTAATGCAGGACAAAGGTAAAGCAGAACGTTCCTATCGGAGCTTTCTGTATCACTTGTGTCCTGCATTAAGCTACCACTTGCCTTAGACATTAGACATCTTTTTGATGTTCTATTAAGACAGATTCTACTGAATAAATCGTTTATAAGAGATTGCAGCATGCATAATCATTTACGAAATTATTTAACCCATGTTAAATGCGTGTTTTCACCATCATTATCCATGCTCAACAAACATCAAATCACTCGAGCAAGTACTTCTCGCTGTTACCATTATTTCGCTTACTGATGTTTTCTTAAACCTAATGCACGTAAGCAAGTATTTTTCGAAGTTACTATTGTTGACCTCATCATGTAATCATGAACAAGTGATTTTTACTGTTGCCATTGTTGACACGGAATCCAGCGCACTCACCCTGTCGGTGCTAAATTTCTAATTGTCGTCTGCAATCCAAGTTTGTAAATCATTGAGTAAAATAAGGAAATGAGATAAATAAATGCAAATTTCAAAGGAATAAAGCACATATATAGAAATAGAGATTAAGACAAATTGTGAAATCCCTGATCAGACGCCGCCTTGAAAAGGCGGTGTCTGATCTGGGACTGCACTATTTGTCGTGGTGCATTTGTGAGACTGCGACGGTGAAATGGTTAAGAAATGCTTCTCGCTGTTACAATTGTTTGACCGTCTCATGTTTTCTTTAATCCAATTCACTTGAGCAAGCATTTCTGGCTGTTATCATTATTTGAACTTCTCATGTAATCTCTAATCAAGCTCTCGTCATCGATGCGTCTAAAATCCAGCTCACTTAAAAGTACTTCTCGTTGTTGCCATTGTTTGGCGTCCTTTGGCTGTTTTAATCCAATTCAGTTGAACAATTGCTTCTGGCTTTATCCATTTGCTGGCATTCTCGTGTACTTTAACTCGACTCAGTGGATCAAGTGTCTCTCGGTACTACAATGCAGCGCAGTTTCAGAGCTACAAATAAAATTGTGTACCCAAATACTAAAACGGCCATTTCTCAACAAAACCCTGTACTATGACACTCTTCAGAATCGCCTCGTCGAGACGATTCAAAATAGTGGTCAGAGTACAGGTGTTGGCTGAGAAATGAAGAAGTTATTCTTGATTTTTTATTAAATTTACGCATCTTATCTGGAGCTCTGAATTATTTATTATGCTACAAAGTGTTTGATCTCCATAGGTAGTCTTTAACCTAGCTCACTTCGTGCTCTTACTTGTGCTTGATATCCTGGTATCGGTTTAACCAAGCCTACTAGAACAATTGTTTCTTTTACCAGTTTTACCAGTGCTCGACATTCTCATGTTGTCATGACCACGCGCTCCTTCTTGTAACCATTGTTTAACATCCTCATGTTTTCTCTTACCCAGCTACTGTAACATGAATACGTGCTTCTTTATGCTACCAGTGTTCGACATTCTCATGTCGTCTTCAGCACGTCCTCTTGTTTACCAGTGTTTGCCATGACATACACCGTCTTTTACCCAGCTCAGTTGAGTACGTGCTTCATCCTGTTACCAATGTTTGACCTCCTGGTGCCGTCTTTTACCCAGCTCAGTTGAGTACGTGCTTCATCCTGTTACCAATGTTTGACCTCCTAGTGCCGTCTTTTACCCAGCTCAGTTGAGTGCGTGCTTCTTCCTGTTACCTGTGTTTGACCTCCTGGTACCGTCTTTTACCCAGCTCAGTTGAGCACGTGCTTCTTCCTGTTGCCAATGTTTGACCTCCTGGTACCGTCTTTTACCCAGCTTAGTTGAGTACGTGCTTCTTCTTGTTACCTGTGTTTGACATGATCATGTCGTCTTGAGCACATACCTCTTCCTATCTATTACCAGACTTTGACATCCTCATGTCGTCTCGAGCACGCACTCCTGCCTGTTACCAGTCTTTGACACCCTCATGTGGTCTTTTACACAGCTCACTTGAGCATGTTGCTTCTTGTTGTTACCAATGTTTGACATGTTCATGTTGTCCGTAACACAGCTCGCTTGGGGACGTGTTTCTTCCTGTTACCAGTGTTGAAATTCTAATGATCTCTGTCACCTAACACACTCGTGCACGTGCTTCCTCCTGTTACCAGTGTCTCACATCCCCATACCGTCTTTCACTCAGCTGACCTGGGGTGTGTTTTGTTATCGCAAATCTGAATCAGGATTACAGATCATGATTGTAATTCGTTCGTTCTTTTTATCGAATCACAAACATGTTCTCTAATCAGACTAATCACGCTCTGACCTCGATTAAAATCTAATCATAATCAAAATGGCGGAGCTTACACTAACAGCAGAGGAGTCACACTTTCAAACCATTCTAGAAATGGTTATCGGAGGTAACAATTGAAGTAACAGTTACATTTCTATTTGCTCTCGAAGTAAAATATGTTCCTAATATTTTTTTGATTTATTAGATCTAATTTTTATTATTATTATAATTTTAGTTTTTAATTTTGTTTTTTATATTATTAGTTTTAGTTTTTGTTATGCGACTGTCTAATCATTTGACAAAAATATTAACTGATCGACTCTGGATCTGGATCAATCGATTTTAAGATTGTGTGTATAATCAAAATCATGATTTATTAAATAAAACACACCCCGGAACACGTGTGCCTTTCCCCATGTCGTCTGTTACCCAGCTCATTTGAGCACAGACTTCTTGATGTTACCATTGTTTGTTATGTCGTCTTTAACCCAGCTTAATTCAGCCAGTACTCAGCGAAAGCCATTCCAACCAGTCATTTTCCACTTGCCGGGGCACGTCTGCGACATCTCCAGAATATTATTGAATATATGTTGACAAAATCATTCCTTATTTAGTAGTCTATCGACAGTTTGAGATAATTTAATATCTCTGAAAACTATGATTACCATGGTAACGAAACTGTAAACGTCATACTACTCTTATCAGAAACCCCTTGCCAGATTCCAATTTATTTTACCCTACAAGTGCTCATGTATTGACTGTCTTCGATGATTTTCAAGTCATGCGTAAAACAACATTGCTATGAAATGACAGGAAATGATCTACATAAGCATTAACCCTTCACTTGCTATTCGCGTCAATATACCTACCTGTAAATAGTGAAGACCCAGATGAGACAGCTCCTGCAGGAGCTGTCTCATCAGGGTCTGCACTATTTACAAGTTGATTGTGCAATCAGTGCACTCCACAGCAGTGATTGCACAGCGAAATACTTGTACACAGTGAAGATCTATGTAATTATACAACAGGGCAATACAAGGGTAAAGAAGGAGAAACGTGTTTTAAAATTCAGCAAGCGAAGGGTTAATGAAATATTTCTTTTATCTATTTTCCTTAACCCTTTATTCCATAAATATTCATTTATACGCCTTTGCAGACAGAGTAGACCAAGATAGGATTACTCCTGTAGGAGCCATCTGGTTAGAGTCTACTCTTAGTGCTTCTCAAATAGTATATATACAGTAAAACCTCTCTATAACGACCACTAAATCACATCAAGTATTTTGTGTTAAAGGCAGGTGGATGCTTAAAGCAAGATGAAAGTAAAACAGATCGCTCCTGTAGGAGCGTTCTGTTCTACTTTCACCTTGCTTTAAGCATCCACCTGCCCAAAATACCAGCTAAATAACCCAATTCAGTGGTCGTTATAGAGAGGTTTTACTGTATAATTCTACACTTTCTACCATGGCCAAATTCCTGTTTCCGTGTGCCATTATAAAATTAATGTAATTCATAATCAGTTCCAGGTGTCAATATTTCTTATATCCATGGAGTAAAGGTTAAAGGGGCCACATTTAAATACATTTTAGCATATTACTATACCTCGGTGGTTCTCGATTCAATTCACGATTTTTCAAAATAACGACCGCTGAAGATGGGACCTGTTAGCCTTATACGGACAAATAGAAATACGGTAAACTCTCTAAACCGGTCGTTCAATTTAGTATAAATATCGGTCTTGGATACATGTAGCAGGTTAACCCATTACCTCTTGTAAACGTGTTTTCACGCAATTGCAAACAGAGTAGACCCAGATCAGATGGCTCCTGTAGGAGTCATCTGATCAGGGTCTGCTCTGTTTGCTAGTGGACTTTGAAAGGTATGTTTCTATACTTTCTAAAATGGTTACAATGTTCTACCTTCTATATTTCAGTATAACTATTTTGTCCATGAATATAAAGTAGGTATTCAAATTTGGAATAAATACAGACCAGGGAAAGGGTCAATAAAGAGTCAAGACGAGATTTTCTGATAAAAGTTGGAAATTGTTTATTATAGAACTGTCTCTTTCCAGGTAATGTTCAAACTTTGCTCAAATTGTTGTCTAAAGCGACCTGCAAAATATGTCTAATTATGGGTATGTAGGACAGGTGGTAGCTTAATGCAGGTCAAAAGTAATGCAGAAAGCTCCTACAGGTTCTGCTGTTCACGATGGTATCTATATGACACATAGGTATTTTAGTAAGACACTATGTCGAGCAACAGACGTGTAATGGCGTGCTCACGACTTTGTACGTCTAGCACTTAACCCTTCGCTTGCTGTTCACGTCAATATACCTACCTGTAAATAGTGAAGACCCAGATGAGACAGCTCCTGCAGGAGCTGTCTCATCAGGGTTTGCACTGTTTACAAGTTGATTGTGCAATCAGTGCACTCCACAGCAGTGATTGCACAGCGAAATATTTGTACACAGTGAAGATATATGTAGGGTTTAATGTCCTGCGTACAACATTATCCTCAATTCTCGAAATAATAAGTCGAGCGCTCGAGATAATAGGCCTAACGCTCGAGATGAATTAAAGAATGAATGAATGAATAAATGAATATGAATGAACGAATGAATTAATGAATGAATGAACGAACGAATTAATGAATAAATGACTTTATTGAACGAGGGTAATTCAATTAGATAGCATATGTTATGACCACTCCCTAGAATCGAGATGATTCTAAAAGCGGTCACAACATAGGGTTTGATGGAGAAATAAAGGAGTTATTCTTGAAACTGTCTTAATTCACGCATCTTATCTGGAACTGAGTTGATACCCCCACCCCAGCCCACCCCTCCATGTAATAACAATGTAATTATACCCTTTTATCAGAGAGGGTAACCATTTATATACATCGACGATATAGTGTGAAATTTCGCTAGCAAAGAGTGTAACAAGATCAAGATGATAAGGTGAAGGCTGGTGATATCTAGTAAATCCTGCGCTCGAGTTCGACTTTATAAATCGACCGCTCGAGATAATATGGCGTTTGCACGACATTCAATAAATTCATTCAATCAATTCAAAGTCGCTTAAGGCAGTGTTTACTGTATTTATAGTTTTGCATTTTTGATTATGCTAACCAACTCTCTATTAATTTACAAAAATGTACTTAAACAACCGTTATCGCGGCATTGTGATATACAGCAAACGCCTCTATACCGCACGTTAAAATTAGCATTGATACCGGGCTTTTAACGGCCATTGCTGGAATTACCTTAATGCAGGTTTAAAGCAAGAAGCTTTATGCATAACTTTCACCCTACATTAAGCAGCCACCTGCCTCAAAAGACATAATTTATTCTCTGTTAAATATGCGGTTTAGAGGGGATTTACTATATGTGACCAAATATCACTCATTATCGCTCTTTAATACGGGTATTAAACTTATTTGAAAAGTTCTTTAGTTTTCCATTTGAGAATGCTCTAGTGAAATCAAAGCCTATCAGGCAATTTTCAATTACAAAAAACACAACAAAGTAGAAATGAATACAGTAATACCCCGCTAATGCGACCATCTAAAGGATGTATAATTATGGGTGTTAAATTCAGGTGGTAGCTTAATGCATGACAAAAGTAATGCAGAAAGCTCCTAGAGGAGCTTTTTGCATTACTTTTCTCCTGCATTAAGCTGCCACCTGCTTATAAAGACACCCATGTTTATCCATTTAGTGGTCGCAGTAGAGGGGTTCTACAGTACATGTATGCGCAAACGGTACAGTCTGGTATTGTAGCTTGATAATAAGTAGTAGTTCGTTTATTTTTTTTCTCTGCTGGTACAGTAGAACCTGTCCTAAGCGACCGTCATAAAAAAGAGGTCTTAATTGTGGTTCTATAAAGCAGGTGGTAGGTTAATACATGTCAAACGTAATACAGAAAGCTGATATATGACCTGTATTAAGCAACCGCCTAATATTTAAGATTCCTGTGTCCAATTAATATAAGGTCGCTTAAGACAGGTTCTACTGTATTTAGCTGTTTGCGACTACATCATACCCTTGCTGACCCGGACCCTCAAATAAATATCAGCTTCGGTCTGTTCTTGACAGGTGGCAAATTAATACAGGACGAGAGTCGCGCAGAAAGCTCCACTGCGAGTTTTCTGCATGAGTTAACCCTGCCTTAACCAATTCTCCCATAGGCTATTTTTAGATGCAAACTCTTTGAATTAATCTACCGAAAAGGGTCAGTTACTAGAGAAAAGAACAATTTTAATTTTGAAACCATAGTTATTGTAGTTTTTAAACTATTTTAATAAAAATAGCAGAGCTACAGATAATGGTGCGTAACTAAATACTAAAATAGTCATTTCTCCACCAAACCCTATATACTGTGACCACTTTTTAGAAGAGTCGATTCCAAAGAGTAGTCACAGTATAGGGTTTGGTTGAGAAATAAAGGAGCTATTCTTGAAAATGTTTAAATTAATGCATCTTATCTGGACCACTGAAGAGCATTTGCACCTATGGAACAAATGCTCTATTTATAACAATGATTTCAATAAAATGATCTTTACAGAGTCGTCAATATGCGGGAATGCGTTAAACAGTCGTCTTCTTAAAATATGTACTAGCGTTTCGGATTGACGAGGTGTTACTGTGTAGTAAAAGAAATACTCTGCAAATTGCATTCTAGGCAATTTAATCTAACACCACCTCTATTTATAGGCAAAACAATAGATATATCCGATAGTTTTCCTGCCAATGTGGCTGCTGGAAATCAGTTAAGAAAGCAATTAACTTCAGTGGCGTACATTCAATTAATTCGGTCTACATTAACAGTGAAAAATGAAATGAGGGTACAGTTTGTGAGGAAAACAGTTCGGCGGTATTAATCATCAGGGATAATTGCAAAACCAACATCTCTTTTCACGTCTCGATAATGAAGTGACTGAGGGGCTTATTTAAAACCAATCAGCAAAAGACACAAAGTAGCTCTGCGTTGTATTAGCTGAAATTTAATGAAAATTGTGTATTTTTATTTTTCAAATGTTTTGCATGTACGGTAATCGAAGCGGTTTAACCATTTCCCTTACGTAATCGCATTTTGACGTGTCTGCAAACTGAGTAGACCCAGACCAGACGGCTCCGATAGAAGCCGTCTGATCAGGGTCTGCTCTGTTTACTTATGGTGTAATATAGATCTGATTCTACAGCTTCTCCCTGAGCCAAAGTGTCATGTGTTCATAAGCCATTATAACAAAAAATCTTATTAATATTTATGACGTCATTATTTTCCTATATGAATATTCATCAGGGAAGCGGTTTTTTGGATTTGACTCTTTCGCTATCATTGACAAATCTATGACTACCTATGCATGTAGTTGGGTCCAAAATACTTCGAATAATCCAGTGTCTCACCTGGGGCCTTTTTAACCCTTTACTCCATGAATATTCATGTTAGAAATAATGGCGTCATAAATATGAATTAAATATAGTTTTAGAATGGCACGTAAAAAACGGAGGAATGTTTGGCCATTACAGAAACAGTAAAATCGTATCTATATTATTTCATAAGCAAACAGAGTAGACCCTGATCAGACGGCTCCTACAGGAGCCGTCTGATCTGGGTCTACGCTGTTTGCAAAAACGTAAAAAGGCGTATTTATGGAATAAAGGGCTAAACCAAGATCCTACGACCAAAATTATCGAGTACTATTTTTACGACAATCGGTACCATTTGCACTGCTTAACCCTTTCCCTGTTCTATGTTTAGTGCTCATTTCAATACCTAATGAATATTCATGGACAAAATAGTTACAACAAAATATGAAAAGTGGAACATTGTAGCCATGTTAGAAAGTAAAGGAACAGCTCTTTCAGATTCCATAAGCAAACAGAGCAGACCCTGATCAGACGGCTCCTAGAGGAGCCGTCTGATCTGGGTCTACTCTGTTTGCAAATGCGTTAAAAGACGTTTATATGAGGGAAAGGGTTAAATTATGACACATTCTGGTTTACGGCAATATATACGGGATCACTTCGTACGACAAAAAGTATTATAATATGAATGCAGTAAAAAACCTTTAAACCGGACGTTAGTTTTAGCATAAATGTCCGTCTTGGAGACAAATGGCAGGTTAATGCAGGGTGAAAGACAAACAGAAATCTACGACCTACTTGTTTTGAGTGAATTTCGAGTGAAACTGCTTTCAATGTTGCTAAAGTATGACAATGGGATGTGCAGCATTTATTTGAGGTCTCATTGCCAGTACATAAACAATATAAGTAAACCCCCGCTAATGCGACCACTAAATACGTATGATGATGGGTGCTAGATGCAGGTGGTAGCTTAATGCAGGACAAAAGTAATGCAGAAAGCTCCTAGAGGAGCTTTCTGCATTACTTTCGTCCTACATTAAGCAACCACCTGCTTATAAAGACAGCTATGGTTATTCCTTAAGTGGTCGCATTAGAGGGGTTTTACTGTACCTAACGAATGTGTATTTTTCTGACTGGCTAGTATATATTGCTTGTGCAGTCCAAGATAGAAAAGTGCTTTGTCTTAAATATCCATTTCTAGGCAAGTGAGAGAGATTACCCCCATTGCTGTCGCCATTGCTTTTCAAACGACTTTTATATGTATGAGCCTACGAGATCTTTTGCCTTTACAGAATATATCGCAGTTATTATTCCCATTAGTTTGCTCCATTCACAATACCTTCTTGATGAAATTGATTTTACGAATGTTGTTCCTGTGCCACTTATTGATAATATTGCGGGTTTTTCACGGTCCATATTTCCGCATCATAGAGTTTGTCATTGGAGTTTATGTTGTTCTTGTATCCATAAATATCCATTCTGAAAACAAAACGAACTCAGTCTCAGAGAAAGAGCCGGGGGCTGAGTTGCCTTACTATAAACCTTTGGATAGGGGTAATGGGTGCATTATCAGCTGCAAACAGTGAGGACCCAGATCAGAGGGCACATAGAGGAGCCCTCTGATCAGGATCTGCACTGTTTGTCATTCAACATTCTCCAGCGAATTTAAGTTTTTGACATTAAATAGACTCTACCGTTGAATAGTGATGGGGCATCCCACTTTGAATATTCAGCATTGAAAGGACAACTGTACTCTATTAAACACAATATTTATTTGCTCGTTCCGTAAATATCGATAGGTGTAGGGCATATTCTACTAACACCAATGGGGCGCTATACATGCACATGGTATGACCTTTCGTAGCTCCGTTCAAACACCTATGGGGCGCTATACATGCACATGGTATGACCTTTTCGTAGCTCCATTCAACCAGCTACACATACGCACCAACTCTTGTTCCCAGAATCAACCTTTCATTTTAGGTTAACATTAAAACCTGTCTTAAACGGTCATTAAAAGTATGTCTAAGGCAGGTGGTAGCATCACTTTCGTCTAGCATTAGGCAACCACTTGCTTTTAAAGACAGCTATGGTTATTCCTTAAGTGGTCGCATAAAAGGGGTTCTACTGTACACGCAAGTCATTCCTATCTATGTACTGTCCAGCAGCTTCATTGATGGGTCCAGCGTGATAAGGCCACACAAAGGTATAATATAAATAATTGATTAGCTGACCACGTATTGATGTGGCTGTTCATTGTCGTGCGGCCGACACTATTGTTAATCTAGTGAGTGGATGAAACGGGTTTAACAGCATCTTGATAGCATCGATGATGATAAAATGATGTGGATGATCGTTGATTAACCCTATTCCTATATATAAATACCTTTTCACGCATTTGCAAACATAGCAGACCCGGCTCAGACGGCTCATATGGGTCATTTCTGTTTGCTGATGAGATTTGATAGATAAATTGTTTATTATTTCAACATAAAATGTACAATCACATGGCAATCTGTTATTCAAACATACATTATAAACAAGCAACACTTTGTATGAGTTTAATAAAGCCATGTCAATCAAAATTATATGCCAAGGATGACACAAAAAGGAGTAATAGATACTCTTATTTCCATTGTGGTCCTTCTGACCTGTTTCTGTAGGTTCTAAAATAGCTACAATGTTCCACCTTCCATATTTCATTGTAACTATTCTGTCCATGAGTATCCAGTAGGTATTGAAATTTGGAATAAATGTAGTACAGGGAAAGGGTTAAATGGTGCCGTTTCTCCGCTGTCAATGCTATGGCAACACAATTTCTAATGAGGAAAAAAATGTTGGCTTTTGTCAAATTGTGGTTACTTTAGTGAACAAGAAATGACAATGTACAATGTACACGATCAATAGATTTGATGTTGCGGGTTCTACCAATACAAAACATCCTGTGAACATATGCCATTATAAACGTTCTGCTAATAAATATTCATGCTGTCATTACAGTACAACCTCTCTATAACGGCCACTAAATTACATCAAGTATTTTGTGTTTAATGCAGGCGGCTGCTTAAAACAAGGTGAAAGTTAAACAGAACACTCCTATAGGAGCGTTCTGTTTTACTTTCACCTTGCTTTAAGCAGCCACCTGCTCTAAATACCAACTAATTAACATGATTTAGTGGTCGTTATAGAGAGGTTTTACTGTATTACTTATATAAATATGCATAAGTGGAAGGATTAAGTGTTATATGCGATGAGATAAAAAAAAATGCAAATTCAGCTCATCTCTCACCTAGCATGCAAAACACAGCGCTATGTATAAAACACCGATCAACCATACTTTTAGTTCGTGAAAGAATGCATACTTATTTCCCAATGATAATAAAAAGAAAACAACATCTCGAATTCAATTAAGTCCAATAGCCAAGCATAGGGCAGGAAAAACTTGGGGAGTGAGTTAGAGATTCCGGGGTGACGGGCGAGGATAATGAAGGTTATGTTTTCTTTTCGGCAACGTCTAACGCGATCATAGAGCACTTCTAGAGATAAATTCCAGCCATCTACCTTACTTTAACTCTTAATTTCCTTTGCGAACGGAGTAGACCCAAGATCAAACGACTATTACTGTGTATAAATCTGATTTTGTACTTTCTGCCATGGCCAGAAATACTGTATTCGTATATCATATTGAAAATACAGCTAATTTATATGCATGATGTCATTATATCTTACATTAACATTCATGAGAGTTAGGTTCTTGCCACTGCATATAGGGTTTGTCAAAAGGAACGGTAACACCAAAACCTTACGGTATAGGAGGAAGAAGTATTGCGCTTGGGTTACAAAACATTGCCAAGCAAGATGGAGGTTTACCATAAATACGCCTTTCTATGCCTTTGCAAACACAGAAGACCCAGATCAGACGGCTCCTATAGGAGCTGTCTGATCAGGGTCTGCTATGGTTGCTTATGATATAAAAAAGATATGATTCTACAGTTCCTGCCATGGCCAAACTCTTTGATGTTCATTAGCCATTGTAGCCATTGTAGAAAATGATCTAATAAATACTAATGACGTCATTATTTCTTACATAAATGTTCATGGAGTAATAGGAAGTTGAGGTCGTTACAGCCTATACGTGTCAGGTGAAAATATCTCATAAAGATTCGATTTAACCTTTGTACCTCACAGGAACGCATTTTAACGCTTTTGCAAACTGAGTAGACCTAGACCAGTCCCCGAGGTTATAAAGTGTTTGGCTTGGGTCTGAGATCATTCTCAAGCACCTGATTGGTTAGATTCTGAGCTTGCTCAGAATCTGACCAATCAGATACTTGAGAATGATCTCAGACTCAGACGTTTTATAACCTTGGACTCAGACATCTTGCAGGAGCTGTCTGAACAGGATCTGCTCTGTTTGCATATGAAATGCTATGTATCTGATTCTATAGGTGTTACCGTGTTCAAAACTTCTCTTGTTCTTGTTAATGACTCTAGTATAAAATAATCTTAATACCAATTATATTTTCATTATTTCTGACATGAATATTCATTAGGTAACCGTGCAGAATTACGGTCGATACGAATGAGTACACTCTTAGAACGTATTTATAAAAGCAGATGGGCACACTCTGAACTGTCATGAATGTTAAACAGTAAAATCTCGATTATTCGAATTTTCTGAATAGAAGAAATAAGACCCTTTTAGGCAGGTAGCTGCTTAATGCATGGTGAAAGTCACCATGCATTAAGTTGCCACCTGTCTTAAAATATCAATAATGCATTATAATACGTATTTTAGTGTTCGAATAATTGAGACTTTACTGTAAGATACAAGTCTGAGTCATGTAGTGGGGCGCGTTTGTTGGCCAGCCCAGCGCTACATGTACATACGTTTGGAGCTTGCTTTCATTGCGTATACGGTCAAATACATCTGAATTTGTAGAATTCACAATGTCAGTGTAATACACGAATGCTAGGGACTAGAATGTGGATGCAACACGAAAGACAATCGATCAGTCATCATATTTTGGTATCATTTATCCCTTTACTCCATGAATATTCAGGCAATGTATAATGACGTCATGAATATTATTCCTTTTTATAATCGTATTGTGACAATAATCTAATCACAGTTGAACTTCCTTCGATATCTCGAACTCGGATAACCCGAACGTCGGGATAACTCGAACAAAAACTTGAGTCCTTCCAAAACTTACAATACAGAATTGATCTAAAATGTATCGCTACAGATATCTAGAAAGACATCTGACAGCTTAATACAGGTCTATAGTAATGCTGAAATCTCCTACAGGAGCTTTCAACATTACTTTAGCCCTGTATTAAGCTGTTGCATTGAGAAATTGTTCCGATTAGATATCGGGTGACTCGAACTTCTCTTATCTCGAACTAATTTGTATAGTCCTTTTAAAGTTCAACTGTAATATGGATGATGTCGTTAATTCTTAAATGAATATCTATGGAGTGAATGGTTCAAATTTAGAACAACAGCCGACAAATCTATATATTTCTATCAAATGTAACAACAGCCGACACATCTATATACTTCTGTTAATTTTGACGGTAGTTGTCTAGTTGTGATTTATAGGTTTAATTTGATAGGGTGTCATCTAGGCTGGATAACTATAGTCTGATCAAAATAGCTAGAACCCACACTTGTTGCAGTGTTTTAAACCATTTCGCTGCCAGTGCCGGATCTGTGATTACCTATGCAAACAGTTTGGATCCAGATGAGACGCCGAGTAACTCGGCGTCTCATCAGGATCCAAACTGTTTGTTACTGTTACTATGTGTTTGAAACAAAACTGAAGAAAATCAAAAGAATGAAAATTTGTAGCAGACGACAAAGTTAGCAGACGACAGAGTTTGGCAGCGAAAGGGTTAAACAAACAATGAGACAATTTTAAAAAAAATCTGCAGATGAAAATTATACCTGCGGGAATCTTATGCACCACTATCGGGAACAAAATGTAAAACGATGTTTTTCACCAAAAAATGCATACATTTCAATAGGAGTTTTCTTCCTTTTAAAATCGACAATCATATCAATATTGGAAATAATGGAACATGAAAAGGTTTACCAAAATGTTTGACATACAAAAGACATGTTTATTGGTTTTCAAGATCAAAGTAAAGTGAAATTGATTTTTTTAGAGATTTTCAGAAATTCCCAATTTTCGTTTTTTCGTTCCATGGATGCCTATAGGACCTTGGCATAACTAAATCCCACTGGAATCTGTAGTTTGCCATTTCACAATCCTTCCTGTAATTGTTGTCGAAATTCATTTATGTATATGGAACATACAGCATGCCAAAGTTGTAGGGTCATTGCATAGGGTCATTGTGGAAAGGTACCACTAACCCTTAAATAGTTTTGTTGAGTATATTTGCAGACGACGATATTTGACTGCGAAAGTGTTAACAACTGCTGTAGAATGTGTCTTAAATGGTCATCAAAAAGAGTTATTACAGGTCTGTAAGGCAGGTGGTAGCTTAATGCAGGTCAAATGTAATGCAGAAAGCTCCTGTAGGAGCTTTCTGCATGACGTTTGCCCTGCATTTAGCCACCACATTATTTAAGACTCATATATTCAATAAATGAATAGCTGCTTAAGATAGGTTCTGCTATACATGTATATGTTCGGTAGAGTAAATGTATAAACTACTAGTGCAGAATGTTTGTCTTCCTCTTTGAGTACTTATCTAGCGTCCTGACATCCATATAACGTTTGGAACATCATGAAAGTCAATGCGTTCCTTTCTCAGTTAAAACTAGCCTGTAAATGCTACAATGATGTATGTGTCATCACGAGTCCGCTGAACAATCTGCCTAATGCATGTTAGCTTTCATTTAACCCTTCGAATGCTAAGTTTTTCAAAGTTCAATGATCTATCATTGTTTGGTATTAGTGTCAATTATGCCAAAATAGTATAATTTGAAAGAGGATTTTGAATGACAAACAGTGCAGACCCTGATCAGAGGGCTCCTAGAGGAGTCCTCTGATCTGAATCTACACTGTTTGCAAACGACGACTAACTTGTGTCTCACATCAAACAGTTTATTTGTCATACGTTTTGTCTGTCTTTCCTTCACTTGTCCTCACGTATCGGTCCTATTGTTCCGTTGTTGTACATTTTTAAATTACATTACATTTGAATTACTTTATTTGATGGTATTTATGTACGTAGCACATACGATTGACCCATTCCTTGTTGATTATTCTTGTTAGAAATAATGACATTATGGATAATGATACGCTGAATTTTATAATGGCATATATGTAAGTATGTGTTTTTGGTACATGTATTGATGGAAACTATAGAGTCAGATCTATTATAATTTCAGAGCAAATACAGGAGATCCAGATCTGATCTTGGTTTACTCTGTTTGCAATGGAATGAAAAGGCGTTTGTAAGAAGGAATGGGTTAACCGTACTTAAATTATTGCAACATAATGCAACATATTATTCATAGGCGCTATATGATCTATCGTGGTGCCTTAGAACTGAACGCAGCCATCACCCATTCATCCTCTTTGACTGCTCATCTAATGGACAAAGACAAAACTTAAACTTTTCCCGCATACAGACGCCCTTTTCACGCATTTGCAAACAGAGAATACCCAGATAAGACGGCTCTTATATGAGCCGTCTGATCAGGGTCTACTCTGTTTGCATTTGACATGATATAGATCTGATCCTATAGCTATTACTCTGTATTTAGTAACTATCTGCCTTTACAACTGCTATGTTAGTAAATCGTGTGGTTTATCGAAACTCTACCGTATATGTACAACTATAACAATAGGAATTAAGCTAAAAGTAATCCTTATGAATTGATAAAACATATATTAAAGCAATGTCATACACACGTCCGCAATCTGGGTTCCGACCAGGCATTTTGGTGTCCCCTCGATTGATTAAATGCAGTGCCGTGTTTATAACCGATTAATTGTCTAAATATTACAACTTTCAAAGAGTATATTGTACTCGTAAAACAGTTTCTTTTCTCCGTTGCCGATGCTATGGCAACACATTGTCTGGTGAGAAACGAAAGAGTTGGCTTTTATCAACTTGTGAGCGCTTCATTGAACGATAGTGGCTGTGTACAAAATCAATTTTCATACTTTGTGCTAGGTATACAAACCGCAACTTAATATATAATGACTATTAATGTTAAAAGTATTGGATCTACACCGGGAATATATGTCTGTATAAGGGCAAATTTATAAAAACAAAAACAAACAAAAGGAAGACGAGTGTACGTTAAACATCATTTGATTCCAAATTGCTGGCGAAACAATAGGAATAAAACATTGTTATGTCCAGAGGTCCAGATATGGTGCGTAAATTAAAATATGTTAAGACTAACTTTCTTTATTTCTCCACCAAACGCTATGTTGTGACTACTCTTTAGAATCGTCTCTTCGAAACGATTCTAAAGAGTGGTTACAACATAGCGTTTGGTCTGGAAATGACGATTTTAGTATTTGAGTATGCACCATTATCCTGAGCTCCAGATAAGGTGCGTACATCAAAACATTTTCAAGAATAACTCCTTTATTTCTTCACCAAACCATATACTGTGACCACTCTTCAGAATCGTCTCTTCGAGACAGTTCTAAAGAGTGACCACAGTATAGGGTTTGATGGAGAAATGACGATTTTAGTATTTGAGTCCGCACCATTATCAGATGCCCTGGTTATTTCAATAGCAACAAGGACAAGCTGTTAATAATTAAGCGACGTGTTGAACAGACATAGTAACATCAGTGTATATACAACTCTTTTGTGAGAGAGATCAATACTCGAGATAGCTGATTTTTATATCTCCCTAATTTAGTAATGGGCGGTGGTGATAGGCTGTGGGCTTTTTAACCGTCACTCGATAGCCTCATCTCAGAGAAAGTAGAGTGTGTGCTTTTTCTGCTAGTTAATTCGTCTATCTTGGAAAACTAGATTTCAGTGTGTGGGGATAGTATTTTGGATATATTGTATCATGTTTATATTTAAAAATGTCAATTGCGCGGATAGTTTTCATATTTTTTGCGATTAATATTACCACTGAAGTATCCAAAAACATGATAATTTGTCGTAATTATTTGGCGTTTCTACCGGACGCTCTTCTTTCCCAAGGCGTTGTAAAAATTATTTTCAAGAATCCTTTCCGTACCATATTATACATGTATACTATATGTCAATGTTATCATAAAATTATAAGCCTTCGTGGCCTTTGTTATTATATTAATTTGCTTTAGGAAGCATTTCGCTGTTTTCAGCGATCGTGTGTTATAAATTTGTTTTGTCTCACTAGTTAGGAACATTAATTAAATCTTTCGCTGCCATAAATTGGTCGACTGCATTAATTATTCGCCTGCTTCTATTTCTGATTTGTGTATATTAACCCTTATATTGCCATACACGAGTCTCTAATGTCCTTTGCAAACAGTGTAGACCAAGATGGGAGTGCTCCTAGAGGAGCCCTCTCATCAGGGTCTGTACATACTGTTTGTAATGCTACCCTTTTCTTTAGAAAAATCCCAGAATACTCACAGTAAGTTTGACCTGTTTGAAGTTTGGAATGATCCATTTGACAATTAAGCGTTGTAACGGTTAAAAACTTAAAATATACCCACATCAAACAGGTTGAGCTATCATGAAACAGCGACTTAACACATTTCGAGGGCTTGGTAAGCCCTCGATTTCGTTTTGATTAAAACCGTTTGCGAACTGTTATCACATTTTCGACATTGGCAGCGAAAGAGAAAACATCTTGATCAGTCTTGGTGAGGAATGGAAATATTTCTGAATGAATAAGTGATTCGAGCATTGTTACATAATTGGAATATACTTAAACTACGTCATGAATGCCGGATATTACGTTATAACGGATGATAGTGACGACAGTCCACCGGAAGACTGGGAGGCGGCAAATAAAGGTACGGAGATAGTTCATATTAGATTGAACTAATTTTTATAATGACACATTGACAATGCATTTTTGGCCATAGCAGAAACAGTAGAATCGTATATGTACACACTCGTAAGCAAACAGAGCAGGCTCTGGTCAGACGGTACCATAGGAGCCTTTTCATCTGGGTCTACTCAGTTTTCTAATATGTGAAAATGCCTCTATATGAAGGATATGGTTAAAAATTTCACAAACAAAGCAAAATAAATAAACTTCATTATAATTAACTGCTTCATTGTTTCAGTTCCATTATCTTGTAAACTCTTTAGGAGACGTCTGATCAAGGTCAGTTCTGTTTGCTTATGGTGTAATATAGATCTGATTCTACAGCTTCTGCCTGAAGCAAAATGTCCTGTGTTCATATGCCATTATAAAAATATAATTAATATTCATGACGTCATTATTTCTTACATGAATATACAACAGGGAAAGGGTTAACCGTTTACTCCATGAATATTCATGTTAGAAATAATGCCATCATTAATATTAATGTGATTATGTTTTTTATAATGGTGCATGGACACAAGAATGTGTGGTCATGGCAGAACAGTAGAATCATGTCTATATTATATTATAAGCAAACAGAGCATACTCTGTATAGATTGGTCCTACAGGTTCGATGATCGAACCATCTTAACTAGGTCTACTCTGTTTTCAAAGGCGTAGAAAGGTGTATTTATGGAGTAGAAGGTTAAAAAGAAAGTAGTCATCGAACGAATACTTTTGTAGCAGGAGAATATAAAATAAAATTGAAACCGGCTGTCATATAGCTGTATTTTGATTTAACCCTTTCCTCCATAAATACGCCTTTCTACGCTTCTGTAAAAGTCACCTGTTGAAACCATTAAGATAGATAGAGCAATTGCTGCTATATGAAATTTTGTTTAACAGCGGAATAATAGTTAATGTTGAACCTCAAAACAGTAGCACCACCAGCTATACTGGTCAACTACATGAAACATATTTGGCAAAGAAACGTTGTGATGAGAAGCGTATTTGGAAATCTAATTTAATTCTTATGTCCCCGCCTTTAGGCGGTGGGGCATTAAGTTTTGGGGATGGAATAAGTGTCAGGTTGGGCGCCCTTAAACTGGTTTAAACCCGCAGCGACATTTGTCACTGACCGTTACAAGGCGGCACTTCCATCTCCCCCCTATTTTTGTTTGTTATGTCTTTGTGCGTCGCTTTGTGTATTGTATATACATTTACATTTACTGCGTTTTGTCGTGGTGCTGTTCGGGCGGTTGTGTGTTTTGTATGCGGTGTTTCCTGCATGACTCATACATGTAATGTTATCCTTACGTACGTCCGACCTGTACAATGTTCGTCAAATATGTTTTGGCTTTTGTATGCTGGAATGATTTGATATTTGGTCTAAAGCATAATAATTTTGAGTTGTACCTTGTCTTCCCTTTTCAGGTCTGTCGTGCGGGGACATCCGTGTCCCATGAACACATTTTCTTTAATTGGTTTTACATTTCTCCTCCAAACCATGTGTTGGTACAACTCATTACAATCAACTCACTCAGATGATTCTAGTGAGTTGCAGGAAGATAGGGTTTTGAACTGTTCTCAATATTTTAACCCTTATCATGCTATACTCCATCTGACTGACATTTGTAAACAGCTTGGATCCAGATGAGACGCCGAGTTTATCGGCGTCTCATCTGGATCCAAGCTGTTTGACAATTTGTCAATAGTGTCTCAAACGTTTCTGCAAATCAGAAAATAAAAAAATCAACAGATCAGTGTTTTGGCAGCTTAATTTTCTGTCAGCACGTTCAGGGCCAAGGTCTAAATGTTACGTGTCTATGACCTCTCGAAGCAAAAGAAATTGATAATAGCTTAGATTGCGACTTAATTTTCACATTTCACCGCCAACTGCAGAGTTCTCAGGGCGAGTTTTTGTGATCGCCTGATGTCCGTCGTGCGTCGGCGTGCGTCGTGCGTCGTTCGTCGTCCGTCGTCAACAATTTAAGCCTTTAAAAATCTTCTTCTATGAATCTACAAGATTTCATCTTTGGCATATAGCATCACTTATAGGCCCTCTACAGTTATATAAATTATATATTTTCCTCTGAAACTGGAAGATTCTTAGCATTCATATTTGGCACATAGCACAATGGTCAGGTCCTCTACACAAGTTATATAAATTATGTCCCTGGGGTTAAAATTGGCCCCGCCCCAGGGGTGTCCAGTGTTCAATAGAAACATTTAGTGAAAACTTTGAAAATCTTCTCCTGAAACTGGAAGATTCTCAGCTTTCATATTTGGCACATAGCATCATGTTCAGGTTCTCTACAAGAAGTATATAAATCATGCCCCTGGGATCAAATTTGAACCCGTCCCAGGGGTTGCCAGTTTGCAATAGAAACATATAGTGAAATTTTGAAAATCTTCTCTGAAACTGGAAGGTTCTCAGATTTCATATTTGGCATATAGCAGCATGTTCAGGTCCTCTACAAATATTATGCCCCGTGGGTCAAAGTTGGCCCCGCCCCAGGGGTGGCCAGTTTGCAAAAGAAACATATAGTGAAAACTTTGAAAATCTTCTCCTCTGAATCTACATGTTTCTCAGCTTTTATGCTTGGCATATAGCATTATGTTTAGGTCCTCTGAAAAAAAGAAAATTATATAAAGTATGCTCCTTTGGTCAGGATTGGCCCCGCACCGGCCCCCAGGGAGGGCCAATTTGCAATAGAAACATATAGCGAAAACTCTGAAAATCTTCTTTTCAATCTTCTCAGCTTTCATACTTGGCACATACCATCATGTTCAGGTCCTCCACAAAATTTATATAAATTATGCCCCTGTGGTCAAAATTGGCCCTGTCCCAGGGGTAGCCAGTTTGCAAAACAAACATATAAGTGAAAACTGTGAAAATCTTCTCCTCTGAATCTACAGGGTTCTCATCTTTCATTTTTGGCACATAGCATTACGTTCAGGTCGTCTACAACAGTTATATCAATTATGCTCCTGTGGTCAAAATTGGCCCCGCCCCAGGGAGGGCCAATTTGCAATAGAAACATATAGTAAAAACTTTGAAAATATTCTCCTCTGAAACGGGAAGGTTCTCAGCTTTCATACTTTGCACATAGCATCATGTTCAGGTCCTGTATAATTTTGTATAAATTATGCTCCTAGGATCAAAATTGGCCCCGTCATAGGGGTGGCCAGTTTGCAATAGAAACATATAGTGAAAACTTTGAAAATCTCCTCCTCTGATTGTCTGGTGAGCGTTATCAGGGCCATTCAGGCCCTCTTGTTTCTCGATTAGTTTTCAAAAACAACGATATGATTGCGAAACAGTTTGGATCCCCAACAAGACGCCGACTTGCTTAGGGTCTTATGTGGATCCAAGTCATGTTCAAAGTTTATAGCAAATTCCTCGCCTGTAACACAATACAGTTGGAATTCGATTTCTGAAACTTGTATAACTTAAACTCGGGATTATTCGAAATAAAAGTTCTGTTATCTCGACTGAATTTCTATTGTCCGTACAATGTTCGCGATATTGAATTTCAACTGTATTTAATTACAAAAAAATAATGTTTCAACAGTAGTATCGTTTCATTTATTATATCAGCCTTATTGAATGGCATACATATGAATTAACCATTTGTGTTATTAATTATTGTATGCATGAAATCATGGATATATGGATGAAATCATTAATATTTATGAATTAAATCATGAATATATATCGGCTAACATTTTATAATGGTATATGAACATAAGATCCTTTTAGACATTGCAGAAACTGGAACATCATTTCTATCTAATTTCTATATAATTCTTATAACGTATACACATCATACAGAAATTGAATTGAATTGAATTGCACAGCATTGATTAGACGGCGCATACAGGGCCCATTTGATATTGGTCTACACTGTTTGCAAAAGTGTTAAAAGCGTATTTATAAGTTAAAGTGTTTACCATTCTTGCAGTTGTAAGCAAATTCCCTATGACATTCAAATACCTGAATCCTTTCCTCCATAAATATGCCTTTCTACGCCTCTGTAAAAATCACCCATTGAAACCATTGTGATAAATAGAGCATTTGCTCCTATAGGAGCAAATGCTCTATTTGTCACAATGGTCCAAACTACAACATTCTAAATTTTCCTTTTCTCTAGTTGATGCTTCTTTTCGGTAGATTTATTGAAAGTGGTTGGATCTAAAAATAGCCTATGAAGGAATGGGTGAAACAGTGTATAAAGAGACAACTTGCGAGTCTTTAAAATCAGGTTGGTGCTTAATAAAGGACAAAAGTAATGGAAAAGTTCATATGGGAGCTTTCTGAATAACTTTTGTCCGGTATGAAGCTGCCACCTGTGTTGAAATCAGACATAGATCCGCTTGAAGTTGTGACTTTAAAGAAGGATTACTATATACAGTAGAACCCCGCTAATGCGACCACTTAATCAATAAACAATGGGTGTCTTTATCAGCAGGTGGTTGCTTAATGCAGGGCAAACGTACTGCAGAAAGCTCCTAGAGGAGCTTTCTGCAGTACTTTTTTCCTGCATTAAGCTACCACCTGCATCTAGCACCCAGAATTATACCTCGTTTAGGTGGTCGCATTAGCGGGGTTCTACTGTATTTACACGTATGTATGCACATTCTAACAAGACAGAAATTCTAGTATGAAACTGTCATTTATAAGAATTGTATATAGAAATAAGTCATTATCCCATTTACGGTATGAATTATTGATTGCAACAAAAGCAGCAAATAAAGTTATGTTTGATATTTGATCTTCCATTTAGTATTAGCATGCATCGAAATAGGGATAGAGGATATTACAAGGTTGTTTGTTTATTATTGGTGGTTTTCCAAAAACTAAAATAATATGACACGAGGCTTGCCGGTTGTCATATTTTGTTATAGTCAACAAGTTTGGTAAAACAATATTAAATGAACACAAATGTAATATGTGTTTTATTAATTGAGACGCAAAGGAGACAAACAAGCCTCTGACCTATTTATACTTCTATGAAAGCTGTCAACCAGGCCAAATTGCTTACGTCAGTTGCCTGTTAAATTGCACGTATGTAGTATAAAGAAATACGAATTCGATATATTAATTTGAATACAAGCTGTGTCATGATGGCCTATTTATTTGATAAATGGCATTTTCCATATAAGCTAGAAATGAAATATTACTATGGACTGGCACATATGGCTTACATTGTTGATTGTATATATATACAGTTGAAATTCGAAATCTCGAAACGGTTAACTCGAACCTCGGGATAACTCGAACTGAAAGTTCGTTGCTTCCAAGACTTACAATTCATAATGCTCTTAAATGTATTTTTACGGATATCTAGAAACACATGTGACAGCTTAATGAGGGTGTAAAGTAATGCTGAAAGCTCCTGCAGGAGCTTTCAGCATTACTTTACACCTGCATTAAGCTGTCAACTCGAGAAATTGCCCAGACCAGAAATCCATAACTCGAATTTCGTTTATCTCGAACTGATTTGTATAGTCCCTTTTAGTTCGAGATATCGAATTTCAACTGTACTCCTGATATGCACATTTCTAAACATGTTATACAGTGGATCCTCGATATTTCGAACTTCAAGGGGGCCATACAAATTAGTTCGAGATAACAGAAGTTCGAGTCATCCGATGTTTAATCTGAAAACATTCTCAAGTTTACAGCTTAATGCAGATCTAAGGTAATGCTGAAAGCTCCTGTAGGAGCTTTCAGCATTACTTTCTATCTGCATTAAGCTGTCACGTGTGTTTCTATGTGTGCTTACTGGTATATTTTAGAACAATTCTGTGTTGTAAACGTTGGTAGGACGGAACCTTTACTTCAAGTTATGTCGAAGTTTGAGTTATCAGAGCTCGATACATCCAAGTTCAACTGCATTTTTTTTATAACTCTGGATTCAAGCATAGATTTTATAGCCCATTATATTTAGAACTATGTGTAGTAGGATCACTGTTTTTAACGGTAAACTTATTGCTGTCGGATTCCAAAACAATAAAGTAATTCACTTATTCGTAACGGAATGTTCCTTGTAATTTAGGCTAGAGTCCATGGCCGGAAAATTCGTTAATATCGTTTTCGGCGATTGACATGGCAACACTCAACAAACATGCAACATCTGACAATGTACGGCCAGCGCTAGCTCATTGATTAATGAACGGAGTGTTTCTTCAATCTGTAAACACAGTGTCAAAACAAAATCTGACGCACCAGCAATTCCTTGATCAACCAATCCATGGAAATCCAATAACTACTAGTGTAAAGTAGGTCGGGTCGATGTACCTATGAATTAACACTCCGCTTGCTATTCACGTCAATATACCTACCTGTTAATAGTGAAGACCCAGATGAGACAGCTCCTGCAGGAGCTGTCTCATCAGGGTCTGCACTATTTACAAGTTGGCTGTGCAACCAGCGCACTCCACAGCAGTTATTGCACAGCGAAATACTTGTACACAGTGAAGATATATGTAATTATACAATAGGGCATGGGTAAAGAAGGAGAAATGTATTTTAAAAATCGGCAAACGAAGGGTTAACAGCATCGTGCTTACTGGTACAGCTCGGACGAAGATTGATACACCTGATCCAGGTTGTAATATTTACAATTCTTTGATCAATGACTAAGTTCCATTAATCCTTTCACTGATTAATATTCAGGGTCTGCTCTGTTTGCTAATGGAATTTGATAGATATGTTTTCTTTAGGTTACCAAATGGCTAAAATGTTCCACCTTCCACATTTTATTATAACTATTTTGTCCATGAATATTCAGTAGGTATTTAAATTTGGTATAAACACAGAACAGGGAAAGGGTTAACATACCACGTGCCTTTAATTTAAGATCAAGTCGTTTTGGTTATCGTTTTTATAGGGGTTTTATTATTCCTGGACAAAAACAACAGTACAACAATAGAATCGTCTGATCAGGATATGACCTTTTTGCTTATGATATAATAATATAGATATAGTTCTACAAGAACTTCCAACATCCATGTATTAAAATAACATTCTAACGCAATCCGTCAATTTTCTGCAATCTGATTGGCTCATGTGACTAAATTTGCGGCATATAAAAACTGTTTTATATGTCGCAAATTCAACCAATCGAAAACGGCCGAATAACAGCATTAGCCTGTAAATATATTAATGCGCTTTGTTTATCAAACACTTAGATCTACTGATAAATTCGTATGCATACACTGACATATATTCAAGTTCAGTCCGATATATTGAAAGTTATTAATTTCCATTCTTTGTCACGACTTGACCGGTCTTTTATATGTCATGTGGAGAATTATTGATATACTCAAAGTGTTATGATTCAGATTCAACCTTATTTATCATACTATTCAAACATAACGTTATAACGTGAGGTCATTGTTACAGACGACGTTTTTGCGTACGGCGCCAAAGACTAAGATAACGTTACTTTTCCTGACATGTGTATTGAAAGTGTATTGAAATGTAAAATAGCTGTCGCGTAATGATTCATGACAAATGTAATAGTGAACTTACAACTGGGCCGGTGTTTTGACTGTGTAAACCAGGGTGAAAAAAATCCAGTTATTTTCAGAAATCTGAGAGAAACTGGGCACTATTTCTCGCCTCATCACTCATTCAATCACCTGCTCGCATAGGATATAACAACAATTTGGCATTTTTCATGTTAATATTGCGTTAGAATAGGGTTAATCCTACTGTAATTTGAAATTTGCGACGGTATATGAGGTTTTTAACGGTCTTAAATTATTTTAACGGCTCCGCCTTCGGCGTCGCCATTAAAATAATTTGCGACCGTTAAAAACCTCATATACCGTCGCAAATTTCAAATTACAGTAGGATTAACCCTATAATTAACCCTTTTGCTGCCAATGCCGGATCTGTGATTACCGATGCAAACAGTTTGGATCCAGATGAGACGCCGAGTAACTCGGCGTCTCATCAGGATCCAAACTGTTTGTTATTGTTACTATGTTTTTGAAACAAACATGAAGAAAATCAAAAGAATGAAATTTTGTAGGAGACGACAAAGTTGGCAGACGACAAAGTTTGGCAGCGAAAGGGTTAAATTAATATAATTAATATTCATGATGTCGTTATTGCATGAATATTCATTGTGTAAAGGGTTAAACATATACTGATATATTATAATTTGCCTTAATGTATAAATCAACTATAATTATAAAGCCACGAATGTCGTCAGATGTTATAGTTCGATTCAAAGGTGCCCAACGCATGCTTGAACTCATCCATGGAACACCCCCCCCCCCCCCCTCCCCCCCAAAAAAAAAAAAAAAATAAAAAAAAAAAAGGTGATCGAAGTATGTTCAACTGGCCTAAAACTATCTATTTAAACCTAAACCACTCCGAAAAACGAGAAAAACACGACCCGGAAAAAATGTCCTATCGGGTCTATATATGTATTGAAAGGTACCTAACTACGACAGATCAGCGGCGGAAAATACAACAGTCATGTTTTTCAAAGTCGTACAGCAAAGCCAATTCAACACCGATTTTAATCAGTTTGGTCTTGATCCGTTCCAAATTCCATATGCTAAGCGGCACAATTAGTGCTTTCCTTAAATATTGCTCCGTCTTGTCGCTGCAAGACCGCGAATTTGAAAAAACGCTAGAGCGAAACGATATGACTCCCGCCAGGATGCATAGAAGTATATAGGGGAATCTGTATTCGTTAATCTTTTCAACAAAAACGCGAATTATGGTTAAACACTATATAAAAACATTAAACTCGCCGCAATTAAAACGGTGCTTACTATTTCCAGTCAGCTACGAGGCGCCAGTTTTCTTTCTCCAACTTTCCTTTTGAACGGATGCGACCATTTTGCTGTGACCCGGCTCATAAACTATTCGATATTCAAATTGACTACTACTTCCGGGCCACAGCGATTTGGCCACCTCCGTTCAAAACGAAAGTAGGAGAAAGAAAACTGGCGTCTCATACCTTTCAATACATATATATAGACCCGATAGGAAATTTTTTCCGGGTCGTGTTTTTCTTGTTTTTCGGAGTGGTTTAAGGTTCAAATAGATACTTTGAGGCTAGTTTAACATACTTCGATCACAATTTTTTTTATTTTTTATTTATTTTATTTATTGTTTTATTTTTTTATTTTTTGTGGGTGGGGGGGGGGGGGGGGGGTTTGTTTCCATGGGTGAGTCAAAGCATGCGTCGAGCACCTTTGGTTCGATTTTGACCCGTGAGCTGTGACCTTTAGGACCAGTCCATCCGTAGAGGTAAAACGCGTCACAAACCATGTATTTGTTCCAGAGTTGCCTGTGGTTATACAGACAAGTAATATACATATACAGTAAAACCTCTCTATAACGGCCACTAATTTGTGTTAATTAGCTGGTATGTAGGGCAGGTGGCTGCTTAAAATTAAGGTGAAAGTAAAACAGAACGCTCCTATAGGAGTGTTCTGTTTTACTTTCACCTTGCTTTAAGCAGTCATCTGCCTTTAACACAAATACTTGATTTAATTTAGTGGCCGTTATAGAGAGGTTTTATTGTATATACTAATACTGCATGATTACTACGAGCTTCTTGTGACAACCATTGTCCACTTACCCATAAATAAGAATGGTTGCAACTTCTATAAGTAGAAAAGTGCAGTCACGGCTCAGCGCTCGAAATCGAACTATAGATGTATGCACGGCTCTATTTAAGCAAACAGCGAAATACGCTGAAAGATAAACACTCTTGGCAATGCAGAGTTCCAAAACTGGTAACTAGTGTTTAATGTCTCCCCTGGCAAATAATAAACATGAAAATAATACAATTGGTGAAATTAAGAGGCTTTATAAATTGAATATCTCCTGGGATTGGACTGGCTTAAGTGTTACTTATAATGTTACTAACATTAATTAAGAACAGAACAGATAGTTTAATAGTACCAGTGTACTACAAAGTCACTTAACATTTAGCCTGCTATGGACGGATGAGTGAATACCTTTGCAAACAGTTTGGATCCAGATGAGACGCCGAGTAACTCGGCGTCTCATCAGGATCCAAACTGTTTGACACACTGCTTGCATTTTGGTAGATAAATTGGCGATAGCTTGAACTTTGAAACTGTAGTAGTTAAAAACATTCTGCAAAAATAATTTGCTCAGCAGGCTAAAGGTCAAAGAAGTTGAAATACCGGATAATTAACTCTTTACATGCGAAGTAATCAGGTCGTCTGCTCATTTGCCGTCCGCTGCTCAATTGTCATCTGCAAAGCTTTCAAAACAATTAATCTTATTTCTGATTTTTTTGTATATTTGCAGAAGTTGAGCCTAAGTGACAAACAATTTAGCTCTCAGATACGCTCCTGTGTTTTTGTTAGATTCTGATCTGGATCAAAGCTGTTTGCATAGATCGTATATGGCAGAAGAATCCGTCGCGTGCAGAGGGTTCATATAAGGAATATACTTTGTAGAGATCACTGTGTGAATGTTGATTAGTTGCACTGTTTATAATAGAACTTTGAACAAGACGGTATTTAACCGGGGAACAAACAGTACACAGTAAAACCCCGCTAATGCGACCACTTAATAAACAGCCACTGGTGTCGTTTAAAGCAGGTGGTTGCTTAATGCAGGACGAAAGTTAGGCAGAAAGCTCCTATAGGAGCTTTCTGCATAACTTTCGTCCTGCATTAAGTTACCACCTGCCTCTGCCACCCAGAAGTATGCCCCTTTTTGGTGGTCGCATTAGCGGAGTTTTACTGTAGTATCATATTTAACTCTTTCCTCCATAAATATGCCTTTCTACGCCTCTGTAGAAGTCACTGGTTGAAACCATTGTGATACATGGAGCAATTGCTCCTATATGAGCAAATGCTCTATTTATCACAATGGGTTCAAACTATTAAATTCTAAAATGTTCCTTTTCTATCGTTAATGCTCCTTTTGGGTAGATTTATTCAAAGTGGTTGAATCTAAAAATAGCCTATGAGATAATGTGTTAATGTATGTCATAATTCATAAGCAAACATAGCAGACCCTGTTCAGACGACTCGTGCGAGAATAGTCTGATAGGGAATTCTGTATGAAGCGATGGCTTGTAAAACCAAGTGTTTGCAGAATGTTTCTAAACATTTAACTTAAATATCAGGAAACGATTGAAATATCAGAAAACAAAAAAATATCAGGAAACAACTGAAAACAACTCAAATATCAGAAAACAACTAAAAACAACTCACATATCAGGAAACAAACAGCTGAAATATCAGGAAACAACAGAAATATCAAGAAACAGCTGAATATCAGGAAACAACTGATCTGATTCTACACCTTGTATCACAGTCAAAAAGTCATCTGTTAACCCTTCGCTTGCTGAATTTTAAAATACATGTCTCCTTCTTTACCCATGCCCTGTTGTATAATTACATATATCTTCACTGTGTACAAGTATATCGCTGTGCAATCACTGCTGTGGAATGCATTGGTTGCACAATCGACTTGTAAATAGTGCAGACCCTGATGAGACAGCTCCTGCAGGAGCTGTCTCATCTGGGTCTTCACTATTTACAGGTAGGTATATTGACGTGAATAGCAAGCGAAGGGTTAATAATGCCTTAAACTAGTTTGGCTCATTGATACTCATGGTATCATAATTTCTTACATGAATATTGAACAGGGAAAGAGTTAAAGTTTCGAATATTTTCATATCTACCTATGCTATGTCCTATCAGGTAGCATCACATTTTGGTGTGGCATGGACAGTAGTTGTTCGAGAAATCAGTGAAATTCACTCACATAAGGCCCTCGATCGCTTGTTAAAAGACGAGGTTCAGTTACTAATAGGATTTCTCCTGTTTTTTAAGTCGTAGTAAACATATTGAATAATGCTTTAGGGTTACTCCGATGCATTAGCAAGACTAGTAATAAAGGCAAATTATTTTAGCTGACTCGAATTACAAAACAGAAAATGACACCGGAATCATAGCAATTACATCCTTCCTTTTCCTGACATATCCAGGAACGTTACCGATAAGATAAATTGGAGTAAACTTGGTACGGATGTACAAAAGATTTCACGTAAATAATTAATTAGTCGGACCATATAGTGTTTCACTGTTCAAATACGTGTTGTGGTCATTAATGGTGATTTGGACAAGGTTAACCCATTCCGCCATATTGACGACTTTTTACGACTCTGTAAAAGTCACTTTGTGAAACTATTGTGATACATGGAACATTTGCCCCTACAGGAGCAATGCTCTATTTATCACAATGGTTTCAAACTACAAAATTCTAAAATTGTCATTTTCTCTAGTTAATGCTCCTTTTCGGTAGATATAATCAAAGAGGTTGCATCTAAAAATAGCCTATGATGTAATGGGTCAATACAGTTGAACTTCAATATCTCGAACTTCAAAGTACCTTACATATTACCTCGATATAACAGAGGTTCGAGTCATCAGGACAATCGCGGCTTAATGTAGGTCTAAAGTAATGCTGAAAGCTCCTAAAGGAACGTCCCTCGTTCAAAATTGTAAGGCAGGTGCTAGTTTAATGCAGGTCAAATGTAATGCAAGAAGGACCTGTAGAAGCTTCTTTCTGCATTATATTCCCCGGCACTAAGCAACCATCTGCTTTTTAAGACTCCCATGTTCAATAAATGAAAGGTCACTTAGGGCATATTCTACTGTATGTTTTACAATGTTAACCCATTTGCTCCCAATGGATTCTTCCATGTTTATATATCGGATAAGTCCATTTTTTTTATCTAAGTGGTGCCAAGGTGCAAATTTATATCAGTAAACAGTGTAGACTCTGATCAGACGCCGCATGATGCGGCGTCTGATTAGAGTCTACACTGTTTGTCTACGTCCCATATATGGGTTCGTGGGAGCAAATGGGTTAAGAGGATAGGGTCATTTGCCAGCATGTCAGATTCGTCACATATTTTACCCTTTGCTGTTCATCTTTTCCAGGAAGGATTTAACCCTTTCAGCGCCAAATTTCTAATTGTCGTCTGCAAAACAATTTTGTTATATCATTCAGTAAATAAGGAAATGAGATAAATAAATGTAAATTTCAAAGGAACAAAGCATATATATAGAAATAGAATTTGAGACAAAAAGTGAAGTCCCTGATCAGACGCCGCCTTGAAAGGGGGCGTCTGATCTGGGACTGCACTATTTGTCGTGGTGCATTTATACGATATCGGTGGTTAAAGGGTTAACCCTTTCCTCAAAGATACGCCTTTCTACGTCATTTTGCAAATAGTGTAGACCCAGATCAGATAGTTCCTATATGAGTTACCTGGTCAGGGTTTGTACCATTATGACACACGGTCTTTAAATCTTTAGTTGATCCTGCCTTTCATAGGAGCACTCATTTGCAAATATATACATGCCAAAATACTATTTGAGATACTATATATGCAAAGAGGGTAGGGTTTAACTCATAAATATTCATGGAGCAAATGATTAAGTCAAGACTAACGACGCATTTAACATTTACCATATGTCACATATAGATGACGAGTAGCATTCGGTTGCCAAGGAACACGTTATGTAAAAGTGCATTGAAACAGATAAAAATGGCATCGCTCAGCACGTTTTAACCTTTATATTCATGTAAGAAATAATGACGGTGTAACTAGATTAATTGTTATAATAGCACATGGACACAGGATTCTTTGGTCATGGCAGAAACTGTAGATACATATCTATATTATATGTTGTATCATAAGCAATCAGAGCATACCCTGATCAGACGGCTCGTAAAGGATCCGTCTGGTCTGGGTCTACTCTGTTTACAAATGCATAGAAAAGTGTATTTATGGAGTAAAGGGTTAAAAGACGATGTCTCCTATATTAATTCTGATCACTGTTTTCAATTTTAAAACTGAACAGTGTTTTAATCTTGACGGCGTGTTGGTCAACACATCACATCACATGTGACGCTGTGACGCATTCCTGCCCGCCCACGCACTTTATTTGCATTCCTGTGTCTATATATATGTATACGCACGGCCAACATGTTACAATGATTTAATCCTTCACGTTCTATATCATCTATGTACAACCAACATGATATTGATATTTTTCATATTGAGGGGGACATCACAAACATGGAATATACCGGTATAAAGCATAGCCACAGACGGTATCAGCAATCAATCTTGGTCCCGATTTTAGAGAGATTCTCCAGAAGCCCCCTGATCTAGGTCAATACTATTAGCCTATGCCCCATCTATGGAATCGGGGAAGTTAGAATGTTATGTGTTATTATCTATGACAAGTAACGGTCAAAGTTTACGATGTACTTGTTGTTTACCACTTTCAGCATATGAACACATTTTCACGCATTTGCAAACAGAGTAGACCCAGATAAGACCTCTCCTATAGGAGCCGTCTGATCAGGGTCTGCTCTGTTTGCTTATGGTGTAATATAGATCTATCTGTTTCTTTAGGTTCTAAATTGGCTAAAATGTTCCACCTTAACTATTTTGTCCATGAATATTCATTAGATACTGAAATTTGGAATGAATATAGAACAGGGAAAGGGTTAAATGCTGTCGTTTCTCCGCTGCCAATGCTATGGCAACACAATTTCTAATGAGAAAGAAAAATGTTGGCTTTTGTTACGTTGTGGGCGCTTTGTTGAACAACAGATGACACTGTATACGATCAATCTGTTACTGTATGAATGCCATGCGTACACGTACAAGCCGCAACATCAGCCCATTTATTCCCATATTAGTTTAACCCTTACCCTGTTCATTATTATGAAACCATGAACATTTATAAGCTGAAATTTCATAATGTAACGAAGACTTTGGAATCTGATCTATAGCATATCTTAACCCTTTACCTGATAGAAGCGGCTTTTAGCGTGTTTGATTTATTCCTCCGCTGAAGAAAATAGTTCAAATTCATACAGTCATGAACATATTGCATAATAAATATTTTCTATATCCTGGTAGGTGGTAGCCTAAAGCAGGCTGAAAGTAAAGCAGAATGCGCCTTAAGGCGCATTCTGCTTTACTTTCAACCTGCTTTAAGCAACCTGCTTTAAGTGGTCATATGTCTTCAAAACTAGAAACAGGCTATTGGGTAAAGGGTTAAACAAACAAAGCAGACCCTGATCCTATAGGAGCCGTTAGATCTGGATCTACTCTGTTTGCAAATGCATGAAAATGCGTTTATATGAAGGAAAGGGTTAAGGAAAACTCGTTTAGATCTTATTTTGGAAATGTTCCATTTTTATGTTGAGGGGTGCATGCTTTTGGCGCCAAATTTAAAAGTGTCGTCTGCAATAATAACTTCATATTAAATATAATTCTAAACTAAATAATTAAGGTATATTAGTAAAACATTTGCTTTTAAAAACCTGTATGCTTGGGCTAAAATAATACAAGGCGGCATCTGACCTGGGACTGCACTGTTTTCAATGGTGCCAACAGGCGACATTGGCGCCGAAAGACAATATTAAATGGTATAAGCCATTGACATCGATATGTTCAAAAACAGTGCAGACCCTAATCATGGGGGAGGGAGTTCAGATGCATTTTGTTCTGGTCCACCCTGTTTGCCTATGTAATTGTAAGGGGCACTGGGCACCGAATGGTTCAAGTAGATGACTGCCAGTAATTAAACGTTTTAGATCTACACGAGTCACTCGTGCAATCGACGCCTGTAGAATGGTGAATCTGTAAAATGATACCAACAGCGTACATTAACCATTTGAATGCCGACTTTTCAAAGTGGATGGCTCGTCAGTGTTTATCCCTTTACTGGGTGAATATTCAGGTAAGGTATAATGCCATCATGAGTATTCATTCACTGATTTTGGCTGCAAGGAATAGGGGGCATTTTGTTTCTAGATAAGCTGAATTTATGTTCAATTTGAAGTAATCAGTATATTAACCTGCCAGTCTACGTTGTATATCTCAGTTTAAACTTTATCATCGGAAGCATAGTGTCTATTTAATCCACAGTAATTATGTTATGTTAGTTCCCGCCGATGGAAAATATTGTATACATTTACTTTAGAGTCAATATTGTGTTGGTTTTAACCTTTCACTTTACATTAAGATATTTTCATATCGGTAAAAATAGAACATACTCAGGTCAGACGACTCCAATAGGAGCCGTCCGATCAGGGCATAATGCTTGTTGATGTGATTATATAGATTTTATCCATCAGTCTAGTATTATGCCTTAAACAAAAGAAGAGTAGTTGTCCAAAACTCATGAGGTGAGCGACTCATGTGAAAATATTCAGTAAGGATAGGGTTAAGGACGTTAGCTGTCTCTCTGTGTTTCGTTTCGACAGAGTAATGGCACATGGCGTCTATACTATAGTCATAACACATATTGTGTTGTTCATTTTGCGTTGGTATAAAGTTCGCCAACATCATCATCATTATCATCATCATCATCGTCATAAATCTAGTCTTCATCATTACATAGTCGTTTGCAGTCATTGAAGCTACCGTCATCATCATCGTCATAATTCTCATCATCAGCATTCATCATCATCGTTATCATCATTCTCATCATTACCATTGTAATTATTGTAAGTTGTCATCGTCTTCATGTTTTTGTTCAGTGTTCATTGTACTGTAAATATCATTGGTAATTGTACTTGTTTGCTGTGATTGTATGTGAAATGTTTCTATGCTCTCCTGATCTGGAGGAAATAAAGATTATTATTATTATTATAATGTCAAACGCAAACAGAACAGACCCTGATCAGACGGCTCCTTTAGGAGCCGTCTGATCAGGGTCTACTCTGTTTGCAAAGGCGTAGAAACTCGTATTTATGAAGGAAAGGCTTGACGATATAATCGATTCAGTATGATTTGTAACATGCATGATTTTATAATTTGCTTGACTATTTCGAATAATAAGCAGTTAAATTCCAAATCAGTTGACTCTTCCAAGAGCCATCTGACCGTGATCTACCCTGTTTGCATTTGCCAGTATATTCGTTTCCCATATGCGGATGTAAAATAAGCTTGTTTTCACGCATGCAAATGATTAAATTGTATTTATGTACTTATTTGAACAATCTAGATATTTCGAAATTTTGATATAGAAGAATTTATACCCTTTTAGGCAAGTGGCTGCTTAAAGCAGGATGGATTCAGTCATGCAATTCTGCATGCAGTCATGCAGAATGCTCCCAGAGTAGCTTTCTGCATGACTTCCAACCTGCATTGAGCTGTCATCTGTATTAAAGCTCAATAATGATACGAACTTAAGTCTTCGAATAATCGATATTTTACTGTACAGTAGAGCCCCTCTAATGCGACCACTTAATGAATAAACATGGGTGTCTTTATAAGCAGGTGATTGCTAAATGCAGGACAAAAGAAATGCATTACTTTTGTCCTGCATTAAGCTACCACCGGCATCTAGCACTTAGAATTATACCTCTTTTATGTGGTCGCATTAGCGATGTTATACTGTATTTGTTGTAGCGACATCATAACGATGTCAATAACGTTATTGTCGAATCAGGAAGGACAAACTGTTATAATTAAGCGGCAACATCCAGACATATAGTGTCAGTGTACATACAATTCCCAGTGTGAGAGATCGATTCCCGCGATGGCTGATTTTTATATCTCGCTAATTTGGTAATGGGCGGTGGTGATAGGTTGTGGAGTTCGTAACTGTCACTGGATAGCCTCATCTGGGTGGAAGTAGAGTTTGTGTATTCCCTGCTCGTTAGTCCATCTTGCTGGGAAGCAAGATGTCAGAAAGTCAAGAGTAATTGGATATTCCATAGGTTATTTACAATACACTTTTCTACGCCTTTGCAAACAGAGTAGACGCAGATCAGACGGCTCCTGTAGAAGCCGTCTGATCAAAGTCTGCTCTGTTTGCTTATGGAAAAGTATAGATTTGATGCTATTGTTTCTGCTTTGGCAGAACTTTCATGTGTTAATATATGCCATTGTATAAAAATAATCTAATTGATATTCATGATGGCATCATTTCTTACATCTTACTCCTATAGGAGCTTTCTACATTACCTTTACCCTGCGTTAAGTAGTCTCCTGCTTTTTAAGACTCATATGTTTAATAAATGCACGACCGCTTAAAACAGGTTAATATACTGTATTCAGTAAAATCCCTCTTAACCGGAATTCTAGTAGAGAAGACTTAAGATGTTTTTAGGCAGGTGGATGCTTAATGCAAGGTGAAAGTCATGCAGAAAGCTTTTATGCTACAAGACCGATGTTTATACTAAATTAAACGTCCGGTTCAGATGGTTTTTACTGTATTGAAAAATGGTGCAACATCCGATATAGCCAAATTACAACCTCTCCTAACTGAATACTTGAACGGAATATTATCAACAAAATTACAACAGTAAACATGTTGTTACATTCTCAACCACTTTTTATCGGAGGGCGGGGACATATTGTTTTTGCATTGTCTCTCTGTCTTGCTGTGGTTGGTTTGTCCCCAACTTTAACGTTTGTGATAATTATGTAGCCATTGTTCATACATACTTCAAACTTGGCATGCATGTGCAACTTAAGATCAAGGTCATACATCCAGGTCAAAGGTCAAATACGAGTCAAATTGATATTGGCGATAATCGGGCATAGTGTTTCACCTTGTTTCTTCTTGGAAGAAAATGTATTAATTGCCTATGATCAACACTTCAACGCTGAATAATTAAATAGACAGTGTCAAATTTCAAATAGGTCAAGCTTGCCGTGAATATTCTGGGATTTATAAAGAAAATGTTACATGACAAACAGTACAGACCCTGATGAGAAGGCTCCCCTGGGAGCCCTCTCATCTGGGTCTGCACTGTTTGCAAATGTTTCCATTGACTCGTTTTCTCTAACTGGAGTGGTTAATCCTCTCTCCGACGTAGGCGAATGCTTTGTTGGTAATCTTTGCAAACATTTGTGTCTAGATGGGAAGCCAAGTAAGTAATCGTCACATTATCTCATTAGGAGCCAGACTGCTTGACAGTCTAGTTACATTTGTCTATTTAGACATTGAAGAATCAGAGGTCCAGATCAACATTTTCAAACATAACTCCTTTATCCCCCCCCCCCCCCCCGCACCAAACCCTGTGTTGTGACGATTCTAAAGACTTGTCCCAACATAGGGTTTGGTGGAAGACCATTGAAGCATTTGAGTACGCACATTTATCTGTTGCTCTGTGAATGCTCAACCTTGAAATCTGAAGCAAATGAAGATCTAAGCAAAGTAGATCCATTTGGCTGCGAAAACGTTTGTTTAGTAAAAAGCTACATTGTAATTTCGTCTCGAGTAATGAATCAATTTAATAGACCAGGAATGGGACAACTTTCGCCAAATATAACACATTTACATGAACGTATGTTTGAAGTAATCAGCGAAACCTGCTGAAAGCTAAACACTCTTAGCAATGCAATGTTCCCAATATGGTTATTATACCGGCTAACTGTTGTCTTACATGCAACACTTTTTCTGAACTATCGTTTAAAGTCTCTCCTGACAAATCGTAAACGTGGAAACAAGACAGATGATGAAATAAATAGACGTTACGGATTGATTGAATATCTGTCTCCCAGGATATTTGTTGGTTAAAATTGCTACCTACATTCAGACAAAGCTACAAACATGAAAATACAGCAAACACGTTCTAGGCAGGTCACTCGAACTAGGTCTTACTCTGGACATTTTACGCTATACTCCATGAATATTCATGGGAGAAATAAATACATCATGAATATTTCTTAGATGATTTGTTATAATAGCACATAGACACAGGTAGTGTTGGTCATGTGAGAAACTGTAATGTCATATCAATATTATATCATAAGTAAACAGACCTTACTGGAGCAGTCTCATATTGGTCTACTTTCTTGGCAAAGGCGTTTCATTGCGTATTTATGGAGTAAAGGGCTAAAGTGGATATTAGCTTAACCCTTTTACAGCCGAAGTCTCAAAAATGCACCACGACAAATAGTGCAGTCCCAGATCAGACGCCGCCTTTTCAAGGCGGCGTCTGATCAGAGACTTAACATTTTGTCTCAGTCTCTATTTCAATATATGTGCTTTATTCCTTTGAAATTTGCATTTATTTATCTCATTTCTTTATTTTACCATATGATTTAACAAAATTCGATTGCAGACGACAGTTAGACATTTGGCGCCGAAAGGGTTAATTAAAAGTTATTCGTAAATATCATATACTGTAAAACCCCGATAGTTCGAACACTATAGCAAGTATCATTATCATGAACCCCTATAGTTCTAAGATTTAAACAAGTATCATTATCAGTCTTTAACCCATTACCTCATAGGCTATTTTTAGATACAATCCCTTTGAATAAATCTACCGAAAAGGAGCATTAACTAGAGAAAAGGAAAATTTTAGAATTTTGTAGTTCGAAACCATTGTGATAAATAGAGCATTAAATTTTGCTCCTACAGAAGCAAATTTTAATGCTCTATTTATCACAACGGTTTCAAAAAGTGACTTATACAGATTTTTCAAACGTCTTCAATATGAGGGAATGGGTTAATACAACTGGCAGCTTAATGCTTTATTTAAAGAAAACTACCTGATCGCATTTGGAACCGATAATTAGTTATGGCCCCAACGGCGGACATATAGTAATCACATTGTCCGACCTTCTGTCCGTCCGTCCGTCCGTCCGTCCGTCTGTCCGTCCGTCTGTCCTTCCATTCGTCCCTCCGTCCCAAATTCAGTGTCCCTTGTATAACATTTTTTATTTGTGAATATATTTTAAAAAAAACTGACACAAATGTTCACCACACAAAGATAATGTGTCGCGTTCGACTCCCTGGTCCATGGGTCAAAGTCAAGGTCACAGGGTACCATGTTTGGGGGCATTTGTCACGTGACTGTTACAGCTCTTGTTTCTTATTGAGGGGGGAACAGCAAACATTTGCTGGTACAAGCCGTTGACATCGATGGCTTCAGCAAATAGTGCAGGTCCTGATCAAATGACTCCTTCAGGAGCACTCTGATCTGGTTCTACGCTGTTTTGTCTGTGTCGTTTTAATGGGCACTGGGCACTGGGCACTGGGCACTGGACACAAATATCTAATATACTCGAAAGTCATCTCTAATTTAAAGATAACATAATGTAAAGACAAACATCTTATAAAAGTACAAGTATGAGTCATGCAGGAAACACAACATACAGAACAAACAGCCGCCCGAACAGCAACACAAGAAAACACAGCAACACAGCAAATGTTTATAGCTAGCGAAATCATAAAAAAGACACACAAAGACAAAACAAACAAACAATAGGAGGAAGACTGAAGTACCGCCTTGGAACGGTCAGTGGAAAAAGCCTGAATCATTACAAGCAACACCTGTCTTTTATATAAATTATTGAGGAACTTTCACAATTAAATATGTCGGTAGAGAATGCATCAGCACTTTCTCTCATAAAAACGTGTTGTTATGCATTTGCAAACAGAGTAGACCCAGATCAGACGGCTTCTATAGGAGCCGTCTGATCAGGGTCTGTTCTGTTTGCTAGTGGAATTTTAAAGAACAGAACAGGGAAAGGGTCTTTTACATAATGGTTTCGATTTATGATACAATTTAGTCAATGTCATATATATATATATATATAGAGAGAGAGAGGGGGTATTCCATGAGCGTTCATTTTATATTGATTTTCACCAAAACAAGTTGACTGAAATAAATACATGTATTACATTCGGCCAGCCTCGTGTCATATTTATTTTAGTGAACGAACTTGGTAAAACTCAATAGTGATGGACACGAATGAAATATTATTTTTATCCCATGACAAAATAACAAAGAAAGGTAGAAAAAGAAACTCGTGCGCTTTTTCATATGTATATTTCAAAGCAATCAACCTGACCGACTTGCTTACGTCATTTGCGTGTTTATATTACCCGTGTGCAGTGTAATAAAATTACGTCAAAACTTCTATAAGATGGGTACTCAAATATAAAATCATTCTTTCTCCAATAAACCCTATGGCGTGACCAATGTTTAGAATCGTCTCTTCACAACATAGGGTTTGATGGGGGAAATATAGAAGTTATTCTGGAGAAACAAAGAAGTTGTTCTTGAATATGTTTCAACTTACGCATCTTGTCTAGACCTCTGTTAACTTGGGTACATGCAGTGTCATGTGATAAAATAAACACTACATACTATCTAATTAAATGGTTTCGTAAACTTGTGTTCAAGTCACGGCGACTGTACTTGATAAGAAGGCGTGTGTATAAATTCCCCAGAGGCAGTAGCAAGTCTAGTAATAAAAACAAATTATTTCAGCAGACTCTAATAACACAACAGGAAGATGGCACCGGAATCATAGAAATTACGTCTGTCATTTCCCTGCATTTTCCAGGAGCTTCATCAATCAGATGAATTGGGACTAACTTGTTATGGAATTGCTAAATTTTTCAAGTAAATTATTGATTAGGATGGCCACGTTGTATTCCAATAGAGCTACAAATAAAGGTGCCTACCCAAATACAGTAAAACCTCTCTATAACGGCCATTAAATGATGTTAGTTAGTTGGTATTTTAAGCAGGAGGCTGCTTAAAGCATGGTGAAAGTAAAACAGAACGCTCCAATAGGAGCGTTCTGATTTACTTTCACGTTGTTTAAGCAGCCACCTGCCTGTAACACAGACTATTTGATATAATTAAGTGTCCGTTATAGAGAGGTTTTACTGTACTAAAATCGTCATTTCTCCACTACACTCTATAATGTGACCACTCTTTAGAATCGTCTCGAAGAGCCGATTCTAAAGAATAGTCACAGTATAGGGTTTGGTGGAAACATAAAGGAGCTATTCTTGAAAATGTTTAAATTTACGCATCTTATCTGGACCTCCGTTCCAATATTGCTATAGTCATTTATGTTAAGCTTTTTTCTAATATCAACACCTTTTCACTCCTATTTAAACAGAGTATACCCTGATCATACGGCTCCTGTAGGAACAGTCTGATTAGCGTCTGGTCTATTTGCGTATGAAAATATATAGGATTCATATTCATAAAATGAATATTCATAGACTATTTCAACCTTAGGACAACTTAAGGAAGCTATTTCTGTCTACATCTGTAGTAAAACTATACAGTAAATTTTCATTCAGGACTCATATTCATAAAGCTCCTAAGGAGAAACTTAAGATTTGTTTTTAGTTTCTTGAACATTCCTTAATCTTATACATGTAATATCAATACTAGTAAAGATATTTAAGAGAAATAAACCTGTATATCAAATACAGTGCTCCCTCTCTACAACGACAGCCTTTGGGATACGAATACTGTATGTGTTGTTCAGAGGGAGTTGTTATAGGGGGGGGGGGGGGGAATCAAACATAATTAGCTTGTGTATATCAAATATATACAATGTACTCATCCAAATATTCTAGAAGTCATTGAATAAAAATTTACTCAATATTTTGTTTGTTTTAGCAAGGCTGTTTTCAAGTCTATGGCTTATATTACTGTAGGATTAGAGTTTAACACGGTTAACTCATACATTGTATGTGCCTGGTTTTGTTCCACAAGTGCATGCAGTATATCACTACGTGGCGCGGAATTCTCCCAAAAGTAATCATAATATTTATCTTTAATTTAACCCTTCGCTTGCTAATCGCGTCAATATACCTACCTGTAAATAGTGAAGACCCAGATGAGACAGCTCCTGCAGGAGCTGTCTCATCAGGGTCTGCACTATTTACAAGTTGATTGTGCAACCAGTGCACTACACAGCAGTGATTGCACAGCGAAATACTTGTACACAATGAAGATATATGTAATTATACAACAGGGCATGGGTAAAGAAGGAGAACTGTATTTTAAAATTCAGCAAGCGAAGGGTTAACATTTTCTTCGCCCATTCTCTCATATTGACGCATTTGACGCCTTCGTAAAAACATTGTGAGATATGGAGCATTTGCTCCATACAATTCTAAAAATGTCCTTTTCTCTTGTAAATGTTTCTTTTGGGTAGATTTATTGAAAGAGGTTGGGTCTAAAATAGCTTATGGGGAAATGAGATAACCCTTACTGTGCGGGACACGAGCCACTTATGCCATCTGCAAACAGTGTAGACCCTGATGAGAGGGCTCCTAGAGGAGCCCTTTCATCAGGGTTTGCACTGTTTGTCACGTTACACTTTTCTTTAGAACATTCCCTATATATTCACCATTAGCTTGACCTGTTTGAAATTTCGAAGAGTCCTTTTGAAAATTCAGCGTTGTAATAGTTTAAAAAATCCCTAAATATTCACCATAAACTTGATCTGTTTGAATTTTGGAATGTTAGGTTAACATGATAATTTAGAACGTTCACAGTAAGTATACTTTTTTGAATTTTGGAATAGTGAGCACTGAAAGGAATGCAGTTACTATTACATGTATATATTACTACATGTATTTGCATATACATGTAGCATACGATTGCAATATGTCCCTGTGGGAGATTTCGTTCATTTGACATATTTGAATGTGCTATTAATATCCCTGTTCATTTTCACGAGATGTCTTTAAATCAAGACTGACGAAAATAGAACGATTCCAGTGAATCAGATATTAAGTATGAAATATATTGGAGCCGCATAGATCAGGTATATGTAATGGAATTTTGACAATTATCATGAACGTTTTTTATGAGCCATGTAGGTCATCTACCTCACGTCTGAATTAAGTGTTGTTAATTGTGTAAAGATGACCAGAATTATTGATATTATTGATATTATTATTATTATTGATATTGATGAGATATATAGTCTCTCGGTATCTTATCCGACACTGATCTGTTTGCAAATTTAATAACCAGATTCACCACCTGTCTATGTGGCGGTATGACGAACTTCAACACATGACCAGACACTGTTGATACATCCCTACAAGTCCATATACAGTAAAACCCCGCTAATGCGACCACTTAATAACCAGCCACTGGCGTCGTTTAAAGCAGGTGGTTGCTTAGTACAGGACAAAAGTTATGCAGAAAGCTCCTATAGGAGCTTTCTGCATAACGTTCGTCCTGCATTAAGCTACCACCTGCCTCTGCCACCCAGAATTATGCCCATTTTTGGTGGTCGCATTAGTGGGATTTTACTGTACTGTTGATATATTTCTACACGTTCAGATACTGTTCACGCATTCCACATTGACGCATTCCTCTATATCCATGATTAAATGCTATCGACGCATTCCTACATGTCCATATACAGTTGACGCATTCCTGTATGGCCGGCAACTGTTGATTCATTCCTACACGTCCAGGTAGTCAGGTACCATCGAAGAAGTCCTGAATAACTGGATATGCTGACACATTCCTACACATCGATGTACTTTTAATATATTCCTAAATGTCCAGATAGTGATGACGCATTCCTATATGTCCAAATACTGTTGACGCATATCCATATGTTTGAAGATATTGTTGACGCATTCATAAAGTCCAGATATTGTTGGCGCATTCATATATGTCCAACTATTATTGACGCATTCGTAAAGTCCAGATATTGTTGACGCATTCCCATACTGACTCATGCCTGTATGTCCAGATACTACTTATGACTCATCCCTGCATACCAGATACTGTTGACTCACCCCTACATACCCAGATACTGTTGGCACATCCCTACATACCCAGATACTGTTGACACATCCCTACATACCCAAATACTGTTGACTCACCCCTACATACCCAGATACTGTTGACTCACCCCTGCATACCCAGATACTGTTGACACATCCCTGCATACCCAGATACTGTTGACTCGCCCCTACATACCCAGATACTGTTGGCTCACCCCTGCATACCCAGATACTGTTGACACATCCCTGCATGCCCAGATACTGTTGACTCACCCCTACATACCCAGATACTGTTGACTCACCCCTGCATACCCAGATACTGTTGACTCACCCCTACATACCCAGATACTGTTGACTCACCCCTGCATACCCAGATACTGTTGACGCATCCCTGTATACCCAGATACTTTTGACTCACCCCTACATACCCAGATACTGTTGACTCACCCCTGCATACCCAGATACTGTTGACTCATCCCTGCATACCCAGATACTGTTGACACATCCCTACATACCCAGATACTGTTGACACATCCCTGCATACCCAGATACTGTTGACTCACCCCTGCATACCCAGATACTGTTGACTCACCCCTGCATACCCAGATACTGTTGACTCACCCCTACATACCCAGATACTGTTGACTCACCCCTGCATACCCCGATACTGTTCACTCATCCCTACATACCCAAATACTGTTGACACATCCCTGCACACTCGGATACTGTTGACTCATTCCTACATACCCAGATACTGTTCACTCATCCCTACATACCCAAATACTGTCGACACATCCCTACATACTCATAAACTGTTCACCCATTCCTACATACCCAGATACTGTTGACACATCCCTACATACCCAGATACTGTTGACACATCCCTACATACTCATATACTGTTCACTCATTCCTACATACCAAGATACTGTTGACTTATCCCTGCATACCCAGATACTGTTGACGCATCCCTACATACTCAGATATTGTTCACTCATTCCTACATACTCAGATATTGTTCACTCATTTCTACATACTCATATACTGTTCACCCATTCCTACATACTCATATACTGTTCACTCATTCCTACATACTCAGCTACTGTTGACTCATCCCTACATACCCAGATACTGTTCACCCATTCCTACATACTCATATACTGTTCACCCATTCCTACATACTCATATACTGTTCACCCATTCCTACATACTCATATACTGTTCACCCATTCCTACATACCCAGATACTGTTCACCCATTCCGACATACTCATATACTGTTCACCCATTCCTACATACTCGTATACTGCTCACCCATTCCTACATACTCATATACTGTTCACCCATTCCTACATACCCAGAGGTATCTGTGAACGCATTTCTACATACGCATATACCGTTCAACCATTTCTACATACTCAGCTACTGTTGACTTATCCCTACATACCCTGATACCGTTAGCTCATTCGTGAATGTCGATATATTGATTATAACTCATAAATTCACGTCCAGATACTTTTGACTCAGTCCTATGCATGCCCAGAAAGACTCGAAACGTTCTTGACCTTAAGTACAAGGTGATATGTTGATGCAGGCCAGCAGGAAACTGGTATAATTAAGAGGCTGAAGAGACAGACAGCGATGAATCAGATTAATATACAATTCCCGTGCGACGAAGGTCAATTCCCATGATGACTGATTCCATACCTTGCTAATTAAGTGGTGATAATAACTGGTAAAAAGAGCACTGGGGAATTATGTGTCATTTGAATGTCTCATCTCAGAGGAGGAAGATTTTGTGTTTTCCTTGCCAGATAATTCCATTATTTGAAACTTATTTTGTGAACAGCCTTGAACAGTATAGACATTTTTCTTTCATATAAACGCCTTTTCATGCCTTTGCAAACAGAGTTGACCCAGATTAGACAGCTCCTATTGGAGCTGTCTTATCAGGATTTATTATGTTTGCTTATGATCTTATAATAGATCTGACCATGCAGTGTAAATATACCATTATAAAAATCATGCAGTCCCAGATCAGACGCCGCCTTTTCAAGGCGGCGTTTGATCAGATACTTCACTATGTCTCAAACTCATTTTCTATATATGTGCTTTATTCCTTTGACGTTTGCATTTATTCATCTTAGTTCCTTATTTTACCGAATGATTTAACACAATTGTATTGCAGACGACAATTAGAAATTTGGCGCCAAAAAGGTTAAGCATTTTATGGATATTTTGCTTTTGTTTTCAAGCCAGCTATTACAGAGACCTTGCGTATGTTATGAGAACACAACATTAAGTCGAATTCTCTATCGTTAAGCCAAATTTTGTTCGGTATGCAAAGTATATCGGTACAGCCATTTGATGCTCCCAGAACAAAAACCGCATAACCCTTTCCCCCGATGATTATTCATATTGAAAATAATGACGTCATAAATATTAATAAGAATATTCTTTATAATGACTTATGAACACATTACATTCTGGCTCAGGAAGAAGCTGTAGAATCATATCAATATTACACCATAAGCAAACAGATCAGACCCTGATCAGACGGCTCCTATAGGAGCCGTCTGATCTGGGTCTACTCTGTTTGCAGATGCGTCAAAAATGCGTTTACATAAGAGAAAGGGATAAACTACTTATCCGGATAGAAGTTCATGAACCAAAAATCTTGAACACGTACATCCCTTGTTCGTCATTAACTTTCCCATAAAGTTAATATAACTGTACTCATGAGTCCGCCCAAAAGTATTTTAGAAATAGAAAGGAAACGAAACGAGACAAATGGATATAAAACGTATTGTTCCATGCATTCACCAGAGATTTTAGTATTTCAGTATACTGACGTTTATCTATATAGCTCTGATAATACCTCTTGGTCGTTTACGACTTCGGGAAACTATTGACATCGTGTCAAACAGCTTGGATTCCCGTCTGTATGCAAACACAGCAAGTCAATTATGTCCCCTTAGCTCATAATACATGATGTATTTTATAACATGCCAAATTTCATATCATACATTTTGTTCATGACGAATGTTTCCAAACAGACTCAAAGTTAATTGCACAAGGGGATGGTGACAGCTGGATTAATTGAAATTATATCTGCCATAGCCATGCATTATCCAGGGATGTCATCAATAAGGCAATCTTGAAGCGGCCAATGGCGGACGTACCCATGAATTCATGTAAATAATTGAGTAATTGACACTGGTATTTCAATACAAGTCCTGATGACAATGGTACTTTAAATAAGGTTATACAGACAGCCTTTAGCTAAGAGATACATCGTAAACAAAACATGATAGCTAGCGGTGTGATATTTAACTATTTACTCCATAAATAAGCCTTTCTACGCATTTGCAAACAGAGTAAACCCAGATCAGATGGCTCCTATAGGAGCCGTCTGATCAGGGTATGCTCTGTTTGCTTATGATTTAATATAAATATAACTCTTTAGTTTCTGCCATCGCCAAAGAATTCTGTGTCCATGTTATTTTATAACGAGTACTCTAATTAATGATGTCATAATTTCTTAAATAAACATTCATGGAGTAAAGGATTTAACGGGATATGCTACATGGTTGTATAAACCCTTAACCATTTCGCTGCCAAACTCTGCCGTCTGCTAACTTTGTCGTCTGCTACAAATTTTCATTCTTTTGATTTTCTTCATTTTTTTTCAAAAACATAGTAACAGTAACAAACAGTTTGGATCCTGATGAGACGCCGGGTTACTCGGCGTCTCATCTGGATCCAAACTGTTTGCGTAGGTAATCACAGATCCGGCATTGGCAGCGAAAGGGTTAAATAGTAAAACCCTTCTATACTTGAATGTTAATCTTCTGAAGGAGGTGGCTGCCTAATGCAGGGTGAAAGTCAAGCAGAAAACACCTGTACATCGGTACATTCTTGCAACAGGTGAACCAGCCAAGCTGTATGGCCATGGTATCTACTAAAGCGGTCATTAAACATATACATGTAGGACTATTAAAAGCAAGTGGTTGCTTAATGCAGTGCAACAGTAATGCAAAACGCTCCTATAGGAGTTTTCTGCAGTTTTTTGACCTGCATTAAGCTACTACCTGTTTTACAGATATATAATTACACCTGTTTTTTATGGCTGCTAAGACAGGTTATTCTCTACTGCTGTTGCAGATATCGTTTTACCCTTATCCTGCAAAACGTATCTAGGAACATATTTGTAAACAGCTTCAATCCAAATGAGACGCCGAATAACTCGGCGTCTCATCAGGATCTGAACTGTCTGTCACTCAGACACTCGCTTCTTAAAATTATACTATATGATCACTTTTTCTTTAAAATCAATTAACACCAAAAGCTGCACACTTATTCATATCATGAAAAAAATACTTTCCTATAGTAAACATGCATTCAGCTAAATATTATAGAAGTGTTACAAATATTGTTATATCCTTAGAAAATCGCCGACTTTATAAGAGACAGACGGAAACATGTGGAAATCAATGAACATGTTCAGTAAAGCTCTTATAACCTATGAATCCATTTCGGAACAACGGCACAAGTCAGTCGAAAGTTAAAATACCGAAAGAGAATTCTTCTGTGTAATATAAGACCTACATCGTAATGAGTAAGGCCGGCACACGTAATTGATTTTACGACAGATTCCACCGAGTGGCGGATTCGTTTCTGCCGGTTTCCGCCGGTTTCCGCAGTAATATGTTTCGATACAAACAACTATTTCCTTACCATCTTCGTTAGCACTGGGATAGTATCATGTCACACAGATGCAGATTTTTAAGTCATTTTGTTACGCAGAATGTTCGACATTATGGGCGGAGGATATCTTTAACCCTTTTGGCGCCAAATTTCTAATTGCCGTCTGCAATCCTTTTCTTGTTAAATCATTTGGTAAAATGAGATTAATAAATGCACATTTCTAAGGTAAAAAGAACATATATAGAAGTAGAATTTGAGACAAAAAGTGAATTCCCTAATCAGACGCCGCCTTGAAAAGGCAGCGTCTGATCTGGGACTGCACTATTTGTCGTGGTGCATGTATGCGACTGCGGCGGTGAAAGGGTAAAAAATGTTTAACCCTTTCTTTCATATAAACGCATGTTCACGCATTTGCAAACAGAGTATAGACCCAGGTCAGATCAGACAGCTCCTGTAGGCGGACCAGGGTATGCTCTGTATGCCTATGTGAATGTATATGAAGACACGAGTATGCAGTTTCCACAACACTAAATACATCCCTTTCCCTTATTCCATTTTATTGATTCTGCCCATGAATATTCATGAGGTGAATAAATTTTGAATAAATATTAACAAATCTGAGGTAAGTATAAACTACAACATGTACAAATGTATAAGCAGACAAGAAAATTTCAGAGTTGACCAAACAGAGTAGATGAACCCTTTCACCGCCAATGTCGCAAAAATGCACCACGACAAATAGTGCAGTCCCAGATCAGACGCCACCTTTTCAAGGCGGCGTCTGATCAGGGACTTCACATTTTGTCTCAAACTCTATTTCTAGGTCTGTGCTTTATTCCTTTGAAATTTGCATTTATTTATCTCATTTCTTTATTTCTACCAAATGATTTAACAAAAGTGTTTGCAGACGACAATTTGAAATTTGGCGCCGAAAGGGTTAATATCAAACAGTTCACGTAGAAACTATCTGATAAGGGTCTGCTCTGTTTGCGTAGATAATGTAACATGACTGATTCTGTACAGTCTGTCATAGAAGAAATTCGCTGGTTTCATTTGACATGATGATGTAATTAATATTCCTGAAGTCTTAAATCGATGAAGTAAATTATTATGCAAAAAGTGAAAACAATCTGATATTCAGTGTCTACACTATAGTACAGTAAAGTTTCGCTGATAAAAACACCCAAAAGAAGTATAATGCTTGATTTTAACCTCGCACACTAGCGGCGAAAACATGTTTGATTATGCAAACAGTTTGGGTCCAGATGAGACGCCGCATATAGCGGCGTCTCATCAGGATCCAAACTGTTTGTCACTGTGGTCATATTTTTGAAAAGAAATGAGAAAAAATTATGTTAAGTATTGAAGCAGACGACATTTGTTGCAGACGAAAATTTACTTAGTAAAGGATTAAATAAGCTGGTTGCTTAATACAAGACAAACACAATGCTCCTATGGGAGCTTTCTGAATGACTTTCACCCTGCATGAAGCAGCTACCTGCCTAAATGTATCTAAATTCTTCTCTTCTTGGAGTTCGACCTATAGGGATTTCACTGTACTTGATATTGATGTGTGTCTCTGATCACACGCAGTTTTGATGAGTATATCGGTTAGTCTGGACAAGACTTGACTGGCCTTGTCTCAATAGTTGCAAATCTATAAGTTATTCTTGTTTGATTAATCAGCTCTCAGCTAATATGACATAAGTTTGAATATTCTCTGAACATTATGGACCAGACACAATTAGTGTGTCTTCATTAGGAGTGTCACTGCTGGAGTGTTTCTGAATTACTAGTGACTTGATGTCGAATTAGAATCAACGCGCTTCATACCCTGATCTTGTTTCCTTTAACCCTTTTCTCCATAGGCTATTTTAGACCCAACCTCTTTGAATGAATCTACTCAAAAGGAGCATTTACTTGAGAAAAGTGAATTTTTAGAATTTTGTAGTTTGAAACCATTGTGATCAATAGAGCATTTGCTCCTATAGGAGCAAATGCTCTATTTATCACAATGGTTTCAAGAAGTGGTTATTACAGAGGCGTAGAAAGGCGTATTTATGGAGGAAAGGGTTATCACTTTACACCATTATATACACTTTCTACGCCTTTGCAAACAGAGTAGACCCAGATCAGACGGCTCCTATAGGAGCCGTCTTATAAGGGTCTTCTCTGTTTGCTTATAAACCTGCATAGATATGATTGTACGGTTTTTATCATGGCCAACATGGCCAACATTCCTATATTCTTGAGTCATTATAAATATAATATTAATGAATATCCACGATGTAACTTTCTTAAATGAATATCCATGGAATGAATGGTTTAACTAGATATAAATCAGTACATTTTAGAATTGGTGCTGGTCACGTTATCTACTCAGCGAAATTTACCACTGTAACATAAAATGTCTGCTCAGATTTTGATTTGATACCTGTGTCACTACTTGCGATTTGAACAAGCTTTTGAGAAAAGTTTTAGCCCTTTCCTCCTTAGATACGCATTTCTACACCTCTGTAATAGTCACTTCTTGAAACCATTGTGATAAATAGAGCATTTGCTCCTATGGAGCAAATGCCCTATTTATCACAATGGTTTCAATACTACAAAATTCTAACATTTTCCGTTTCTCTAACAAATGCTCCTTTTTGGTAGATTCATTCAAAAGAGGTTGGGTCTAAAAATAGCCTATGGAGGAAATGGTTAACAGAGTATCACAAAGCTTGGGTACTGATAAGACGCCGAGTTATTCAGCGTCTCATTTGAAAACCAGGGTCCAAGGTTATAAAAAAAACCATGAGTCTGATACCATTCTCAAGTATCTGATTGGTCAGATTCTAAGCAAGCTCAGAATCTGACCAATCAGATGATTGAGAATGAGCCAGGGTGTTTACTAATGCAAGTCAGGTCTTTGCCAGTGAGATAAGTGATTTTAGTTTGGACGATGACACTTTTGTGGTAGACAGTCCTCTGCAAGTCCCCTATCAGCGCTGACTTTCCAGAGTGCAATAGCTTGTCAGTGTTATTTGAAGAGTCCGTCGTACAGTATAAAGATTAAATTTTGCGAGATGATTTTGAATGACAAACAGTGCAGACCCTGATCGGAGGGCTCCTCTAGGAGCCATCTGATCTGGGTCTACATTGTTTGCAAATGAAAGTACATTAGTTTCCCGCGTACAAATGCTTAAATAAATGACAGGTCCTAAAATAGAGCATTATCTGAGACCCACTATGTAGTCAATGTCCTGGCTTAGCATCTTCATGTCTTAATGTTTTTTTGCTTCTTGGCCTTGAATGCATTCCTTTGAATGCGAGAAACGAGTGCAATGCCATTTTGCGAACAGTGTAATACTGGACAAGAAGGCGCATCTAAAATCCCCCTGACCACAAGTTCTGCACTGTTTGTCATTCAAAATTCTCTAGCAAATCTAAGCAGTTATTATTAAATGGGGTATTTCGTTTACCATTGATAGGTTAGTCTATATTGACGTTTTAGCATTCAAGTGTTAAGTGTTGGTTTTGTCGTAAATTGCGAATGTTTTCGCTGTCTCTCATCTTCCCCGAATAAAACAAACCGAACGTAAAACACCGAGCCTTAACTATGTCGCTACCAGTGTCGTATCTGTGATTACCTTTGCAAACAGTTTGGAACCAGATGAAACTCTGAGTAACTTAGCGTCTCGTCCGGATCCCAAATGTTTGTTACTGTGGTAATCTTTTTTGTAAAGAAAAGGAAGGTGGGTAAAATTTAAAAAAAAACACAAGTTATTGCAGATAACACATTTTACAGACAACACTATTTGGCAGTGAAAGAGTTTAATCGTAAAACATTGGAAACAATTTAAATTTTAATTTTAGGAAATTACAAAATTCAAGAAATATTAAACGAGTACGTCCGGAGCTAACGTTTCTTGCTGTTTGCAAGATTATTTTAAACCATTATTATGAGGTACTTAACCATTGGAACGCGGGGAAACGAGATGACTGTCCTTTGCAAACAGTGTAGACCCAGATTGGTGCACTTCCAGGAGAGCCATCTGATTAGTGTGTGTACCGTTTGTCATTTAAAATCCCCGCCGAAAGTACAGTAGAATCTGTTTTAAGCGGCCATCATAAGAGGTTTAACCTATTCCCTCATATTGACGACTTTTGACGACTCTGTAAAAGTCACTTTGTGAAACCATTGTGATAAATAGAGCATTTGCTATATATGGTTTCAATCTAAAACAATTCTAAAAGTTTCCTTTTATCTAGTTAATGCTCCTTTTCGGTAGATTTATTCAAAGAGGATGCGTCTAAAAAGGCCTATGATGTAATGTGTTAATTATGGGTCGTATGACATGTGGTAGTTACTGCAGGCCAAAAAGGTCAGCAGCTCAATTGCAATTAGTGAACGATGTGTCCAACTAGGGAAATGATAAATCACGTTCATTTTTAGAAATAAAACATTTTTCTAGCATCGCAACAAATTTACTAATGATTTCAAACCACATCTGGACCTTGTCAGTTGCACATGGAACAGTGGTGCTAAAATATAATGGGTCTTTATGATATTCGATGCAAACTTCGAAATCCGAACAACAACATGCTGCGGCATATTCCATAATGTATCAGATATGCATGTAGCCAGAGTATACAGTAAATCCCGTCTAAACCGGGCGCTCATATTAGTACCAGTGTCAGTGTTTTATCCATTCCCTCATAGACTATTTTTAGGTCAAACCTCTTTGAATAAATCTACTGAAAAGGAGCTCTAACTAGAGAAAATGAACATTTTAGAATTTCATAGTTCTGAAACCATTGTGATAAATAGAGCATTTGCTCCTTGAGCAAATGCTCTATTTATCACAATGGGTTTAAAAAGTGACTTTTACAGAGGCGTAGAAAGGCGTTTTTGTGGAGGAAAGACTTAAAACATGTAGCAGCTTATTGTAGGGTGAACGTCATACAGAAAGCTCCTACAGGGGCTCTCTGCAATAATTTCACCCTCTTTAAAGCAACCTCCTGCGAAAAAAGACCTACGTTGGTCTTCATTAAAAGTCCGGTGCAGACGGGTTCCGCTGCACTGGAGATTTTTTTCCCAAATGAAAAAGTAGTTGAGTCAAGCAGGCAAAGACACATACAAGACGCAACCACCACCAAAACATGGATAAAGAGCATGACACACAAACACACATACACACCCAAACACACGCACACACACGAGGTGAACACAGAAAACATCACCAAACCCACAAGGACCAGAGATAAACATTCCTCACATTAACAACAGTACAGCAAAACCTCTCTATAACGGCCACTAAATTACATCAAGAATTTTGTGATAAAGACAGGTGGTTGCTTTAAGCAAGGTGAAAGTAAAACAGAACGTTCCTTTAGGAGCGTTCTGTTTCACTTTCACCTTGCTTTAAGCAGCCACCTGCCCTAATATACCAACTAATTAACACAATTTAGTGGCCGTTATAGAGAGGTTTTACTGTACAAAGACACAAGACAAAAAAAGCCAGGGTGACAAAGAGAGTACCGCCTCGGCACGGTGAAAAGTGTTAAAAGCAGGTGAACGAAAGTAATGCAGAAGCTCCTACTGGAGATAATCATGACGTCATTATTTCTTACATGCATATCGAACAGGGAAAGGGTTAAAGTTACATTTATTTGTCAATAATGACTAAATCCGTTTATAGAAGTAGTAAGGAAATGTCCCGTCATTTGGTTCGATACAAGACAATTTATCAAAATACAAATACTATCCTGGCAGCTACTGTAAAACCTCTCTATAACGGCCACTAAATTACATTAAGTACTTTGTGTTAAAGGCAGGTGGCTGCTGAAAGCAAGGTGAAAGTAAAACAGAACGCTGCTATAGTAGCGTTCTGTTTTACTTTCACCTTGCTTTGAGCAACCACCTGCCCGAAATACAACTAGTTAACACAATTTAGTGGCCGTTATAGAGAGGTTTTACTGTACCAACAATATCCTACTGTATTGAAGATCGTGTATAAAAGCCTCCAAATATAACTGCGAACTTGTCTTCCATGAATCCATAAACTCCCAACAAACTGAAATGTCTTGTTTAGTTTATCACGTTGGCAGAATAATCAATATCTTTGAAATTGAAAACAATATCTTAGTAATTGAAAGTAATGTTTTTGTAATTGAAAGCCACGTCATATTAATTGAAAGCAATGTGTTTGTAAATTAAAGCAAAGTCTTGGTAATTGAATGCAATGCCATCGTGCTTGACAACAGTGTCTTTGTAGTTGAGAGCAGCGTCATAGGAATTGAGAGCAATGCATTTGTAATGGAAATCACTGTGCATGTGTGCGTGCGTGCATGCGCCATTTGTGTGTACGTGCGCGTGTGTGAGCGATATCTTTGCATTTGGGGACAATATCTTTGTAAGTAATAGAAATGTCTTTTTTTTAGAAAATCTCTAAAGATTTTTATTTGACTTTTAGTGCATCTGTACAAAGGAATTTGACTAGTGTTTTACTGTTATCAAAAGAAAACTGACAGATACTCCAACTTTATATTTCAAATCAGTAATACATATGTGTGTCTGGTACATGTAACTGACAGATACTCCAACTTTATATTTCAAATCAGTAATACATATGTGTGTCTCGTACATGTAACTGACAGATACTCCAACTTTATATTTCAAATCAGTAATACATATGTGTGTCTGGTGCATGTAACTGATGTTCAACATCAGACACTATTTTAACTCATTCCCTCCTAGGCTACTTTTAGACCCAACCACTTTGAACATACAGTGAAACCCCGCTAATGCGATCACTTAATAAACAGCCACTGATGTCGTTTAAAGCAGGTGGTTGCTTAATGCAGGACGAAAGTTATGCAGAAAGCTCCTATAGGAGCTTTCTGCATAACTTTCGTCCTGCATTAAGCTACCACCTGCCTCTGCCACCCAGAATTATGCCCCTTTTTGGTGGTCGTATTAGCGGGGTTTTACATGTATCTACCGAAAAGGAGCATTTACCAAAGAAAAGAAAAGGTTAGAATTGTGTAGTTTTGAAACGATTGTGATAAATAGAGCATTTGCTCTTATGGAGCAAATGCTCTATTTAACAGACTGGTTTCAATAAATGACATTTACAGAAGCGTCAAAAGGCGTCAGTAGAAGGAATAGGATAATTCGTTTCAACTGACTGTTGGTAACATTTGACGAGTACTACAGTGGTGCACATGTACACTATACAGTGCACCAATTTAAATCCATTTCTTCATATTGAAGCCTTTGACGCCTCTAAAAGTCAAGTTTTGTTTTGAAACCATTCTGATAAACAGAGCATTTACTCTCCATAGAGTGCTTAAGAACGTTTGATGTTTTCTGGATTACTTTTGTCCTGTTTTATGTTCTCGGGGCTGCGTTTAGCTGCAGACAACGTTACAGTTTTGTTTTTTGCAATTGTTCGCAATTTATAAGACAGAAATGTTGCCATTACTCCTGTAACTGGAACAGAGCACATTCTTATGGTATGTATAATGTAATAGCAAATACATCGTTCACGGCGTACTCATTTAACCATTTCAATGCTTTTTGTTTTAAATGGACCTTTTCGAAATTCAAAAAAGTCATTTAAGTAAAACTGTAGCATGACAAACAGTGCCGACCCTAATGAGAGGGCTCCTTTAGGGACCCTCTCATCCGGATCTACACTGTTTGCGAAGAACATATGTGTGAGGATATGTGTCCCTCACTGACAGCGTTAAACAATTTACCATATATTGTTGGAAACAAATCATAGTCAATGGATATTGTAATTATTATTTATTTCTATAATATATATAGGATCCGTCAGGAGTTGTCATTTGAGATTAATAGAATCAAGCATGGGTTTTGTTAAAGACGGGGGTTTCTATACCCGAGGTTGGTCTGTTCCAGTCGGAAACGAGCTTTAGCGAGTTTCCGATAGGAACAGACCAACCGAGGGTATAGAACCCCCGGCTTTAACAAATCCCATGCTTGATTATTTTTCTCGCTGAAATACGCCCTAAAACCAAGAAAATTAACGAATTTTGTGAAGTACTACTTTACATTGCGTAATACGACTTCCATATCTAATAGCAACAGACCGCAGCATAACTTTAGGCGTGACACCAAATTCTTGTATAAAACGTGCTGTTGTAGTCCCGCTAGACCATGTATTAACAAGGCGATTCTCGTGCTCACGCGCTGTTGTTGACAGGTTTTAATTATACCTATTACGGGCCTAAGGTAAACAATGGACGCGAATGTTAAAGCGTATTGGCCTTGACATATTGAATGAAATTCCGTGTAAACGGTATTTGATACAATCATGAAATGACGTCGAAATGAAAACAGTGGCCCGGAAACAGCATAAATCGACGAAGTGTCAAAGAAGTGTATAGTTTTTCTGCCGTTGTTTTGCTTGTATTTTGAAGAATTAAATTGATGCAGGAGAGCAGAAAATTGGTTTTATGCAAGAATAGCGTTAATACACGTTTGTTTTCGGACAATAACATCTGCAGTGTCCCTCGGGAATGTTGTTGCCCTCGCCCTTCGGGCTCGGGCCAACAACAGTCCGTCGGGACACTGCAGATGATATTGCCCGAAAAAACGTGTATTAACCCTCTAATGACGTCATTTGTTATGACAACCACAAACGTTACGTTTTGGCGTAAATATAAAAGACTGAGTGACTACAAAACAACGTCTTCGGTTAATTAAATAGGCTTTTAAAGTGTTTATATGATAAATAGAATTTCATATTCGTGCTAATTACTTATATTAATTTCAATTCATAAGGTTGTTGCCTATAGAAATGTTGGTATAATTCTGTAAGAAGTCCTTCCCTTGTATTGATTTTACCCAATCGCGCGTATGAATACACTAGTCACGGGATGTTCCAGATAAGGATTTCTAGTACGGCTATTTTTAGTAACTCGGCTTATCTAGCACGACTGAGAAGCGAGAAAAACCTTTCTTAAACGAATCAAGATAAAAAAAAGTTATTAAGTGAGTCTTTGAACTCGCTTAATAACATTTTTTCTGGACGAGTTTAAGAAAAGTTTATCTAGAATGACAACGAGTGTCAGATTCTTTTTATCACGTAACTTATTCGCTCAACGTCGATATTTAGACAAAGGCGGTAGATATCACATCATCTAGGTTTTATATTTAGTAACAAAGATGAATAAGTCCATACCACCGAGGAATGGTTATCGAACGTGTACTACTGTACACACAGACGCAAGAGAAATAGGTTGTGTACTAGTCTACATGTGTGCTTTAAGATACGAAAATGACGCTAAATAATCGTCTGACGTCACATTTTATATTACGTATGCTAGAAAAACAAAAAAGAGAATACTTGAATTTTATATTAACCGGAAGAAAAGCAAAGTCCTTGTGAAAAAAGTGTACTTTTACAGTCATGTTGGTTTATAAGGTCCCAATACAATACCAAATAAAACTCCAAAACCAGGTGGTTGCTAAATGCAGGGCAAATGTGACACAGAAAGCTCCCACAGGAGCTTTCTGTATCACATTTGTCCTGCATTTAGCTACCACCTGTATTAAGGTTATTGAGTTATATGTTCTTTAGAGTGGTCGTATAAGAGCTGTTTTGCTGTATAATATTAGTGTTTGTGATCGAAATAGATTTGCGGTTTTCTGATTACTCCGCAATACTTAACCCTTTCGCTGCCAAACTCTGTCGTCAGCTAACTCTGTCGTCTGCTACAATTTTTCATTCTTTTGATTTTCTTCATTTTTGTTTCAAAAACATAGTAACAGTAACAAACAGTTTGGATCCTGATGAGACGCCAAGTTACTTGGATCCAAACTGTTTGCATAGGTAATCACAGATCCGGCATTGGCAGCGAAAGGGTTAATAGTGACACAATGCTTCTAAAAAGTCTCCGTATGCCTCTTTATTTCTTCATATAACACATAAAACGTGTACTATAATAGTCATATAAATCATGTGTTCAACGTCCCAATACAATACCAGGCGCTTTCCTTCATTTGGGACAAATATTCAAATATATGTGTTTATCCATACACAGTAAAATCTCGCTAAAGCGACCACGTGATTTATTAACATCACGTGATTTATTAACATCACGTGATTTATTAACATCGGAAACTGTACATGAGCTTTCTGCATCACATTTGTCCTGCATTTAGCTTCCACCTGTATTTATGAATCTAGAATTATACTTTTGAGTGGTCGTATTAGAGCTATTTTAGTGTGTAACCCTTTACTCCATAAATACGCCTTTATACGCCTTTGCAAACAGAGTAAACCCAGATCAGACGGCTCCTATAGGAGCCGTCTGATCAGGGTGTGCTCTGTTTGCTTTTTATATAGTATAGATATATGATTCTACAGTTTCTGTCATAGCCAAATGTTCATGTATCCATGATGTGCTTTATAAGAAATTAATCTAAATAATATTCATTATGCCAAAAGTTCTTACATGAATATTCATGGAGGAAAGGGATAATCTTAGCGCTTGTGATCGAGAGAGATTTGCGGCTGTCTGATTACACAACAGTGCTTATAGTGGCACGATGCATATATCTCGCATTATGCTTGGCTGTTCCCCGCTTTATACATTACGTACAACTCAAATGCTTATAACTACGCCCGGGTATCATGTGTAATAACAATTGATAAACGTTCATTTACATTATAACTTAACTTTGTTCAAGGTTGTCTGAAATATTTGAAGGCAAATTTATATCCACAAGCGCTAAAAGGGGCGGTGTCAGTACGGTGGTTCAAATGATTGAAGGAAGATCCTAGTCATGACAGATTGAATTATTGCTTTTTCCTCTCTAGACGAACACTATTCAATAATTGTACCAAACATAACGCTTTATTATTCGTTTCTAGCTATATTTCCTGTCAATAATCAATCTTAAAGATAGCCCCAGGCCAGATTGCGATATGTCCAGGAACGACTGAAGCTGAAATAATCAAGCTTAGTACATTCCCTCATAGTGACGCCTTTTGACCCATTCCCTCATATTGATGCCTTTTGACGCATCTTTAACAGTCATTGAAACCATTGTGATAAATAGTGCGTTTGTTCCTGTGGAAAAAACTATACAATTCTAAAGTTTTTCCTTTCTCTAATAAATACTATTGTTTGATAGATGTTTTTCAAATAGCGATGGTCTAAAACTAATCTGGGAGTGACTGCTAGCATGATGTTTGTATATAAAATACATATTAAAATACATTTAAAGTTACTAAAAACTCATTGATATAAACTGAGCGAATCAATATGGCACATCAAACAGGAGCATTTGGCATTGGTAGACAGCGTAGAATCAGATCTATAAAATAATTGAATTGGACTTAACAGACCCTGATTAGATCAGAATTATCCTGTTAAAGCAGTATGATCTAGTTCTATTCTGAATAAAAACAAAAACAATAATAAAAGTAGGTATAGAAAGGAATGTACATAAGATGGGCACTGTCTCGCATGTCCCAGTCAAACCGTCTTGCAGCAACACATTAAAATCGTATTACAAATATAACTCACATTATCGCCACTATAACCCAGTATTACCATTATATCTCACACCTACCATACATCACGCTCGTACAGTAATAATTCACAATCTTAACATTATAATTCACAATCCTATGAGTATAACTCATAATCTTACCCTTATAACGCACAATCTTACCATTATAACTCACAGTTTTACCATTATACCTTACAGTATTACTATACAATCCTACCATTATAACTCACAACCTTTATCATTACAACTCACAATATTATCATTATAATTCACAATCTTATCATTATAACTCACAATTTTACCATTATACCTTACAGTATTACTATTACTCGTACAATATACTAGCCTACCATTATAACTCACAATCTTATTTAAATAACTCACACTCTTATCTTTATAATTCACAATCATATCATTATAACTCACAATCTTACCATTTTGACTCACAATCTTATCATTATGATTCACAATCTTACCACTATAATTTACAATCTCACCATTATATCTCACAACCTCATCATTATAATTCACAATCTTACCATCATAATTCACACTCTTACCATTACAACTCACAATGGTATCATGTTCTCTCACAATCTCATCATTAATGTCAGACTTACCACCAATATTAACCCGTTGAGTACATTTCACCCGCACAAGAAATAGCCGACCAGAGCTACAGATAAATGCGGACTAAAATGCTAAAATGGTCGTTCCTCCACCAAACCCTATGTTGTGACCCCTCTTTAGAATCGTCTCGAAGTTTGATGATATCGCTATAGCGTGTTTGTAATACATGTTGAAAAAGAGCGTAATTTGGTAAGGGAAATTTAAATCATTGTTTTTATTGATTTTTATAAGATCTAGATCTTATTACAAAATTACTCCAAAATACATTTATTTTTTGCAATTTTAGGGTTGGTGTACGCCGGCTCCGCCCCTCTAAATCCGCGCCTGTAAAGGTTGTTTATCTACTCTTTCTGTACTAGCACAGCCAACTAACTGCACTTGTGAATGTTATAGATCTGTTCAGTACCGTACAGCCTGTCTTAGGCGACCATTTAAATATTGGAAATTGGGTTCCTAATACGCTGGTGACTGCAGGGCAAAAGTAATGCAGAAAACTCCTAAAAGAGTTTTCTGCATTGCTTTCGACCTGCATTAAGCTACCGCCTGTTTAGTATATCAGATTTAGACCTATATAAATTGCCATTTAAAACAGGCACTACTGTATGTGTGCTACATTTATGGATATCTGAATAATGACAGTAATAAATTTTGCATTACATTGCACTAGTTCCATTGATCAACCATGCAACTATTAGCTGATTTCATAACAACCTTAAACATGTGTGTAATTGATACAAACCAGAGCAACAAATAGCGGTGTGTACACAAATACTAAACTCGTCATTTCTCCACCAAACCCTATGTTGTGACCAATCTTTAGAATCGTCTCGTCGAGACGATTCTAAAGAGTAGTCACAACATAGGGTTCGGTGGAGAAATAAAGAAGTTATTCGTGAAAATGTTTTAAATCTACGCATCTTATCTGGAGCTCTGACGTTAACCATGCAACTATTAGCTGATTTCATAACAACATTAAACATGTTGGTAATTGACACACTTCCATGACCCTTTACATGATACAGGCACAATTGTACGTATATGCAGAGTAGATCCAGATCAGACATGTCCTACAGAATCTGTCTGAGCTGGGACTGCTGTAGGAGTTGTCCGATCAGGGACTCTGCTCCGTTTACTTTTGAAATACTATAAATGTGATTGTTCAGTCACTGCAGTGGTTGCATTTTCACTCGTGCTTATGCCTTTATAAAATATTCATCTTATTAAGCTTCATAAAGTAATTACTTCCTACATGAATATTCATTAGGCAAAGGTTTAAGTGGTATTTAATTCCGTCGAAACCCTGTTTTCTAGCAATTACAATGTAATACAAGGCCAGTTATTAGTTAACCCTTTCTCTGTTCTATGTTTATTTCAAATTTCAATACCTATTTAACATTCATGCACAAAACAGTTAAGGGAAGGTGGATCATTGTAGCCATTTTAGAAAGTAAAGAACTTTCAAGTTACATTAGCAAACAGAGCAGACCCTGATCAGACGGCTCCTATAGGGTATTCTCTGTTTACAGATGCGTAAAAACGCGTTGCTTTTAGGGGAAAGGGTTACATTTACAAAAATGTAATCTGTCCCAATCTGTGTTGCCCTTTTAACCTTTCGCTTGCTATTCACGTCAATATACCTACCTGTAAATAGTGAAGACCCAGATGAGACAGCTCCTGCAGGAGCTGTCTCATCAGGGTCTGCACTATTTACAAGTTGATTGTGCAACCAGCAGTGACTGCACAGCGAAATACTTGTACACAGTGAAGATATATGTTATTATACAACAGGGCATGGGTACAGAAGGAGAAAATCATTTTAAAATTCAGTAAGTTTCCGTTTTAATATCTAATCAATAAACTGCAACGTACAAAATATATTTGCATCTCTAATTAAACAGTGTTTGATTCAGGTTTTTATTCTGTAAATGAATTATTCTAAGTGTTTCAGAGCCACGAAATTGTGATAGGATTGTTAAATAGTATTCTTATCCTATAATTTATTGCATATAAGGCTTACCTTTTACTCCATAAATACGCCTTTTTAGGCATTTGCAAACAGAGTAGACCGAGATCAGACGGCTCCTGTAGAAGTCATCTTGTCCGGATCTGCTCCGTTTGCTTATGACACAATAATACGAGTATATATTATATGATGCTACAGTATCTAACATGGCCTGCATCCATGTTGTATTATAAAATCAATCTAATTGATATCCATGACGTCATTATTTCTTACAGGAATATTCATGGAGCAAAGGGTTATTTTATTATAGAATTTATCAAAGTATATCCTATTGTTAATCCTAACCTCCATACACTAAGAACTTGCTTTAGGTGAATAAAGGTTTTCTTTGGAATTTTATGTCTTCCTGTTAACCTTTACAGTGCGGGACACGATTCACTAATGTCATTTGCATACGATGTAGACCCATATGAGAGGGCTCCTAGAGGAGTCCTCTCATCAGGGTCTGCACTGTTTGACATGTTACACTTTTCTAAAACTCTCTATAATATGCACCATACGCTTGACCTGTTTCAATTTTCGAATAGTCCATTTGTAAATTCAGCGTTGTAAGGGTTAAATTAGTCTTCAATATACTAGTTAATTAAAACTGGCTCCTCACATTCTGACATGTAATTAACCATTTCCTCCATGAATATCTATGTAAGAAATAATGACGTCATGACTATTTATTAGATTAATTTGCTAGCATAGCACAGGGACACAGGAGTGTTTGGAAATGGCGGAAACTGTAGAATCATATCTATATTATAGTTTAAGCAAACAGAGCAGACCCTGATCAGACGGCTCCTCTAGGAGCCGTCAGATCTTGGTCTACTCTGTTTTCAAATGCGTGCAAATGCTCTTATATGAAGGAAAGGATTAAAGATAGGTGTAGCAAACTTGATCACTAACGAAAATGAACTTTGACTAACAGTGCAGACCCTGATCAAAGGGCTCATGCAGGAACCCTTTGATATGGGTCTACACTGTTTGTAATTATCTTATATAATCGATACCCACACATCATTCGAAGCCCGGACGTGCAGCATAGATTGGGATATGACACCGGGTTGTCATCTGATCAGGATCCAGACGGTTTGTCACTTCAGTTTAAGCATCTCAAAGGCTTTGAACAAATCGGCAGTAGGTAACATTGTAAAGGACCAAAGTTGTAGCAGACAATAATCACTGGCCTACAATAAACGATAATCTATTTTAAATTATTGCTTAAGTTATTTCGCTCGTAAACATAAAACCCTTCATTATGCAGATGAAGAGTGTTAAAGATGTTGTATTGAATTTCTTTATCTTCTTTCCCTAAGGTTCAACAAAAGTTTGTATTTTTACTTTGCGGCTGAGAGACTCCATGCAAACTTAGTTTTAAGAGAACAGTTTATAATCAATAAGTTACAAGCCTTTTAGCACGTTTTCTATCCAGTCCCATCGACCAGTTTCTTAGATGCTCTAAGAAAATATGTAAAAATGGATGGTCGTCCATAGTATTTTACAGAGCTACAAATAAAGGCACGTGCTCAGATACTAAAATCGTCATTTCTCCGCCAAACCCTGTGCTGTGACCACTGTTTAGAATCGTCTTTTTGAGACGATTCTGAACAGTGGTCACAGTATAGGGTTTGGTGGAGAAATAAAGACGTTATTCTTGGAAATGTTTAAATTTATGCATCTTATTTGGACCTCTGGTAAGAAAGTAAATGTATTAAAATCCTTGTTATGCCGATCGAGATCTAACCGTCATTATTTTGCAAACAGCTTGGATCCAAATGAGACGCCGAGTAACTTGGCGTCTCATCAGGATCCAAACTGTTTGATACTCTGTCAGTAGTTTCTAAGAAACTTGAACGAATCCCAAGGAAGTAAAGTTTCGCTTCAGATCAGAGTTTTGTCAGGATAATGGTCAAAAAGGGTTAAAGGGTTAAGACTTGTTAAAGAGTTAACATTGACTTAGAGATCCAGATAGCATGGGTAAATTGAAACAATTTCAAGAAAAAAAAATCGTTTCTTCACCAAACCCCTTTATTGTGACCACTCTTACAGGTAGAATCGTCTCTGTGAGACGATTCTAAAGAGTGGTCATAGTATAGGGTTTGGTGGAGAAATGGCGATTTTAGTATTCGGGGACGCACCTTTATCTGTAGCTCTGTTGACTTGTAACACAATACCAACACAATACCAAGTAAATATTCAATGTATTATTACTTCTAGATCACATCTTTTATTCTACATCACAGCTTCTTTCTAGATCATGGAATTTTCGTCAAGACTTAGTACCAACTACTACTTCAGCGCGATTCGTTTTCTGCTCCAGGAAATCCCGCACTGTCGCCCCTACCGCTGTTTACCCTGACTGATCCACTGGGATATTAGAGGAAGCAGCATGGTCCTCATGGACTGGTTCTAACAATAAATAAAACATTTTGTTAATTAACACCCCTAGTGCATAGTCTGTGAATTGAAATTTCTCATCTATTGTGTGTAATCTCTCAACCATCATCTTACTTCTGTCGTCTAAGACCATTCTCATTTTATTTAAATCTCATACTCCAAACCATCAACATTAATCCTATATCTTGAAGGGCATCGAGTCCATAAACTTGTACTCCATGTCTATCAAGGTAAGAAATAATGGCACCATACATAATAATTAGAGTCATTGTCATCCTTTAGCATATGGACACAATGATATTTTGGATATGGCAGAAATTGCAGAATCGGGGTTATAATTTATCATAAGCAAACAGAGCAGACCCTGATCAGACGGCTCCTGCTGGAGCCGTCAGATCTGGGTCTGTTTAGTTTGCAAAGGCGTAGAAATATAAGTCGGCTGAGCGGTTTAAATGTACAGTCGGCAAAGCAGTCATTCGGACTTGAAGTAGACTAGAACTAGGTACTAGGTGTTTTAGAAAGGCGTATTTATGGAGGGAATGGTTAAGACATGCCATAATGATTCTGTTAGTTGACTAAGCGGTTTGAAATGAATGCATTTGAACGGATCATCTACTCGCCGTTCTGGTGCATCTATTACGCCAGTCAAAGGAGGTGACCAGAAAACATTGTAATCATGAATTCGCAAATTGTTTGGTCACATAGCACAGTTAACCTCTCTAAACCGAACATTCACTTTAGAATAAATATCGGTCTTGGAAACATGTGGTAGCTTAATGCAGGATGACAGTCGTGCAGAAAGCTCCTCTAGGAGCATTCTGCATCTTTCACCCTGCATTAAGCAGCCACCTGCCTAAAAGTATTTAAACTCTTCTCAACTAGAATTCCGATTTAGAGAGGTTTTACTGTACTCTGATCTAGTAATTAGCTTACCAGCATGTACCCCTGAAGACGGACCTCCTGTTTTCGAGGTTTTATTCTTACATTGACCACGTCTACTACTGTTTCCACTACTCATATTCTTCCATTTATCTATTCTATTGAAGAAAATGATTCCTGCTTGAAGCCCGACGTGTCGCAAATTTCACTTTCTTTCTACTCGTTCTAGTGCTTGAGGAACTGCTGATGGACAGTCATATATCGTATTTGAGGTATCATCTGATCAATGTTGTTTGCAACACAGATCAAGACGTCAAACGAACCACAAGTGCGCAATTCTCACTAACCCATTTCCTTATAGACTATTATAGACCCATTACGTCATAGGGTATATTAGACCCATTACGGCATAGGGTATTTTTAGACTCAACCTCTTTAAAATAAACTACCGAAAGGAGCATTTACTAAAACAAAGGAAAACAATTAGAATTTTGTAGTTTTGAAACCATTGTGATCAATAGGGCTTTTGCTCCTATGATGCAAATGCCCCATTTATCACAAATGTTTCAAAAAGAAATTTTACATAGGCGTCGAAAGGCGTCAATATGAGGGAGACAGTTAATTCATTCCCGTATAATGACGCCTTCTGACGCTTCTGTAAAAGTCACTTTGTAAAACCATTGTGATAAATAGAGCATTTGCTCCACAGGAGCAAACGCTCTATTTTGTCACAATGGTTTAAAAACTACATAATTCTGAAAATTTCCTTTCCTCTAGTAAATGCTCCTTTTTGGTAGATTTAAGCAAAGAGGTTGGATCTAAAAACAGCCTATGCAGGAATGTGTTAATTAATGAAATACCATGTTCTTACTCATAGCTAATATGTCAAAACGCATGTACCTAATGGTCCGCTGCACACAGTTTAATCTACCTAATATTACTTGTTTATGTCCGTTTCCATGGCAACGGCGGTATCTATCAATCTTGCATTAACTAATTACTTTGTCTTTATGACAGGGATATTGGCCATGTTGATCAACCGACTTGATTCGGTGTACTTCAGATGATTTGAGTACCTAGTTTTGGATTTTGATGGTGAACTCCTGTCAAGCTCTCCTAATTTGAACAAAGTATGTCCGAAGGGATTTTAGGTATTCATTTAGAGGAAGAAAACAAATAAACTAGAAACTAGGAATGCATGGTTTAGATGCACGGCAATCCAGTCATACCCAGCATTAATGTTGTATACTTAGCGCGAAAAAATCTAAAGTTATTTAGTGCCAGTGCTGGGTTTCAGAAGTCGGGCTCCTGGTCCCAGTTTCACGAACATTCTTAATTAATTAATTAATATCAGGCTTAACTTATTAGGGGTATCACACTTATATTTAGTGAAAATATGTCAAATAATTATATCTTAACAGAAACCTTAGAGATATTCTTATTATATTTTTATACCGTTTTTTGCAAGGAACAGCTAGTTAAACCCAAAACGAATTTGATAAAATTCTTAGGCCTGTTACAAATTCTTAAAATATTGTTTTTGCTTTAGATCACCTTCAATTATTGTCAAGTACAATATTAAATTTTGTTCATAAAATGATAACGGAGCAACCCTCTCACCCCTTTGTGTCACAATAAACACTAATTTAAGAAAACATATGCTCTTGTGATTTTATTTTTAAATTACAAGCTTAGCTATAGTGTAATTACTTAAGAATGTTCATGAACTGGCTCCAGGTCGTTACTATAGAGTCCACTCAGTATAAAGAGCTTAAACTTGCTGTAGGATTTTGAATGACAACTGGTGCAGATCCTAGTATAGAAGATTTTAGATACTTTTCGGCAGGTGGCTGCTTAATGCAGGGTGAAAGTCATGCAGAAAGCTCCTCTAGGAGCTTTCTGCATGACTTTCACCCTGTATTAAGCTGCCACCTGCCTCCAATACCGATGTTTATACTAAATTAAACGTCCGGTTTAGAGGGATGTCACTGTACATAGATTATGTGTTACTGATGGAAAAGGTTGCACACTGCACCCATTCGTCTTTCATGTAGTCCTCTAACAATTTTAAGCCTCATTTAAAACGTCAACCTCTTTAGCTCTATCACTTGATCATAGATACACAGGACACATACACTCCTCTCTGGCATATAGATATCTCAAGCTAAATCCGAATGTTAGTAAAAGTTTGTACATTTACTACGTGCTCTACAACATGTGCTCTACAACAAGAATTATAAGTACAGTAAAACTTCACTAAACCGGACGTTTAATTTGGTATAAATATTGGTCTTGGAGACATGTGGCAGCTTAATGCAGGGTGAAATACACAGAGAAAGCTCCTCCAGGAGCTTTCGTCATGATTTTCATCCTACCTTAAGCAGCCACCTGCCTTAAAATATATCAAATTCTTTTCTTACTACAATTCCGGTTTAGAAGGATTTTACTGTATAATACAATTTAAATCGGATAACTAGACACACAAGCTTAAATGTGGACAAGCCGTCCATGATTTAAACGAATTACATGTACCTGTAGAATATATCTAGAATCAACCCGATTCTAGATAATATGTATTCTTAGACTCTCCAGTGCATAAAACACTCTAGGATCTCTCCGGAAAAAACATTGAGCGTTAATCCAGCTTCAGTGAATACAGAGCAATTTGACATCACCAGTGAAATATTGAAAGGACGATTTTAGTATTTGAGTATACGCACCTTTCTCTATTGCTCTGAAATACTTCAGTTTCTCAAATACAAAGCCTGGGTCCATGCTTATAAAGCTTTTTAGTTGAGTCTGAATTTGTTCTCAAGCTTTTGATTGGCCAGATTTGAGGGAAAGGGTTAAACTTTTTTAAAACATTTTCAAGAATATCTTTTTTGTTTATTTCTCCACCAAACCCTATATTGTGACTACTCTTTAGAATCATCTCTTCGAGACGATTCTAAAGAGTGGTCACGACATAGGGTTTTGTGGAGAAATGACGATTTTAGTATTTGAGTAAACATTTTATCTGTACATGTAGCTCTGATCCTCATTGACATTGTAGACTTCTCCTATGAACAAGATGAACAATTAGACGTTTCCAATGAATAATTCAATACCTACATTTCTTAGTGTTGGCATCTGCTGGCGGCGGCCCATGTGAGAGCTGATTTGAACGTAATAAATTGATCTGAGGGAAGTTTTGACCAATTTTTAAAATTAGTTTTGATGGATATATGACCGGCGGGAAGATACATTATGCAATACATTGTTTGACAGAGTACAGGAACTTTTGCCAGGGTTTGATAACTACAGCTATAAATAAGACAACTTGTTACTCGTCTATATACAGGTTGATCATATAACAACTGTTAGGAAATACAACAATTTGCTACACATCGTGGTACAGGTGGTACAATTGCATAGGTTAGGAGTAAGACAATTTGTTACACATGTATGTGTAAAACCTCTATATAACGGCCACTAAATTATGTTAATTAAAGCAAGGTGAAAGTAAAACAGAACGCTCCTATAGGAGCGTTCTGTTTTACTTTCACATTGCTTTAAGCAGCCACCTGCCTTCAACACAAAATATTTTATGTACTTTAGTGGCCGTTATAGAGAGGTTTTACATGAGTTCAGATTACACAGGTTAGGAATTAGCTTACTTGTTACACATTTAAGTAATTGCTGATTTAGGCAATTACACATCTATGCAATGTGATACACATCTATATACACCCTGAGCTGGTAACATTGGTAAGGAATAAGACAATGTATTACACATCTGTTGTACATGGGTTCAGTTCAGTTCAAACATAAACAGTTCAAAACATAGGTTAGGAACTAGTTTGTTACACATCTATGTACAGGCTGATCAGGTAACAAAGGTTAGGAACAAAATAATGTGTTACACATCTATATACATGCTGATCTGGTATCACAGGTTAGAATAAACACAACTTGTATCACATTTATATACTGTACATACTGGTCAGATGGTATAGGTTAGGAGTAAGACATTGTGTTACATATCTATGTACATTCTAATAGATAACAAAGGTTAGGAGTAAAACAACTTATTCTATATCTATATACAGGTGCTCAATAATCATAAGTTAGGAACAGTCTTACTTGTTACACATCTGTGTACAAGCTAATAAAAACATCGGTTAGGTATAAGAACCTGAATAGAACCATTTTCAGGGCAGCCGATCAATGTGCGTACTCCAATACTAAAATAGTCATTTCTCCACCAAACCCTATGTTGTGACCACCCTTTAGAATCGTCTCGAAGAGACGATTCTAAAGAGTGGTCACACCATTGGGTTTGGTGGAGAAGTAAAGAAGTTATTCTTGAATTTGTGTTACTTTATGCATCTTATCTGGGACTCTGCATTATGTATCCACACCATTCAGTACCATGATACAATGCAGATAACAGGGGGGAAAACATCATCGCGTCGACAATACGTTTCGAGTATTTTCATCAAAACTGTTCTCTGAAATACTACAGTTGATATTGTCAGTCTGGAATCACGTCTGAGGGGAAATTGGAGGACGTGTTATAAATCTGTCTCTGATCATGATTGTCATACAAAGATTTCTGTGGTCGCCATGGGAACAAACAGTGATAGGTATATAACAGACACTGCTGATCGTAAATGAGTTTTTCCACGCAATTCTACACTTGAAAAGGTGTCGTGCATTACGGTGATCATTACAATTAATTGGAAATACATAGAATTCAATGATGTTATAACAAGGGTATATCTTATGCCTTACGTTGTTGTTTTTTTTTATCAATTATCCTAATACCGTTTTGTTGCGAATATCGTGTGACCACGGGGCTAAACATTTTTGACTAAAACACTTGCAAACACAAGAAAGAAAATTAAAAATGAACATTCTTAACGAAAAACATATTTGTCATCCCGACGGTCTTCACACTGTTTCCGGGGTCCTAGCCTTCCCTCTGGCCTGCATGTTGATCTGTGTCCGAATCAATAGTTGGTACTTCATTTGGTGAGTTATAGGGAGTGGTAGGAAGAAGGTTTCCGCCTGTAATAGCCTAAACGTGACGTAATTACTAAATACCGCTGAAATGACTCTTATTACAAAACAACAAAAAAGGCAAAAGGTCACACCCACCATAATCACATAACGACTCACCAGCATGAACTCCTTAAAGTCATTCTTTCATTTGTATCGAAAATTTGACCCGTTCCTCCATTAATATTCATACGATAAATAATGACGTCATGAATATTAATAAGATTAATTTGTCAAAATAGCACATGGACACAGGATTTTCGGGCAATGGCAGAAACTGTAGAATCATATCAATATTATATCAAAAGCAAACAGAGCAGACCTTGATCAGACGGCTCCTAAGAACTCCTAGGAGCTGTCTGGTCCGGATCCACTTTGTTTGCAAAGGCGTAGAAAAGCGTATTTATGAAGTAAAGGATTAAATATAAATGCCACAAAAACCTATGTCTTGACCACTGTTTAGAATCGTCTCGAAGAGTGATCACAACATAGGCCGTAGCGGCAAAATAAGAACGTTGCAAATGTTTTATCTGGACCTCTAATGGTGTTAAACTGTTTTTACTACACTGCCCGAGACAAACTAACTGCTTAACCCTTCCAACGCTGCGTTTTCAAATGGACTATTCTAAAACACATGTCAAGCTTATGGTAAATATGTAGGGAATTTTCTAAAGAAAAGTGTAACATGACAAACTGTGCAAACCCTGATGAGAGGGCTCCTCTTGGAACCCTCTCATCTGGGTATACACTGTTTGCAAAGGACATTAGTTATCCGTGTCCCGCGCAATACAGGTTGAAACCCATAAATAGCGTACTATCCTTGATGTCTGAAGCACTCCGCCTTTTAAAAGAAATTTAAGAAAGCATATTATACATCTAAATCAATTACATTATCTATAGACATAACAGAGATCTAGTAAAATGCGTACATTAAAGCAGTTTCAAGCATAATTCCTTTATTTCTCCATCAAACCCTATGTTGTGACTACTGTTTAGAGACGATTCACAACACAGGATTTGGAGAAGAAATGACGATTTTAGTATTTGGGTACGCACATTTATCTGGTTTTTTTTTCTGGACAACACAAAGAATCGGCGGATTAAAGGTTCCGATATGGGAATTTAAGCTACTGATCGATTAGGTTGGATAATAAATGTGCCAAATTTCATTGCAATTTCTTGATTAGAAACCGAAAACGGAAATAAAGTTCAGGTCTATTAGCTTTTGACTCTTATCCTGACCTGAACTTGCATTTGCAAACAGTTTGTGCCGAGCTGGAATACCGAGTAATGTGCCGAGTGTCCTTTGGGTCCTAGCTTTTTGACATTCGGACTACAGTTTTTCAGCGTTTTAGTCTAATCTGGAAATAAGAAAAACTTGCAATTAATGAGAGTGTAAGCCAACACCACTTTAGAGCATAGATAAGGGCAAACTGACGTTGCAATAAATTAGACACATTTCTTTGAAGAAACTCGTGAAAAGTCAATAGAAACTCTTTGAGGATATTACTTTCAATTATAAAGCCATCGATTATGTTTACGAGCATAATAAACTTACAAGGAAAATCTGAGGATGTTTGTTTAAGGCATGTTGCTAAGATAAATGGGCCAGTAGGTGGCGCTTTGTTTAACTTTCGGTAACTGTAAATACCAAGTCAAAGAATGAAATTGGCTCGTTTTCAGTTTTATGGAAATTTTGTCTGCAATGCAATCCAAGTTACAGGAGTACAATTCTAACCCTTATCGTGGTGAAAAAAAAATGTCTTCCAAAACTCTGAGTTTTTAGAAACTGTTGGCCAAGGTTGTTGATGAATTTTCAAATTGACTATTCCAAAATTCAAACAGGTCAAGATTACCGTGAATATTAAGAGACTTGTTTTTAAAAGAAAAGTATAACATGACAAACAGTGCAGATCCTGATGAGAGGGCTCCTTTAGGAGCTCTCTCATCTGGATCTACACTGTTTGCTAGGATATTAGTTACTCAAGCACCAAAAGATTTAGCTCCCCGCACCGAAAATGGTTAAACATTAGTAGCCTGCAGTATAATCCGTGATTGCTTTGCTAACAGGGCAGAACAAAACGAGACGCTGAGTAAACTTCAAGGAATCATACAAATTAGTTCGAAATAACAGAGGTTCGAATCATGCAATGTATAATCTGACCAAAGTACACAGCTTAATGCAGGTCTGATGCAAGCTCCTACATGGACCTTTAGCATTAATTTAGACCCGCATTAGGCTGTCACATGTGTTTCTAGACATGCTTAGTGATATATTGTAGAACAATTCTGTATTGTTAATTTTGGAAGGACCGAACATTTAAGTTCGAGCTATCCCAAGGTCCGGGTTATCTGAGTTCGAGATATAGTTTGAATTAACCGTCTATATTGATTTGCTAAATAAGGAGCATGGGTTTAATTACACAATAGCATTAAGCTACATGTAACTGTGACCCCATTCTTACTGAGCGATAGGTCAGTTATATAACTTCTATTTTTCAACAGAGATTGAACAAGGACGTTATATAATATCTAAATGCGTTTTCCACAATATGCTCTTTTTAGCAAATACTATATTTTATCAGATTAAAAATCCTTAAATGATAACATCTCCACAAACATTGCCACGCGTCTCTCTATATGCTTTCTCTGTGTGGGTCTCCATTATTTCTGCGTGGATATTCCAAATCAATATAACCTCTTTTGTATAAAAATGGGAGTCATTTGTCTGGAGATATTCTGTGGCGTGTATACATCTCCTCGAGTGTGGGACACGCCTGGTCTGTCATTTGCAGAAAGTATAGGCCAATGCAAGAGAGCTGCAAGATTAGACCACTCATCAGCGTCTGCATTGTTTATCATTCAAAAGTCTCTATATTTGAACACTGGTGTGATATTCCACTTTGACAATTCAACGTTTAACACTTTTCCTTATGTAAGCGCATTTGACACACCTGCAAACAGAGTAGACCCAGATCAGACGGCTCCTGATCGAGTTCTGCTCTGTTTGCGTATGGTGTAATATAGATCTGAGCCAAAATGTCCTGTGTTCATGTACCATTATAAAAAATAATCTTATTGATATTCTTGACGTCATTATTTCTTACATGAATATGCAAGAGGGAATGTGTTCAAGGGTTATTGACACTATGGCTGGTTCTCAAATGTCCAGATAAGATGCGTAAATTAGAACATTTTCAAGAATAATTTATTTATTTCTCCACCAAACACTATGTTGTGGCCACTCTTTAGAATCGTATCGAAAAGACGATTCTAAAGAGTGGTCAAAACATAGGGTTCGGTGGAGAAATGACGATTTTAGAATTTGAGTACGCACAGTAGCTCTGTGGCTATGCACTTCGTGATTTGTAATTTTGGAAGAACATTAAGAGGAAGAGAAACCAAGAAAAAGAGCAATTTTGATTTACCCTTCACCAGTGTATCATTTACAATATATTATTTTCAATGTGTGCAACATTTGTGTTAGTTTAATTATATTATTGCGTTTTGTATTCAATAGAACAACATTTTATACCAGAGTTCTCTGAAAATAATCCTTTTCCCTGGTCAATCTAAAGTCGTGTCTGGAAGGAAATTGTAAAATTAGTCTGCACGCAAATGGCAAGCACAGATTTTCATGTCATCACATGAATATAATTTGTTGTGTTTATACATGCGCCTGCCAGTGTCCCCAATGACATTCAATGTATTCTTCGACTGCAAGTGTCTCCAGTGACTTCCAATGTAGTTTATGGCTGTCAGGGTATTCAATGAATGTCAGGGTATTCAATGACTGTCAGGGTATTCAATGACTGTCAGGGTCTTCAATGACTGTCAGGGTATTCAATGACTGTCAGGGTATTCAATGACTGTCAGGGTCTTCAATGACTTCCATTGCAATGTAAGAGTTACATGTACAGATAAATGTGCGTACCCAAATACTAAAATTGTCATTTTTCCACCAAATCCTATACTATTACCACGTTTTAGAATCGCCTCGAGGAGACGATTCTAAAGAGTGGTCACAGTAAAGGTTTGATGGAGAAATCAAATAGCTGTTCTTGAAAATATTTGAATTACAGTAAATCAAAGCATCTTATATGAACACCTTGTCCGGTCAGTGTCTTTATTGACTTTAAACGTAATCTATTATAATAATCGTCGTTAAAGACTCCCAGTGTATATAGTTACTATTAATGTATTATATGACTGTTACGGTGTATGTCTGTCAGTATTTTCATTGACTTAATTTTTTTCTATTACTGTCAACGCATTCTATGACTGTCAATGTCTTCTATGACAGTCAATGTATTCTATAACTACTAATGTCTTCATGTGGTAAACCAATATAAGAAACATTGTTGTGCAAAATGTCATAAGTCCATACATACTGTCCATAGGGCCATTAATTATGATTAATTGATTAGTTCATGTTTAGCGCTCCATTTATGACAAAGGTGCCCTTTGACCATATCTTCAAAATACCACATATGGTAGTAATATCTGATACACATATTGCAGAGCAACAGATATATGTGCGTACTCAAATCATCAAAATACTGAAATCGTCATTTCTCCACCAAACCCTATGTTGTTATCACTCTTTAGAATCGTCTCGAAGAGACGATTCTAAAGAGCGGTCACAACCTAGGGTTTGATAGAGAAGCAATGGAGTTATTCTTATAGATGTTTTAATTTACGCATTTTATCCGGACCTCTGTGAACATATTTGAGATAGTTTGTTATATTGTTTTGTTAGGAATATCGATTTATCATAAGTTATATTTTCCGAAAAAATGTTTTCACATTTTAAGTATACATGTATACCGACTCCGTAAAAAATATAGAGAACTTTCCAAACAGAAGTCCATTTAACTTGACGTTAAAATGGAAACTAAAAAATAACATAATTACACGTTAATTATAGCGACAAATAGATGCTTGATATTTCATAAATGTTATTGATAAAGAAATCGTTTTGAATTTGTTTCATATTAGCTTTTAATTGAAATTGCGATAACTTGTCTGCTTGTTTTGGTAGCAGCTTGTAAAATGCCTGTTGAACATCACCAGCAATTATCGAAATACCGAAAGACAGAAAAACATGGCGAAGCCGCGCATAATACAGTAAAACGCTTTTGAACCGGGCGTAAATATTAGCATAAATATCGGTATTGGAAACAAGTTGCAGCTTAATGCAGGGTGAACGTCATGCAGAAAGCTCCTCTATGAGCTTCTGCATGACTTTCATCCTGCATTAAGCAGACACCTGCCTAAAGTATCTTAATTCGTATCTACCCCAGTTTAGAGGGGGTTCACTGTACAACCAAAATATAACCCTTTAGTCTATTGTATACTGAATAATAATATTTGACTCCGCCCTTTATGAATATTTATGAAGTAAACCACCAAAACAATACATTTTATTGCAGAATATGATTTATACGACAAACAGTACAGACCCTGATCAGAGAGCTCCTACAGGAGCCTTCTGATCAGGGTATACACTATTTTCAAATGACTGATATACCTGTTTCCAGCATTCAAAGGGGATTTACATAAGGGCTCAAATTCACAGCGGCCATACTTACTGTAAATATTCAAAGGTAGATTTAAGAATTAAAACTGTAGCATAAAAACAATGCAGACACTGATGAGAGGGCTTCTCTAGGAGCCATCTCATCTGGGCCTTCACTGTTTGCAAAAGACACGTGAGATCCACTCTGTAAGGGTTAAAAGGTCGCTGATCTTGGTTTACATGGTGTTCCTTGATCCTTGTGTGGCTGTCCAATGCATAATACGGAACAGTTATTTATTTTGTACTACCTCGTTCCGTTGTTTCTTTCCTAAAAAGGGCAAAACATTTAAAAAGAAAAAACAAAACAGACGACGCATTTTCTAAAAATCAAAACGTGGCAGCCAAAGCAATAAATCGTCATTGGTGATATTCCTGTTCCTTCTCGGCAAAACTCAATCCCATATTGCAAGACCTAAAAAGTGGTTTCGGTACTATGCGCTTCTTTGTGCGTGTGCGATTTCCAAACTCCTTTCTCGCTGATTTCGTCGTCATTCTCATACCATGGTTTTGACAGGGGCTATGTATCATTGAACGACATACCAAAGACAGTCCAGAAAATCATCATTTTAATCAGCAGATCTGAACCCTTAGTATCCGAGAGACGAGTCACTAATGTCCTTTGCAAACAGTGTAGACCCAGATGAGAGGGCTCCTAGAGAAAATCATCATTTTAATCAGCAGATCTGAACCCTTAGTATCCGAGAGACGAGTCACTAATGTCCTTTGCAAACAGTGTAGACCCAGATGAGAGGGCTCCTAGAGGAGCCCTCTCATCAGCGTCTGCACTGTTTGCCATGTTACAAATTTATTCTAAAGAATCCCCAAATATTCACCGTAAGATTGGCCTGTTTGAATTTTGGAATAGTCCATCTGATAATTCAGCGTTTCAAGTGTTAATCATCAACTATTTATTACTGTGACAGATTTTTTAATTAAAAAAGAAGAAAAATATAAAATGAAAATTGTTGCAGACGACAAACAGTTTGCAGACGAAACGATTTGGAAGCGAAGGAGTTAAAAACGAATAACAATTACATGCATCGTTGGTTCATATGCTGAAGCCATGTATATCGGAAGAAACCCGATCAAATAAACGCTGAAGAAGACAAGACGCCCATGTGTTTGATATGGAAGACCCCTATGTAAGCTGATGCTTTAGTATTTATTCGTGTTGCGTTTTAGTTTCGTAACGTGTCGAAATAGATAGATGATATTTTGTTGTAGAAGAATACAGTATAACCTCTCTAAAACGGACACTAAATTACATCAAATATTTTGTGTTAAAGGCAGGTGGCTGCTTTAAGTAAGGTCAAAGTAAAACAGAACGCTTCTATAGGAGCGTTCTAGTTTAATTTCACCTTGCTTTAAGCAGCCACCTGCCCTAAATACCAACTAATTAACACAATTTAGTGGTTGTTATAGAGAGGTTTACTGTATAAGTATCGGCGTAAACAGTTAATTCGTATCACTGGAGCATTTTATATAAGTTCAAAATGACAATCTTCATAAGAATAAATCAACACATTCAACACCAAGATTTATCATTTTATTAAAAGTGAACATACAGGCTGTTACTTGAATACATGTGATACTATATATAGAAGAAGGAATTAAAGGTGATTGTGTTGTCACTACCATTCCCCTTCATATACATGTACAGTGAAAACTCGTTACTACGAACACAAAAATAGGTACCATCAGTGATCTTTATCTCCACTAAACCCTATATCCACAGCATAGGGTTTGGTGGGGAAAAGGGCAATTTTAGTATTTGAAAATACAACTGTTGCTCTGCTTTTTATTTAAACTTACATCAATTACTGAGATTGTTCAGTATCTGGTCGTATGTGTGACATATGTCTAACAAAATTATTCACATTAAAATGTGCATTAAGAAGGAAGGGTTAATTTTTGGCGTATTCAGATTTGATTAGGTGTCAACACTTTCCGTATGAATATTCATGGAGGAAGGGGTTAATATACATTGCTGCACATTGTCCAACTTCAAATAGCTTACATGTTCAGAACAACAACTAAACTTGAGTACTCAAATACCAAAATCGTCATTTCTCTGACAAACCCTATGTTGTGACCACTCTTTAGAATCGTTTCTTCGAGACGATTCTAAAGAATGGTCACAGCATAGGGTTTGGTGGAGAAATAAAGGAGTTAATCTTGAAAATGCAGTTGAACTTCGATATCTCGAGCTAACAGATGTTCGTGTCATCCGATTTATAATCTGACCAATATCGCATGATCACAGCTTAATGCAGGTCAAAAGGAATGCTGAAAGCTCCTTCAGGAGCTTTCAGCATTACTTTTGACATGCATTAACCTGTCACATGTGTTTCTAGATATGTGTAGTGATATATTTTAGAACAGTTCTGTATCGTATATTTTGGAAGGACCGAACGTTTAGTTCGAGTTATCCCGAAGTTCGAGATACCGAAGTTCAACTGTGGTTATATTTGCGCATACTGTGACCCCTGTGTATGCTTCAACATGCTGTAACGAGTACAATAACATGTTACATGTACTTCATTAGCTGATGAAACTCCCATCTTGATTCCAACAACAGGCATGTATCGGCATCAATTGTTATAAATCATATCACCATTTTCACATGTGTAGCTTCTATTAGGTGCATGCATAAAGTGTCATAAATCATATTATCATTTACATATGTGTAGCTTCTGTTATGATTTCGTTTGATGATGGATCAAATCAAGCGAACCGTCGTTCGAAACAGCTTAATATACAAAATTGATGCGATATTAATGTCCCATGATGTTGCTGTGGCTGCAACACGTGGTTTGATTTTTTTCTATTTGCAGTATTTTGTTGAGTTTGTTCGTGCACTAACGATTCTACTTTAACTGGACATAGGCATGTTAATAAATTGTGACTGGAACTATGCTTTTAGTATTTATTTAGACAGATAATGTGATTATAGTTCACGCTTTAAATGCCAAATAACTTCGTCTGAAAATTTGTCGTCTGCTACCATGTTCGTTTTTCTATTTTTCTTCAATTTTCTTTCAAAATTATTTCTACAGTAATAAACAGTTTGGATCCTGATGAGACGCGTCTCATCTGGATCTAGACTGTTTGCATATGTAATCACATAGGCCACTCTGGCAGTGAAAAGGCTAAGCAATTGTTCAATGCAATGTGTAAAGACATAAGAATAAGCATTTTATGTGTGTATTCCATATAAAGGAAACCCATTTAAACCGGAATGTTACGTTTAGTATAAATATCGGCGTTGGAGACAGGTGGCAGCTTAATGCAGGGTGAAAGTCATACAGAAAGCTCCTGTGGGAGCTTTCTGCACGACTTTCACCCTGCATTAAGCAGCCACCTGTCTGAAAGTAACTAAATTTCTTTTCTACTATAATTCCGGTTTAGTGGGATTATACTGCATTGATACAAAATACAATACATGCTTTGATGTGCATTACTGGATAACTGTTCGACTGATACAAAATGCAATACACACTTTGACGTGCATCGCTGGATAACTATTCGCTGAAATAAGGTAATCATTCGTATATTACTGACATATGAAAGCAAATTGCACATAAACGCTAATGTTAGTGGAGTACCTAAAGCACATTTAATGACACCAATTCCCTGTTATTATTATTTAGATACACTCCCTATGTACCTATGAATAATTCAAATTGTTTTAGAATTTCCTTTTGAATTATTAAAATCTCACATCACGCATGAAAATCGCTGTTGATACAGGTTTAATATCGGTAATCTCTGCCAGTGCAGTATGTACGAAACCTGGCCTAGAAATGAATCGGCCGTTTCCGTCATCGTCCGCTGTACATCGTACAAAAATTAGATACTCCTTTAGGTGTTAAATATTCAGGTAAGAAACAATGGCACCGTCACTATTCAGTAGTTTATTGTCTATAACTTTATTTGAACACATGGCATTTCTCTCTAACAGGAACTGTAAAAAGATCGTTATATTATACCGCAAGCAAAAAGAGTAAACCCTAATCAGACGGACCCTACATGAGCCGTCTGATTTGGGTTTACTCTGTTTGCAAAGGCGTGGTACATGCATAATATCGGTAATCTCTTCTGCCAGTGCAGTATGTACGAAAAGGCACCTAGGTCCGAGTGCGTAGAACCTCAGTTTTCGTGCTGTGTCCGTTGTCCTTTATCGTCCGTCGTACGTCGTAAACAGTTTACTTAACCCTTTACTCGTTGAATATTCATGAAAGAAATATGAACACCATCAAACGAATAAGTTTATTTTCGATAACGATATTAAATCCACTCTGTACGAAAGGCTTAAAAACTTGCTAGATGAGATTGAATTACAACCAGTGCAGATACCCTGATCAGAGGGTCATCTAGAAGTCCTCTGATCTGATTCTGTACTGTTTCTGAAAATGTTTACACATACATAAAACACTTTGCCCTTTTAACATGACGAGAAAAGTTTCGAAGAAAGAAAATACAAGTCCTAAAGCAGCCCCCCCCCCCCCCCCCCCCCCAAGACGTCCTGACGAAACACCAAAACGACTTGGCGTCTAACCTGGTAGAACCTGTCTATAGCGGCCATCAAAAAGAGGCCTGAGTATAGGAACTTCCTGCATTGCCTTTGCCATGCATCAAGCAACCACATGATTTGGATGACTCCCATGTTCCAACAAAAACTGAATGTAATAACATATTCCTCCGTGGCGTGATAAAGGAGAATAATTTTACTTATCTCATGAACACTGCTTAGCAACCAAGGCGTACAGAATACGTCCATTGGCACCCATGCATACACGTAACGAGCATTGTACCGACAATAGGTGTAATTTACATAAATAGATGATAATGCATATTCATAATTATGCTAACGAAATTGCATAGAGGAGATAAATCGTCTGTGCGATCAGCTATCTGTGTGAATAAAACATGATAACATGAAGTAATTATACATATTTGTACGTAAATATATACGACAATAAAACCTGTCTTAACCAGCCATTTATTTATTGAACAAGCAGGTGGTTGCTTAATGCAGGTCAAAAGTAATACTGAAACCTCCAATAGTAGCTTTCTGTATTACTTTTGACCTGCATTGAGCTACCACCTGCCTTACAGACCCATAATTATACCGCTTTTTGATGACCGCTAATGATAGATTCTACTGTAGTGAGACCATTATTACATCAAAAATTGAATGCAGTATTACATCACAAATCTGCTGCAGTATTACAAGAAGCATTAAGATTAATGTTGAACTTAGCATGCAGAGATAATCCGCCTACATATTATGTCCACCCTTTGAATTATTTCAGAGTGGAATGGCTAAGCTGTGATAACTTTATAGTATAATTGGTAACATTTCTCAGTGCTCCTGTAGAAGCTGTCTGGACGGACTCTACACTATTTGCAAATGACAAAAAATGGCATTTGCTCCTCGTATTCCTAAGGTTTAACCCTTTCACCGCCAATGTCCCATAAATGCACCACGACAAATAGTGCAGTCCCAGATCAAACGCCGCCTTTTTAAGGCGGCATCTTATCAGGGACTTCACTTTTTGTCTCAAACTCTATTTGTATATTTGTGCTTTATCATTTTGCATTTAATTGCATTTATTTATCTCATGTCCTTATTTTACCGAATGACTTAACAAAATTGGTTTGCAGATGACAATTAGAAATATGGTGCCGAAAGGTATTATATAAACACTTCTTAACGCTTCCATGTGTTCCTGCAGAAGGATTGGTATAGCAAACAGAGCAGACCCTGATCAGAGGGTTTATCTTGATCTACACTACAGTAACACATCTCTATAACGGCCACTAAATTATGTTAATTAGTTGGCATTTAGGAACAGTTGGCAATTTGTTTTAGTCGATAAATAGCTTCTAGCTAATGTTAAATGTTATTCTGTAACACCCGACTATAAATAAAGTGTCTTGTACATGTATCTTGTATCTTGGCTGCTTAAAGCAAGGTGAAAGTAAAACAGAACGCTCCTATGAGAGTTCTATTTACTTTCACCTTGCCTTAAGCAGCCACCTGCCTTTAACACTAAATACTTGATGTAATTTAGTGTCCGTTATAGAGAGGTTACACTGTATTTACGTATGTTCTGTTTATATGCTTATTGGAGTTTATGGGTTTAAACTTTAATTCGGGTAAGAATCTGAGTATTGGCTTGAAAGTTGTATACTGTAGAACCGGTCTGCAACGGCCATTCATGTACTGCAAACAGCAGTCTTAAAAAGCAAGCGGTTGCTTAATGCAGGCTAAAAGTAATGCAGAAAGCTCCTTTAGCTTCTACATTATTTTTTACTTGCATAAGGCTACCACATGCATTACAGACCTATAATTTAACCAATTTTAAGACTGCTTAAGATATGTTCTACTGTATATACAAACACATCACCAAGTAGGAACATAAGATACCTCAGCCAATTATTTACCGTCGTTCTCTCTAGGGCCAGTTGTTTGAGTTGTGAATCAATACTGAGTCAATTTTCTTATTGGCATGATTAGATTTGTGATTTGCTTGAAAGCTGCCTCTAGCGACGGTGTCTTTCATCTCGTTTGACTTACAAGGAAGGTGACTACAAAATACATGTAGTATAGTAGAGGTCCAAAAAAGATGTGTATATTGAAACAATTTCAAGAATAATTTCTTTAATTCTCCACCAAATCCTAAGTTGTGACCACTCTTTAGAATCGTCTCTTCGAGACGATTCTAAAGAGTGGTCACAACATAGGGTTTGGTGGAGAAATGACGATTTTAGTATTTGAATATGCTCCTTAATATGTTGCTTTGAGTACAGTTTCACTTACATGTATCTGCAGTGGTAACCTAGGAGCAGTATAATGTTCGGTCTTAACAATTTCACTGTTTAAATTTGATGGAAGGAAAAAAAATGACATCATGAATATTAATTACCATTGCTTTTGTAATGGCATATATACAGAGGATTTGTTGGTATTGGTAGAAACTGTTGAATCAGATCTGTATTATCTAATAAGCAAACAGAGCAGACCCTGATCAGACGCTTCCTATAGGAGCCATCTGATCGTTGTCTATTCTGTTTTCACATGCGTGAGTATGCGTTTATATGAAAGAAAGAGTTAAACCCGTATTCTAAGGAACATGTATGCATGAATTGATCACTTCATGAATATTCATTGACTTGTTTTTGTAATGTACAGTAAAACCCCGCTAATGCGGCCACCTAAAAGAGGTATAATTATGGGTGATAGATGCAGATGCTAGCTTAATGCAGGACAAAAGTAATGCAGAAAGCTCCTAGAGGAGCTTTCTGTATTACTTTTGCCCTGCATTAAGCAACCACCTGTTTATAAAGACCCCCAAGTGTATTCATTAAGTGGCCACATTAGCGGGGTTTTACTGTGAAACATTCAAACAATGTAGGATCAGATCTTTATAATTCAATATGCAAACCTGACAGACCCTGACCAAACAGCTCCTACCTACAGGAGGTCTGTCTCGGGACGATTCTAGAGTAGTCAGAACATAGGGTCTGGTGGGGGAAATGACCATTTTGATATTTGAATACAGCGGAACCTGTCCTAAGTGGCAATTCATTCTAATGCAGGACAAAAGTAATGCAGAAAGCTCTAATACGATTTTTCTGTATTGCGTTTGAGCTGCATTAAGCTACCACCTGCCTTACAGACCCACAGTTAGACACCTTTCTGATGCCCGCTTAAGACAGTTTCTGCTGTGCGTGGCTGTATCGATAGCTCTATGTTATGAAAATAAATGTATTTTGTAATACTGTAATGGAACCTTCGATTTGTTTCAATTTTCTGTGTTTCACTTTTACATCACGTATAGATATCTTTAACCATTTACCAGATTGATATACATGCACAACTCCATCCATTATGCATGTTAATTAGCCCTTTGCCTGCTTAAAGCGTCCTGCTTATCTTTTGCAAACAGCTTGGATCCAGATGAGACGCCGGTTAACCTATTCCCTCATAGGCTTTTTTGTTTTATCCAACCCCTTTAAATAAATCTACCGAAAAGGAGAATTTACTAGAGAAAAGGAACATTTTAGAATAGTGTAGTTTTCAAACCGTTGTGATAAATAGAGCATTTGCTCCATAGGAGCAAATGTTCTATTTATCACAATGGTTTAAAACAAAGTCACATGTACAAAAAGTCATATTTACAGAGACATCAAAAGGCTTCAATGTGAGGGAATGGGTCAACTCGGCGTCCCATCAGAATCCAATCTGTTTGACACTCAGCCAATAGACAGCCAAAAGCTTGTATGAATCGGAAGTAAGGAGACATTGTAGTAGATGAGGGTTTTGACAGACGTCATGTTTTGTCAGCAGGCTATGTGCTACTGTATAGTAGAACTCCTCTAATGCGACCACTTAATGAATAGACATGGGTGTCGTTATATGCAGGTGGTTGCTTAATACATTGTACATGACAAAAGTAATGCAGAAAGCTCCTCTAGGAGCTTTCTGCATTACTTTTGTCCTGCATTAAGCTACCACCTGCATCTAGCACCCATAATTATACCTCTTATGTGGTTGCATTAGCGGGGTTTTACTGTATATCTGTGCTGCAAATATATTTACAAACGTTCTAGTGCCATGGCATATAGCAGATCATCTTAACCCTTCTCTTGCTATTCACGTCAATATACCTACCTGTAAATAGTGAAAACCCCGCCGAGACAGCTCCTACAGGAGCTGTCTCAACGGGGTTTGCACTATTTACAAGTTGATTATGCAACCAGAGCACAGCAGTTATTGCTTCAGATCACCTTCAGATTACCTGTGAATAGTGAAGACCAAGATGAGACAGCTCCTGCAGGAGCTGTCTCATCAGGGTCTGCACTATTTGCAAATTGATTGTGCAACGAGTGCACTCCATAGCATTTATTGCATAAAGCAATATCTGTAGACAGTGAAGATATATATATATAATTATACAACAGGACATAGGTAAAGAAGGAGAAATGTATTTTAGAATTCAGCAAGATAAGGGAAACAGAGCAGACACTGGTCTACTCTGTCTGTAAAGGTGTAAACCAAAGGGAATGGAGTCATCATGTACAGTATCAACATCATTTAAGTCATGACGTTGGCTCTTCACGTCGCCTGTACATGTAGCAGTTTACATCTTTTATTGTTCGTGAGTTTTGTTTCAAAGAAATGATCGCAGTCTGGATCCTGATGAGATGCCGAGTTACTCGGTATTTCATCTGGATCCAAAGAGTTTTCTTTGGTAAATAATGACGTCATGTACATTCATTAGATTAATGGTTATAACGGCATATGAACACAGGGAGATTTAGTCATGGCAGAAACTGTAGAATCATATCTTTGTCATATCATTAGCAAAAAGACCTCTTATATGAGCCGCCTGATCTGGGTCTACTTTGTTTGCAAATGCGCAGAAAGGGTTTTTTATAGAGTAAAATGTTATTCAGTTTGATCTTATCTAGAACAATAGTGATTGAGTTTAACATTTTATTGACTACCAAGTATTTTCTGATTGTATTTACTATCAAGAACTGTCTAATCCCATTCCCTCATATTGACGACATTTGACGACTCTGTAAAACTCACTTTGTGAAACCATTGTGATAAATAGAGCATTTGCTCCTATAGGAGCAAATGCTCTATTTATCACAATGGTTTCAAACTTCAAAATTCTAAAATTTTCGTTTTCTCTAGTTAATGCTCTTTTTCGGTAGATTTATTCAAAAATGTTGTATCTAAAAATAGCCTATGAGGGAATGGATTAAACGGCAGGGGGAGTTTATCTATCGCGTTCATATTAATCTCTGGAGAATGCATTTTGATTTCACTGTGACAGTATATCAGACACAACATCCCTGTATCATTTCTGCACTAGAGATTTATTTCGCTGTGCTGTAAATGTCCTTGGTAGAAATTCATTTATATTACTGAATCTCCCACAAGTAACGATGAGAACATTTATTTCCATTTATCTAAGTCTGAAAATCAGGGAAATTTGATAAACACTTAGCCTGTCGTGCTAAATTTTGCTTTAAGAAAAAGTAGCATAATTCATATTTTCAGAGGTCCAGATAAGGTGCGTAAATTACAACTTTTTCAAGAACAGCTTCTTTATTTCTCCGCCAAACTTTATAGTGTGACCACTCTTTAGAATCGTCTCTTCGAGACGATTCTAAAGAGTGGTCACAGTATAGAGCTTGGTGGAGATTGGACACTTTTAGTATTTTATGTTTCTAAAGAGTGGTCACACAAGAGGGTTTAGTAGAGAAATGACGATTTAGTGTCTCGCTACGCACATTTATCCGTTGCTCTGATATTTTAAGACTTAAATTATTTTTTTCTACAAGCAATCCAGGGCCCATGCTTATAAAACGTTTAGTTGAGTCTGAGTTCGTTCTCAAGTTTTTGATTGGTCAGATTTGAGCCTCTGGCTCAAATCTGACCAATCAAAAGCTTGAGAACTCAAATCTGACCAATCAAAACCTTGAGAACGAACTCAGACTCAGCTAAGAAGCATTATAAGCAGGGACCTAGGTTTCAAACGTCGGTGTCTGACCTGGGTATAAACATTTTGCAAACCTCGAAGAGACGATTCTAAAGCGTGGTCACAACATAGGGTTTTGTGGAGAAATAAAAAAGTTATTCTTGAAAATGTTTTAATTTAGATATCTTACATCGGGTATGTATGAAGCATGCTTAGATCAATGGTTTAACTTTTAACCTATTACAGACGAATCCGTGATTAATTTGACTATCAGTCTGATTCAAGATGAGACATCGAGTAACTCGGTATCCTATTTGACACCCAAACTGTTTGACACTCTAAACATTCTGTTTTGAGAAACACAAATCCATTAAAAAAATTATGTTGACGTCATTTCCCGCCCATGAGACCTTGTCCAGCAGGCTAAACACTTATAATTAAAGTGTAGTAGCGGTGTTGTGTCGCACGGAAACATTAATTCCAATATAAAAATACATACATTATATTTGAGATTTTTATGTATGAAATATGTAAGAATCGCGTGATCTTTATTGTTCGCATTCTATTACATGCAATACGCTATTTTAGATCTAATTAAATACTTTCGTAGCATGCACGTACTACCGATTTACCAGTATGTAATTATTTATATTTGTTCATTTCAGGTATGTATACATGTAGTAGACGGCCTAGACTTTGTCCTGTATGGTAAGAGTTTTATAGTTTCCTTAACCCTTTCGGTGCAACATTTCTAATTGTCGTCTGCAATCCAATTTTGTTAAATCAATCGGTCAAATAAGGAAATACGATAAATAAATGCAAATTTCAAAGAAATAAAGCACATTTATAGAAATAGAGTTTGGGACAATTTTCAAGGCCGCGTCTGATCTGGGACTGCACTATTAGTCGTGGTGGATTTTTGCGACATTGGTGGTGAAAGGGTGAATTTTTCGTCGAAATGCCTTGCTGGGTATCGAACCTACAACATTCTATGTACATGCTGCATCACCCCTGTGCAATATCACACGTGCTAGTATACGAACCATTGGATAACTCGCAATACCTGCATTAAGCTGTGAACTTGAGAAATTGTCCAGATTAAAATGGGATCACCCGAACTCTGTTATCTCAAGTTATGTGTACGGTCCCTTGAAGTAGCGACGGACATGACCGTACAATATCACACTTGTCGCCAATTAACCTTACTAATAGGTAAATCCTTACAACTTTACACTATTTAGATAATATTCTCTAGAAAGAAGATAAAATGGCGGAGGTTTTAATTGCTGCTGACAGATGCAGATAAGAGACTCGACTGCAAAAAAAACCCATATGCCCATTTTAAGAAAAATCTCTCTCTCTTCACAATAAACTGTTATAAACCAGATCACTGATACTGTTCTCAGTGAGTGTTAATCTAGATATGTTCATACCAAAACTTTTATACCAATTTCTTTAGTATACATGTATGTATCATCATATTGTGAATTTGTCACATTTTATACTCTCATGTTTTAGCAGACATCATGTAGCTGTAAGCACAATGCATTTTGTAATATCGCCTTGAAAAATTAATTACCATGATCATGTGCCGTCTACATAATCTGACTCTTATTCATTTTATCATTGTTTCCAATTAGAAGGTCAGGCATAAATGACAGATCTGGCACTGGATTTTTTTGTACAAGAATTTAGACCTAAAAGTTATATTAGTTGTTGCATATTGGCGACAAGAGATATTAATGCAGTTGAAGCTGTCTTAAGTGGCCATCAAAAAAAGTCTAATCATGGGTGTATTAGGCAGGTGGTAACTTAACCCTTTCGGTGCCAAATTTCTAATTGTCGTCTGCAATCCAAATCTGTTAAATCATTCGGTACAATAAGGCAATGAGATAGATAAATGCAAATTTCAAAGGAATAAAGCATAGCTATAGACATAGAGTTTGAGACAAAAAGTGAAGCCCCTGATCAGACGCCGCCTTGAAAAGGCGGCGTCTGATCTGGGACTGCACTATTTGTCGTGGTGCATTTATGCGACATCGGCGGTGAAAGGGTTAATGCAAGACAAACATATTGAAGAAAGCTCCTATAGGAGCGCTTGATATTACTTTTGCCCTGTATTAAGCAACCACCTTGTTTTTTACACTCCAATCTTCAGTAAATGAATGGCGGCTATAGCAGGCTGTGTGGTACGCATGCTCTTTTCTTCCTAAATTACATTGCACACGTCTCACTTAATAAATAACGCCTAGTATAACAGCTGTGTTTGTTTTTCATTAAATGGTTAAATTTTGCTTGGCTCTGTGTCGCAAATGCAATAGACATGTGTATAAATAATTAACCATTATTTCAATATCCGCCACTTGGCTCGATATTCAAAAAAACAAACAACCTTGGATCCAGATGAGTGCATCGGTGTCTTATCAGGATCCAAGTCCGAAAGTCAGTCGATAGTTTCTAAAAAAGCTCGACCGGAACCGGAAGTGATCAACATTACATCAGACCCAGCTTTGAGCAGACATTTTGTCTCAAAGCTGGTTAAGTGTTAAGTAATCGATCAGAAGGAAATATTTTTCGTCTTCTGAAAATTTAACCCTTTCCATATATTAATGTGTTTTAACGCATTTGCAAACAGAGTTGACCCAGTAGACTCTGTTTGCCAACGAAATTCGATACATATGTTTCTTTATTTTCTAAAATGTCTACAATGTTCCACCTTGCATATCTTATTATAATTATTTTGTCCATGAATGTTCAGTAGGTATTGAAATTTTGAATACACAAAGAACAGGGAAGGCGTTAATAATCATAAGAATTTAGCGCAGATTATTGTACATATACATTAAAACCTCGATTATTCGAAATTTCGGTATAGAAGAATTTAGACCCTTTTAGGCAGGTGGCTGCTTAATGCATGGTGAAAGTCATGCAGAAAGCTCCTAGAGGAGCTTTCTGCATGACTTTCACCTGCTTAATGCAGAAAGCTCCTAGAGGAGCTTTCTGCATGACTTTCACCTTGCATTAAGCAGCCACTTGTCTTAAAGATCGATAATAATACGTATTGTAGTGTTCGAATAATCGAAGTTTTACTGTAGAATATACAGTTAAACTTGTATTTATCCAATGATGTATATAAGACGCCTTCTGAAATATCAAAGTGCATTTTTTCCCAGTCAAGTTTCATCATGCTGATACTCAATACAATCGTATCGGATAGGCGAATCTAACGAATAGTTGCACGATAGCGCTTCGCAGGAAAATAAAAAAATACATTTAATTTAGATTTCCTTAATAATCTTCTTATCTAGAAGCTCTGATTTATTTATTGTCCCGAGCGTATTTCTAGAATATTTACTGATCGACTCTTGATTCACTTGTAGTGGATGTGTAATAAACGCACAACTACAGCTGAACTTCGATAAATCGAACTCGGATAATTCGAACAATTTGGCTTTGTCAATTTTTTAAGACCTTAATATTTACTACTGGATCTTTCAGCATTACTTTAGACCTGCGTTAAGCTGTGAAATTCTGGGTCCATGCTTATAAAGCTTTTTAGTTGAGTCCGAGATCGTTCTCAAGCTTTTGATTGGTCAGATTTGAGTTCTCTAGCTTTTGATTGGTCAGATTTGAGCCAAAGGCTCAAATCTGACTAATCAAAAACTTGAGAACGAACTCAGACTCAACTAAAAGTTTTATAAGCATGGACCCAGATATTGTCCAGATTAGAAATTATTCACTCGAACTTCTGTTATGTCGAAATACTTTGTATTGTCCATTAACCTTTAGCCTGCTGTGGGCGGTTGATTAATTACCTATGCAAACAGTTTGGATCCAGATGAGACGCCGAGTAACTCGGCCCTTTTATCAGGATCCAAACTCTTTTACACCCTGATTGCATTTTGGTAGACAATTTGATTATTTGCTAGAATTTTGAAAATGTATTAGTTGAAAAAAATCTGTAAAAATATTTCTCTCAGCAAGCTAAAGGTTAAAGGTTGAGATATCAAAGTTCATATGTATTCAATAGGTGTTAAACTTGTCACACAAGAATACAATACAATACAAATTCTTTATTACTCTCAGTTCCGGATATACAGTTGAACTTCGATAACACGAACTTAAAGGGACCACCCAAATTAGTTCGAGATAATAGAAGTTCGAGTCATCCGATTTCTAATCTGGACAAATTCTCAAGGTCACAGATTAATACAGTTCTAAAATAATGCTAAAAGCTCCTATATCTGGACAAATTTTCAAGGTCCTGTAGTAGCTTTCAGCATTACTTAAGACCTGTATTAAGCTGCAACATATATGTTTCCAGACATCTGTAGCGATATATTTTAGAGCAATTATGTATTGTAAGTTTTGGAAGGACTGAACTTTTTGTTCGAGTAATACCGAATTCGAGTTATCCGAGTTCAAGATACCGAAGTTCAACTGTACACCAATACATGGGGAACAAGAAATTCAATCTGAGCACTTTCCTCTCTTCCTCTCTTTCTTTACTCCTTTTGCTGATGTCTACATGGCAGTTTGTTTTCAAATTGCTATGTTATTTGTACTGTAAATACTGATTTTCTTATGTTCATCCTTATTATTGTCATGCCACTGTTTTGTTAATATCTGGGGAGCGGGCATTAGATAATGTTGCAAAAACTTGTAGTCCAACCTCTTGCATGTATATTATATGCAATAAATATGTTTAAACCAACAAGTAATACACTACTATCTATTCAAAGGTTACAGTACATACAATGTGTAATAACATGTAAGGTAATTTCTGTGATGGTGGTAGTTGGGGTGTAATAGTATAATGTTAAACCAGTAGATTATCTTCTTACAATGAATGAAGAATAATAGTTTTAAATTATAAATTAACATTGTGTCTTATCATACTTTTGTTTAAGTTGTTGCGTCACATCTTGTCTTTTGTTTTCGTTTAGTTTGGTTGGGGTTTGATTTAACATCATTATTAGCCCATTCTCTCATATGCTATATTTTAGACCTAGCCTCTTTGAATAAATCTACCGAAAAGGAGCATTTACTAAAGAAAATAAAAGTTTTAGAATTATGTAGTTTTGAAGCCATTGTGATAAATAGAGCGTTTGCTCCTATGGAGCAAATGCTATATTTATCGCAATGGTTTCCAGAGTTTACAGAGGCGTCGAAAGGCGTCAATATGAGGGAAATGGTTAATATAATTTCGGTTTGGAACATACAATGAACATTTCTATGAATGTCGTGTGTATATGTTTAAGCGCGCTCTACACATTACTGTGTGTCGTTCAAAATCCCTGCATGACTTCTATTGTATTTTTGAACGGTTGGGACGGAAAGTGCCCCCTGCAGTACTCAATAATGATTGTTATTATTGCTATAACCATTTCCCTGCTCATTGTTATTGTCACAAATAATGACGTAATAAGTAAACTCATATCTATATCATGTCAAAAGCAAACAGAGCAGACCCTGGTCAGACGGCTCCTATAGGAGCCGTCAGATCTGGATCTACTCTGGTTTCAAATGCGTGAAAATGCGTTTATATGAAGGAAAGGAAGGGTTAGATAATGAAACTCTCGAAGATGTATCACACCAAACAGCACCACTAGGGAATTTGAATTATTTATATTTGATTTGATTCAAGAACATGGTTGTACTTAAATAGCAATAACTGCCTGTAAACGAAATTTTATTGGAACATAAAATATGCCGGTAGGATTTTCAGAGTGTTAACATCATATCTGTAATATTGCTGTGATGTGACATTTATCACTGCAGTGTCTTTCTGGAAAAGATTGGTAATTTATGTCATCTTGGTGTGTCAAAATTTGTCCTTGGTAGGTTGAACAGTTTCTCCTAGGGGAGTCATTTATTTATTCCTAACTTTCTAACCTACTGATTGCACTATTATATGAGATAAACTCAACCCTTTCACCGCCACAGTCGCATAAATGCACCACCACAAATAGTGCAGTCCCAGATCAGACGCCGCCTTTTCGATCAGGGACATCACAATTTGTTTCAATCTCTATTTCTATATATGTGCTTTATTCTTTTGAAATATGCATTTATTTATCTCATTGCCTTATTTTACTGAATGATTTAACAAACTTGGATTGCAGACGACAATTAGAAATTTGGCGCCGAAAGGGTTAAGGAACCAGTCTAATATAATACTGTAGTCTATACCTCGAACTCGGATACCTGGTAACTTGAACTCCGGGAAAACTTAAAGTAAATGTGTGCGATACAGAATTATTCTAAAATGTATCAATACACATATCTAGAAATACATGTGATAACTTAATGCAGATCTAAAGTAATGCCGAAAGCTCCTGCAGGAGCTTTCTACATTACTTGAGACCTTCATTAGGCTGTGATTAGAAATTGCATGACTCGAACCTCTGTTATCTCGAAGTAATTTATATGGTCCCTTGAAGTTCGAGATATCTAGAATTTATAAAATAACGTTCTGTATGACGTTGCTGCTTTTTCGTAGTAATTGATATCAAAACATTACATTCATTTTAATTTGCACAAACCAGTGCTGACTGATCCCTATGGACAAGTATATGAAGGGCTGGGCTGTAATTTTATGGAAGCATAGCTCTTTGGTATACCCATCACGTATATACAGCGTCCCATTTTATGCAAACAAAACGAAACTAAGGACGAATCCTTAGCAGCACTCAGGACTGGGAAATAAACTCAATCATGCAAATAGGGAAACGTTGTATAGCTGTAGTTACATTGTGTCAGTGCCTGTTCCGTTTGTGTGAAGTGAATTCCATTGATTGATGAATACAGTAGAACCCCTATAATGCGACCACTTAAAATAATCATAGCTGTCTTTATAAGTAGGTGGTTGCTTAATGCAGGACGAAAGTTATGCAGAAAGCTCCTAACATTCGTCCTGCACAAAGCTACCACATGCCTCTGTCACCCAGGCTGATGTCCATTTTTGATGGTCGCATTAGGGGGGGGGGGGGGGGGGGGTGTACTGTTTCATGAATTCCCTTTAGCACACTTACTCCATGAATATTCTTGTAAAAAATATTGATACAGTAAAACCTCTCTTAACCGGCAGTTAAATTTAGTATGAATATCGGTCTTGGAAACAGGTGGCAGCTTAATGCAGGGTGAAAGTCATGCAGAAAGCTCCTAGAGGAGCTTTCTGCATGACTTTCACCCTGCATTAAGCAGCCACCTGGCTAAAAGTATCTAAATTATTATCTACTAGAATTCCGGTTAAGAGAGGTTATACTGTATCATGAATAGTCATTGTATTAATTGTTATAACAGCACTTGGATACGGGACGGTTTTTTTGGCAATGATAGATGCTGTAGAATCATCTATATTATATCGTAAGCAAACATAACAGACCCTGATCAGATGGATCCTACAGGAGTCGTCTGTTCTGGGTCTACTCTGTGGGCTATGCGGGTATGTTTCTTTATAAGAACACCCGGTTACACAAAGGTGTAGAAAGGCGTATTTATGGAGTAAAGGGTTAAGACAAAACGATGATTTCAAACTTAATTATTAGGATTATATGGTGAAATGGCAGTGTGGAACATATATTGCGTGTATACACGTGACAGTATTGTAAACCGTTCTCTCATATTGGCGCCTTCTGACATCTCTGTAAAATTCACGTTTTGAAACCACTGTGATAAATAGAATATTTGCCCAAAAGCAGCAAATGCTCTTTAATCACAATGGTTTCAAAACTACACACTGGTTTCAAAACTACACAATTCTCAATTTTTGTTCTATTAAATGCTCATTTTTCAATAGATTTATTCAAAGAGGTTGAGTCTTAAGATAGCCTTTGAGGGAAAGGGTTAATGCATTAAAGAAACTGATAAAACTTTTCAAAGGATATTATCAAACAATCAGATGATAATATTCAAAGAATATCAAACAACCAGATAACAATTTTCAAAGAATAATATCAAAGAACCTGGGGGACAGGAATGTTTGTCAGTGTCAAAAGTCAGGTTACGTTAGTTTAAATAGGAAAAGACACATGCCATAAAAACCGAGGAAATGAAAACAAACAAAAAAAACATCGCATAGCAACCAAACAGCTCAAGTCGTGAACTCCGATTCAATTAATTAACTCATTCCTTTCTAGAATAAATCTACCCTAAATGAGCATTAACTATAGAAAAGGAGATTTTTATAATTGTGTAGTATTGAAACCAGTGTGATAAATAGAGTATTTGCTCCTATGGAGCAAATGCTCTATTTATCACGATGATTTCAAAATGTGACTTTTACATAGTCGCCAAAATGTGTTACTAGGAGGGAATGTGTTAAATTTATTTCGAACCTCTCTTACTATGACACCTTTGCCTCAGGTGGCCATAAAAACGTTTAATAAAGCAGGCAATAGCCTAACCCTTTACTCCATAAATAGATGACGTCATATATTACGTCATACCTTTACTCCACAGATACAACTTACCACGCCTTTGCAAACAGAGTACACCCAGATCAGATGGCTCCAATAGTAGCCATCTAATCAGGGGCTGTCTGCTTATGATTAACCCATTCCCTCATATTGACGACTTTTGACGACTCTGTAAAAGTCACTTTGTAAAACCATTGTGATAAATAGAGCATTTGCTCCTATAGGAGCAAATGCTCTATCTATCACAATGATTTCAAACTACAAAAGTCTAAAATTTTACTTTTCTCTTTTGGTAGATTCGTTCAAAACGGTTGTATCTAAAAATAGCCTATGAGGTAATGGGTTAAATATAGATATGATTTTACATTTTCTGACACGGTCAACTGTTCCTGTGTCCAAGTACTATTATAACAATCAATCTAATTAACATGATGATATTATTTCTTGCATAAGTATTCATAAGGAATGGGTTAATGCAGATCAAAATTAATGCAAAAATAGCTCCTATTAGAACTGTATGCTTTGCGGTTGTCATGTATTACATGTAAGCAGCCGCCTGCTTTTTAACCCTTTCGGTACCTAATTTCTGAATTGTCGTCTGCAACCCAATGTTGTTAAATCATTCGATAAAATAAGAAAATGGCGTAAATAAATACATAACTCAAAGGAATAAACCACATATTTAGAACTAGAGATTGAGAGAAAATGTGTAGTCCCTGATCAGGCACCGCTTTGAAAAGGCGACGTCTGATCTGGGACTGCACTATTTGTCGTGGTGCATTTATGTAACATTGGCGGTGAAAGGGTTAAGACTCCTGTTTTTAATAAATGAATTACTGCTTAGGACATATTCTATGGTAGATTTGGTGTTTGATACCTCGTTTAACTTTACTATAGACCTTAACACGTGGTGACCGTGCTTTCTAGGCTCAGTGCCCAGTATACGGAGATGTAGCGAGTCTGGTATCAGGACAGTGCGCCGGTGTGGGGTAGAATCACACGGTGCAACCTGGGGCATCGCAGTACTAGGAATTCATCTGAACACTAGTCAAGACACACTCTTTTAACCCATTACCTTATAGGCTATTTTTAGATACAACCTCTTTGAATAAATATACTGAAAGGAGCATTAACTAGAGAAAAGGATTTTTTTTAGAATTTTGTATTTTGAAACCATTGTGATAAATAGGGCATTTGCCCCTATATCACAATGGTTTCTCAAAGTGACTTTTACAGAGTCGTGAAAAGTCGTCAATATGAGGGAATGGGTTAGGCGTCCAATAACCCTTACAACGCTGACTATCCAAATGGACTATTTCATAATTCAAACAGGTCAAGCTTACGGTAGATATGAAAGGAGTTGTTCTAATGAAAAGTGTAACATGACAAACAGTGTAAACCCAAGAGAGAGGGATCCTCTAGGAGCCCTATCATCTAGGTCTGTAGTTTGCAAAGAACTCGTGTCCCGCGCTGTAAGATTTAACCGTAGATGAACATCAACTAACACTAGAATATGGAGAATGGCTTGTATAATTATTACGGACAGCCAATCATTTAGTTAATCATTAAAACGTGGGATATGCATGTACGTAAATTTGCAAACAGTGTAGACCCAGATAATATGCTTTCGTGAGAAGCTCTCTGGTTATACTGGTCATTCAAATACCACTAGCAAGTTTAACCTGTTCCTCCATAGGCTATCATTTAGACCCAACCTCTTTCAATGAATCTACCGAAAAGGAGCATTCACTAGCGAAAGGGAAAAATTTAGAACTTTGTAGTTTGAAACCATTGTGATAAATAGAGCATTTGCTCCTATAGGAGCAAATGCTCTATTTATCACAATGGTTTCAAGACGTGATTATTACAGAGGCGTAGACATGCGTATTTATGGAGGAAAGGGTTAAGCATTTCATACTGAACGGACTCTTTAGTTAAACACTGAAGGGACAGTCCATTCTAAAGATTCGTCCTTGAAAGGGGTTAACCCATTACTCCATGGATATTTATATAAGAAATAATGATATCATGAACATTAATTATTTATTTGTTTATAATGGCTAAAGGACATAACAATGTTTGACCATGGCAGAAATTGTAGAATCGTATCTAATTTATTTTATAAGCAGGCAAAGTAGATCCGGTTCAGACGGCGCCTTTGGGAGCCGTCCGATCTGGGTATACTCTGTTTGTTTATACATAGAAAGGCGTATTTATGGAGTAAAAGGTTAAGGACATATATTCGCTAATTACCACCACGACTGTAACAGTTTGGTTATTAGCTTATGCAATTTCCAACGATGTCTGCTGTAGAAATGGCGATAGATAATTAATGCTGATGTTGGGACAGTGCCTTTGTACTCCTATTTAATCCCTTTACTAAATGACTATTCATGTAAGAAATAATAATATCATAAGTATTAATTATATTAATTGTTACAATAAATGGGCACAGGACGTTCAGATAACTCGAACTCCGGTATAACTCGAAGTAAATCTTCGGTGCTTCAAAAATTTACAAAACAAAATTGTAGCACTGTACAGCTAGGCATATATGCAAACATATTTGACAGCTTAATACATTTCTTAAGTAATGCTTAAAGTTCCAACAGCAGTTTCCAGCATTACTTAAGACCTGCATTAAGCTGTAAACTTGAGTTATTGTCCAGATGACTCGAATTTCTGTTATCTCGAAGTAATTTGCATGGTCCCTTGAAGTTCGAGATATTGAATTTCAGCTGAATATTGAAAGCTGCATATTATCTTTAATAGAAAAACTGACAGTTCTCCTAAGTGATTTATCTGCCATCATCATAGCATGTGATAATTAGAAGCTTTTTAGTGACAACTTGAGAGACGGTTACGCTCTAAAGTAATTTCCCATGAGAATTAACCAGATTTGGAATAAAGCAAATGCTTCCCCATCTGCATTGTGTATTTTGCCTCTGGGAGTTTCGTCCAACACAGCCTTTGATAAGAATCGGACATATTGATTGAAAATTGCAGTAGCAGAATTTCACTCAATATAAAGATACTGCGGCCCAGATAAAATGCGTAAATTAACGCATTTTCAAGTATAACTTCTTTATTTCTCAATCAAACCCTATGGTGTGACCACTCTTTAGAATCGTCTCTTCGAGACGATTCTAAAAAGCGGTCATAACATAGGGTTTGGCGAAGAAATGTCCATTTACATGTAAGTATTTGAGTAGAGACCTTTCTGTTGCTCTGAAGATAGTTTCAAGACCTTCGAATGTAATTGATTCGTATGGAGTGTTACAAAAACATAAAACAAATAAAACGATGTTAATATTTCGTAGAATTAACACTTTTATCCTTTGAATAAGAGACACGGGTATACTTTCATTTACAAACCGTCGCCACTGTTTGTTATGTAAACTCTCTGGTAAAATTTAAGCATTTCATAGTGAATGGACTCTACATTTAAACCCTGGTGAACCTTTCCGCTTTTAAAATTCAAAGGGTAAAGATCAGTCTGATATTTTGTCTGAACATATTTGACCCGGTTATATACGCGGCACAACTTCATATTATGATTAACCCTTTCCCTTATTAAAGCGCGTTTTGACGCATCTGCAAACAGAGTAGACCCAGATCAGACGGCTCTTATATTAGCTGTCTGATCAGGATCTGCTCTGTTTGATTATGGTATAATATAGATCTATTTCTACAGCTTCTGCCTGAGCCAAAAATTCCCTGTGTTCATGAATATGCCTTGGTAAAATAGTCTTATTAATATCCATGACGTCATTATTACCTACATGAATATTCATCAGGGAAAGGGTTAACATATATGTGGATTAATTTGAAAATCAGACAAAGTAGTGTGTAGTTGTGAGTGTACGAGTGAAAAGAATTGCTGACACCATTGGCCATACCATAGTATGTCCCTTTGGGACCTGGCGTCTCACCAGAATACAAATGTTTGATTCTGTGAATATGTTGGTGAAACAAAGGGGAAGGGAAATACTTAAAAAATAAAAATGTTAACAGACCACACATTTTGCGGACGACAATACGTGGCAGCAAATGAATTATATTGAATTTCTGCCAACCCTTTCCTTCATATAAACGAATGTTCATGCCTTTGCAAACAGAGTAGACCAAGATCGGACTGCTCATTTAAAGGGGAAATCCCTACAATGAACGCATATTTTCAATAATGTCATAAAACTTAATATTTGTTATGTTTAATCATTATTATTAAGATTGTCAATTTGAACTTATATCGAAAAATACACTTGAGACACAAAATAACCCATTTTCGTCGACACTTATAATTTTTGTTCTACAACAAAATATTATCGACCTTGGTCGAACAATTAACGAAACTAAAACGCGAGCCGAATAAATACTAATACATTGCCGAATAACATATTAACGTATGGAAGTTGTTTCTTCTTCGGTGTTTATTCGATTGGTTTTCTTACGATATACTTCTTTACAGCATATAAACAAATGAGTTTTGTGTATTTTAGTATTTTTTAAACATGTCGAATGTAGGGACTTCCCTTTTAAGAGCCTCGAATCAGGACCTGCTCTGTTTGCTTGTGAAATTATGATAGATTAATAGAATCAAGCATGGGTTTTGTTAAAGACGGGGGTTTCTATACCCGAGGTTGGTCTGTTCCAGTCGGAAACGAGCTTTAGCGAGTTTCCGATAGGAACAGACCAACCGAGGGTATAGAACCCCCCGGCTTTAACAAATCCCATGCTTGATTATTTTTCTCGCTGAAATACGCCCTAAGACCAAGAAAATTAACGAATTTTGTGAAGTACTACTTTACATTGCGTAATACGACTTCCATATCTAATAGCAACAGACCGCAGCATGCATAACTTTAGGCGTGACACCAAATTCTTGCATAAAACGTGCTGTTGTAGTCCCGCTAGACCATGTATTAACAAGGCGATTCTCGTGCTCACGCGCTGTTGTTGACCGGTTTTAATAATACCTATTACGGGTCTAAGGTAAACAATGGACGCGAATGTTACAACGTTTTGGCCTAAGCTAGGTGAACGCCGGGGTGTGAGTTTTTCCAGGAGCACCGACAATGAACTGTTTTTAGTGATAGACATATTGAATGAAATTCCGTGTAAACGGTATTTGATACATTCATGAATTGACGTCGAAAAGAAAACAGTGGCCCGGAAACAGCATAAATCGACGAAGTGTCAAAGAAGTGTATAGTTTTGCTGCCGTTGTTTTGCTTGTATTTTGAAGAATTAAATTGATGCAGGAGAGCAGAAAATGGGTTAAATATGCAAGAATAGCGTTAATACACGTTTGTTTTCGGGCAATAACATCTGCAGTGTCCCTCGGGAATGTTGTTACCCTCGCCCTTCGGGCTCGGGCCAACAACAGTCCCTCGGGACACTGCAGATGTTATTGCCCGAAAAAACGTGTATTAACCCTCTAATGACGTCATTTGTTATGACAACCACAAACGTTACGTTTTGGCGTAAATATAAAAGACTGAGTGACTACAAAACAACGTCTTCGGTTAATTAAATAGGCTTTTAAAGTGTTTATATGATAAATAGAATTTCATATTCGTGCTAATTACTTATATTAATTTCAATTCATAAGGTTGTTGCCTATATAAATGTTGGTATAATTCTGTAAGAAGTCCTTCTCTTGTATTGATTTTACCCAATCGCGCGTATGAATACACTAGTCACGGGGTGTTCCAGATAAGGATTTCTAGTACGGCTATTTTTAGTAACTCAGCTTATCTAGCACGACTGAGAAGCGAGAAAAAACTCTATAGTTGTGTACCATAATAAAAATTGAACCAATGAAATTTCATGATGTCATAAATTCTTTCATAGATATTGAACATGGAAACGGTTAACCCATTCCCACATAGGCTATTTTAGACCTAACCTCTTTGAAAAACATCTACCGAAAATGAGCTTTTACTAGAGAAAAGGAAATGCTAAAATTGTGTAATTCTGAAACCATTCTGGTAAATAGGGCATTTGCTCCTATGGCACAAATGCTACATGTATATTTATCAGAATGGTTTCAAAAAGTGATTTTTACAGAGGCGTCAAATGACGTAAATATGCGGGAATGGGTTAAGTGTTGTCCCATGCGGTGTTTTACATTCCTGTTATCACTTTCATTCTCATTTGTTTTCAGTGCATCACCCCTGGCGCTTGCTCGTGGTACCAGCAACATTATACACACTCTCCAATCAATACAGTAGAATCTGTCTTAAGCAGCCATCAAATAGAGGTCTAATTATGGGTCTGAAAGGCAGGTGGTAGCTTAATGCAGGTCAATAGTAATGCAAAAAGCTTCTATAGGAGGTTTTTGCATTACTTTTGCCCCGCATTAAGCAACCACCCGATTTTAAGACACCGGTGTTTAATAAATGCATGGCCGCTTAAGACACGTTCTACTGTACATGAACGTCATTCAGTTTGTCGCACCCTTATTTCCACCACAACATTAGAGGAATATAAAGCCACTGTAGTGTTTGTGATCTATTAATCTAATAATATCTCTGTTATCTGTGTCCTTGTTGTGCCTTCAGGTTTCTCAGTTCATTAATGAACTAAAACGTACCGGCGGGAATGTCTCAAACATTACATAAAACACATTTATAGAAGTGTCCGATAATTTAATTTTGGACTTCATAGAGCACATGTCCAGGAAAAGGGCTTAAGGTTATAAAACCTCTGAGTCTGAGTCTGAGATCAAGCAGATGCTTGAGAATGATCTCAGACTCAAGCAAAGCGTTTTATAACATCGAGGTCAGTTTTAGCTCGTTCTTTTCTTTTTTCGAAAAAACCCCAACGAGTTATTGTCGTAACCCCGGCGTCCGTGTTGCCGTTATCGTGGTCGTCGTTGTCATCGTCGTCCGGAAAGTTAAACTTCTTTACTATTCATGCAAATCTTATGAAATTGTACGCACTTGTTCACCGTCACAAGGGCTACAAGCTAAGAGACGTCATTCTGTAAGTTGGTTTTCACAAAAGCATGCCCCTTTATATTGACTTAGGAAGTAAAATTTTAAGATGTCTGCAATTTTGAAACCATTTGATCCAACAAGGCTATCATATTTCGTATGTAAATTCCTTGTGACAAGGCTTTTCCTATAAAGTTACTTTTTGACTAGTGGCCTTGACATGTGAACTCTGACCTAAGTTTTAAAACTTTAGCAAACAAAACTTTAACTTGGACTATTGTTTATAGACTCTTCAAGCAAAACTTTACACACTCTCTCGCCACCACAAGGGCTATACATTGACCGATGGCCATAAATATGTAAGGCTGTTTTTAACAAAAGTATGCCCCTTTATGGATTTAAGATTTAATATGGTTTAACAGAGGCGCGTTGGTATCCGGTGCTCTTGTTGCAGATGTCTGCATAGTAGCATGTACTATATATATATGTGATAACATACACATTAAATATACAAATTTGTACTGATTAACCCCTGTCCTGCCGAAAACAACAATGCTTTATTGTCACTTACAGTAGAACCCATCAAAACAGGTCTAATTATGGGTCGGTAAGACAGGTGGTAGCTTTATGCAGGTCAAACGTAATGCAGAATACCGATACAAACAAACTACTTTAAGACACATATTTTCATGATCGAGGATATTAAGTGGTGTGTTGCAGGTGAAATGCTATAACCAAAGACATTTGTTTCCTATCACAATTGAAGTAATCGTAATTTCCTCCACTTATCATATTTGGCATTTTCCTCATCAGTACAGTAAAACATCTCTAACCCGGACATTTAGATTGGTATAAATTCATTTCGGCCTTGGAGACAGGTGGCAGCTTAATGCAGGCTGAAAGTCATGCAGAAAGCTCCTCTATGACTTTTACCCTGTATTAAGCAGCCACCTGCTTAAAAGTATCTAAATCCTTATCTACTAGAATTCCGGTTTAGAGATGGTTTACTGTGTATAAAACAAAAAACAAATATAGAACATAGATGAACTATAGTTGGCGAAAAAATCACAATTAGTAGAGAATAATGGTATGTTTTAGCGAATAAATCTGTTATTGTGTTACTTTATAGGTGCGTCTTTTAACAATGTTGCAAACAGATTATATCCAAATCAAACATCTTCTGTAGGAACCGCGTGATCAGAGTCTGTTATGTTTGCTTCTGATACATTTATAACTTTATTTATACTTTACCATCATTGTTTATTAAGAGTATGTTTAGTTCATCTGAGTTTGTTACACTTTTCTCATGTACATTACTGAATTTTTTCTGTCATTTCTTATTATACTTTTGTTTATACTTTTGTTTATGGCAATGGACAATGTTTATTTATGCCGAATAAACCTTTGTACTTGTACTTGTACTTGTACTTGCTTATGAAATAATATAGATATGGCTCTATAGTTTATACCAATACAGTGCTCCCTCCCTACAACGGCCCTCTCAATAACGATTTCCTCCTTACAACAACGCTTGTCACTGTTTCCGAAACAACAAGGCTCCAGAAACAATCTTTTTCCATCGTATTTTCTTTATTCCTCCATCAAACCCTATGTTGTGACCACTCTTTAGAATCGTCACTTTGTGACGATTCTAAAGAGTGGTCAAAACATAGGGTTTGATTGAGGCATAACGGTTTTAGTTCTCGAAATACACCTTATCTGGTGATCTGCAAACAAGCTAATTATGTTTGATTTTCCCTCCCTATAACAACTCCCTCTGAACAACACATACAATATTCGTATCCCAAAGGGTGTCGTTGTAGAGAGGGATCACTGTACTAACAAATGTGTGTACATATATGCAATTATAAACATTCAGCTAGTAAATATGCATGATCTTATCATTTCTGACATGAATATTCAATAGGGAAAAGGTGAAATTGTACGCAGTCCAGACAAGATATCGACACAAACACACATCACTTTTATATAATCCATATAATATGATTGCGATACGTAGGCGGATACTACCATATATTTGCTTCATCATTATTTAGATCTGCATAACGAACATCTCCCGTCGGCAACGTGTTTTAGCTCTAAAAAAGCGGGGTACCAGTGACATTTGCAATAGTGTAGATCCAGATCAAATGGGTTCCTCAAGGAACCCTCTGATCAGTCTTGGCACTGTTTGTCATTCAAAATAATGTTGCAAATTTAGATAGTTTAATCTGAGTGAACTCAATACTTAACATTCCTGTTTCATATTTATTCAAATTTTCTTCACTTCATGAATATCCATGCACAGAATCAATAAAATAGAACATGGAAAAAAATTAGTTTACTGTTGTGGATTCTGCATAAGCAGATCTATACATTTCCATAAACAAACAGAGTGGACCCTGATCAGACGGCTCCAAAAAGGAGCCGTCTGATCAGGGTCCATTCTGTTTTCCAAATGCCTGAAAAGGCGTTTATATGAAGGAAAGGGTTACATGTAAACACTGATGGGCTTTTCCACTCTGCAAATTTCACTTTGAAAATGTTAAATCGCTATGTGGCATTTGAACAGCCTTTCAAGATATTGAAAATCCAGAGGTCCAGATAAGATGTGTAATTTAAAACATTTTCAAGAGTACTAGTAACTCCTTTATTTCTCCACCAAACCCTATGCTGTGACCACTCTTTAGAATCGTCTCGAAGAGACGATTCTAAAGAGTGGTCACAACATAGGGTTTGGTGGAGAAATGACGAATTTAGTATCTGAGTACGCACATTTATCTGTTGCTCTGGAAACGTAATGTCTCACCAAGAAAATATACATGGTATGTGCATTAACGCTACATAAATAAATCTTATTACCTGGGAAAAAAATATATACTAGTAAAATATGTTTAATATCTTATCTTTCCTGGTGTCTTATTCACCTGAAACACGTACATCTTTACATGCACAGTCACCAGAAATTAAAACCGATATTGACAGATTTTGTTCGCTCCTTTTTTCATGAGCCAGTACAAAATGCAAAGTCTCATCCGACCATGTATATGTTTTATATTCTCGTATTGTCATCGTGTTTTCTATGCACAGATATCCTATCAATATCAATAATATCTAGTTTTTTTAAAGGCGGGTAAAGTACAGTCGATTTGAGACTCCATAAAGCACAGTCAATCCTCCAAGTGTATGAATATCGATTAACCCTGCCGGCGCCAAATTTCTAATTGTCGTCTGCAATCCAAGTTTGTTAAATCATTCAGTAAAATAAGGAAATGAGATAAATGAATGCAAATTTCAAAGGAATAAAGCACATATATAGAAATAGAGATTGAGACAAATAGTGAAGTCCCTGATCAGACGCCGCCTTGAAAAGGCGGCGTCTGATCTGGGACTGCACTATTTGTCGTGGTGAAATATATGCGTATGCGACTACGGCGGTGAAAGGGTTAATCTAATTACTTCCCAGCCATTCCTTTCCGTTTAAGCCTTGCAGCATAACAAGTCGCCTCGTGTCGTCTCATTAAGGAAACGTACACGTCACTAGCAATAATGACTGAAGTTTTCTAGGGCATCTAATAACAAGCAGAAGCAACGCGAAATCTTTACTTTTATGAAAATGCCTTTAGCTGGTAAGAAATTCCATGGTTACATATTAAATTGTTCAGTAAAACCCCTTTCAACCAGAAGTTTAGTAAATAAGAATTTTTAGACAGGTAGCTGGTAATGCAGATTGAAGGTCATGCAGAAAGCTCCTTTTTGGAGCGTTCTGTGCGCCTTTCACCTTTCACCTTTCATTAAGCTACCACCTGTCCTACAGTACATGTATATAGCAAATAAATAGGCAGGTGATTTCTTAATTCAGGTTGAAAGTCATGCAGAAAAAACGACTTTGGGATCTTTCTGCATGGCTTTCGCCCTGTATTAAGCTGCCACCTGTCTTACAGACTGGCATTGATACTAATTTGACCGCCCTGTTTAGAGAGGTTTTACTATATACAGTAAAAGCCCTCTAATGCGACCAGCAAAAAGGGGCATAATTCACAATGGCAAAGGCAGGTGGTGGCTTAATACAGGACGGCCATTAAATTACATCAAGTATTTGCGTTATTCAGTGGCTGTTACAGAGAGGTTTTACTGTATGTCATAAGCAAACAGACCAGACCGTGATCAGAAGGAGCCGTTTGATCCGAGTCTACTTCGTTTGCAAAGGCGTAGAAAGGCGTATTTATGGAGTAAAGCAGTACAAATCCAACCGATGATGAATACAGAAGCTTTCTGCATTACAGTTGAACTTCGATATCTCGAACTCCAATGGACCATACAAATTACTTCGAGATAACAGGGTTTCGAGTCATGCGATTTCCAACCTGAACAATTTGTCAAGTTCAATGCTTAATGCAGTTCTAAAGTAATGCTGAAAGCTCCTGTAGGAGCTTTCAGCATTACTTTAGACCTGCATTTAGCTGTCGCATGTGTTTCTAGATATGTGTAGTGATACATTTTAGAGCAATTCTGTATTGTAAATTTCGGAAGGGCCGATCCTTTAGTTCGAGTTATCTGGAAGTCCGAGTTTTCCGAGTTCGAGATATCAAAGCTTAACTGTTCTTTCTTCCTGCATCAACCTACCACCTGTTTTTACAAGTTCCTGTTATACAGTTACATAGAGTTAATACGTCCGTTGATTTCAACAATATTTTATTCAATAAAGAAACGGATTGGACAACAGGCATAGCCTATGTAAGTCCTCTCCAGTGGTACAAGGTAATTACATGTCGTACATGCTAGAAATATATAAATATATACAGCGATTAACATGTAAGTAATTATATCGTTCATATATACATATGCAATGGTCTTATTAAATAACAATTAGTCAGTATTACCTGGGTCCGATTGCAATACGTCCGTTGAGTGGTCGTATCAGTTATACTTTACTATTGGTGAGTTTGATTAGTCTCACTCTGCGTGCAGCGCGTTGTATCAAAAACACAATCTTGCTAGAAATTGGTTTATAATCATTTACCCCATAAATATGCTTTTTACGCTTTTGCAAACAGAGTAGACCCTGATCAGATGGCTCCTACAAGAGCCGTATGATCAGGGTCTACTCTATTTGCTTATAATATGGGTCTGATTCTACAGATTTTGCCATGGGCAAACATTCATGTGACCATGTACTATTATAAAAAATAACATATTTTATATTCATGGTGACGTTATTTCTTGCATGAATATTCATGGAAATAAAGGGTTAAAAGTTAAAACCTCTCCGGGAAAAGGGTATATTACATTGCAAACATTATACTGAGACACATCGGTTGATCAGTGTCTGCACTGCATGTCACTCCTGAAAATATGTAATAATGTACTACATACATGTATACATAGCTTTCCAAACCGTTTCAAACTTCATTCGATTACTCGTTAGGGACATGTTATCTGCTTTTGGTCTACACTGGGTGAAATGCAATATGACCACTGTCCTCCCAGAGCGACTTATTTATCACAAGACCTCCCTCCCCCACAAACAACTACAATGGTACCAACATCAACAACTTGTAGGGGGTTTATGTTTATTTTTATCGGGTTTAACAATATTTCAGTCATATCGCGGCGCCAATCAACATACCCCAGAGATTGTTCTGTGCACGGAACTATACAAATTGCGTTGTTCCGTGCGTAAAAGAAAGCACTGGCTCATACCGCAAGCCAGCTGGAAGGCCTCCTAACATGCAAAATCCAATTTCTCAGGCCGGGATTTGAACCAAGGCGGCGAAGCTGCTGAGTGATTTTCAGTCGTAGACCATAACAAGGCCACGATTGGACGGTTAATGGACTATTAATTTTATGTAAAAAAAATATGAAATCATGAATATCTAAATTAATTAAATTATTTTTATAATGGCATGTGAACAAAACACGTTTTGGCTTTGGCTGAAACTGTAGAATAAGATCTATATTATATTATAGGCAAGCAGATCAGAGCTTGATAGGTCGGTTCCTATAGGCTGAGTCTACTCTGTCAACAAATGCGTATGAATGGATTAGTTAACATCTCTCAAATATGTAGTGCAGTAAATTATTGATAATACGATCACTTTTATTCTGGATCTTTAACACATGATAGATTAACCCTTTCGGCGCCGAATTTCTAATTGTCGTCTGCAAGCCACTTTTGTTAAATCATTTGGTAAAATAAGGAAATGAGATAAATAAATGCACATTTCAAAGGAATAAAGCACAGATATAGAAATAGAGCTTGAGACAAAAAGTGAAATCCTTGATCAGACGCCGCCTTGACTGGGACTGCACTATTTGTCGTGGTGCATTTTTGCGACATTGGCGGTAAAAGGGTTAACCCTTTTCTCAATAAATACGCCATTATACACCTTTGCAAACAGAGTAGATCCGGGCCAGCTCTGTTTTCATGTGTAATAATATAGATATGATTCTACAGTTTCTGCTTTGGCAGAAATGGCATGACTTAAAATGCCATTTTTAAAAATCAATCTAATTTATATACATGTATATCATTTCATTATTTCTTTTCTGAATGTCCATGGATAAGGACAGGACAAATGCGATACAAACAGTTCCTATAGGAGCTTTTTATGCCCACCGATGTCATATTGTTTTTGCTCTGTCTGTTTGTCTGTTGGTATGTTTGTTGATTTGTCTCCAACTTTAACGTTGGCGATAGATTTGTAGCCATTGCACATACATACTTCAAACTTGGCATGCATGTGTAACTTATGGAGGCAAACATTTAAGGCCAATGTTATACATCAAGGTCAAAGGTCAAAGTACGGGTCAAATTTAGATTGGCGATAACTGTGTCGCTATGCAACATACAAACGTCAAACTTGGCATGCATGAGCAACTTATGGAGGCAAACATTTTAGGGGTTACTGTTTAAGGTCAACGTCATACATCAAGGTCAAATGTCGTGTCGGGGGCATATCAAGTGTTTCACAAACACATCTTGTTGTATTAACAATGGTGTCCTACATTCAGCAATCACCTTTTTACAAATCCCTATGTTTATACAGTAATACCTCTCTAAATAGGAATTCTAGTTTAGAAGAATTTAGATACCTTTAGGTAGTTGGCTGCTTCATGCAGGTTAAAGGTCATGCAGAAAGCTCCTAGAGGAGCTTTCTGCATGACTTTCACCCTGCATTAAGCTGTAGCCTGTCTACAAGATCGATATTTATACGTAATTGAACGTCCTGTTTAGAGCGATTTTACTGTACTTAATGCTGTACATAGCTTTAGCGAGGTTCTGTTGTATCAACAATCAACTTTTCATTCGAAATACCTTTACCTTTCCGATGGACTTCTCTTGCCTGTGTGGAATTTACACTGGAGAAAAACCAGGGCAGCTCCTGACTACAGCACTTCTACTGGAGCACTTGGATTTGAGGTTACACCGTTTGTACATGGCTCTTGTAAGGGACACGGTACACACATTTGTTACTTGTCACAATTGGTAGTTTTGTTCTCCTGGCAATACAGTAAAACCTCTCTATAACGGCCACTAAATTACATCAAGTATTTTGTGTTAAAGGCAGGTGGCTGCTTAAAACAAGGTGAAAGTAAAACAGAACGCTCCTGGAGCGTTCTGTTTTACTTTCACCTTGCTTTAAGCAGGCACCTGCTCTAAATATCAACTAATGAACAAGATTTAGTGGCCGTTATAGAGAGGTTTTACTGTACTTCAATGGAATATCAAACCTTGTTTGCAAAGTGTATCTGTCTGTATGTCTCTGTCTCTCTTCCTGTGTCTCTCTGTGTCTCTGTCTTTTATAAATTCCTAACAATTACATAAATCATTTGTTTATATCCTGAAATAAGAATATTGGAAGAAAACCAATCGAATAAACACCGAAGAAGACACAACTTTCATGTGTTTGATATGTTATTCGGCAATATATTAATATTTATTCGGCTCGCATTTTAGTTTCGCTAAGTATTCGACCAAGGTCGATGATATTTTGTTGTAGAACAAAATTTATAAGTATCGATGAAAAAATATTTATTTTGTATCACAGGGGAATGTTTCGTTATTAGTTCAAATTAACAATCGTCATATTAAAGATGTAACATAAATACAGTAAAACCCCTCTAATGCGACAACCAAAAAGGGGCATAATTCACAGTGGCAAATGCAGGCTGTAGCTTAATGCAGGACGAACGTTATGCGGAAATCTCTTATAGGAGCTTTCTGCATAACTTTCGTCCTGCATTAAGCAACCACCTGCTTATGAAGACAGCCATGTTTGTTCATTAAGTGGTCGCATTAGAGGGGATTTACTGTACCAAGTTTTATGCTATTATTGAAAATATGCGTTCGTTGTAGGGACTTCCACTTTAAAGGTTTTATCATTTCACACTGATTTAGTAGTTTTGTGTTTGGTTAATATAATTTCCAGGCTTTAAGCCTGGTTCGTATCGTTGATACTGGTCTTGTCATCCAATTTAATAACAGTCTTGACTCGAGCGGAATATTGTTGTTTATGTCTGGTTTTTCAAAACATATTATCTAATGTATGTTTCTGTACCCATCTCACTCACTAATTAAATACAAGTGAACTTCGATATGTTGAACTTGGAAAGCACGAACTTCAGAACAACTCGAACTAAAAATTCGGTTCTTCCAACATTTACAAAACATGATAGTTCTAAATGTATCACTACGCATATCCCCATTTGACAGCGTAATGCAGGTCTATAGAAATGCCGAAATCTCCTACAGGAACTTTCATCATTTCTTTAGACCTGCATTAATTACATTAAGCTTTGAAATTGATATATTGTCCAGATTTGAAATCGGATAACTCGAACCTCTGTTTTCTCGAGGTAATTTGTATGGCCTCTTGAAGTTGGATATATTGAAGCTCAGCTGTATACAGTTGCATTCGGTACAGTTATAGTCATATATATATTGTCATGCCCATGTCATGATTATGATCATCAGTAGCGCAGAAAGACATAAATATGTTTTAATTATTCCTCTGGTGTTTGTGTCTGTTTTCAGCCCTTAAGCTTTTCATAACGTTTCATTATTGTATTGAAAATACAGCAAGTATAATATTGAAGACGCATAAAGAACATTTGTAGATTATCGTTAATTGATTATGGACATATACGTTATTACCTTTTTCAGCAATTTTGTCGCGATGATAATGAGTATAAAAGCTTGATACTGTAACAAAGTATCATTACAAATGCATATACATGTAAATGTAGCTAAACGACTGAAGCTAACAACCATTGTTATAACAGACTGAATGATCCCAAATCACCATACTAATACTGTAGAGCCTGTCTGAAACGGACATTCAATTAATGAACACATTAGTTGTAAAAAGCAGGTGGTTGCTTAATACAGGGCAAAAGTAATGCAGAAAGCTCCTATAGGAGCTTTCTGCATTACTTTTAACCTGCATTAAGCTACCAATTGCCTTACTGTACCCATACTTAGATATGTTTCTGATGACCGGCTTAGACAGGTTCTGTTGTATGTCAATTCATGTTGTTCTACATTATTAAATGTATTGTGATTGAGGGTGAATGAGTGCATACTTGTAACTAATGTACAGTCTTGGGGACTCTACTGAATTTAAAACTTCTGTAAACCGGAATTACAGTAGAGAAGAATTTAGATACGTTTAGGCAGGTGGCTGCTTAATGCAGGGTGTAAGTCATGCAGAAAGCTCCTGGAGGAGCTTTTTGCATGATTAACACCCTGTATTAAGCTGCCACCTTCCCCTAAGACCGATATTTAAACGGGAATCTCGGCGTCGCATTACTATTTAGTAGAACATGTCCTAAGAGGTCATTCATTTATTGGACACAGGAGGCTTGAAATGCTGATGGTTGCTTAATGCAGGTTAAAGGTTAGGGATGTACAGTGCATAGGTGACTGTGTAAATGGTACATGTACGAGTATACGATAATGTCAGTCTATTTATGTAGTGCTTTTAATGATGAAACAACGTAATGTAACACAAGATTTTTTTAGAATATGTTTAACACTATGAACCTTCAGCCTGCTGAGCAACTCACATTTGCAGAAATTTTCACTCACTGCTTTTTTTCTCAAAATTCGAGCTATAAGCACATTGATTATTAATATGCAACGAGCGTGGCAAACATTTTGGATCCTGGGGAGACGCCGAGTTACTCGGCTTCTCATTTGGATCCAAAATGTTTGCAAAGGTTTGTAAATCACCCATCCGCCCGCAGCAGGCAAACTATCAAATGCCAGCACAAACCAAGGTACATGCCCCACAGAAATGCTAACTGTTGCTGGCCAATAGTTCAATGAAAAAAGCTATCAATCATATCCACATGGAACCGAGACGCCAAACCGGCCATTGCATTGCAGTTTGTTTGAGCTTATTTGTCTGTATGACTAACTCATACTGAAACTGTCCATTTCACGAGAAGTTATGCTTCTGTGCGATTATCAGACAGCCAGCACAGTTCGAGGGTTTGGTGCAAAACTAGTGTAACTCCTTACACTTTGTGAAGGAGTTACAATAGTTTTGCACCAAACCCTCGAGTTGGAAAGTTTAACCCTTTTACTGCCAATGTCGCATTAATGCACCACGACAAATAGTGCAGTCAAGGAGGCGTCTGGTCAGGGACTTCACTTTTCGTCTCAGTCTCTAGTTTTATATCTGTAGTTTATTCTTTTAAAATCTAAATTTATTCAAATCATTTCCTTAATTTACCGAAATGTTTTAACAAAAATTGGGTTGCAGACGACAATTGAAATTTGGCACCAAAAGGGTTAACCCTTTACTCAATAAATACGCCTATCTATGCATTTGCAGACAGTGTAGACCTAGATCAGGCGGTTCCTGCAGGAGCCGTCTGATCAGAGTCTGCTCTCTTTGCATATACCACAATATAGTAGTTTATGCGCTCAATGTAACCATAATGGATGACAAGCTACTTAACTCCATGATATCCAGTCGTCATGCAGGTCTATCATTTACTCTTCAGTCATCAGTACCTGTTTAATGCCACAGGTCACTGATCACCTTGAATTGTGCAGTGCTCAAAAATAGCATCGAATGAATAGTGTTCCGAGGAGGCGACTCTAAACAGCGATAATAGTATTGTCCTGTTTTATTGACATGTCAAAATATGAATATTCCTACGTCACTGAAAGGATATATTTAGCTTCGGTAAACCTGTGTTTCAAACCTTTTTCACTAGTTTCACAATACATAGTACATGTACTCGAATAAGCCAAGTAGGAAAGTTTTTTTTATTAGCTGAAACAATCGATATCCAGGGAAGCTATATATGGCGTGTTTAGCAAGCGTATAATTATTTAAATTTTGACAGGTTAAAACAACAGGACAATATTGAGTTTGATGGAGAAATGAAAATTTCAGTATTTGGGTTCGCACCTTTAACCCTTTCACCGCCAATGTCGCAAAAATTGCACCACGGCAAATAGTGCAGTCACTTTTTGTCTCAAACTCTATTTCTATATGTGTGCTGTATTGAAATTTGCATTTATTAATTATCTCATTTCCTTATTTTACCAAACGATTTAACAAAAGAAGTTTGCAGACGACAATTAGAAATTTGGCGCCGAAAGGGTTTATCTGTAGCTCTTGTCAAACAAAGCTGTATAGTGTATATTATCTCGCTGCCAATGTTGCATCTTTGATTACCTATGCAAACAGTTTCGATCCAGATGAGACATTGAGTAACTCGGCGTCTCACAAGTATCCACACTTCTTGTTAACCCTTTCGGCGCCAAATTTCTAATTGTCGTCTGCCATTAAAAGGGGGCGTCTGATCTGGGACTGCACTGTTTGTCTTGGTGCATTTATGCGACCGTTGCGGTGAAAGGGTTAATGTGTTAAGGTTCTTTGAAAGGTATGTTGCAGACGACATTATTTGGCAGCGAATCAATTAGCATGTATTGTGTTACGGATGTGTAACATTTTTATCTTGTAAATATGTTTTAACCCTTTACTCCATAAATACGTCATATTGTATGCCTTTTCAAACAGAGTAGACTAAGATCAGACGTGTTTTGGAAGAACCGTCTAATCAGGGTCTGCTCCGTTTGTGAGATATATACGAGATAGTGATTCAAGAGATTCCGCCATGTCCAGAAATTCCTCTAGTCACTGACATCATATCAAATACATTAATTGTTATAATAATAACAATTAATGTATTTGATATGGATTCCATTATTCTTACTTGAATGTTATTGTAGTAAAGTGTACAGTACTAGTATGGTACTAAACGGGATTTATATTTTTCAGCAACATGTTAGTGATGACTTGTATGACAACGTGGAACGATATTTTAGTCACAAGGGTGAAAATGTCATACTGAAAAGCTCCATAAATTCGAACCTGTCCGAAGCGGCCATCGTAAAAAGTCAACATGCTAGTATGTAAGGCAGGTGGTAGCTTAATGCTGGTCAAACCTAATGCAAAAAACACCTATTGGACCTTTCGGTGTATTTTGCAACCTCCATTAAGAAACAACCTGTTTTTGAAATCCATCTTTTCAATAGATAAATGGCCGCTTAAGAAGGTTTTACTGTACGTTCATGTCAGCATCAAACGTGACGTTTCGATACGGCTGATATTGAGCAACACTTGTAGTGTTACAAATATTCTAGACATTTTAGTTTACACACGCCTAATATTTACCATGCACGCCAAGTAGATTATTTACGTCTGGAGAATGGTCGTCAGCTACTGTTCCTAAAAGTACAGTAAAACTTCTCTATAACGGCCACTGATTTGTGTTAATTAGTTGGTATTTAGGGCAGGTGTCTACTTAAAGCAATGTGAAAGTAAACCAGAACGCTCCAATAGGAGCGTTCAGTTTTACTTTCACCTTGCTTTAAACAGCCACCTGCCTCTAACACAAAATACTTGATGTAATTTAATGGCCGTTATAGAGAGGTTTTACTGTATTGTTTTTATATTTCCCTTCAACTATACAGACAGTCTATACAGACAGTGGAACATTTGGATCATGATGAGAGATCTTATCTGGATCCAAACTGTTTACATAGGTCATCACGTAATCGCCACAGTAGTGCAAAGAGTCAACCCGTTACTCTATGAATATTCATGACAGACGTTATTACATCATGAATTTTAATTAGATCAATTAACCATTCGCTTGCTGAATTTTGAAATACATTTCTCCTTCTTTGCCCATGTCCTGTTGTATAATTACATATATTTTCACTGTGTACAAGTATTTCGCTGTGCAATCACTGCTGTGGAGTGCACAGGTTGCACAATCAACTTGTAAATAGTGTAGACCCTGATAAGACAGCTCCTTTACAGGTATGTATATTGACGTGAATATCAAGCGAAGGGTTAATACAATAGCACATGGAGACCGGAAATTTTGGTCATGACAGAAACTGTAGAATCATATCTATATTATATCAAAATCAAGATGCTGATCAAAGGGCTCCTATAGGAGCTGTCTGATCTTTGTCCACTCTATTTGCAAAGGTGTAGAAAGGCGTAATTATTTAGTAAAATGTTAATATTATGGCGGGCTGTTTTTATAATACAAGTAATGGGTGTTATTATGTAACTCTATATTGACATACATTACAAATCGACCATGTTTAACACGATTTGAGTTCGAAGGCAAATTATCTTCTAACCCATGACCTCATATTTTTAGATTCAACATGTTGAATACCGCATATACTATTTTTATGCCCAACCTCTTTGAATAAATCTACTGTATAGGAGCATTTACTAGAGAAAAGGATACGTTTAGATTTTTTTAATTTTGAAACCATTGTGATAAATAGAGCATTTGCTCCTATAGAGCAAATGCCCTATTTATTACAATGGTATCAAAAATGAATATCACAGAGGCATCAGAAGGCATCACTATGAGGAAATGGATCAAAAGACGTCAATAAGAGGGAATGGGAATGGATCATACAAAGTGGTAACGATAAAAACAGACTGATATCAAATGCTTTTAAGTTCTTAATGACATTTTCTGTCCCAAATTGCACATTACGCGTAGTGAATATATGGGACGCGATTACACACAAATGACTGCTATCTCATATATTCTATATCTATAGATATATATTTGGTGAATTATCACAATAAGAATTGCTCCCATAGGACAGAAACGAACATTTCTACCGACGCATTTCCTAAAAACATGTGTAACGTCTGGTATCGGAAGAGTAATTGAGCGGCACATTAGCGACCGATTCTTCTGAAGCATTGCATACAAAGCATGTGTTATTTCTGGCACCAAGACGACACAAAGACTGCCAATCATACTGACCCATTTCCTATAAAAAGGTATTTAATTACATAGCAATGGGATGCTAACTGAAAAGCACATTGAAGAAATATCTTACTGACCCATTTGCTACAAACATGATTGTGTAACAATGCTATCTGAACTGAACATTGGTGACATCTATTGACTCATTTCCTACAAATTGTTTAATTTCATTACATCAGAATGCTAACTAAACGTCGCATTATCGACAAATCCTACGTGGTGGAGAAATGTAGATTTTAGTCTTGGGTACACATATCCTCCACCAAACTATTTATTGTATGTTTGCTTTGTCTTTGTGCGTCTCTTGATGTTTTTATAGTTATGTACATTTGCTGTTTCCTTGTGTTTGTGTTGCTGTTCGGGCGACTGTTTGTTCTGTATGTGGTGTTTCCTGCATGACTCATTTTTGTACTTATATACTGTGACCACAAATGTCCAGATAAGATGCGTAAAATCCAACATTTTCAAGAATAGCGCCTTTACCTCTCTACCAAGCCCTATACTGTGACCGCTCTTTAGAATCGTCTCGAAGAGACGATTCTAAAGAGCGGTCATAGTATAGGGTTTGGTGGACAAATGGCGAGTTTAGTATTTTGGTACATGTAGTACATAACTTTACCTGTAGCTCTGTACAAAGCATGTGAAAAACATTTGTGATTTCATTACATCAAAATGCTAACTGAACGGCACATTGATGACATCTCTGTTGACTAATTTCCTACAAAACATGTTTAATGTCATTACAACAACACATTGGTGACAACCTACATAACATGGTTAATTTCATTGCATTAGAATGCTAACTGAACGTCGCATCATCGAGCAATCCTACTGATTCGTTACCTAGAAACATGGCTACTTTCATTGTACCTGACTGCTAATACAACGGCACATTGACTAACAATCCTATTGATTCATGACCTATAAATCATTTGTAATTTCATGGCATCAGAACGCTAAATGAGCGGTACATTGATGACCAACCCTACTGATTCATATCTTACAAAACATGTGAAAATGTATTGTACCAGTATGCTTATTGAGTGATACATTGACGACCAATTCTACTGACTGACTTATTACCTATAAATTATGTGAGATTTAATTGCATCAAGAGCTTATTGAACAGCACATTGATAAAAATCCTACTGACTCATTTTAAACACTTTCAAGAATAGCTCCTTTGTTTTCCACCCAAACCTGCATTATGACCACTCTTTAGAATCCTCACAGTATGACCACGAGGGCTTGTTGCAAAACAATTCTAACTCCTTCACAGAGTGAAGGAGTTATAATAGTTTTGCACCAATCCCTCGATGTGTGGTGGAGAAATGACGATTTTAGTATTTAGGTACACACGTTTATGTGTAGCTTTGTACAAAGCATGTGAAAAAAATGCATCATAATGCTATTTGAACGGCACATTGATGACAAATCCTACTGACATGCAAAAGTTCATTGCATAAGCATGCTAGTTGATCGTCACATTGATGTAATGAAAACGTATGCTATTATGACAGCAGCACGGATGACGACACAGTGAAACACCGGTGTATTTTATAGCATGGTACAGTAAAACCTGTATTAACCGGACGTTAAATTTAGTATAAATATCGGTCTTGGAGACAGGTGACAGCTTAATGCAGGGTGGAAGTCATGCAGAAAGCTCCTCTAGGAGCTTTCTGCATGACTTTCACCCTGCATTAAGCAGTCACCTGCCTAAAAGTATCTAAATTCTTATCTACTAGAATTCCGGTTAAGAGAGGTTTTACTGTACATGCTAGCGAGTTCTCGGAATATTTAACCCTTTGAATACCGGTGTTTGTCTCAAGTCGACTGATCCATCAATGTTTAAAGTTAAGAGTCACTTAAGCATGACATATGACTTGGAGTGACATACAGTGTAGAATCTGATCTTGTCAGAGCATTCTGATCTGGATATACACTGTTTAAAAATGGTAGCAAACTCGTTTCCCGTATCCAGGGGTTTAATTTCTAATTGTCTGCAATCCAATTGTGTTAAATCATTTGGTAAAATAAGGAATAAAGATGAATAAATGCACAGGAATAAAGCACATATATAGAAATAGAGTTTGAGACAAATAGTGAAGTCCCTGATCAGACGCCGCCTTAGACAGGCGGCGTCTGATCTGGGACTGCACTATTCGTCGTGGTGCATTTATGCGACATTGGCGGTGAAAGGGTTAAATCCGATAACCAGTTCTATCTTCAGAGTGCTTTTGTGTCTGCTACAATGGTTCATTTCACTGACAGACATGTTTGTATTGTGTAAAGTGGGGCCAATCAGACATTGACAGATAAAGTCTTATTGACAGACAGGCGGGAAGTACCCAAAGACGTTTCTTCTCTATGCAGGACTTGATTGATTTTTTATCTGCTGAACCTGTCGTGGTTATCAGATTGCACCGATTAATAGTGTCACATCCCAGACTTGTCACCTCTGAAATGAATCTATAGAGAAGCAAGATACCGGTACTAGACATGTTTAAAACGGTAGCGTAAGGTACTACGGGTAGTGGTGAATTTGGTAAGAGTTTGAAAACGTCAGTTCGATTAATTATGATATCATGTATACAGTAGTACCTGTTTTAAGTAACAATCATTAATAGGTCTAATTATGGTAGCTTAATGTAGGTGAAAATACATACAGAAAACTCCTATAAGACCTTTCTGCATTACTCTTCCATTGCATTGCATTAAGCAACTACCTGTTTTTAGCACTCCTATGTTCAATAAATGTATTCATGCATGATCTTTTTAATCTTTTCTCTTATGTAAACGCATTTTCGCGCATATGCAAACAGAGTAGACCCAGCTCTGTTTTATTAGTTTCTAAAATGGCTAAAATGTTACAACTTCCATAGTTCATTATAACTATTTTGTCCATGAATATTCAGTAGGTATTGAAATTTGGAAGAAACATTGAACATGGAAAAGGTTAAATAAATAAAGTTATCTTATGCATCTGAAATCCATACATATACAATGTTCATAGCGAAGTGGCTTGAATTCATTTGGGACCAACTATTTCGCTGCCAAGTATAGTATACTGCAAAAGTTATATTCTGCTGAAATGTCCGTCAATGCATGTCTTTCCCTGTGTTTAACCATTTCCCTTAAGTAACCCTTTCCCATTTTGACGCATCTGCAAACAGAGTAGACCCAGATCAGACGGCTCCTATAGGAGCCGTCTGATCAGGGTCTGCTCTGTTTGCCTATGGTGTAATATAGATCTGATTCTACAGTTTCTACCTGAGTCAAATGTCATGTGTTCATATGCCATTATAAACCACAATCTTATATTCATGACATCATTATTTTCACCAGGGAAAGGGTTAAAACACATACGCAGAGTGTCAAATTGTTTTGGAAACGATGAGTTACGCGGCGTTTCATTTGGGTCAAAACTGTTTCTAAAACCTATCACATGTTCGATATTGGCAGCGAAATGGTTAATATATAATACCTTCTCTCTAAAAAGGGAAATAATTTTGCTAGATTTCGTGATTAGAATCAATAAGAATACCGTAAAAGGTTTCTACAAAGGTCGTGACGTCACGGAAATGCTTTGAATCGGGAGGTGACCTCATGCATACCAAATGGTATGCAGAAAAACATGTCTTATTTTTTTTATATTTCGGGTTAAATATATGATCTTATCACCATACAGACACGTAGGTACTTCTTACAGCATTATTTCGTTCTAAACTAAACAACTTTCTCCCTTTAACCTTTTCATTGCAAAAGTGGCCTAAATGCGCCACTGCAAATAGTGCAGTCCATGGTCAAACGCCGTCTTTCCATGGCGACGTCTGACCTGGGACAGCACTATTTGCTCCAATATTTAACCTTCTCATGCTGATTTTTAAAATGCATTTCTTCTTTTTTACCCATGCCTTGTGGTATAATTACATATATCTTCACTTTCTATAATTATGTCCCTGTGCAATCACTGCTGTGGAGTGCACTGGTTGCACAAATAAATGTGTAAATAGTGCAGACCCTGATGAGACAGCTCCTACAGGAGCTGTCTCATCTGGGTCTTCACTATTTACAGGTAGGTATATTGACGTGAACAGCAAGCGAAGGTTTAAGGCCTTTTCAGAGGTTTCCAAAGCATAAAATATATTAGCATGTATCCGTTCTTTATATTTTTATACTGTTAAATGTAAAAGTAGTTCCAAACTCCAATTTTAAATTTGGCAGTGAAAGAGCTTAAGGTACAAATCAGTAAGTTGATATTGTAGACTTGTTCAACTGTTATGGGAACCTAGCGGATAAGGAGGCTATCACTGCATCTGATACCTTAACAATGGGTGCTTAAACCTTTACTACATGAATATTCATGTAAGAAATAATGACGTCATGAATATTAATTAGCACATTGGCACAGGAGTTGTTGGCCAAGGAAGAAACTGTAAAACCATATATATATTGTACCATATAATAAGCAAACAGAGCAGACCCAGATCAAATGACTCCTAGAGGAGCCGTCTGATCTGGGCCTACTCTGTTTGCAAAGGCGGAGAAAGGCGTATTTATAGAGTAAATGGTTAGGCCTTTACTACTTGAATATTTATGCAAGAAATAAAGATATCACAGAGACTACAGATAAAGGTTCGTACCAAAATGCTCAAAACGTCATTTTTCCATCAAACCCTATACTATGACCACTCTTTGGTATCGTCTCATCGAGACGATTCCAAAGAGTAGTCACAGTATAGGGTTTGGTGGAGAAATCAAGGAGCTGTTATTGGAAATGTTTAAATTTACGCATCTCTTCTCGCTTCTCAGACGTGCTCGATAAGCCGAGTTACTAAAAATAGCAGTACTAGAAATCCTTATCTGGAACACCCCTTATCCAATGTATTCATACGCGCGATTAGGCGAAATTAATAAAAGGGAAGTAACTCTTACAGAATTATACCAACAGTGCTATAGGCAACAACCTTATAAATTAAAATTAATATAAGTAATTAGCACCAATATGAAATTCTATTTATTATATAAACATATGGAACGCCATTCTACCGTGCTATTTGCTAAATGCTAAATGCAAAATGCTAAATGCAAAATGCGAAATGCTTTTTGCCAATTGTGGACATTGCTAGGGAAAAAACCGGAATGTTCCAAATGATAGATGTAAATGACAAATGCGAAATGCAACATGCTTATTGCTAAATGCATGTTTGCACTACTAGCATTGAACAGCGACATTTTTAATTTAGTAGTGCAATAAGCAATCAGCTTTAATGTAAATAAATATGCATTTAGCAAATGTAAAGTCATTTTAAAAATAGCACGGGTTCAATGCCAGTACGAGTGCAAAAATGCATTTAGCAATAAGCATTTCGCACTTCACATTTGTCATTTACATCATTTGGAACATTCCCTAGCAATTTACACACTTGGCAAAAAGCATTTCGGATTTTGCATTTAGCAGTTAGCATGGCAGAATGGCGTTCCATATAAACACTTTAAAAGCCTAATAGTATTTAATTTACCGAAGCCATTTATATTTTACGCCAAAACGTAACGTCTGTGGTTGTCATAACAAATGACGTCATTTGGTGTCACGCTTTTATGCTACAGTTTGTTGCTATTAGATATGGAAGTCGTACTACGCAATTGTAAAGTAGTACTTCACAAAATCCGTTAATTTACTTGGTTTTAGGGCGTATTTCAGCGAGAAAAATAATCAAGCATGGATTTTGTTAAAGCCGGGGATTTCTATACCCTCGGTTGGTCTGTTCCTGTCGGAAACTCGCTAAAGCTCGTTTCCGACTAGAACAGACCAGCCTCGGGTATATAAACTCCCGTCTTTAACAAAAACCCATGCTTGATTCTATTAATCTGGATCTCTGTATAGGCGAAGGCGTTAAAATGCGTATTTATGGAGTACATGATTCAAACGTTTCTATGGCATGTGTTGAGAGAGTCTTATTAGTCCATGGGTACCCATCAATAGTTTTTTGCTCTAAATGGAATCCCTTGGTGTGCAGTAACGGGAAGTATTAGATCTGATACTTCGATAATTGCTATTATATGTATGATTCCCAACTGATTTTGATTCGAGTTTTATTTAATTTGTTGTAAATATCAATATTAAGTTAACCCTTTTTCTCGTATAAATGCATTTTCACGCATTTGCAAACAGAACAGACCCAGACCAGACGGCTCCTATAGGAACCGTCTGATCAGGGTATGCTCTGCTAGTTTTTGACATGATATAGGTCTGATTCTACAGTTTTTGTCAAAACAAATCATTCCATTGAAAAGTTTACATTACCAAATACAAGCTAATAAATATTTATGATGTCATTATTTCTCACATTGATATCGAATATTTAAAAGGGTTGACGTAGAATTCTAGACACATATCGATCTTGTTTTGAAGATTTGTTGATTCTCAATAAAAATAGAATACTGTGCAACACCATAGAAATAAAACAAAATTCGGTTATACATAAACAACTAGAGAACCGCATGCGGATGCCATTGCTCGTCTGTATTTAACCCTTTCCCCTCCATAGGCAATTTTTAGACTCAATCTCTTTGAATCCATCTACCGAAAAGGAGCATTTACTGGAGAAAAGGAAAAGTTTAGAAGTGTGTTGTTATGAAACCATTGTAATAAATAGAGCAGTTGCTCCTATATGAGCAAATGCTCTATTTATCACAATGGTTTCATAAAGTGACTGTTATAGAGGCGTAGAAAGGCGTATTTATGGAGGAAAGGGTTAAAGGGCCGACGACTCTACCTAATAGAGTATCGGACAGGTCGTATCAGAGGTCCAGATCAGACGCGCAAATTAATACTTTCAAGAATAACTTCTTTATTTCTCCACCAAACCCTATGTTGTGACCACTCTTTAGAATCGCATCGAAGAGACGATTCTAAAGAGTGGTGACAACATAGGGTTTAGTGGAGAAATCACGATTTTAGTAGTTGAGTACGCACCCTTATCTGTTATTCTGGGTCGTGTGCTTTGTGATTGTGAACGACTGTTTGGCGTTCGAGAGGATTAGTCGTGCTGATGTAGAAACAGTGACACAGTGTCATCCTTTGTGTGACGTTCGATATGAAATACCTGTACTGATGGTTAACTGTGACCAGTTGTCACACTGTGTGCATAACGACAACGACCGTGAAGTCGAGCACGACGATAACGACAATCGCGACGCCGTTGAAGACGAGCATGATGATAACGACAGCGACAAGAATTGTGAAGACGAACACGACGATAACGAGAACGACAAAGCTCATGAAGGCGAGTACCGCAAACTCGACAACGGTAAATACAGTAAAGATGAGCCCAACGTCTATGACAAGCACATGAAGACAAGCAATCCGATAAAAACAACGATAACGCCCGTGGAGACGAGCGCGACGATAACGATATTAGAACGACAACGCTCGCCCGATGGCAAGAATGACTGCACGAACACGACAATACTGATAATGATGGCTATAGAAATTCATGTACCTAGACTTTTTTTCTTCGAAATCATACGAGCTGCAAAACAGATTTGTAATGTTTATCTGATGGGCTTGTCTCAACAAAATAATGCCACTGTATGTGTTTTCAGAATTGGCTTAATCGATAGTTTTTTATAAATCGACATTATCAGGTTCGCGTTTTAGCTCATCAATTACAAAAGTAGAATAGTCGCTGTATTTAGGTCAGAGAATACAGAACATCCTGACGAAAGCGGCTATTCATTTATTCAACAAGACGTCTAAAAAGCAGATGGTTGCTTAATACAGGGCAAACGTAATACAGAAAGCTCATATATATGAGTTTTCTGTATTACTTTTACCTGCATTAAGCTACCACCTGCCTTACATACTCATAGTTAGACCTCTTTGTGATTGCCGCTTAAGACAGGTTCTACTGTAATAACTCATTTCGAAATCCATAGATAGTAGCGGTTCAAAATATAATTAACGAGATATGTTGGGAATGCGTTCAGTTCAAATCATTACTTTTACTTTCTTTTATTTAGTTTATATCCAATCAGTCACCTCTAACATTTCGCCATAATTCATGGGTACATGGTATACCATTATAATGTCGGATATTAACCCTTAGCCTGCTATGAAAATGAGGTCTGCTTATGCTCCGATCGGTTGCCGTTATCACGTTCTTCTGGTTCGTTCAAGCTTTTAAGATACTATTAACAGAGTGTCAAACAGTTTGGATCCTGATGTGACCTCAAGTTACTCGGCGTCTCATCTGGATCCAAGCTGTTTGCAAATGCAAGTTAGCAGGCTAAGGGCTAATTCCGGGTTAAGTGTAATAGAACTGAAAGTTAGTCATTATATTCGGGACAAACTAGGGTTGTGGTGGTGCTGTTCGGGCGGCTGTGTGTTTTCTATGTGCTGATTCCTGCCTGACTCACACATGTACCTTTAATTTACATTTCGAGAGCTTAGTGCAAAACTATTCTAACTCCTTCACTTTGTGAAGGACTTAGAATAGTTTTGCACCAAGCCCTCGATTTGTCCTTCAGTAATACACACGCAAAGAGATTTAGATGCTCAGAAGGAGTTGTTCGTGTGCATTTGTTTAATTTGTTTACTTTTCTATTTATACTAGAAAGGTATGTAACACTTTACTCCACAAATACGCCTTTCTACACTTCGCTCCTGTAGAAGCCGTCTGATCAGGGTCTGCCCTGTTTGCTTATGGGATTTATATAGATATGATTTTACAATTTCTGCCGTGGCTAAACATTCCTGTGGCAGTGTGCTATTATAACAAATTAATCTAATTAAGATTCATGACATCAATATTTCCTATATAAATGTTCATAGAAGAAGGGGTTAAATAACTAAACTGAAACATTAAATGAAACATTATTTGCAACCATGGCCAGCTGTAGTTAAAGATTCAGTCTCTACTTGCAGCGTGCTTTGAAAATACCTAACAATTACATAAATCATTTGATTATAATTATGCTGAAAAGAAATAAATCGCAAGAAAACCAGTTGAATAAACGTTGAAGATGATAAAACGTTCATGTATGTGATATCGAAGACCCGATGTTATTCGGCAATATATTAGTATTTTTCGGTTGCGACAGCTCGAGAAAGATCGTTTACCCTTTCGCTGCCAAACTCTGTCGTCTGCTAACTTTGTCGTCTGCTACAAAATTTCATTCGTTTGATTTTCTTCATTTTTGTTTCAAAAACATAGTAACAGTAACAAACAGTTTGGATCCTGATGAGACGCCGAGTTGCTCGGCGTCTCATCTGGATCCAAACTGTTTGCATAGGTAATCACAGATCCGGCATTGGCAGCGAAAGGGTTAATATTTTTTTGTAGGACAAAAAAGATACGTATCGGTGAAAACGGTTTATTTGGTATCTTAGGGACATTTTAATATAAGTTTCAACTTGACAATCTTCATAATAATGATTGAACATAACAACTACCAATTTTTGTGATGTTGAATTATATATAATTATCATATATTCATAGCAGGGACTTTCACTTTAAACGGCCTACTCTAAAATGTTTACAATATGCATTTCTTTATATTCCAGGTACGTACTGTAGAGAGCTAAGATACCACTAGGTAAGATATATATACATCTTTGTCCAGCAGCACGTAAGAGATCATCCGTTGTGTCTATTACAGTAGAACACGTCTTAAGCGGACATAAAAAAGAGGTGTGATTTATGGGTCTGTAAGGCAGCTTAATGCAGGTCAAAAGTAATGCAGAAAGCTCCTACAGGAGCTTTCTGCATTACTTTTGCCCTGCATTAAGCAACTATCTGTTTTTAAGACCTTTGTGACCAATAAATGAATGACCGCTTAGGACATGTTCTACTGGTATAGTCGTTCTGTATTAAATAACCAGTTGCCTTCAAAGACTTACAATGTGATCGCTTTAGAGGGTCAGTCGTATAAGATGCGTCGTACATTATATGCAATGAAGCAACATACGAACACGTGCAATATGTAACTAACAAATAATTGAAAAACTTTGAAGTGCATTTGGGTAATCAAAATATTATTTGGCTTTAATGGTGCACTCGGGTAATCAAACTATCACTTGGCTTTAATGATGCACACAGGTAATCAAAATGATTTGATTTTAGTGTGCACTGAGATAATTAAACTATGATTTGACTGACATGCACTGAGGTAATCAAAATATGATTTGACTTTCATATGCACTGAGGTAATCAAAATATATTTTGACTTTGATATACACTCAAGAAATCAAATTGTGATTTGATGTTGATATACACTCGAGTAATCAATATATGATTTGACCTTGATATACAATCAGGTGAATCAAAATATGATTTGATTTTGATATGCACTCGTTTACTTAAGATATGATGTACTGAGGTAATCACAGTATGGCTTGCTTTTGCTATGCCTTCATGTAGATTAAAATATGATTTGATTTTGATGTGCACCCAAGTAATAAAAACATGTGATTGATATTTACTGGGGTAAGCAAATATGATTTGAAGTTGATATGCAGTTACATAATCAGAATGTGATTTGACTAGTATACAGCGGGGTAATCAAAATATGATATGACCTTGAAATGCACTCAGGTATAGGTCGATTTCGAGTGCTGAGCCGTGACTGTGCACTTTTCTATTTATAGAAGTTGCAGCCATTCTAATGTATGGGTAAGTGGACAATGGTTGTCACAAGAAGCTCGTAGTAATCGTGCAGTATTAGTATATACAGTAAAACCTCTCTATAACGGCCAGTAAATTACATCAAGTATTTTGTGTTGAAGGCAGGTGGCTGCTTAAAGCAATGTGAATGTAAAACAGAACGCTCCTATAGGAGCGTTGTATTTTACTTTCACCTTGCTGTAAGCAACCACCTGTCCTAAATACCACCTAATTAACACAATTTAGTGGCCGTTATAGAGAGGTTTTACTGTATATGCATATTACTTATATGTATTACCACAGGTAACTCCGGAACAAATACATGCTACGGGTGGACTGGTCCTAAAGGTCACAGCTCACGGGTCAAAATCGAACTATAATTAAAACATGATCAGCTCTGGGGCTGCACTATTTGTCGTGTTGCATTTATGCAACTGCGGCAGTGAAAGGGTTAATTTATAAGCCGTGTCTACCTCTCTTCTGTGTCGTTCTGTACACTAAAGTTTAATCTTGTGGCTCAATGACGGAATCTATTATTCTTCAACTGGTGAAAACAGAATCTTATAATTCCGTTGAGTGATTAAGTCTGTCGTTGTTCAAAAGTGACATTTGTCTGTTGACAGACAATTTAAGTTTTAATTGAATCGTCTTGACAGTCGACTTTAACACAATTAGTCCGACTCCTGAACCTGGAAGCTGAGTGAAACACATAGATCCCGAATGTAGATGTGTCTATATCTGTTAACCCTTTCATTGCCAATCTCGCAAAAATGCACCACGACAAATAGTCCCGTCCCACATCAGATGCCGCCTTCTCAAGGCGGCGTCTGATCAGGGACTTTATTTTCGTCTCAAACTCTATATCTGTGTTTATTCCTCTGAAATTTGCATTTATTTATCTCATTTTCTTATTTTACCGAATGATTTAACAAAAGGGTTTGCAGACGACAATTAGCAAGTTGGCGCCGAAAGGGTAAACAGTCATAGTAATGTTATGGGGCGCATATACATGTATAATAAACCCCATTTTACATGTAGCAGGGGTCTGCTTAGCCCATTACCCCATAAACTATTATTAGATCCAACCTCTTTGAATATATCTACCGAAACAGAACATTTACTAGAGTAAATATTTTTTTAGAATGGTATAGCTTTGAAACATTGTCATGAATAGAGCACTTGCTCCCGTGGAGCAAATGCTCTATTTATCGCAATGGTTTCAAACAGTGACCGTTACAGAGGCTTCAAAGGGCGTCGTAATGAGGGAATAGGTTAAATCAGGGTGAAACTCATGCAGAAAGCTCCTAGAGAACACATCCAGTATACATGTATTCCGCACCGTTCAATACAGAGCATGTTAAATGAGTGGATTATTACTGACTATTTTCTCAATAAGCAAAATATGTACTTGTTGAGCCATTGGTGATCAGTGACCTTATCATATAGTATCATATCTGGAACTACCAACAGATTGAAATACATTTAACATTATTAATGGACGTCGATCAGGCAGCTCCACTAGAAGTCCAATTTGCTCTACTCAATTTCTAAAGGGGTTCAAAGGGTCAAAGGTCTCTATCAAGAACAGTGTCAATTGGCTGAAGCAGAGAGTTTCGTATATTTGTTCTAATTGCAACCAATTTTAACTCATTCAACGCAGCATTTTCAATTTCATTATCGTCTAAATTAATATTGTTTGACCTTCGTTATCGAATATTATCTCACTAATATACCATTACCGACTATAGACAATAAGCCGGCACATTATCGAAAGAGCTACTCGCATGACTTATAATTCCTGCGGTAAGATGTTACAATTATGAACGTCCGTTAACTCTCCGTGCCTTATTACTATACCTAAAGTGCCTAATGCTATAGTGGACATGTTAAGTGCAAAAAAATGGTGTTTGACTTCAAATCATGATGCAAAGGTCCTGTTTGGTATAGATGCTCCTTATGTTCATTGGAAATGAATTATCCAAAGACACAACCTCTATATCAAAATCCAAGATGGCTGCCGTCGGCCATCTTGGAAAGCAACACCGACATGTTGTCTATTAACCTTTTGTCAATAACCTAAGTGTGGCACATGTTTTCTGACTAATTTAATGCCACTGAACTCATTTTTGATAGTATTATTTGTATTGGAGTTAGTAAATAGTATAATATTTGGGAATTATAGTAAAAATGACATTTTTCTCAAAATTTCACTCCAAACAAACACAGCAATCAAAAATCAAATTTGTTATCTTACATAGAGGGATACATATCCGTACTATTTTGATTAATATTAATCTGAACTGGTTTCAAATTGTTTCAAACTGGTTTAAACGTTTTCAACCGCCTTTCAAGAAAACACATCACATAGATCTAACAAAACACGTTGTATCACCACACTGTAAACTATTTATTTTCTTCAGATACTAAAGTTTAGGTCTAATCAATAGTACTCTCTTTTAACCCCATATCCCATAAACGTCATATTTAACTCTACTATGAGATTTTAAATGAATATGCAAAAATACTATACAACGTGTAGACGTTGATCATAATGCTTCTACATGAGCTTTCTGAACTGGGTATTAACTGCTTGCAAAACCATACAAATGCATCTCTATGATGTATAAGATTGAATAAATGTGTTTGCACACAGTAAAGCAGGTCCATTACATTTCGTCTAATTATAATCTCATCCCACGCACCACAAGAATCACGTTAATGTTATTTCAACTATTAGACTATTCGAATCTACTTTAGCCCAAGATCTGTGTCACACTTATGTGGGAACACAATCCTTTTCATTTACAGAGGACCATACAAGGCTGTCCGTGCATGCAACACTTGCAAGGAGACTTACGTTCACTCTTACATTTGCAAATATCGTGCTCTGGCAAGCTCTGTGAAATAAATGGGAAATTGACGTATACATGAGTCGATGCGTTGGTGGTAGAATCTTGCTACCATTCCCATTCCGTTGGAGTGACAATAGCTGGTTCTTTGCCAAGCATATTGCCCCACATATGTCCACTCTGATAGGCAACTCGCAGAAGATGCTGACGTAGAGCATCGCTACTTGGGGGCATTTGGTCAAAGTTTTTTCCTTAAATGTGAAGGAACAAAACTTGTCTGGCAGCATCAACATTAGTGATGTCATCCTCATCAACACCACATAGCTTTATGACGAACCTCTCAAATACGGTTATGTGAGTCTTGACCATCTCCAAGCTAGGAGTAGGTAGGAAAGTTGGTGCAAAGGAGCTGTTAGTTCAGAAAGGGATTGCCACACTGTTCATGCAGACCTCTTGCCTTTACCAAAGAATGATGCTGTTGTCTTGCACTCAGGTAATGCATGTATAATGCTGGCAGCTCCTTTGCCTTAGATGTTCCTACTTGGTCTACAATAACATGCACCGAAATGTATCTGTAGTGGCGTCGCAATGCAGAGTTAGCCAATCTACTGTTCTAAGGCCACAAACATAGAAATGCCTTGGACGACAACATCGTCACTTGTCCTTACAACCACTTGACGATGACCGGCTGAGGCAGATGCAGCAAAATGCAAAAATGCTTTATGATCAGCTTCCATGTGTGTAGAGGGTGTCAGTGCACTAACATCAGCATCAGCTTACACAATTTTTGAAATGGTGGTGAAGAGTTACTTTTCCTCGGGAAATATCGTTCGCGTTAGGTTTTTAGCAAATCCAACAAATATATCCTGCTTATTCAGGTCTACACAAAGAAAGGTGTCCAAATTGACAGGAATTTTGATTGCCAAGGTAACTCGCCTCCTGGTTAAACATCCTCTTTTTTCCTTGATTCCAATCTTCAAATTCGTCTTAGAGTAAACATCCCACACAATGTCAACCCGATCATTTGTTTCCAAACCGGACAGAATGTATGGCATAAACACGACCATGAAATAGTGCCTTATGACCACAGGATTCACTGGACGAAGCATTTGCACCAGCACAGTCCCATCGATGACAGTAGCGGTAGTTACCGGTCTGTTATTGGCAAGAATTACTGGCACAAAGCAGTCCAGGATTTCTTTCTTGTTTCCATTATACATACGCCCTTTTCTAGTAAGTGAAGGTGGAAAGGTGGAACTTTCATGAGAAGATATACCCCTTGATGCTGCGTCCAGAATGGGTCGCAAGAAATATTTGGGTAACTTTAGCTTGCCTGTCTTTCACAACAGCCTCCTCTGAATCTCGACTTGGCTCAGACAGGAAATATGTGAACAGCTGTATGCTAGTTTTGGATATTGCAGCAGTGAATGCCTCCTCTTGGGAACAAATTCGTTTGTTTAGAAAGTTTGTAAATAGTTGCATTTGCATTCCATGTCCTTCACATGTCTTACTTTTTCCACCACATCGGGGGAATCAATATTGACTTATCTAAGTAAGTAGCACACCACTGTCTTCCATAAAGGGATTTCCAAGCTATACAAAGGCATCCACCAGCACCTTCACATACGACTTATAATCGGCTTGGAACGTAGGGTACTGTTCATAGTTCATACGCTTACCTGACTATTTTAAACCTTCAAATTCTCTAAGTAGACATATCATCGATGAACTGTGCGTGGGTCATCTACACTTTCAATGACACCAGCATGGTTGTTTAGCAAGACTATTAGATGCTCGTGCAACTGTTAACTTGGGATATTAGAGAATGCCAGCATCAACTTCTAACCCATGAAATGACCCTTATGAAACTCATCATACAAAGCAGAATATCTCTCTTCAAGTGGTGCAATATCACAGAGGTAGATTGGCAGTCTTTGCATAATGAGAATGGTCAAATACGAAGACCCATGTAAACAGAGAATCAAGCGTTTATATGAAGAACCTGAAACCAGCTGTGCGTTGAAAAATGAGGAGGTTGAGCTCGAGGGCTTTAAACCAGTACTTTGCCTGTGGCTGCAAGGCACATTGCTGTTTAATCCATTTGCCAAAGGACATGTTAATGGGGTCACTATCTTCAATAGCATTTGTGACTCTATTGACACAATAGCTTTCATAAGAAATTTTCATTAGAATGTACAAAGCAGCTACTGAAACCTGATGCAAGTATCTAGTTTTACAGATGTGATATACCGTATAATACGTCAATGATGGATTGAGCCCTGCCACTAGTAGAGTTACTACTGTTCGTGAGTGATGTTTCCATCCACTACCGTCTAACCAGTCTTCAGACACACACCGAAACATATTTTCAGTGTGTATTGCCCCCAACTTGTCCCGCAACGTCACCAGGAAAGCATCTTCGCCATGTTATTCCTGCGTATATTTACACCCCCCACAACGAAGTTTGGGGGGGGGTATACTGGAATCAGGTTGTCCGTCTGTCCGTCCGTCTGTCCGTCCGTGGACACAATTTTGTCCTGCCTTCTTCTTCTACAGTTTTGCTTCAATTTTGTTGAAAGTTCATGTATAGCCATATGACTATATAAACCTGTGCACCGCTTATTTCCATTATGATTGGACCACTACTTCAGGAGTTATCTCCCCTTTTTAGTCCCCTACCAATGTTTTCCGGTTTTCTGGACTTTTTATGGAAGTGACACGAGATATCAACTCTATATTTAGTACAAAGCTAAATCTAGATAGGTTACAGCTTATGTTACAATCTCAGCCAGGTTGAATAAATATTTCCAGAGTTATTGCCCTTGAACTTTAATTTATTTCTTCAAATTTGGGATTTTCCAGACTTTTTTGGAAGTGGTTGCAGATATTATCTTTATATTTGGCATAAAGCTAACTCTAGATGAATTACAGCTTAATTCCCAATCTCAGTCTGGTTGAATAATTTTTGACAGAGTTATGGCCCTTGAACTTTAATTTTTTGTCAAATTTTCAATTTTCCGGTCTTTCTTTGGAAGTGGTTAGAGATGTTAACTTCATATAGACATAGAGCTAAATCTAGATGAGGTACATCTTAAGTTCAAATATGGGTCTGGTTGAATATTTTTTGTCAGAGTTATTGTCCTTGAACTTAATGTTTTTCTGAAAAGGTACCTAGCTTTAGAACTTTGGATTTGACAAAAACCTCATGAAAGGGTCTTGTTTCTCTGAATTATTCTTCATTTTTATTACATAAATTAGGTTGGGGCATGTATTGTTTTTAAATCTCTTCATGTTTCTGTATGTACATATGTTCAGATTGATGATAGGTGTTCTGACAAGCAGACAGGTGAGGTATTCGTTAGCCTTTGGCTTACAGTTCTAGTTCCATTGAAGTTTATTTGCCAACGTGGAAAGAGACTGGTCGGCTACCATGGCTGGTGCCTGACCTCGATTGATATAGTTTATGGTCTTGTGGGGGACATTCATTCTATGCCAAACCATGGAAGGACTGTTAGACGACTCCATGAACAGAGGCAGTATATATGACAGATGGTGGAGCAGTTGGATGCTGTATGTTGCCCGTGAAATCCAATCATTTACTTCAAGATTCTGTTTGGGCAACATGCTTCTGGCGTGTTCCAATAACACAAAACCGTCTCGAATGATATTGGCAAGATTGCAAGATGTTGGAATAGGATGAGGAGCAATTTTCCGTTTCTGTCGTGTCCTGTCAAAGGACTAACCCTGTAGCTGAACGTTACTTGAAAGAGGTGGTGTTACGACATTATATATGGGAACTTATTTTGTTTGTACAATATAGTGGGCATGTGCTATACTTCTCTTATTTGACCTAACCAACTGTCTAAACTCATTTTTAATGACAAAAATGAGTTTATTGACCAAAAATCAGGTAGAAATCATGTATCACACTAGGTTCCAGGACAAGACATTTTCGATCTTAGGACAACTTTGATTTTCAATATGGCCGACAAAATGGCCGACGGCAGCTATCTTGGATTTTGAGATATAACGTGTGTCTTTGGATATTTCTTTTTCTTTGATGCCAAGTAAACTCTATACCAAAGGAAACATTTGCATCATGATTTGAAGTGAAAAGTCACTTAGCATGTCCACTACTAGAAAAGAAGCTCTTAAAACACAAAATTGCATACATTTTACACAACATAAGTACGTGTTTGATAGTCGAACTTCATTGGTTTGACGTCATATGTTCAAACCTAAATACTATATAGATGTACCCTACTCCTAAAGGAAAACACATACTATTTTGGGAAGGTGAAGGCTTGAAATTAGATGTGATTTGTCAAACTTATTACCGTCGTTAACGGGGCAGCTTTTGAACTGATGTTCCTATAAAGGGACATGTACAGTGTAAGCAAAGATCATACATTAATATTCAGAAGTTCAAATTTGCAGAATAATCTTGCAGGTATCATATTTAACTCTTTTGGCTCCAAATTTAAAATTGTCGTCTACAATAATAATTTCATATTAAATATAATTCTAAACTAAATAATAAATGTATATTAGTAAAACATTTGGGGTTTTTTAAAATAAAAAACCCTGTATGCTTGGGCTAAAATAATACAGAAAACAGTGAAGTCCCAGGTCTGATGCCGCCTTGAAAAGGCGGCATCTGACCTGGGACTGCACTGTTTTCAATGGTGCCAACAGGCGACATAGGCGCCGAAAGAGTTAAAATGGCCATTTGTTTCATACTACATATTTACACTAGTGCTCTGAAAGATGAGTCTTAATCCTGTTCTACATCTACAGTAAAACCTGTATAAACCGGACGTTAAATTTGATATAGATATCAGTCTTGGAGACAGGTGGCAGCTTAATGCAGGATGAAAGTCATGCAGAAAGCTTCTTTCTGTACGACTTTCACCATGCATTAAGCAGTCATAAGAGTCTATATGTTCTTTCTACTAGAATTCCTATTTAGATAGGTATACACACCCTTTTACGCCTTTAAAATCTGAGGCAACCTAGAGCTGACGGTTCCTATAATAACCGTCTGATCTGGGTCTGATCTGTTTGCTTTTGATATAAAATATATCTGATTCTACAGGATCTGTTACGATTTGAAATCTTGTTGTTTACACTGGGATTTTTTTTTAAAAAATCAGTGAATTAATATTTATGATGTCATTATGTATTGCCTGAATATTCTTGCAGTAATGGCTATTATTTGAACGGCACACCTAACCCATGGCCGTTAGACGGCGACATGGTTTCGGAACGTTTTCTGTTTCGTCATGTACAATCCTCGGAGTCCTAAAATCCGATAAACAATTCTATCTTCAGAGCGCTTTTGTGTCTGTTACAATGGTTCATTTCATTGACAGACGTGTGTGTATTGTTTAAAGTGGCGCAAATCAGACATTGACAGATAAAGTCTTATTGACCGACAGGCGGGAAATACCCAAGACGTTTCTCCTCTCTGCAGAAATAGATTGATTTGGTATCCGCTGAAACTGTCATGGCAACAGATTGTAGCGATTGATGATGTCACCTGTACGACAGTAGACAATGAAAGCAATATGTAGCGATATATAAGCCTTCATACAATGACTAAACCCTTTATTTAATAATTACGCATTTCTATGCTTTTGCAAACAGAGTAGACCCAGATCAGACGGCTCCAATAGGAGCCGTCTGATCAGTGTCTGCTCTGTTTGCTTATGATATTATATAAATTGAATTGTATAGTTTCTGCCATGACCAAACCTTCTTGTACCCGTGTGCAATTGTAACAATTAATCTAATCAATATTCACGATGCCATGATTTCTGTCATGAATATACATGGAGTAAAAGGTTAAGACACCGTTTATTTAAATGTTGATACCCAACATAACGATACTGACTTATGACGCAATATACACATAACCATTTAGCCCATTGCATGTGCTATTTCAAGACCATAAATTATCCCTTTAAATAGCTCTACTGCTAAGGAGCAATTACTAGGGAAAAGGAACATTCTAGAATTATGTAGTATTTAAACCACTGTGATCATTAAAGCATATGTTCCATAGACGTAAATGCTTTATTTATCACAATAGTTTCAAAACGTGACTTTTAAAGAGGCGCCAAAAGACCTCAATATGCGGGAATGGGTTCTGCGGGAGATTAGTTTCTATTATGCTTAATCACTAAGAGATACTTTCCTGTATTCTGAGTGAATTAATATATAGTAAAACTGATATTACCATTCCATACGGTCAGGAGATGTACCAATAAACAATGATGTAATAATATTACTCTTACAATTCAGCGTTGAATTATTGTTCAGTTCCAGTGGAGTGGATCACGCCTCACTATGAACCCTTTGCATGCGCGAAACAGTTGGCTGTTTTCGCAAACAGTGTAGACCCATATCAGAGGGCTCCTAGAGGAGCCCTCTGATAAGGATCTCCACTGTTTGTCATTCAAAATCCTTTTGTAAGTTTAAGCCGTTGATACTGAGTGGACTGTATAGATAAAACTTGACGGGTTATTCCACCCGACAACATAAGTTTGGCCCGTTTAACCCTTTCCCTCATATGAACGTGTTTTCACGCACTTGCAAACAGAGAAGACCCAGATCAGACGGCTCCTCAAGGAACCGTCTGATCAGGGTCTGCTCTGTTTGCTAATAGTATTTGATAGATCTGTGTATTTGCTTTCTAACATGTCTACAATATTCCACCTTCCATATTTCATCATACAGTAAAACCTCTCTATAACGGGCAATAAATTGTGTTACTTAGTTGGTATTTGGGCAGGTGGTTGCTTAAAGCAAGGTGAAAGTAAAATAAAACGCTCCTATAGGAGCGTTCTGTTTTACTTTCATCTTGCTTTAAGCAGCCACCTGCCTTTAACACAAAATACTTGATGTAAAGTACTTGCCGCTATAGAGAGGTTTTACTGTAACTATTTTGTTCATGAATATTCAGTAGGTAATGAAAATTGAAATAATGTAGAACAGGGAAAGGGTTAAAACCACACATACTGCCTCACATATGAATAATAGTACAGCCATGACCGTATATTCCAGCATGCTTCAATTGTATGCAATGCAGTATGAATTATTTTGAACCAGTTAAGTCCTTTGAAAACTAGTAAGAATTTAGTTATAGCAGTAAATGAAATCGATCCGGTGTATTGGTTTCTGTCAGTTCCGTCTGGTTGATAAACAATACCCTGATTTTTAAGCGCTGGCAAAATATGTAAATAGAAAATCAATGACTGACTTACCGTAAAACACGTCATTGCTAGATTTCTACCTTGGCGAAAGCTGTTGATATTAATATTCCAGCTGGCTTTAATAGTGTTCAGAAGACCAAATAAAATACGTAAATTTAAACATGTTCAACAATAACTTCTTTATTTCACCACCAAACCCTATACTGTGACCACTCTTTAGAATCGTCTCGAAGAGACGATTCTAAAGAATGGTCACAGTATAGGGTTTGGTGGAGAATTGACGATTCTAGTATTTGGATACGTAGCTCTGAGTATATTCAATAGCACAAATTCCTTCAAATACATCAAGTACATCTGGCTATAACGTTGAACAAAAATCGATTAATCTAATTATTTCTCTGTCGTTTCTCTTCGTTTTTGCCATCAGCAAAACAAGTCGGTTCATATCGTCGCATTAGCGATTTTTTACATAACTGTCAGTAATGTTCAATGGCACCATTACTCATTATAGAAATATTACTGTGAAACTGTCGGCGACGTCTCTGTCATGAAATATGCAGGGTTCTTTTACAATAGAATTTGTACGAATTGTGTTGTTGTTAACACTGTAACGTTTTTTTTTCTACGCTGTCGTGGTTGTTGGACTTAACCTTTCCCCTTTTGAATATTTATGTAAAAATAATGACATCAAGAAAGTTTATCAGATGATTTTTTATATTCTGTGCACAGAATTTGTTGGTACAGTAAAATTTCTCTAAACCGGACGTTCAATTTAGTATAAATATCGGTCTTAGAGACAGGTAGCAGCTTATTGTAGGGTATAAGTCATGCAAAAAGTTCCTCATAAAACGCGATAATTTAGAATGCTTATGGATCATACATAGTTTTGTCAGGAACTGACAAAATGCACACGAATATCCAAAAATTCACAATGAAACAAATTCCGAGTTTTCCAGAAACTCCATGATTCCCCTAAAGCAAGCATATTAATAGATATGAATGTTAGATGTTACCCATATTTTCCTAGGATTCTTGAAGGGAAATTGGAAAACAAATCCAGATCAGAGAGCTTGAGCTCTGTAATGCTTCCATTATATTTCTTAAACAATCCATATCGAAGATTTTCTTCTGTTTCTCGAACTTCTAGGGACTATACAAATTAGTTCGATATAACAAAAATCTGAACAATTTCCCGAGTTCACAGCGTAATACATATATAAACCAATGCTGAAAGCTCCTGTAAGAGCTTTCATCATTACGTTAGACCTGTATTAAGCTGTGACATGCTTTTCTAGATATCTGAAGCGATACATTTAGAGCAATTCTTTATTGTGAGTTCGAGATATCGAAGTTCAACTGTATTGTTTTTGCAGGAACCCTTGCTATTAATAATGACACAATTGTAAAAGTCAATTTGGGTATGATTCTTCAGTATTAACCCTTCGCTTGCTGAATTTTAAAATACATTTCTCCTTCATTACCCATGCACTGTTGTATAATTACATATATCTTCACCGTGTACAAGTATTGCGCTGTACAATCACTGCTGTGGAGTGCACTGGTTACACAATCAACGTGTAAATAGTGCAGACCCTGATGAGACAGTTCCTGCAGGAGCTGTCTCATCTGGGTCTTCACTATTTACAGGTATGTATATTGACGCGAATAGCAAGCGAAGGGTTAATCCTTTCCTTCATATAAACGTGTTTTCACGTATTTGCAGCAAACAGAGTAGACCCAGATCAGTTGGCTCCAAGAGGAGCCGTCTGATCAGTGTCTTCTGTGTCTGCTAATGGAATTTGATAGATCTGTACCTTTACTTTCTAAAATTGCTACAGTTTTCCACCTTCCATATTTCATTATGGCTATTTGTATATGAATATTCAGTAGGTATTGAAATTTGGAATAAATGTAGAACAGGAAAATATTAAATAGGAGATAAGTGAGTTAAAAGACGGGAGGGAAACAAAAACCAGAGACAACAGTCTATGCATTTAGTGTGGTCATTATTTCTTCGAAATTGTCACTCTTCCTCTCTGTTTCCTTGTAACCAACAAAAGTATTCCGCTACTCCCAGACACTAGCATTGGAAATTGGTATTTACCCTTTCAGTGCGGGACATACGTCATAAATGAATTTTGCAAAAAGTGTAGACACATATAAGAGAGGGTCTTTTAGGGACCATCATAATCTGCACTGTTTGTTATGTTACAGTTTTTCTTTAAACATCCCAGAATATGTACGGTAAGTGTGGGCTTTTTTTAATTTTGGAATAGTCCACTTCAACATTCAACAATGAAAGGGTTAAGCGTTGTTAAATGACTTTCAAGTATGTTTTCCTGGAGTGCGTTTTATTTGTCTGATCGGTATCCGATGTTTGTATGTCACTGGAACAGTTCCCAAATATATGGCTGTTATCCGAACCTTATTTCTCCTTAACTCCTTTCTCATTAAATTTACGCATTTCTGCGCCTTTGCAAACGGAGTAGACCAACATCAGACGGCTCCTATAGGAGCCGTCTGATCTGGGTCTTCTCTGTTTGCAAAGGTGCAGAAAGGCGTATTTATGGAGTAACGGGTTAAAGTCATCTCGGCTTGAAAAGCTTAAACTTGATGGATTGTTTTTAATGACAAGCAGTGCCGACCCTGATCTGAGGGCTCCTGTAAGAGCCCTTTGATTTGGGTCTACATTGTTTGCAAATGACGAGGCATTCAAATGGTTAATAGAATAGCCTATGCCATAAAACGTTACATAAATGTTACATGGACGTGTCATTGCGTTTTACATAGAACTGCATAACGTACGATATATCTTTCGCCATGGTCCAGTGGCTCTTTCACCGCCACTGAAGAAGCTGTGATAATTCTCCCAAACAGCTGGATCCAGATAAGACGCCGAGCGACGCGAAGATAAACGGAAAGTACTTTAAGATCATAGCGTGGACATACGTCATCGGTACTGCTAATAGACTAGTTAACCTTGGTTTGATGCATAGCTGCATTTGTAAACATTTGTGTACATTCGCTTCGAACCCGTTTTTAACAAATTCAGCGATGAAACCATTTAACGCTTTAGCAATTTCAGCGATGAAAACAATTAAATAAGAATTAATAACACCTAGCATATTAATTGGATTACAGTAAAACCTCTCTATAAAGGTCACTAAGGCAGGTGACAGCTTAAAGCAAGGTGAAAGTAAAACAGAACGCTCCTATAGGAGCGTTCTGTTTTACTTTCACCTTGCTTTAAGTAGACACCTGCCTTAACCATAAAATACTTGATGTAATTTAGTAGCCGTTATAGAGAGGTTTTACTGTATTATTTTATAATAGCACATGGGCACGGGAAATTTTGGCCATGGCACAAACTGTAGAATCATATCTAGTATATTATATCATAAACAAACAGAGCAGACCCTGATCAGACGGCTCCTATAGGAGCCGTCTGATCTGGGTCTACTCTGTTTACAAAGGCATATTTATGAAGCATTCATGGAGTAAATGGTTACATGCGGCAAACGAATGCACTGCTGTTTGCGAACAATGTAAACAACGATCAGAGGACTCATTGAGGACCCTTCTGGTGTAGATATGCCCCGTTTGTCATTCAAAATCCTTTCGCATGTTTTACTTTTCATACTCTGTGGACTCTACCAACAAACAATGATGGAACATGTCACTTTGAAAATTCAGTATTGAATGATTCAAGATGTACTGCGGAATTATAATCTTGTAATTTCGTGTGTAGTGGACGCGATATATTGGCGTATTTACAGTCCCAAATCTTACAATTCAATATACGTTTCCTTCTTTATCCTAGAAGCGTTTTCTATTACTGATAATGGATCACATTCTTTGAAACTCGTGTTTGTGTTGTGTAAATTTGGGCAAATTAGATAATGCCAGACGCATCGTATTGGTAGACAAGACTATGAGCTGCACTGTCATCTGGAGAGTTTGTCGGGGAGAAATGAATCGATAATGATTGTTCTCGTACTTTGTTTCAGTCAAAGCCTGTTACTTATTTATCAGTAGACTTGGGGTGATCAAATTGCAGAATACGCATTGTCCTACCAACTTAACCCTTTCCCTGTTCTAAGTTTAGTGCAAATTTCAATACCTACTGAATATTCATTTACAAAATAGTTATAAAGAAATATGGAAGGTGGAACATTGTAGATATTTTAGAAACAGATCTATCAAATTATATTAGCAAACAGAGTAGACCCTGATCAGACGGCTCCTCTAGGAGCCGTCTGATCTGGGTCTACTCTGTTTGCAAATGCGTGAAAACACGTTTATATGAGGGAAAGGGTTAATAAAGGTCAAGTACATTAGTAGTTCTAAGTCGTAAATAGTGTGCCTAATTATAGCGCCTAAACTGAACAAGATACTCACGATATAGAATTCAGGTTAAATTTAAAATATTTCATAATTGCAAGACAGGCGTCATCAGCATTGGGGTTGCATGTTGAACGTACACTCGAATTGAATTAAGTTGATAATAAAATACGTAAATTCTATATATGATAGCAAGTGACAACTAAACTGTCATAAGACCATACATCGTGAAGCATTGGCAGACTTTTACGGTGACCCATATATCATTCTAAAGCTAGATGATTACCCTGCAAAGAAATATTCAAACCAATAGACCAATTCTAACGACTTTGGAGTACATTGCCACATTGTATTTAAATTCGTCACGCGATCCCGGTACCATTTATTACACAATTTCACCGATATAGTATTTTCTTTTTACTCCATGAATACCACCTTTACGTATTTTTGGAAAAAGTGTAGACCCGGATCAGACAGCTCCATATATCAACTGTCTGATCAGGGTCTGCAGTATTTGCACTCAGAACATTTTGTGCTTTTGTTTATTAATTTTTTCCTTTCACAGAAATCTGATTTTACAGTTTTTGTCGAGCCGATCATGTCCTTTGTTCATATGCTCGTATAGCATTACCGTTTCGTTAATATACATTGTGGCATTATTTCGTACATAAATATTAATTTATGAAATATGATAAACCCCCTATAATGCGACCACCAAATAGAAGCATACTTCTGTCTGTAAGAGGCATGTAGTAGCTTAATACAGGGCGAAAGTTATGCTGAAAGCTCCTATAAGAGCTTTCGGCATAACTTTTGTCCTGCATTTAGCAACCACCTGCTTATATAGACAGGTATGTTTATTCATTAAGTGGTCGCATTAGAGGGGTTCTATTGTATTTAACGGTTAATGCTGTTATTGGTGGTTTTATATACAGGTATATCAACATTGTACTACTGTCTATAACTAATTTCAAACATAATCCATAAAAAGGTAATTGTAATTATCTGAAAAGAACATTCGTCTTTTACTGAATAAATTTGTCTGATTGCGTGATGAATCAGATTTGATCTGAAGTATGGGTGGTTTTTATTGTGACGACGATTATAGTAACTAATTGCTTGTTCGTTACTTGTGTAAATGTCACTGTCCTGTATCAAGAGTAAATATTGATTCTGGAATTACACGAATATGAAAATATTAATGTTTTACCGGAAGAATCATTGTTTCATACAGTAATTCAATGAGTGCAATGCTAAATCAAACTACTAATAGCTACTGTATCAATGTCATCTGGATCAATATACGATCATTCAGAATGGATAAAATGGGTAAATAAGATAAATCAATATACACTTCATTGTTTGTAATTTAACTGTAAATAATATGTTACGTACTAATTGTGACGGGTTTCATTTAACACTTCGCTTGCTATTCACGTCAATATACCTACCTGTAAATAGTGAAGACCCAGATGAGACAGCTCCTGTAGGAGCTGTCTCATCAGGGTCTGCACTATTTACAAATTGATTGTGCAACCAATGCACTCCACAGCAGTGATTGCACAGCGCAATACTTGTACACAGTGAAGATATATGTAATTATACAACAGGGCATGGGTAAAGAAGGAGAACTATTTTAAAATTCAGCAAGAGAAGGGTTAACTTTATTATATTTTTAAGTAATATATTACCAATGTCTATGAGGTCTATCAGATAACATCATATACAGAATGGCATGTAGATGTATTTGCCTTCATATAACTTGTCATACTATTCGTAATATGAAATGCTCGCTATGCTATAGTCGCGTATGTTACACACCGACTCTTTTGGCGCCTAATTTAAAAGTGTCGCCTGCAATAATAATTTCATATTAAATGTAATTCTAAACTAAATGATAAAGATATATTAGTAAGGCATTTAATTTTTAAAACTTGTATGCTTGGGATAAAATAATACAGAAAAAGTGAAGTCCCAGGTCAGATGCCGCCTTTTCAAGGGGGGTCTGACCCGGGGCTGCACTGTTTTCACTGTAGCCAACAGGCGACATTGGCGCCGAAAGAGTTAAACATCATGAATCCAGAAATACAAATGTAAAATGTTACTATTTGTTATTCATTTAATGCATCAATTAAAGTAGTGGTAAACAGATAACATGGCGGGTTTAATCAAATGTTGACGACAGTGTCAGTTTCTTGCTTGTGTCAAACATAGAACAGTGCGACAGGAAGAAGTGGACGTGAATGTGAATCAAAATGGTAGTAGTATCACATTGTTTTATTGTGAAAATTGCACATTGCATCCTGATTGAACAAGTTCATTTTGTTATTATAAATATTGTATACATACGGAAATATCCCGCTAAAGGTTCAATGACTAAACTGCGGATATATCTCCCTATGCATTATACTAATTGCGATGAACTTTAACCCTTTCGGCGCCAATTTCTAATTGTCGTCTGCAATCCATCTTTGTAATTTCATATGTAAAATACGGAAATGAGATAAATAAATGCAAAATTCAAAGGAATAAAACTCAGATATAGAAACAGAGTTTGAGACAAAAAGTGAAGTCCCTGATCAGACTCCACCTTGAAAAGGCGGCGTCTGATCTGGGACTGCACTATTTGTCGTGGTGCATTTATGCGACATTGGCGATGAAAGGGTTATTCGCACGAGATATCAAGTAATTCAACGTCCAACCAGAATCCAAATTGTTTAATACTGATAACCTTTGCAAACAGTTCGGATCAAGCTGAGACGCCCAGTAATTCGGCGTCTCCTGAGGATCGAGACTATTAACACACTGTCTATGATCACTATAATCTTACTTAATCCTTCGTGAATATTCATGTAAGAAATAATGACATCGTGAATATTAATTAGATTCATTTCTATAATAGCAAATGTACACAGGAACCACTGGCTGTGGTAGAACCTGTAGAAACATATCTATATTATATAGAGGATATGTTGCGAATTGTCTTTCAAGATCACATATTCCTAGGCCTTAGAAAATGTTATTAAGCGAGCCTTGGCGTGCTTAATAACATTTTCTTGGTGAGTTTAGGAACATGTGATCTTAAAAGACAACTAGCATCAGATTCTTGTTCTCACATAACAAAAAAGTGTATTTTCGCCGTTTAAATGACATGTAAACATCGGTTTCCATGGTTTGACGTCATATATGACGTGTGACGTCATATAATGTTCTAAAGTGTTCTTACACGTGTTACAGATAAGGGAATCTTAACCCGTTGCCCTATCCCGAAGAAAAGGGAAGTTATGTGAGAAAATTATATCATAAGCAAACAGAGCAGACCCTGATCAGACGGCTCCTATAGGAGCCCTCTGATCTCGGTCTTCTCTGTTTGCAAATGCGTAGAAAGACGTATTCATGGAGTACAGGATTAATGCATGCAGAAGACAATCATTTTGGCAGGGGACATTCCTATGTAGCGGCGAAAGGGTTAATGTACAAAATATAAAGACTGTAGAGTTTGTTTGTTCCATCTGCACTGACTACCGTTTTCACCAACACCCATCTCCGTTATGTTTGACTTGTCTGCGGGATGTTAGTCTGTCACCGCCACGGTTGTCGGAAAACAACCCATGGTACTTGCTGAATTGGACAAGCCTGTCAGTATAAAAATCTCCTTTGCATCGAAACTGACAATCCACTGTATGAGAAACACACGAAGGAAAGGTCGCTATGAAACTGAAACCAATATTTTCAAAGCACACATGTTTGCGCCAACATTGAAAAATGTTTTTTTGAGTTGTTATTGTTCTTTCATCAGGACTGACAGCAACTGCGGAGATGAACGGAATGTGCTTTAGATTATTTGCAATAGACCGTAGCTGTGGCAATTAGTAACAAAAACATGAACATTGATAACCGCATTATATTTCCCCTGCATTTGTATACAGTAAAACCTCTCTAAACCAAAATTCTAGTAGAGAAAGATTTAGAACTGTTTAAGCAGATGAATGCTTAATGCAGGGTAAAGGTCATTCAGAAATGACCAAGAGGAGCTTTCTGTATGACTTTCATCCTGCATTAAGCTGCCAACTATCTCCAAGATTGCAATTAATAAACAGCAAGACTGACTTAATTAACATTGGCATGTCATGTTTAACGTATACTCGAATTAAATGAAGTGAATAATAAAATACGTAAAATCTAATGCCATAGCTAAATGACAACTAAATGCTGTCACACGTTATCTATCATCAGACACAAAGTTTCAGCCATTCAATAGTGGCAGATCTTTACTGTGCTCCATATATCTTTCTAACGCTTGATGATTACCTAGAAAAGAAATAGTCAAACCATTAGACAAATTCTAACGACTTCGGAGAGCAAATTGCAACATTGTATTTAGGTTTGTCACGCTATCTCTCTTCCCTTTATTAACCAATTACAGCGATGTACTATTTTCTGTTAACCCGTTACTCCATGAATATGTTTTTATGCTTTTTTTGCAAAACGTGTAGTCCTGGATCAGACAGCTCCAGCAGGGGAGATATCTGATCAGGGTCTTCACTGTTTGCACTCGGGATCAGTTGCGCCTGTGTTTAATTTACGTCATAGAAAAAATCTGATTTTACAGTGTCTGTGAACCCCATCATTCCTTTTCATGTTTCAATAATTTACGTTGACTTTCAGCAAACTTATATTCATCATGGAATTGTTTCTTATATACATGCTGTTATTATATTATTGTTACCGGTACAGTAGAACCCCTCTAATGCCACCACTTTTTGAATCGACATGGGTGTCTTTATAAGCAGGTGGTTGCTTAATGCAGGGCAAAAGTAATGCAGAAAGCTCCAATAGGAGCTTTCTGCATTACTTTTGTACTGCATTAAACTACCACCTGCATCTAGCATCCAGTATTATACCTCGTTTATGTGGTCGCATTAGCGGGTGTTTACTGTTTTACTGTATATTGACATTGTATCTCTGTCTATAAACAAATTCAAACATAATCCATTAACAGTTATTGTTGTAATTTATCTTAACATATTTTACTCAATATATTTGAATGATCACGTGATAAAATGAATTAGATCTGACGTATGTATAATGATTTTTATTTTGACGATTATTAAAGTAACTAATTGCTTTTTCGTAACTTGTGTCAATATCATTGTCCTGTATTAAGACTATTTTTTCTGCAATTACATGAGTTAATGCAAATATTGTTCTATCAGGGGAATCACTGTTCCATACAATAATTCAATACGTGCAGTGCTAAAACAAATTACTAATATTTACGGAAGCAATGTCATATGGGGAATGAATATTCGATCAGAATGAATAAATAAGTGAATAAAATATATCATTATGCATTTCCGTATAAAAATGTAATATGAGTTGTTAAGCACTATTTGTGACAGATTTCATCTAACTTATTTTTTTTAGAAAAGCAATATATTTTCAATGTCACATAAATTATTAGCACTATCGGATGACCTTATCTATACAATGGCATGGTTAGACGTTGTTAAATCACTTTCATGTATGTTTTCCTTGAGTGTGTTTTATTTGTATGATCGGCATCCAATGTTTGTATGTCAGTGGAACAGTTCCCGAATATGTGGCTCTTATCGACACCCTCTATCCTCCTTAATTCTTTCAACGTTGCAATTTTCAAAGTTGATCAATCCACGACTGTTTAACTCTTTGCCCTCTCTGTATGAAATTGTTTTGAATCACCCTGATCAGCGGACTCCTCTGGGAAACCTTTGATCAGAGTCTGCATTGTTTGCAAATAACAATACATGCGTGTCTGGTATTCAAATGGTTCATACAAAGCTACAGATAAAAGTGCGTATCTAAATACTAAAATCGTCATTTCTTCAGCAAACCCTTTACTGTGACCACTCTTTAGAATCGTCTCTTCGAGACGATTCTAAAGAGTGGTCACAGTATAAGGTTTGGTGGAGAAACAAAGGAGTTATTCGTCAAAATGTTTTAATTCACACATCTTATCTGGAGCGTCGTTAAATATGGCCTTTGTCATTAAACGTTACAGGTTAAATAAAAGTATCGCTTTTATACATATATAGTGTTTACATTGAAGCTATACATATAACAGCTTAACGTATGATGCATCTTTCGGTATGGTCCAGTGGTTCTTTCGTCGCCATTGGAGAATATGTTATAATCGTTCCTAACAGTTTGGACCAAGGTGTTAATTGTTTCTATCCGGACTCGGCGTCTGAACAGGATAGAACCAATTAACACATTGATCATGATTATAGAAAAAGATGAAGACCCCGTCCCAACCCACACCCACACTCTCTTTTAGACCTGGATATTATTTTACTTGGCGGCGAAAGGGTTAATTATATCGAATATTGTGTCTGTTAATGCGATCTGCAATGACTATCGTTTTCCCTAGCACTCATCTCCGTTCTACTTTGACCTGGCTGCAGTGTATAATATTTTCACCACCACGGTTGTCGGAAGGCGACTCATTGGACTCGCTTAATCGGATAAATCTGTCAGCACCAAACATATCGGGAGTTTCAAAAACTATTTGACAGTCCACTTATGAGAACCCGTGGAAGGAAAGGCGACCTTGAAACTTGAAGCAATGTTTGAAAACCACAGATTTTGGCGACACAATTGTCAACTGTCTTTCAGGGTGTTATTATACTTTTAGGAAGACAGACAGCAACTGCAAAGGCAAACGGAAGTATTTTAACCCTTCGCTTGCTATTCACGTCAATATACCTACCTGTAAATAGTGAAGAGCCAGATGAGAAGCTCCTGCAGGAGCTGTCTCATCAGGGTTTGCACTATTTACAAGTTTGTGTACTCCACAGCAGTGATTGCACAGCGAAATACTTGTACACAGTGAAGATATATGTAATTATACAACAGTGCATGGGTAAAGAAGGAGAAATGTGTTTCAGATTTCAGCAAGAGAAAGGTTAAGACCATATGATGGGCCACAATTCATCGATAATGATAATTGCATTATGTTTGCCTTGAATTGATGTTTACCTGCATTTGTAAACATTTGTGTACATTCGTTTCCATACCGTTTTAACTATTTAACCTTTTCCGCGCGATGATAAAAAAATAAATAAGAATCAATAACGCCATGCATATCAACCCTTTCCCTGTTGTATATTCATGTAAGAAATGATGACGTCATGAATATCAATAAGACTATCTTTTATAATGTCAAATGCATACCAGACATTTTGGCTCAGGCAACAGCAGTAGCATCAGATATATATTACACCATAAGCAAACCGAGCAGACCCTGATCAGACGGCTCCTTTAGGAGCCGTCTGATCTGGGTCTACTCTGTTTGCAAATGAGTCAAAATGCGCTTACATAAGGTAAGGGGTTAATTGGATTAAATTGTTATAATACCACATGGACACGGGAATCTTTGGCCATGGCAGAAACTATAGAATCATATCTATATTATATCATAAGCAACCAGAACAGACCCTGATCAGACGGCTCCTATAGGAACTGTCTGATTTGGGTCTATTCTGTATGCAAATGCGTATTTATGAAGAATTTAAGGAGTAAAATGTTAAATGCATAAAACGAGTGCACTATTGTTTGCAAAAATGTAGACCCTGATCAGAGGGCCCCCTACAAGAGCCCTCTGATGTAGATATGCACCGCTGATCATGCATATTTTACTTTTAAACTGTACATAGACTCTACCAATAAACAGTGATAGACCATTCCACACATAAATATCGGCACTGAGGCGTTAAAGACGTTCTACCATACATTTATGTGTAATAGAAACGATCTATTGGCGTATTTGCTCTCCCGAATCTTGCAATTCAATATACTTTTCCTACTACTACTAGAAGCGTATTGTATTACTGACAATGGGTCACCTTCGTTGAAAATCATGCTTGTATTTCGTAAATTTTGGCAAACAATATTATGACAGACGACATCGTTTTAGTAGACAATGCAACGAGTTGCACTGTCTTTGGAAAGTTTCCCGGGGTAGCAGGACTCAATAATGAATGTCCATGCGCTTCGTTTCAAAGTATAATACTTGTTTATCGTGTGACTTCTTTGCTGATCAGGTGCCATAATACACATTTCCCTACCAACGTTATGATGTTAACCCATTTGTTCCCATGATCCCATATATGGGACGTAGGCAAACATTGTAGATTCTGATCAGACGCCGCATAATACGGCGTCTGATCATGGTCTAAACTGTTTGCTGATAGGAATTTCAATATAAAACAAAACGAATTTGAAACTTTATGCCAGGCACCCCTTAGATAAAAAATGAACTAATCCAATATTTAAACATGGAAGAATCCACTGGGCGCAAATGGGTTAAACTATGTTAGTTGCTCTATGTCGGAACTGCTGCCACTGACTCAATGAGCCTTTGTATAGCGCTTAAACTGATTTAGATATTGAATATATACATTCCGAGAACACGTTGTTTCAGCATTGACATGGCATGTTGAACGTGTACTCGACTTTAATTAGATCAGTAATAAACTATCTAAAATCTAATAGGTATGATAGGTAAATGACAACTTTACGGTGACCCATATGTCATTCTAACATTAATGATTACCCAGCATTAATGTATACCTGATTTTTTTCTGTGTATATTTACACCACTGATACGCGATGTACGCTTCTTTACAAACAGTGAAGATCCACATCAGACAACTCCGATTGGAGCTGTCTGATCAAAGGCTGCACTGCTTGCTCTCAGGATATCTATTGGACTTGAGTTATCTTGCCTTTCAGATAAATATTTGTAGAAATTTCATAATGCAACTCAAATGCTACCGTATTATAAACCTTGTACATTTATTTATAGTGGAAGCGATATATTGATGCATTCACTCTCCTGAATCAATTCACTATACGTTTCCTATTTACACATAGAAGCATATGGTGTTACTGACAAGTAGTCCCTGTCTTTGAAAGTCGTGCATATATGTTGTAAATTTGGGCAAATTAGATACATGTAATACCAGACAACATCGTGTTGGTAGACAAGACAATGAGTTGCACTGTCATTCTGGAGAGTTTCAGGGAGAAAAGGAATCGATAATGATTGTTCATGTCCTTTGTTTCAGTCAAAGTATAACTACTTATTTATCATGCGATTTATGTGATCAATTTCCAGAATACACATGTTCTCACCAACGAGATAGTGTTTAACTGGGTTAGTAGTTTTAGGTCGGACCTCGTTGTGTCTAATTATAGCGCTAAAATTGTATCCATGCTTATAAAACGTTTAGTTGAGTCTGAGCCAAAGGCTCAAATCTGACCAATCAAAAGCTTGAGAACTCAAATCTGACTAATCAAAAACATGGGATGTTAAACGCATACTAGATGTGATGTACGCCGACAACAAAGGTTCAGTACTCTATGAAAGCGACCTCTTAAATCCGAAAACGGAAGCAGGACGTCGGATATCTGTACTATTTCGTTTTTGATCGTACCCTTTATTACTTTTCTACAGCTACTCTGTTTGCAGCTCAATCATTGAGTACACTAGCGATAGGTGGATACAGTTTGTTTCACTTCAATGTTTTCGTTTGACATACACTTTACCACTGTATTTGCCATCGCAGTTGATGTAGATTAGTCGGAGAGGTACGTTTATTTACACTTTTTGTCTTTTAGGATGGGGCGGAATTTAGGGGTGCGTCTCCTTGTGTTTTTGGTAGTAATGTACATTTGCTGTGTTTTCTTGTGTAGCTGTTCGGGTGGCTGTTTGTTCTGTATGTGGTGTTTCCTGCATGACCCATATTTGTATTGAATCAGATCGATAATAAAATATCTAAACTGTAATAGGTATGGTGGGTAAATGACAACTTAGATACAGTCACAAGACAATCCATTGTATGAAACAGCTTAAGCCATTCAGCTTTGGTAGACTTTTAAGGGGACCCATATACCGTTATAATGCCAGATGATTACCCTGAAAAGACGTGTTCAAACCATTAGACCACTTCTAACGACTTTGGAGTATATTGCCACATTGTAGTTAGATTCGTCACGCGATCCCTTTGATTACACACTTTCTGCGATAAAGTGTTTTCCATTACCCCTCTACGCCATACGTATGTTTTGTACGCCTGTTTGACAAAGGTGTAGACCCGGATAAGATAGCTACAACACGAAATACCTGATCTAGATCTATACTGTTTGTACACAGTATATGTTGTGCCTGTTTTAACCCTTCGCTTGCTGTTCACGTCAATATACATACCTGTAAATAGTGAAGAGCCAGATGAGACAGCTCCTTCAGGAGCTGTCTCATCAGGGTCTGCACTATTTACAAATTGATTGTGCAACCAGTGTACTCCACAGCAGTGATTGCACAGATAATTAATGGTAGACAGTGAAGGTATATATATAATTATACAACAGGACATGGGTAAAGATGAAGAAATGTATTTTAAAATTCAGCAATAGAATGGTTAATTTTGCCTTTCGTAGAAAATTTGATTTTACAGTTTCTGTCAGGCACATCAATTCCATTGTTTTTATGCCAATATAGCATTCTATTTTAGTAAACCCTTTCCCTGATGAATATTCATGTAGGAAATAATGACGTCATGACTATTAATAAGATTATTCTTATAATGGCTTATTGACACATGCTATTTGGCTCAGGAAGAAGCTGTATAATCAGATCTATATTACACTATAAGCGAACAGAGCAGACTCTGATCAGACGGCTCCTATAGGAGCCGTCTGACCTGGGTCTACTCTGTTTGCAGATGCGTGAAAATGCCATTACATAAGGGAAAGGGTTAATTAGTGAAGTGGTTAATGCTGTTCTAGATGTTATTACATGTATAACAAGTGTATCGACATTGTCTCGCTGCCTAGAAACAAATTCAAACATAATCAACAAAAAGTAACTGTTTTAATTTATTTGAAAAGAAAATTAGAACATATTTTATTCAATAAGTTTGATTGATCAAACAAATTAGATCTGACGTATGCATAATGATTTTATAGCGACGGTTATTATAGAAACTAATTGCTTTTTCGTAACTTGTGTAAATATTATTGTCTTGTATCAAAGGTTAATATTAATTCTGTGCAATTGCATGGGTTAATGCAAATATTAATGATTTACCGGTGGAGTCATTGTTTCATGCACGACATGAAAGTCTCGATTATTCGAACACTTAAATACGGAGCTGTCTCATCAGGGTCTGCACTATTTACAAGTTGATTGTGCAACCAGTGCACTCCACAGCAGTGATTGCACAGCGCAATACTTGTACACAGTGAAGATATGTGTAATTATACTACAGGGCATGGGTAAAGAAGGAGAAATGTATTTTAAAATTCAGCAAGAGAAGGGTTAAGATGAATCATTATTATGTCGTGATGCCAATGGTATAACACGTTGTTAGGCAAGATGTGTCACATCAATGATGAGCATTATGGGATGACATCAGTTATACAGTAAAACCTCTCCATAACAGCCACTAAATTGTCTTAATTTGTTGGGATCTAGCGCAGGTGGCTGCTTGAAGCAAGGTAAAAGTAAAACAGAACGCTCCTATAGGAGCGTTCTGTTTTACTTTCACATTGCTTTAAGTAGCCACCTGCCTTTAAATACATGCCTTTAATATTTGATGTAATTTAGTGGCCGCTATAGAGAAGTTTTACTGTAGAAAGGCATGAAGCCGTAAATACCTCCATATAAAGGGACGTACCAAACGTAATATGAAATGGTCGCTTATGAAATGGAGGCTTACTGTTTTGTTACTATTTGTCATTGACTTACATTATCAATTGCATTATCTATAAACAAACAACTGTACTTTTACCTATTTGGCAAGTTATATCAAATGTTGACAACATCGATGTTTCCTGGCACATGTCGAACACAGAATAGAGGTCAGACAAGAATGGGTGGACGTGGATATGACTCAAAATGATAGTACTATAGCTCTCGTTTTTGGGGCAAATTGGCATTGCATTGTGTTTCAACGAGTTCACTTTATTACATGTACTATAAACATCATATAGGAACAGTAAATTTGGAAAATAATCAGCTTAACACATTACCCCCTAGTGACGCATGTTTTCGCCTCTACTATTCTGATAAATAGAGCATTTGTTCCATAGGAGCACAAAACCGCACAATTCTAAAACTCTCCTTTTCTATAGTTAATGCTCTTTTTCAATAGATTTATTCAAAGAAGTTGGATCTAAAAATAGCCTAGGAGGGAATGAGTTAAGTTTGAATGACTAAACTGAAGATATGTATCCATATGTACCACGCTAAATGTCCGTCTGATCAATGTTTATACTGTTTGTCATTCAAAATACTCTAGCCTTTTGAAACATTTTATTCTGTGTGGACTCTATAGTTAACCCTTTACCCAATAGCCTGTTTCTAGTTTTGAAGACATATGACCACTTACAGCAGGTTGAAAGTAAAGCAGAATGCGCCTTAAGGCGCATTCTGCTTTACTTTCAGCCTGCTTTAAGCTACCACCTACTAGGATATAGAAAATATTTATTATGCAATATGTTCATGACTGTATGAATTTGAACTATTTTCTTCAGCGGAGGAATAAATCAAACACGCTAAAAGCCGCTTCTATCAGGTAAAGGGTTAAGCACTGGTGGGTTATTTCACTCTGAATATTCTGCGATGAAAGGGATAAACATCCGAGCTTTTAATACACAAATCTGAGAGTGGAAGATCCTTCGAAAGCAAAAGTAGCTAAGGAGAAAATTGCAGATTGAGTCTGTTCATGAGAAGTAATTAGAAGTGCAACACTACTCAAAGTCACAGATGTAAAACATGTCCAAATTTACAAATAACCCTTTCAGTACTGAAATGTCAAAGAAGAATCGCACATCAGTGTTTACGTATAGAATCAATTCAGTATGAATTTATGAAATGCTTAAACTTGGTGGGTCCACACTGTTTGCAAAAGGCCATAGTATATGTGTATACTGTTTTAAAATGGTTAATCATAGCAAAATATCATCTTATTATTGGAAAATGTTGGATTGTTTTGTAATTCTGGAGTATGTATGTTTCTTAGTTTTTCAATTTCGAACATACTACCCCTGTCGTTCGTTTGACCGGTGCTGTTTTATCTGCCGTCTTGGAGTTTAATTGTCCATTAGGTAGAACAACGTTTATACAATAACTGTTTTAAAGAATGACTCTTTTGTTATGCGTCACACGTTATACCAAACACTGTCATGTTTGTTTTAAGCTTATACATGTAAAGGTTTGCAAAAATGTTGTAAATGTATGACCAATTTCTGTTTAAAAACAGTAGGATATCATTCGAAAGCAAAACCAGCAATGCAAAAAGAGAAAATTGCAGACTCGGTTTTATTGAGTCTGTTCATAAGCAGTTATTAAAAGTGCAACACTACTCACGCCGCCTAGCACCGGCGTAAGCGGTATTCAGTTTTTCAAAACTAAAAAACATCGAAACTAATGATCCCGAAGGACCAGAAAATATAACAACACTGAGAACGAAGTCAATTGTTATTGGTTATGGCAAAAATGAAAAACAAAGCATAATTAAAACCGTGTTTATATATTTTCTGAATGACGCTATTGCTGAAATTAGCCGTTTTGTGGAAAACGGGATCGTATTGTGCTGCAATCACTTTGCATTACTTTACCAATCCATATCGAATATTTTCACCAGCATATACTGCCTTTGCTGGAACCCTTCCTATAGATAATGACAAAGTTGTAAAAGTCAATTTGAGGTTGACTTCTTCGTATTCAATAGGGTATAAATAAGTTAAACCAGAAAAAGAAACAAAAACGATAGAAAACCGTTTCTGCATTTAGTGTTTTGATTACTTCTCAGAAACTGTCACGCATTTCCTTTGTTTCCTGGTAACAAACAAAAGGTACTGTGCTACACAGCCATTGGGATTGGTATTAATCATTTCCGTGCGGAACATGTGTCAATAATGTCCTTGCAAACAGTGCAGATCCAGATTAGAGTGTTCCTATAGGAGTCTGCACTGTTTGTTGTGTAACACTTGATATATAAAAATATCCCCTAATATTTACTGTAAGTGCCTTTTTATATTTTGAATAGTCCATTTGAAAAGTCATCGTTGAAAGGGTTAAACGACGTTAAACCCCTTTCAAGTATGCTTTGCTGAAGTACGTCTTATTTGTCTGATCGGCATCCGATGTTTGTGTGTCATTGGAAAGGTTTTCGAATATATGACTGTTAGAGTCTAATAACCCATAAGTGTTCAACTATTGAGGCCACCCAGTATGAAATACTTAAACTTGCCAGATGGGTTTGAATGACAAACGGTGCAGACCCGGATAAGAGGGGTTGGCTCCTCTGGCCTAGATCTGTACTGTTTTCCAATGGCTACAGGAGAGTCCCGCATTCAAAAGGTTTAATAGAACAAAAACTTGGGGCATAAACGTTACATAAAATGTGTCGATGCCACTGCTAATATTGCAAATATTTCACCGCCATAGGTAAGTACAGTGAAACCTCTCTATAACGGCTACTAAATTACATCAAGTATTTTGTGTTAAATGCAGGTGGCAGCTTAAATCAAGGTGAAAGTGAAACGGGACGCTCGTATAGGAGCGTTCTGTTTTTCTTTCACCTTGTTTTAAGCAGATACCTGCTCTAAATACCAACCAATTAACACAAATTTAGTGACCGTTATAGAGAGGTTTTACTGTATGTGATAATGTTTGCAAACGGTTTGGATCTAGATCAGACACCGAGGAAGCAAGGCTATGCTGATATAAAGTAATCAATGAAGCCTTCACTGTGAAAAGAAGAAGCGGATCGTTTCAGCAGAATAAATATATTTAGCGGCGAAAGGGTAAACTAAATAAAATACATTGAATGTAGCGCGTGCTTGTTCCATCTGCAATGACTACAGTTGTCACCACCTCCTATCTCCGTATACTACCCTGACCTGGTTACGGGGCATATTTCTGTCACTGCCATGGTTTCGGAGAAGCGACTCATTCGACTTGCTGTATTGGAAAAATCTTTGAAAGTTTGCAAACAGTTTTGATCCAGATGAGACGTCGTTTAATTCGGTGTCTCATCAGCTTCAAAGCAGTTAATACAGTTCGATTATTAGATATCTACTGATAAAGGCGTATACTCAAATACTAAAGTCGTCACTTCTCCACCAAACCCTATACTGTGACCACTCTTTAGAATCGTCTCGAAGAGACGATTCTAAAGAGTTGTCACTGTATCAGGTTTGGTGGCGAAATAAAGGAGTTATTCTTGAAAATGTTTCAATTCACGCATCTTATCTGGACCTCTGAGGCCAGTTTGAAACTTAAAGCAGACGGCAGTTTTTGAAGACAACGACTTCGGCGCAAAAATGTCAATTGTCTATGAGGGTGTTATTGTTCTTTTAGCAATACTGTCAGAAACTGAGAAGATGAACGGAAAGTGCTTGAGGTTCCATGTCAGAGATCGTATCGTAGGCAATTAGCCAAAAGCATCGACATTAGTTATTAGATTATGTTTGATCTGTTTTAATGTATATCTGCATGTGTACAGTTGAACTTCGATATCTCGATCTCGGATAACTCGAACTTTGAGATAACTCGAACAAATGTTCAGTCATTTCAAAATTAAAACTACAGAATTGTTCTAAAATCTATCGCTACAGATAATTAGATACACACGTGACAGCTTAATACATGTCTAAAATAATGCTGAAAGCTCCTGCAGGAGCTTTCAGCATTACTTTAGACCTGTATTAAGCTGTGGCCTTGAGAAATTGTTCAGATTAGAAATCGGATGACTCGAACTTCTGTTATCTCGAACTAATTGGTATGGTCCCTTGAAGTTCGAGTTATCGAAGTTTTACTGTATATCTTTGTGTACATTCGCTACCAAACCGTTTTATCTCTTTGAATGCTGGAATTGAGTGCACTGTTGTTTGTAAACAGTTCAAAGCTAGACCAGAGGGTTCCTAGAGGTACGCTCTGATATGGCTCTGCACTTTTTACCAATCAAAATCCTTCCACATACAGTAGAACCCCTCTAAAACGACCACTTAATGAATAAACATTTCTCCCTTTATAAGCAGGTGGTAGCTTAATGCAAGAGGGAAGTTTCGTCTTGCATTAAGCTACCACCTGCCTCTGCCACCCAGAATTATGCCCCTATTTGGTGGTCACATTAGAGGGGGTTTACTGTAAACTTGTGTGATGCAAGAGGTAGTACTCCGTTACATATAGCCATGGCGAACGATAATGGAAATGCAAAAATAGTTGAAGTGTTACTTCAGAATGGATCCTTTTGGTGGTCGCATTAGCGGGGTTTTGCATGTACAGTAAAAACCTCTATATAACGACCACTAAATTACATCAAATATTTTGTGTTAAAGTCAGGTGGATGCTTAGAGCAAGGTGAAGGTAAAACAGAACGCTCCTATAGGACCGTTCTGTTTTACTTTCACCTTGCTTTAAGCAACCACCTGCAAAAATACCAACTAATATAATATAAAATTTAGTGGTCGTCATAGAGGGGTTTTATGGTATTTTACGTTTTAATACTCTCTACCAATAAACAATTATCTGAAACTCTATCCAGCAACTCTGAAAGGTCAGCAGTGACAGATTAAAGATAGTGTATGATATTATAGTCTCATACATCCATGTGCAATGGCCGCGGGTCTATTGGCATAGCCTACAATTCAATATGCGTTTCTTACTTTCTCATAGAGGCGTATTGTGTTACTCACAATGGTTCACTTTCTTGGAAATTCGTGCTTGTATTGTGTACATTTGGACAAATTATATGTCAGGCAGCATGGTGTTGGCAGACAAGACAATGAGTTGCATGTCATTCTGGAGGAGTTTCTGGAGGGGAAAGGAATCGATAATGATTATTCACGTTCTTTGTTTCTGTTAAAGTATATCATTTTATTTATCATGCAAACTCTGTGATAAAGTGGCAGAATATACTTCCTTTTCCTACCAACTTAATAAAGGTCAAGTTTAGTAGGGTTAGTACAGTAAACAGTAAAACCTCTCTATAACGACCACTAAATTGTGTTATTCAGTTGGTATTTTTTGCAGGTGGTTGCTTAAAGGAAAGCTCCTATAGAAGCGTTCTGTTTTACCTTCACCTTGCTTTAAGCATCCACCTGCCTTTAACACAAAATATTTGATGTAATTTAGTGGTCGTTATATAGAGGTTTTACTGCAGTTCTAGATGATAATTACTTCCACTGTCTCTGTTTGCCTAATTATAGCGTTTAAACTCATTCACGATATCGAATACTGGATAATCAATATATAGAATCAATGTTAACATTAACCCATTCACCGCCAAAGTCGCAAAGATGCGCCACGACAAATAGTGCAGTCCCAGATTAGGCGCCGTCTTTTCAAGGCGGCGTCTGATCAGGGACTTCCCTTTTGTCTCAAACTCTATTTCTATATATGTGTTATATTCCTTTGACATTTGCATTTATATATCTTATTTCCTTGTTTTATCGAATGATTTAACAAATTGGATTGCAGACGATAATTAGAAATTTGGGGCTGAATGGGTTTAACTGTTACATGTACACTATTTCAATTAACCCTTTCGGCGCCAAATTGTTATCTGCAATCCAAGTTTGTTTCAGTAAAGTATCATTCAGTAAAATAAGGAAATGAGATAAATAAATGCAAAATTCAATGGAATAAAGCACATATATAGAAATAGAGATTGACACAAATTGTGAAGTCCCAGATCAGACGCCGCCTTGAAAAGGCAGCGTCTGATCTGGGACTGCACTATTTGTCGTGGCGCATTTATGTGACATTGGCGGTGAAAGAGTTAATTAATCAATTGCAAGACTGACATGTCATGTTTAACGTATACTCGACTTGAATGAAGTCAATATTAATATGTAAAATGTAATTAATATGACATCTAAATGACAACTAAAATGCTGTACCAAGATAATCTATCGTCTGAAACAAAGTGCCAACCATTAAACATTTGCAGACCTTTGACCCGTGTGTTATTCTAGCGCTGGATGATTACCCAGAAAAGAAACATGCACACCATTAGACAAATGTTAACGACTTTGGAGGGTATTGCCACATTGTATTTAGATTTGTCACGCGATCACTCTACGTTTTTATTATCCAATTACAGCGATATACTATTTTCTGTGAATCCTTTACTTCATAAACGTGATTTTTACGCTGGTTTACAAAACATAGTCCAAGTTCCAACCGGATGTTCTCTGATCAGGGTCTGCACTGTTTGCAAACAGGATCGTTTGTGCCTGTGTTTATCTTGCCTTTCATAGATAAATCTGATCTTAAAGTTTCTGTCAAGCCTATTATTTCCTTTTATTTGTCCATCTTTTCCATTTATATACCAGTATACCATTTCAGCAAATTAACATTCATTACGGCATTATTTCTTACATTTCTAATATTCATTAGAGAAAGAGTTAGTACATTTATGTATCACATAACCTCTCCTGTATTCCAATTTATATGGCCATCACATTTTCTCTATGTTACGCACGTTTAATATACAGTAAAACCTCTCTATAACGGCCACTAAATTACATCAAGTATTTTGTGTTCAAGGCAGGTGGCTGATTAAAGCAAGGTGAAAGTAAAACAGAACGCTCCTATAGGAGCGTTCTGTTCTACTTCACCTTGCTTTCAGCAGCCACCTGCCCTAAATACCAACTAATTAACACAATTTAGTGGCTGTTATAGAGAGGTTTTACTGTAAGCTGTAACGTCCTGTAGAAACTCCACGACGTAATGTAGAAATATGCATGTACAATCTGTCAAAAACAACGTTTTTAGTCGAAATAAGTCATATGATAAAAAGAATGTGATGCTTGAAGTCATTTTATACAAACTGATATTAATTAACCCTTCGCTTGCTGAATTTTAAAATACATTTCTCCTTCTTTACCCACGCCCTGTTGTATAATTACATATATATTCACCGTGTACAAGGATTTCGCTGTGCAATCACTGCCGTGGAGTGCACTGGTTGCACAATCAATTTGTAAATAGTGCAGACCCTGATGAGACAGCTCCTGCAGGAGTTGTCTCATCTGGGTATTCACTATTTACAGGTACGTATATTGACGTGAATAGCAAGCGAAGGGTTAAACCCGTCGTGGGAAATGGTATCAAGCTCGTCATAGACTCGCTTAATATTTTGCAAGACTCGTTTAATACCAGTATATCCTCGCAAAAATATCCTCTATATAAATTATATGCTATTGTTACTAGTATATTGAGGTGTATCGCTGCCTATAAACAAATTCAAACATAATCCATCATTATTAGTTGATGAATTTTTATCTGTAAGAAACCTTAACATATTTTACTCAATATATTTGAATGATCGCGTTATCAAACAAATTGGATTTGACGTATGCATACTTATTTTTATCGTGACGATTATTATAGTAACTACATGTAATTGCATGTTCGTGACTTGTGTAAATACCATTGTCCAGTATCCAGAGTAAATATTGAGTTTGCAATTGTGTGGGTTAACCCTTCCTCTTATTTAAGCGCATGTTGACGCATCTACAAACAGAGTAGACCCAGATCAGACGGCTCCTATAGGAGCCGTCTGATCAGGGTCTGCTCTGTTTGCTTATGGTGTAATATAGATCTGATTCTACAGCTTCTGCCTGAGCCGAAATTTCCTGTGTTCATATGCCATTATAATCTTATTAATATTCATGACGACATTTCCTATATGAATATTAATGGAGGAAAGCGTTAATGAAAATATTAAATTTTACCGGGACAATCATTGTTCGTACAATAATGCAATAAGTGCAATACTAATAACAAAAGCTACTGAAGCAATGCCATCTAGGGAATCAATATTGGAATATATAGAATGAATAAGTAAGTGAATAAAATGAATCAGTATGCATGTCCTTATAACAAATGTAAATCAAATTGTTAAGCAATATTTGATATAGGTCATATTTAGTTCATTGAAAAGTAGAACACATCATAGAAATGCACTATCGGAGGACCTCGCATATAGCATATTGCATGATGAAGTTTATACCTACCCATAAACAGTCGTACGTAACATGGAATGGTCGCATACGTGACATGTCAGTTTGTGACATGGCGGATCTGTAATTACAAATGTAAACATTTTCAAGAATAACTTCTTTATTTCTCCACTAAACCCTACATTGTGTCCACTAGCTAAAGTCGTACTTCTTTATTTCTCCACTAAACCCTACATTGTGTCCACTAGCTAAAGTCGTACTTCTTTATTTCTCCATTAAACCCTACATTGTGTCCACTAGCTAAAGTCGTACTTCTTTATTTCTCCACTAAACCCTACATTGTGTCCACTAGCTAAAGACGTACTTCTTTATAGCTCCATCAAAACCCTACATTGTGACCACTAGCTAAAGTCGTACTTCTTTATTTCTCCACTAAACCCTACATTGTGACCACTAGCTAAAGTCGTACTTCTTTATTTCTCCACTAAACCCTGCATTGTGTCCACTAGCTAAAGTCGTACTTCTTTATAGCTCCATCAAAACCCTACATTGTGTCCACTAGCTAAAGTCGTACTTCTTTATAGCTCCATCAAAACCCTACATTGTGTCCACTAGCTAAAGTCGTACTTCTTTATTTCTCTACTAAACCCTACATTGTATCCACTAGCTAAACCCTACATTGTGTCCACTAGCTAAACCCTACATTGTGGCCACTAGCTAAAGTCGTCTCGAAAAGATGATTCTGTAAATAGTAGTATTTGCTATTAACCCTTCGCTTGCTATTCACGTCAATGTACCTACCTGTAAATAGTGAAGACCCAGATGAGACAGCTCCTGCATGAGCTGTCTCATCAGGGTCTGCACTATTTACATGTTGATTGTGCAACCAGTGCACTCCACAGCAGTGATTGCACAGCGAAATACTTGTACACAGTGAATATATATGTAATTATACAACAGGACATGGGTAAAGAAGGAGAACTGTATTTTAAAATTCAGCAAGCGAAGGGTTAATTCATAGAATCAATATCATTGTTGGCCGTCTTCTTTGGTGTGTGGAAGTCTGGCGGGATACCTTTATGTGCACCGTTTGTTACACTAAGTGTGACGTTAAGACGTCCGTAAACCGGTTTAAACCCCGTTGGTGGTTTTACCACTGACCGTTCCAAGGTGGTACTCTCTTTGTCACCCTTACTATTATGTTTTTATTGCGAATTTGTGTCTTTGTACTTTTGTTGGTGTTTTAAATTTTCATCTCGTGTGAGGATGTGTGTGTGTTCACGCGTGCAGTTGTGTATGTATGTGTCTCTCTTATTTTCTATCGATATTTTAGTAATGGTTGCATTTTGCGTTTTGTTCATTTAAATTATTGCTAAACATAGAACATACCAACTCAGGGTGGGTAGTGCCAAATATTAACAACAGCGATATTTCTTGTTGATGTTTATGAAAATGATAGCCGCCATGTCCCTTTATTCCTTGAATATTCATGAACGAAATAAGTTTAGATAGTTAATTAGTGTTTGTGTTTTTATATCACATGGATACAGATATATTTGGTCATGTTTGAAATTGTAGAATCATATCTGTATTATATCATAACCCTACAGAGCAGACCCTGATCAGGCGGTTCCTACGAGGAACATACCACGATTGCAGCATATGTGTAGATGGCATAAGGGACATAACATAACTGCAGCCACATGAGTACTTTATGTAGATGACTTAAGGAACTTAACATCCTGCAGTCGCTATGAGTCATTTGTGTAGATGACATAAGGAAACTTGCCATTTATGTAGATGTTATAAGGAAACTTGTCATTTGTGTAGATGACATAAAGAACTTGATATACCTGCAGTCAGTGTGAGTCATTTCTATAGATGACACAATGTACTTGTCATTCGACTAGATGACATAAGGAACTTAATATTACTGCAGCCACTGTGAGTCATTTATGTACATGTAGATGCCTTAAGGAACTGGTCATTTGTGTAGATGGCATAAGGAACTTAATATAACTGCTGTCGCTGTGAGTCATTTGTGTAGATGACATCAGGAATTTGTCATTTTGTTCATTTGTGTAGATGACATAAGGATCTTAATATAACTGCAGCCAATGTGAGTCATTTGTGTAGATGACATAATGAACTTGTCATTTGTGTAGATGACATAAGGAACTCGTCATTTGTGTAGATGACATAAGGAATTTGTCATTTGTGTAGATGACATAATGAACTTGTCATTTGTGTAGATGACATAATGAGCTTGTCATTTGTGTACATGGCATAAGGAACTTGTCATTTGTGTAGATGACATAAGGAACTTAATATAACTGCAGTCACAGTGAGTCATTTGTTTTTAAAGCATAAGGAACCTAACATAACTCTCAGCCATTGAAAGGTCAGTGCGTATATGGCATAAGAAACAATCGAATAAACGCAGATAAAGACAACATTCTCATATGTGTTCATAGGCGCTGATCAGAGAGCTCCTATAGAACCCCCTGATCTTGCTCTGCATTGTGTACAAATGACAGTGCATTTGTGTCCAGTTTTTAAAGGGTTAATATCAGATGATAATATGCATATATCTAGTATTGTAAAATACATTTTGATAGAGATGTTACAGTGTGTATCACAATAGAGTAACAGGGGAAGATTCACCCTATTTACGATGCAGACACCATTGCTTTGAAAAACCATTCTAGGATCCAAATTAAATTGCAAGTCTACAAAATTACAGCCTAGGGTGAAAGGCCTCATTTGTCAGAGCAATAACTAATTGTTATATGCCAGGAGCAATTTAAACGTACGGAAGTTAAATTGTAATTTCATTAACCTTTAGTCTGCAAAGCAAAATTGTGTTTGTAAAAATGTCATCGATTTCAGTTGTCACTGTTCATTTATCTTATATTTCTTTTCAACAGCACGGTTAGAGTATCAAACAGTTTGAATCTTGATGAGACGCCGAGTTACTCGGCGTCTCATCTGGATCCAAAATGTTTGCAAATGTAATTACTCATCCGCCCGCAGCAGGCTAAAGGTCAACTTTTGAAAAATTGTTAAGTGTCGCCGGAATGGGTTTAACTGAAATTGAAATATGTTGTTAAATAGCGATGGTATACAATGATTGCCTTGTCTATACTCGTACATAGTATTGCAACTTTCGAACACCATCTCCAATCGGGATCAAACTAGCAGATTGCATACACAAATTAGTTGCAGCACACGGGCAGAGCAACTTCAATTTCTTAAATCCATTATCATTTACTTATTCTTCATCTGCATGATATTCAGAGCTCCAGATATGATGCGTAAAGTAATTTATTTTCAATAATAACTCTTTTAATTCTCCATCAAACCCTGTACTGTGACCACTCTTTAGAATCGTCTCCTCGAGGTGGGTTTGATGGAGAAATGACGATTTTAGTATTTGGGTACGCACCCTAATCGTAGTTCTGTGATATCACTTTTTATGTCGAAAGGGAATTGACCATTTGTTCCAACGATACGCTTTTTTTAAAAAAAGAAAAGCAAACATTTGCAAACAGTAGACCCAAATCAGACGGCTTTGATGATGGTCTGCTCTGTTTCCTTATGAAATGATATAGATTTGATTCTACATTTTATTTTACCCATTGTTCTTAGTGTCAAATTAAATATATATTATACATATAGGTATTAATCACAATAACATTAGTTCATAATCATATTCATGAAATATGTGGTTCAGACCGTACTTGCTCCATTAGGTCAAGCCAGTAGCAAGGTAATAGCGAACACAAACTAACAGTAAACCCCCGCTAATGCGACCACCAAAAAGGGGCATAATTATGGGTGGCAGAGGTAGGTGGTAGCTTAATGCTCCTATAGGAGCTTTCTGCATAACTTTTGTCCTGCATTAAGCAACCACCTGCTTTAGACGTCATCAGTGACTGTTTATTAAGTGGTCGCATTAGCGGGATTTTACTGTATTTGGATATACAGCTCAACTTCGATATATCGAACTTCAAGGGAACATACAAATTACTCCGAGGAAACAGACGTTCGAGTCATCCGGTATCTAACCTGAACAGCTTAATACATGAGCTTTCACCATTACTTTAGACCTGTATTAAGCTGTCACGTATTTCTAGATATGTGTAGTGATGCATTTTAGAACAATTTTGTATTGTAAAGTTTGGAAGGACCAAACTTTTACTTCGAGTTATCACATGTTAGAGTTATCCAAGTTAGAGCTATTGAACGTCTTCAAAGGTCAGTCTTTTCAATTATGCTCTGCGATGTATCCGACTTTATGTATCAGGAATAAATATTTACGTTTGGCGATAACACTTGCTTTGAATAACAAACCGTTTATCGCGTGATAAATCTGTATGTAGATTATCTGACCTCGCGGCTACATTGCTAGGACTGTAAGGAAATGACATGAAAGGCGATATTTCAGCACCATACGTAAATAGCAATTAATTATGATTTATAGTATCTTTGGTAACTGGAAACATTGATGAATATGTTACATCGAATGATCAATATTGGTGGGAGTCGGTGAATACTCCCCTGCGGATATTACATATTAATCACTTTTACGCATTTACCGACTGTATCTGATTTTTGCTTACACCATAACAGACATTTATTTGCTGTAAAGCTTGATTTACAGACACTTGGAATCAAACCGAACTAAATATATCTCCGTCTTATCTTGCTTTCTCAAACGACGAACCTCAGAAAGATACAATCTATGTGGTATTAAGTTCAGACGTCCAGATAAGATGAGTAAATTTAAACATGTTCAAGAATAGCTCCTTTGTTTCTACACCAAACCCTATACCGTGACCACTGCTTAGAATCGTCTCGAAGAGACGATTCTAAAGAGTGGTCACAGTATAGGGTTTGGTGGAGAAATGTTGATTTTAGTATTTGGACACGCATCTTTATCTGTAGCTCTGAAGTTCTTCTGCCCATCGACTGTAAATTAATCATTATTTTCAGTTCACAATCGTTGCAAATTATATACATATAGTAGAAGCTGTCCTAAGCATTCACTCATTTATTGAAGAGCAAATGCTCTATTTATCACAATGGTTTCAAATTACAAAATTCTAAAAAAAAAAATCATTTTCTCTAGTTAGTGCTCCTTTTCGGTAGATTTATTCAAAGAGGTTAGGTCATATTGACGACTTCGTAAAAGTCACTTTGTGAAACCATTGTGATAAATAGAGCATTTGCTCCTATAGGAGCAAATGCTCTATTTATCACAATGGTTTCAAATTACAAAATTCTAAAAAAAAGTCCTTTTCTCTAGTTAGTGCTCCTTTTCAGTAGATTTATTCAAAGAGGTTGGGTCTAAAATAGCCTATGAAGTAAAGGCTTAAGACAGGTTCAGTTGTAATTTTTACAATATTCACTTACTATCTCTTCACATTCAGTGTGAACTGTTCGTATTTACGAAATGAATTTTCCTGCAATTTACTTTGTAGAGCTATGACAACATATCATATAGCAAACACTGTGCAATTAGAGCTTGTATTTACTGTACCAATATACAGAATTATAGCAAGTATTTTCTGTACAAATATAGCCAATTATAGCATTATGTATTGCAGAAATATAGCCAATTATAACGTGTATGTTATGTATACATATATTCCATTATAGCACAAAATTTAAAGAATAAGTAAAGCATGTATTTACTGTAGAATTACAGTCAATTGTAGCATTATTTTCTGTGTAGATATAGCCAATTGTAGTATCTAAATGCATTTACTGTACAAATATACCCAATCATAGCATCTACTTACTGTTAACATATCACCACCTTAACATTACCCAGCACATGTGAAGTTGCTTATTGCGTAACTTCAGATTTGATGCATGTATGGGATAACATGATTACTGTCTTACCACCATGTGTTGTAAACAAACAGAAAATGGTATTGCTCTTGAGGCATCACAGTTTCAAATAGAATCTCCTTTCTATATTGACTCGGTTCACGGGCTATCCTGTTAGCATATTTAGTACAGTAGAACCTTCTTAAGCGGCCATTAAAAATAAATCTAAAACTGAATTTCTAAAACAGGTGGTAGCTTGAATGCAGGAGAAAAGTTATACAGAAAGCTCCTATAGGAGATTTCTGTATCACATTATCACATTTACCCTGCATTAAGCAACCATCTGCTTTTTTAATAATCCTAAGTTCAATAAATAAATCACCGCTTAGCCCTTTACTCCATAAATACGCATTTCTATGCCTTTGCAAACAGAGTAGACCAAGATCAGACGGCTCCTATAGGAGCCGTCTGATCAGGGTCTACTCTGTTTGCTTATAATATAATAAAGATATGATTCTACAGTTTCTGCTAGTTCCAAAACTTCATGTTCCATATGTTATTATAACAACTTTATCTAATTTGTATTTGTGACGTCATAATTTCTTATATGGATATTCGTGGAGTTAAGGGTTAAGACAGTTTCTGCTGAAGTTTATTGTTTCTTCCAGCAAAGGAAAAATCATCTCTCGCTTGTGAATGAAAAGGTAAAATATGATTATTGCAATATCCGTGTAACATGATGTAACTACAGATGGACATTATAAATAATTGAAAACTATATCTAATTCCAACACGTTTGGTTTGGTCTACTACAGCTTGTAAATTTAGCCAGTGTATTTTCCTCGTCATATTCCTCACAATCATAATTATATTCATGCACAATAGGGTCTATAGATCATTGACACATCGTCATATACCTAGGCAGTACAGATCTACAGTTATTTAATCCATAAGAGAAGTGTCCCAAATATGTATCCAATTTTGAAAAAGGTATTTATGCAAATATTATTTGATTGATACGATCTTAGGAAAATATCTGTGACAATCAAGTGACGACCATGATTTAATGTCTCTTTTAGGAACCCTCTGGGTCTACACCGTTTACCTTGTCCCCTTTTGAGGACCCGCTATATCTACTGCCGTACTGTTGAACTACCATATCCTTGTCAAATAAGCTCTTTTATCCATCCCCTCCTACTGACGCCTGCCGACGCCCATGTGAAGGTCATTTTTGAAACATTTTGACAAATAGAGCAATGCTCTATTTATCACAATGATTTAAAAACTACACAATAGTCTAGGAGGGAATGGGTTAAATGCTGTTTTCAACTACAAGTTCCGTAACTACATGTATATCACATTACCAGGGGTTTGGCATTTGAATATTTCATTTGCGCAGCGCAAGCCTTCCGTCGGTGGTTATAACCCTGTATTTGTCTGCATGAAACAATGCAATTTGTAATAAGCATGACGTCGCGATATGACTCAAACGCTAGAAAAGCGACGTACACCAAAATACAAACACACAAATATTGTATAACAAATATCCGTGACAATCCTAAACAGAAACGTAAGACATGGAGAGTTACGTTGGTACATACTCATCCTTAGCTGTCAGTTCTTAGCTAGATGCCAGGAGAAATTATGTTCTTTTGACGGGTTAAATCCATTGTTTTTATCCTATTAATCAAACTTGTCAGTACAGATGAGAATTATTTTAGTGAAATGGACATACTTACGTGCAGTTTTCATTGTGTCTCAGACTGAGTACAGTAGAACCTTTCTAAATCGACAATCTGATGAATAAACATACATGTATTAATAAGTATGTGCACCAGAGTTACAGATAACGGTTCGTACACAAATACTAAAATCGTTATTTCTCCACCAAACCCTATACTGTGACCACTCTTTAGAATCGTCTCTTCGAGACGATTCTAAAGAGTGGTTACAGTATAGGGTTTGGTGGGGACATGAACAAGTTATTCTTGAAAATGTTTAAATTTACAAATCTTATCTGGACATCTGATGTTTCATAGATGAGTACAGTAGAACCTTTCTACAGCGACAATCTAATGAATAAAAATAAATGTCTTAACCCTTTCCCTCACATAAACGCCATTTTCACCATTTGCAAAGAGAGTAGACCCGGATCAGACTGCAGTTTGAGTTCTGCGTGAATGAAGGCGAACTTAACGAAGGCTGGTGTGCAGAGGCGGGTGTGCAGGAGGCTGGTGTGCTAGCACTGTCTACAGTAGAACCCGTCTTAACCCATTACCTCATAGGCTATTTTTAGAAACAACCTCTTTGAATAAATCTACCGAAAAGGAGCATTAACTAGAGAAAAGGATTTTTTTCAGAAATTTGTAGTTTGAAACCATTGTGATAAATAGAGCATTTGCTCCTATATGAGCAAATGCTCTATTTATCACAATGGTTTCACAAAGTGACTTTTACAGAGTCGTCAAAGGTCGTCAATATGATAGAATGGGTTAAATGGCCATAAAAAGTCTAATTATGGGTATGTACGGCATGCAGGTCAAAAGTAATGCAGAGAAAGCTCCCCGACTTACTCGGCGTTACACCTGGATCTAAGTTGTTTGCTAACGCCAGGCTAACGGTCACGGCTTCCAATCTATACCAAACTCTATTACATGGCAAACCTTCCTAAAACAGTCCCATGGCTGCAATATTTCAGTTCAGTCTCAATAACGCCAAACTATATGTTAACCCTTCGCTTGCTGTTCACGTCAACATACCTACCTGTAAATAGTGAAGACCCAGATGAGACAGCTCCTGCAGGAGCTGTCTCATCAGGGTCTGCACTATTTACAAGTTGATTGTGCAACCAGTGCACTCCACAGCAGTGATTGCACAGTAAACTACTTGTACACAGTGACGATATATGGAATTATATAACCGGGCATGGTTAAAGAAGGAGAATTGTGTTTTAAAATTCAGCAAGAGAAGGGTTAAAGGTTCGTCTCAGAACGTAGGGTAAATTATCTTCCGAGGGAATTATCATTAACCCTTTCACTGCCAATGTCGCATTTGTGATCACTTATGCAAACAGTTTGGATCCAGATGAGACGCCGAGTAACTCGGCGTCTCATCAGGATCCATACTGTTTGTTATTGTGACACTGTTTATTTATACAAATTGAAGAAAAATGAAAAGTGAAAATTGTAGCAGACGAAAATGTTTGCAGACGACAAAAATTGGCAGCGAAAGAGTTAAGTGCGAAGCCATTTACGCTATTACGGCCGTAGACGTCTAACTAAAACCAAAGAATGGCGATGTCGTCTGCAATTAGATAATAGTATTGTGTAACAAACTGGACAGACTCTGATGAAATGAAAAGCACTACCCAATTAAGTGCATAAACGTCAAGCCAAGAAGGAAGTGGCTTACCGCGACATCTTGTTCAACATCGATAGCTAATGTAAGACAAATATCTCTGATTCATTTCAACCTTTTGTAGCCGGGTAGAGATTATGGTGAATTAAGTTGATAGGCTTTACTGTGTGGCTTGGTAGCTCAGTCGGTAGAGTGTTGGCATGGTAAGCCGAGTCCCAGTCGAGTCACAACTTTTTCACCATGTTACACTTTGAATGCGGAGAACATATTTGCACCGGTATTTGGAAACAGTGTAGAGCCAGATCAGAGGGCTCCTAGAGGTACCCTCTGATCAGGGTCTGCATTGTTTGTTATTAAACAGAACAGAACAGAATCTATATTAGCAATTTGTACATTAACCCTTCGCTTGCTGTTCATGTCAACATACCTACCTGTAAATAGTGAAGACCCAGATGAGACAGCTCCTGCAGGAGCTGTCTCATCAGGGTCTGCACTATTTACAAGTTGATTGTGCAACCATTGCACTCCACAGCAGTGATTGCACAGCGATATACTTGTGCACAGTGAAGATATATGTAACTATACAACAGGGCATGGGTAAAGAAGGAGAAATGTATTTTAAAAATCAGCAATAGAAGGGTTAAGTGTCTCATTGCAACACACGTGTATATACGACAGTTGCATGACTTGGCATACAATAGTATAGCGAACAAAATAAAACATCGATCTAGTACTGACAAGAAAAGCGAATTTCTAATTAAAAATAAGATTATTTAAGCTACGGGTTTAGCTCTTTCTCTGCCAATGTTGCATCTGTGATAACCTACGTAAACAGCTTGGATCCAGATGAGACACCGAGTAACTCAACTGTTTGTTAATGTGACTATGTTTTTGAAACAAATATGAAGAAATATAAAAAAATGAAAATTTACAGCAGACAATAAATGTGGCAGCGAAAGAGTTCTTAATATTTTTTATTCTTTACTGACGGACGTGGTTTAGTGGCTAACGCGCTCGAGTGCAATAGTAGGGATCCCAGATTCGATCCCCCGCCAAACCAAGTCCTTCGGACGAGACTACAAACCGAGTCCGATGTATCAGCGCTATACAATGGGCATCTAAAAGAACCAGAGAAACCCTGTCGATAATAAGAGTAGGGCATTGCGCACGGGATTCTCTATATCATCGCATCCTCTTTCTATCTCTGTGGGCGTCCAATTACCCAATAGTGAGCAGAAATGACGTTAATCAATACAAATAAACAAACACTTTCTTAATGTATTTATTTCTAATTTCTGACAGTTGCTTGCAAACTAAGATAACATGATATGCGTCTTCAACATCCCTAGAGTTAAATTTCTTAAATGCCTCACTATTCTGTTCACACCTAAACGACCGGTCTGCACTCATCATGGGTGTTATTCAACAATCCTCTGGCAATACCTTTTATAATTAATTCAATATACTGTTAAGCATTGTTAGGCCATTCCACTTTGGAAACTCAGGGTTGGAAGGATTAAACCATAGCCTCATATTGATGCCCGTTGACGCCTATGAAAACGTCACTTTTGAAACCATTAACTCTCATTCCCTCCTAGATTATTTTAGATCCAACCTCTTCGAATAAATCTACCGAACAGGAGCATTAACTATAGAAAGGGGGAATTTTTAGAATCGTGTAGTTTTGAAACAATTGTGAAATCTATGGAGAAAAACCATTGTGAAACCTATGGAAAAAATGCTCTATTTATCACAATAGTTTAAACATGTGACTTTCACAGAGGCACCAAAATGCGTCACTAGGATGAAAAGTGTTAAGACAAAAAGGACATTTGCTAATAAATCCCCATTTTCGATAGATTTATTCAAAGAGGTGGGGTCTAAAAATAATCTACGAGGAAATGGGTCTAAACAAAGCCAAATCTTACTGCAGGGTCTAAAGTAATGCTGAATGCTCCTGTAGGAGCATTCGGCATTCATTTCGACATGCATTAACCCATTACCTCATAGGCTATTTTTAGATAAAACCTCCTTGAATAAATCAACCGAAAAGGAGCATTAACTAATGAAAAGGAATCTTTTAGAATTTTGTAGTTTGAAACCATTGTGATAAATAGAGCATTTGCTCCTATAGGAGCAAATGCTCTATTTATCACAATGGTTTCACAAAGTGACTTCTACAGACTCGTCAAAAGTTGTCAATATGAGGGTAAGGGTTGAGCTGTCACTTGCGTTTCTAGATATGCGTAGGAATGCATTTTTGAACAAGTCTTGAAAGGACCGAACTTTTGCTTCGAGTTATCCAGAATGTCGAATTTTCCGAATTCGAAATATCGAAGTTTAACTATATGTATATACAGAATGAGAACAAAAAGGGGAATGTTAATATATGCATTTTGGTTCATCGTTTAACGTAATCCAAGGTGCCCTCTCCCTCCACGTCCACTGATCTGTGAGACAAGATACCATCAAAGACAAGATTTGTGTGTTATGGTGAATTGTGGATATTTAGAGATTTCTAAATTCACGTTAACGTGTCTGGTCTGGAGGTGATGTCTATCAATGAAAGGTCCCTAAATGTAAGTCCAATATTAGTTTAGCCTCGGCTAGACAAATGTAAGTAATCTCAGTGCACATCTCCTGACATACAGCTTTGAAGATGGAAAACAACAAAGTAGGCTTAAACTGTATTTTTAACCCATCGACACACATTGATCCTTAATAAAGGCATAGGCAATCAGTGTAGACCCAGATCAGTGGGCTCCATCACTGCATTGCTGTTGGCTGAGGCTATCAATGTCAATGGCTTGAATCCAACAAAGATTTTCTTTGCTGTGTCCAGTCAGCATAAAAAAATAGATGAGTTCCAACATAAGATCGGGAGTGGGGTTCCTTAACTATTTTGGCGCCAAATTTAAAAGTGTCGTCTGCAATGATAATTCCATATTAAATATAATTCTAAACTAAATAATAAAGGTATATTAGTAAAACTTTTGTTTTTAAAAACCTGTATACTTGGGCTAAAAAATAAGAAAACAGTGCAGTCCCAGGTCAGATGCCGCCTTGAAAAGGCCAACAGGCGACATTGGCACCGGAAGAGTTAAATAATATAGGAATATATGCGTTAAAACCAGTTCCATTATTAACATGGTGATAAGAAAAGGGGCGTATATCAAACATTAAATATTTCATTAATTTTCTCCACCAAACCCTATATTTTGACAACTCTTTAGAATTGTCTTTAGTTGTATAAGACGTCGATATGTTATGTATTTAATGTATTCTATTACACCAGACGTCACTGTAGAGGAGTAGCATTGTATTTCAATATTTCAATGTACCAGACGTCGTTACAGAGGGATATCACTGTATTTCATTTTATCATGCAACGTCACCAAATACAGTCACTTCCTACTAGCATAATATTTTCCACGTCGACGCTGTATTTTGTGAGGTATAGTGCATGTGTACTGACCCCACTGGAATGCAAGTTTGGTTCAGCCAATAGGAGGAAAACAGAAGGACGAAAAAGGCATAATTAAACATCAACATCAAATTAACACATTTGCTCACCTTTGTCTCAACTATTTGTCCATATAAAAGGATTAAATCAAGTTTGTTTATCACTGTATTTCATTGAACTAGACATCACTATGAAATCACTGTTTCCTCTGCACTAGACGTCAATATGGAGGAGTATCGCTGTATTTCATTGTACTAGACATCACTATGGAGGATGTCAGCATATTTCATTGTACTCCTGTGGAGGGATATCACTGTATTTTATTGTACTAACCATCACTATGGAGGGGTATCACTGAATTTCATTGACTAGCACACATTCATTTATCACAGGCCCAGATCAGTTAATTGAAACTTTTTCAAGATTGATTTCTTTCTTTTCCCAGCCAAGACGTATTTGTGACTGCTCTTTAGAATCGTTTCTTCAAGACAATAGTAACGAGTGATCACAACATTGGGTTTTGTGGAGAAATTGCGATTTTAATACAGTTGAACTTCGATATTTCGAATTTCAAGGGACCATACAAATAATTCGATATAACCGAGGTTCTAGTCATCCGATTTATAATCGGAAAATGTTTTAAGTTCGCAGTTTAATGTAGGTTAAAAGTAATGTTGAAAGCTCCTGTAGGAGCTTTCATCATTACTTTCGACCTGCATTAAGCTGTCACATGTGTTTCTAGATATGCGTAGTGATACATTTTAGAATAATTATGTATTGTACATGTAATTGTTTGAAGGATCGAACTTCTACTTCGGGTTATCCCGGAGTTCGAGTTATCGCAATTCGAGATATCGAATTTCAGATATATTTGAATGCACACCTCTATCTAAAGCTCTGTTTATTCTTACTTTATATATTCAACCTTTTCGGCGCCAAATTTCTAATTGTCGTCTGCAATCCAATTTTGTTAAATCATTCCATAATAATAGGAAATGAGATAAATAAATGTAAAGTTCAAAAGAATAAAGCACATGCACAGAAATAGAGTTTGAGACAAAAAGTGAAGTCCCTGATCAGACGCCGCCTAATCAAGGCGGCGTCTGATCTAGGACTGCACTATTTGTCGTGGTGCATTTTTGCGACATTGGCGGTGAAAGGGTTAAATTCTTGTCAAATGAATTGTAAAATATTGCCCGTCAACATGTCGACATATGTTGTGTTCAACGTTCCCTCTTAGAATACAATTTAAGATGTTAATCATCTAAAACTTCGACAACTTTTGTCTGCAATTGACAGGTAAATGCTGTAATTGAGTTCAATATACATTGTACAGTCTTATAACAGGCTATAACAGTCTTAACCCTTTAATCCTTGAATAAACATGTAAGAAATAATGACATCATGAATATTAATTAGATCAATGTTTGAAATAGTATATGGACACGGGAATTTTCGGTCATGGCAGAAACGGCTGAATCTATAGTATATGATAAGCTAACGGAGCAGATCCCTATCAGACGGTTCCTATAGGAGCCGTCTGATCTGGGTCTACTCTGTTTGCAAAGGCGTAGAAAGACGTATTTATGGAGTAAAGCGTTAACGATACAAACGGGTGTTTGTAACATATCGTCGCTGTGCTGACAAAATCTTGTATAATGAAAATTATTAGTTTTCAGGATTGATTGATTGATTTATTTAGCATCTAAATTTGCATACAATTTACAAGATATTAATACATAAAAATGACATATTTAAAAAATATGGTACAATCAAAATTGTAATGATTTCCATATAAATATTTAAATATTACATAGAAGCAATTTTTAATCAGTTATATTGAAATATTACAGTTGTGTAGTTCGACCCAATAAGATGGTATAATACATGTATGTTAGGAGAAGCAAAAACTGATTATTTTTATGAATGCGTCTTTATGTGACTAATAAGGTTTATATTCTGGTACTATATTAAAACACAAACTAATTTACAAAACTTTATTTATTCTATCATTTATCAAACTTTATTTATTCGAGCATTTGGTATGACGATGTTTTAAATGTACGATACTTTTGTACCAAGTTTTGTTCACCTCATGCATAATAGTATCCATTGTTTGTCGTTGTTAGCTTTGATTTTATTATTTTCAAACGCGTTTCATAGCATACTCATAAGACTCGCATTGCTTCTATGAAATAATTTAATACCTCATACATAAATATCCAGACAGAGCAATTAGAAAACAGACATATGTTTGGTCTTCTTCATTTTGAACGATCATTTTTTGTCAATTTTCTTGTTCACCGATATGGCTAGGCATGTCTGCTTTTTTACTATATATACAGTAAAACCTCTCTATAACGGCCACTAGATTACATCAAGTAATTTGTGTTAAAGGCAGGTGGTTGCTTAAATCCTATAGGAGCGTTCTGGTTTAGTTTCACTTTGCTTTAAGCAGCCATCTGTCCTAAATACCAAATAATTAACACAATTTAGTGTCCGTTATAGAGAGGTTTTACTGTAATGTAATTTCTAAGACCGTTCTATTTCTAAATCAGAGATACTATAGAATCTAAAGCGACCAAGTGATTTATTACCATAAGACTTGGGCCTAAGGTAATGAGTCTGAGTCTGATATCATTCTCAAGTGCCTGATTGGCCAGATTCTGAGCAAGCTCACCATCTGACCAATCAGATGCTTGAGAATAATCTCTGACTCAAGCTAAACGGTTTATAACCTCGCGGCCATTCTATTTTAAAAGCTGAGTTACAGTACAGTCTCGCTATACGGACATCGCATGATTTATTACGAAAGGGGAGTGTACGACTATTTGCTATTTTAATCATTTCCCTGATGAATATTCATGCAGGAAATAATTACATCATGAACATTACTATCTTGCTTTATATAATGGCATATGAACACAGGACATGTTGGCCCAGGCAGAAGCTGTACAATCCGATCTATATTACACCATAAGCAAACAGAGTAGACCTAGATCAGACGGGTCCTATAGGAGCCGTCTAATCTGGGTCTACTCTGTTTGCAGATGCGTCAAAATGCGCTTACATAAGGGAAAGGGTTAATGCAAACCTGATACAGAACACTTTTATAGTAGCTGTCTATAGGAGCTTGAGAAATTGCTGTCAGAGTGTCAGACAGCTTGGATCCTAATGAGACATCGATACACTCGGTGTCTCACCTGGATACGAGCGGTTACCATGGCAGTACAATTTGTTTTCGCTACAGGAGTTAATAAACCATTTCCCTATTCTATGTTTATTCCAAATTTCAATACCTACTGAATATTTATGGACAAAATAATTATAATGAATTATGGAAGATGGAACATTTACATAGCCATTTTAGAAAGTAAAGAAACAGATATTTCAATTGTTTTTTAGCAAACAGAGCAGATCCTGATCAGACGGCTCCTATAGGAGTCACCTGATCTCGGTCTACTCTGTTTGAAAATGCATGAAAACACGTTTATATTAAGGAGAGGGTAAAATTCACTAAAATCCATCATGAACAAACTCTTGCATAAGTATTCATGAATTAATTGGTTGCACGTCGTCAGCGAAGGACTCTGTAAAGGTTATAGACCACCAATAAACGATGGGTAAGTCTGGCAGTTGATAATGAGTACAGACATTTCAAAGGAATTCACCGCCATAACTTCTGTTTTTTGCAACATTTTTCCAAAACGAACCCGAACCTCCCTAATGACAAGTTAACCTTGACGTGATGAATATACTTGCATTTTTCAGCCAATTTATATTAATATTTATATCGTAATAATATTCAAACGTAAATTAAGTATGTATATTGTCCTGGTAAACACCAGACGCTCAGCTCTCACATTAACCTTTTTACCGCCAATGTCGCATAAATGCACCGCGACAAATAGTGCAGTCACACACCAGACGCCGCCTTTTCAAAGCGCCGTCTGATCAGGGACTTCCATTTTTGTCTCAGTCTCTATATCTGTGGTTTATTCGTTTGAAATTTAAATTTATTATATCATTTCTTTTATTTACCGAAATGTTTTAACAAAACCGGGCTGCAGACGACAATTAGAAATATGGCGCCAAAAGGGTTAACGCATTAGGAAAGTTTGGATAGGAGAAACAATATCTCAGATAGGTCTGGATCTGTCTGATCTTAGTCGACTCTGTTTGCAAGTGCGTAATAAGAGATAGGGATGCAAAATGAAGGGTTAGGCCTCAGTGTTTAAGTGGTGAAATCAAATACTAACTGCAGCATAATATTACTACGCCAAAACTCATGTATGAAAACAGGCAACATAACCAACAGTGCAGATGAAGTCTAATATCAGTATACGACACTTATTTTTTATTGGCCTATTACAAAATTCAAACAGGTCAAGTTTGTGGTGAATATTTAGGATTCGTTCTCATGAAAGGTGTTACATCACAAGCAGTGCAGACCCTGATGAGAGGGCTCCTCTAGGAACCCTCTCATCTGGGTTTACACTGTTTGCAAAAAAACATTAGTGACTCGTGCCCCACGCAGTAAGGGTTACACTATATGTGTACATATATAGCTGCACTTCCTAGTCATGTATTAGATATTGTTCTTGTCGTTTTGTTTTTCATTACATCTAATACAAGACAATAACTTAGGGATTTGATTTAATATAATGCCCCTTTGTCTGGAGATAGTTTAAGCTTTATTATACATACTAGTATATTTTGTACGTATCAATTATATGGACTGGTATTTTAACCCTTTCCCTCATATAAACGTGTTTTCACGCATTTGCAAACAGAGTAGACCCAGATCAGATGGCTCCTAGAGGAGCCGTCTGATCAGGGTCTGCTCTGTTTGCTCATAGAACTTGATAGATCTGTTTCTTTGCTTTCTAAAACATCTACAATATCCAACCTTCCATATTTCATTATAATTATTTTTTCCATGAGTATTCAGTATTGAAATTTGGAATAAGCATAGAACATGGAAAGGGTTAAGTGTTGTGAATGATTTATATACACCATTATTATTAACCCATTTATGTCCGTTGTACCATAAAAGGGACATTGACACACAGCGTAGATCCAGATCAGGGGGCTAATGAAGGAGCCTTCTGACCAGTCTTCTGTGTTTGCTGCACCCATCGATACCAATGGCTTATATTTTCTCTGCTGTGTCCCCTCAACATAAAAAATGAATGGGTCCCAAAATATTATCTGTACGGGTTTTCATTAAATACTACGGAAATCAATGGATTACAACACGACGTAATACACACTATTTACTAAGTAACAAATTGTGAGAAACAAGAATATGATTTATAAGAGATATCCGCGAAGGTTCCTTCACAGTCTACAACAAATATTGATCATTTAAGACTACAATATTTATCAATGTTCCCCGTTACATCCGGTTCCATAGATCATGCGTAATTGCTATTTACGTATGGGAGATGAAATATTGCTGTTCTGTGATCCCCGTGTTCAGTAGAACGTTCTTGCTTCCGAGATCAGCTAATCTACATAATCCCAGAGATAATATCAAAATGATTTTTTATACAACAAATCAGTTGTACCCAGAGTTCCAAATAAGATACGTAAATTAAAACATTTTCAAGAACAACTCCTTTAGTTCTCCGCCAAACCCTTTGTTGTGACCACTCTTTATAATCGTCTATTCGAAATTTATTATACCAAGAGGGCCATATAATTTGCGTAAATTAAATTATTTTAACTTCTTTATTTCTGCACCAAACCCTATATTATGAACACACATCTCTTCCAGACGATTCTAAAGAGTGTCACAGCACAGGGTTTGGTAGAGAAATGACGATTCTCTGCACAATGATAACTTATTCAAAACAGCTTTGTACCTGTATATGCTATTTTCTGTATTAATCAAGCACCAATAAAATGACATCGACTTACAAGAGATCGTACACCCTATATGATCGTAAGCCATGTTAAATCACGACAGTGACTACTGATTTCAGGTAAAAGGCAGCGCATAAAGCTCCTACAGGAGCTTTATGCATTGCTTTTGTCCTACATTAAGCAACCACCTGCTTTTACAAACTCCTAAGTTCAAACAATGAATGGCCGCTTAAGACATGTTCTACTATATGAGACTTGTTGTGACATGAATATTTATCAGGTACAAGATGAATACGTACACCAACCCCCGATTCTTATTACTTATATGATTTCTATTTTTCTAGAAGATCTCAAAAGGAAAGTGTGACAGCAAAATCGATCGTGACAAGGAGCGTTATAAACCAGTTGCTGGTTCGTTGTCAGGACAATTACATCCTTTTGACAGCTTTAATTCCTTGCATTAGTCAAGCTTGTCAATCAAATATGAATTATTTTCAGGGGAAATGTCTGCTTGTATATCCCCTGTATTACCGACACCACCATAAAACTGTTTTCACATGTCCCCAGAGCAACAGATGAACTAGCGTAATCAAGTACTAAAATTTATCATTTCTCCACCAAACCCTATGTTGTGACCACTCTTTAGAATCGTCTCGAAGAGACGATTCTAAAGAGTGGTCATAACATATGGTTTGGTGCAGAAATAAAAATGTTAGCTTTGAAAATATTTAAAGTTACGCATCTTATCTGGATCTCTATGTCCCTATGCATGGCATATTTCAAATTACAGTAAAATCACTACTACTCAACTACCAAACCGAGGTATAATGCTGAATCTTCATGGATATTCATGTAAGAAATACTGACATCATGAATATTAATTATATTAACTGTTATAATAGCACATGGGCACAGGAATCTTTGACCGTGACAGAAACCGTTGAATCGTATCTTATATTATATTATATTATAATAATCAAACAGAGCAGACCCTGATCGGACGGCTCCAATAGGAGCCGTCGGATCTGGGTGTACACTGTTTTGAAAAGCGAAGTAATGGATTAAAGGGTTAAAGGCAGATTGTAGCTTAATAACGGGGACAAGTTACGCAGAAAGCTCAGATTGGAGAAAATACACGAGTCTTTAATAGGGACACATTCATTTGTAGCAGGTGATTATATACATTTAGAACAATTACATACAAGTACTATTCAGAGCCTCCGTGGCTGAGTTCTTATGGTATTCGACTGACACTCGCTTAGCCCCCTCATCGCTGTGATTCGAATCCCGGTCTAGGCATTTGGATTTTTCATGTGAGGAAACCTTCTAGCTGGCTTGTGGTGGTTCTACCCGGATGTTCTTCTGTTCACGAAACAATGCAATTTGTTCTGTGCATTTATACATTATTATGAGTGCATTTCTAAGTACGATGACGTTATATATAGTTTAACCCTTTCATCGCTGAGTGAGCTCGCCCATCAGTGTTTAATATATAGTCCACTCGCTATGAAAGGCTAAAACTTGCCATATGATTTTGAATGACAAACAGTACAGACCCTGATCTGGGTCTACACTGTTTGCAAATACCTGTCAATGCACGCCCTGCATTTAAAAGGTTGAATGATAAATCACCTCGAATCTTAGTGTTCTGCTATTAAAACTAGACAGTTTAATACTCCCTAGTGTTCGATGCTTTTATCACTTTCAAACCTTCCTTTTTATTTCCTAAGTCATAATGTTGTTCATCCTGTCCCAGTAACGAAGAACTCGGCCTAAAAGCATATGTCAGAATACGCTATAAACATTAGTCCAGGGACTCATTACTGAAGAGGCTATATCACCCCATCGTAAGATGTATAGCCCTGCAGTAGAACCTTAAGGGGCATTAATTTATTGAACATAGGGGTCTTAAAAAGCAGATGGTTGCTTAATGCAGGACAAAAGTAATACAGAAAGCTCCTATAGGAGCTTTTTGTATTACTTTTGACCTACATTAAGCCACTATCTGTTTTACAGACCCACAACTAGACCTCTTTTTGATGGCCATTTAAGGAAAGCTCTACTGTAGCTATAACTAGACAGACGTCCAACCAAAGTTCTATATCGAGCATATGTTGGTTTTAAAGTATTTTAAAAGTGTAGTTATTTTCTTGAGTGTTTTTGTGATAGCCATTTGGAAGCAGTTTAGACCTATATAAGGCAATCGGTTTGCACTCTGTTTTATGTCGACTATGTGAGAAATAAGCACTTTTGGCAATGAAGCAGACGACTTGTCTGTAGGGGCAATTTCGACCTGCTCGGTATTCAGTCGTACTTGACAGAGTACAATTGGTGAGTTCAATTCTTATCGTATTAAACGTGACCTTACTGGCATTTTTACGCAGCTGGTGTCATTGTGAGTAACTTTAGCATCTCATCATGATTCCAGCTCCTTAATACTCGCTTAACTATTTCGCTGCCAATGTCGCATCTGCGATTTGTTATGCAAACAGTTTGGATCCAGATAAGAGCCGAGTAACTCGGTGTCTCATCAGGATCCAAACTATTTGTTATTGTGACTGGGGTTTTAAAATAGAAAATGAAGAAAGGTAAAAAAAAATGAAAATTGTAGCAGACGACAAAGGTTGCAGACGACAAAAATGTAATCGTGCATTCCATAGAGACGCCGTTTGACAAATTCGCAAGCAGAGTAGTCCCCGTATCAGGTCCCTTAGTCCCCATATCAGGTCCCTTAGTCCCCATATCAGGTCCCTTCTTTTCTGAATATTAGCCCTTCGCTTGCTGAATTTTAAAATACATTTCTCCTTCTTTACCCATGCCCTGTTGTATAATTACATATATCTTCACTGTGTACAAGTATTGCGCTGTGCAATCACTGCTGTGGAGTGCACTGGTTGCACAATCAACTTGTAAATAGTGCAGACCCTGATGAGACAGCTCCTGCATGAGCTGTCTCATATGGGTCTTCACTATTTACAGGTAGGTATATTGACGCGATTAGCAAGCGAAGGGTTAATAAAAGTAAAGTTGTACCAAAATGTATCTCTGAAGAAAGTCATTTGTATGAGAAACGGTGCAGATCCTGATCAAAGGGCTCCATAAGGAGCCCTTTGATCTGTGTCTGCAGCGTTTGCAAAGGTATCGGCGAATAATTGCATTCACTTACAGTGTCTAAATTAAGTGTTAAACAAAAATAAATGTTCAGTTTTATAGAACGGTACCCGGGTATTGATTGTACTAACTGCACATTGATCACTATTGGAAAACTTGTCACATTGCATTATCAACAGCGTACACCTGGACAAAAGTCGTGTCAGAGATGCGATGACACGTCAAGGTCTGCAATGTGTGCCACACATCTGAATATAATGTTACATTTTTTCTTATTATTCAATATTAGATAATATATGATTAACAGCATATCTGATATGGTTTTCACTGTTTGCAATATGACCGCTTCGCTCTATGAGTGACTGAACTTTTTGATCTAAGTGACTATATTCATTTGGTGTTTCAATTATGAATATAAACTGAAAAAATGTGTTGTTATAATTATGGTATGCCTACTAATACAAAAGCACGTTGTGAGCTGTAAAGTATTGTTCATACAAAATATATTGGATACTCTCGGTTTGTACCAAACAATTCAACACAAAGAGCGACCAACAATAAATTCTGAATAATAATCGTCAACCATTTTTCATTGTTCATTTCAGCTTTGGAGTATTTAATAGTTACTTCATGCTCACATTTATACGTATACAGTTGAACATACACTAAACGACCATTTATTCATTGAATATATATACGTCTCTTAAAAAGCAGATAGTTGCTTAATGCAGTGCAAAAGTAATGCAGTAGGCTCATTTAGGAGCTTTGTGTATTACGTTTGACCTGCATTAAGCTGCCACTTGCATTACGGGCACATAGTTAGACCTCTTTTTGACAGTCGCTTAAGACAGGTAGTACTGTATAATCGTATTTCCTAGTCTTCCTATGCATTCCCAAGTTGGTGGTATTTTCCAATATATCCCGTTAAGTGGGGAACTTTATCTGAAAGCTTATGTCAGAATATATTGCTAACTTCGTGTTCTGGGACTTCGCGTTGATGGAGACAACTTTTCATGTTAGAGATACGCGTCTACCAAGAGAGATGGCTTCCAGCACTCATATATAGTAGATAGGACGTCTGAGGTTTGAATTAGATAATGTAATGTATAGTACGCTGCAACCATCATCAGAGTCGTCGTCGTCGTCGCCATCGTCATCACATCATGACATCATTTATAGGCTTTTACCCCCTCTAGTCATTTAACCCATTCCCTCATATTGACGACTTTTGACGACTCTGTAAAAGTCACTTTATGAAACCATTGTGATAACTAGAGCATTTGCTTCTATAGGAGCAAATACTCTATTTATCACAATGGTTTCAAACTACAAAATTCTAAAAAAAATCCTTTTCTCTAGTTAATGCTCCTTTTCAGTAAAAAGGTAAAAGGTAAAGGTGAGGTTTATAGTCTGGAACTACATACAATGTACATATTCTCCCGACTTCACAATTTACCCCCTGATCATTGGGTTATAAGTCGGCCATTAACACTCGGCGCCTAAGGCAGCCATGGCACATTGACTTATTTCCCTCACAAGTACCCATTTATACACCTGGGTAGAGAGGAGCAAACATGGGAGGCATTTTTTGCTCAGAAGAATTCTGATAGTCCGATGGCAGGATTCGAACCGGGGGCCCTTCGATCCCAAGTCTAACGTCCTACCACAGGACCACCACTCCCACTTCAGTAGATTTATTCAAAAAGGTTGTATCTAAAAATAGCCTATGAGGTAATGGGTTAAAGATAGACGATATATACATTTGTATATACGATAGAACCTGTCTTATGCGACCATCAAAAAGGGATCTAATTAAGGGTCTGTAAGGCAGGTGGTAGCTTAATGCAGGTCAAAGGTCATGCATAAAGTTCCTAAAGCAACCACAGTATAACCTCTCTTAACCGGCCGTTATATTTAGTATGAATATCGGTCTTGGAGACAGGTGGCAGCTTAATGCAGGGTGAAAGTCATGCAGAAAGCTCCTAGAGGAGCTTTCTGCATGACATTCACCCTGCATTAAGCAGCCACCTGCCTAAAAGTGTCTAAATTCTTATCTATTAGAATTCCGGTTAAGCGAGGTTTTACTGCAGCTGCTTTTTAATACTCCTATGTTCAATAAATGAATGGCTGCTTAAGACAGGCTCGACTGTTATCGCATGTACAATGGCTGACAATGGTTGTTGGCCTACATATACATCGAATGATTATTTCCGGTATGCAAATTTTAATCTGACGACAGATTTCCGTAGCAAACCATTTTCCTAATAGTTTCGACACAAACAACCATTTACTAATCGTGCTGTTTAGTGTTAACTGTTAAGGTACATAGATTCCGATTCTGAAGTCAGTTTGAAACGCAAAGATTTGCGGAAATTTGCGCAGCATACATCTATAAGACATTAAAACATCCGTTTCAAATACTTAGGTACTTTTCTTTCTTTGTAGACAATTTGGTTTTAATCCGCTTATATTATTGTTTGAAGTTTTGAACACATCCCTTCCCATGAAAATTGTATCTCATGGCAAATCATCGTAATCATCCCAAAATGATACACCTTGAGAGGAAACGTTCTCATAATTTGTTTTGTATGTGTACAAACTTAGAAAATCTATTATCATTTGACACTACTTGTATCGAAGTTAATATAACAAGTTGGTATTTTTATACTGTACGCGTGTATAACACGCAAATGACATAAGACAGTCGGCATCGTTGGCAGCTGTCATTGAAATATAAATTAGAAGAAGAGCCTGTTTTTCTTGTTTTCTTGTGTTTTGTTTTTATAAAAAGAATATTACATTCCTGTAAGGCTCGTTTCATATAATTTTGGTACAAGTCAATTTAAATACGCTCGTAAACACCCGTGTTATATTATGTATTTAGTGTATTATCTACATTTGAATACATGTTTTGTTTCTCGACAAAACATGAAACTTTACTTAAAGGTCCATGTCCGTAAATTGTCTGGCATGTGAAGTACTTGTGGTGGAGACCATATCTACGTAATTTGATTTACCTACAACTTTGCCCAGACAAGTGTCTTAAAAGTTATATATTAGAGAACACATTTCATCCATTTTCAAATAAGGAAACATCCCATGAAAATATAAGTTGGGACTGAAGTCCCATACGTAACAAACACTTACGGCTGACCATTTGTGATGTCAATACTTCTGAAGTTCATGTTCAAATGTTTCAACATTTCCTCTTCATAAATTCACTATTTCATGATTTTTCTGTCAACATTTGTCTATTTGTCTGTCCGTCTCTTTCTGTCTGTCTGTCTATATATCTAATTATATATGATAGTTAGTGTCTCACAGAGCCACAGATAAATGTGCGTACTCAAATACTAAACTCGTCATTATTCCGACAAACCCTATACTGTGACCATTCTTTAGAATCGTCTCTTCGAGACGATTCTAAAGAGTGGTAACAGCATAGGGTTTGATGGAGAAATAAGGAAGTTATCCTTGAAAATGTTTTAATTGACGCTGGGGCTCTATCTGTCTATACACAATGTGACCATTACGACATTACCCGGCGTCTCATTAGGATCCAAGCTATGAAACGATTGTTTGTTTGAAGAAAAGGTCAATACATACATACATACATACATACATACATACATACATACATACAGATCATACCCCGATCAGACGTCTCCGACAGGAGAGACTGTTCTGGGTCTACTATGTTTGCCAATGCGTACAGTTACGTATATATGGACCAACGGGTTAACGGTTTCTACGTAGGCATTCCAAAAATAAATATTTCACTTAAGAAAACCAGACGAGATAACGAGGATTTTGTAGACATCCATCAGCATTCTATTACTTCAAAATTCTGGACAGACCTTCATCAGAGGATCCTCCCTGATCTGAATCTTTGCTGCTTGCAAATACACTAGAACATGTTCTAAGCGGCCATTCATTTATTGAACTTAAGAGACTTAAAAACAGGTAGTTGCCTAATGCACTACAAAATAAATACAAAAAATATATAGGAGCTTTCTGCATTACTTTTGACCTGCATTGACTCATTTTCTCCAATACTATTTTTAGATTCAACCTCTTTAAATAAGTCTACCGAAAAGGAGCATTTACTAGAACAATTGAAATGATTTTTGAAATGTGTAGCTTTGAAACCATTGTGATAAATAGAGCATTTGCTCCAATGGAGCAAATGCTCTATTTGTCACAATGGTTTCAAAAATGACTTCTACAGAAACGTCAAAATGCGTAGAAGAGAATAAATTATTAAGCTACCACCTGCCTTACGGACCTCTTCTTGGAGGACGCTTCAGATAGTTGCTGGTGCCGTTTAATGGATGTCATGAACTGCATTAAGCTGGTGATAGCCGATGGTGTAAACATGGAAGAGGTTTCGGCTTATCTCAAAGGTCACATACACCGCTTAAAGGTTCAGAACCACATCTGTCATATTTCTTGGCTCTTGTCAGATGGGTTAATATTTCTTAATGACAATAACACTTCCCAATGACATTTAAGCCGATCGAGATAGGAAGAGAGTGTTACATATTTCTGTTATTATATTATTGATGACGGGAGCCATTGGTCTCCAGATGAATTCTCGCCCGTTCAGTAAGAATACATATTGTGTATACAGTAGAACATGTCTTTAGCGGCCATTTATTTATCGAACATATTCTTTACTTCACAACAGCAGGTGTTAAGTGTTTGTGTGGCGGCCGTAAAAAGTCGCCCCGTATTTCATTCTCAGTGTTGTTATATTTTCTGGTCCTTCGGGATCATTAGTTTTTATGTAATTGATTTTGAAAATTGAATATTGCTTAAGCCGGAGCTATGGGGCGGGGGTAGTGTTGCACCTTTAATTACTTCGCATGAACAGACTCAATAAAATCGAGTTTGTAATTTTCTCTTTTCGCAATGCTACTTCTGCTTTAGAAGTATCATCCATTTTCAGACTATAATTAATCCTTTCCCTCGACTACTTTTAGACCCAACCTCTTTGACTAAATCTACTGAAAGGACCACTTGATAGAGAAAAAAATGTTTATATTTATATAGTTTTGAAACCAATTCGGAAATGAGAGGATTTGCTTCTGTTTATCCGTTGTGCAAATGGTTGTCCCTACAATAAACACATATGTTCAATAGCAGCATAGAACATGGTATTTGGTGTGTTCAATCACTCTTATGAAGATTGTCAGTTTATCGAAAAATGCCCCTGTGGTACAAACTAAACCGTTTTAATCAATACTTATAATATTTGTTCTACAACAAAATATTATCGGCCTATGTTGAACAGTTAGCCCTTTCCCTCATATAAACGTGTTTTCACGCATTTGCAAACAGAGTAGACCCAGATCAGATGGCTCCTAGAGGAGCCGTCTGATCAGGGTCTGCTCTGTTTGCTAATAGATATAGATAGATATGTTTCTTTACTTTCTAAAATGTCTACAATGTTCCACCTTAATTATTTTTTTATACCTATTTTGTTAATGAATATTCAGTAGGTATTGAAATTTGGCCTAAATACAGAACAAGGAAAGGGTTAACGAAACTTGAACACAACCCGAATAATACTAATACAATGCCGAATAACACCGGCTCTTCGATATCAAACACAGGCCAATCTGTGCATAAAAAACTATATATAGAGCGTATGCCTTCGTAAAACTATATATGGAGAGTATGCACTCTCAAAACTATACACAGAGAGTATGCTATCAGAAAACCGTAAATTAACCCTTTCGTTGCCAATGCCGGATCTGTGATTACATATGCAAACAGTTTGGATCCAGATGAGACGCCGAGTAACCCGGCGTCTCATCAGGATCCAAACTGTTTGTTACTGTTACTATGTGTTTGAAACAAAAAGAAGAAATTCAAAAGAATGAAAATTTGTAGCACACGACAAAGTTAGCAGACGACAGAGTTTGGCAGCGAAAGGGCTAAGAGCATGCTCTGTAAGAAAACTATATATGGAGAGTATGCACTCTCAAAACTATACATAGAGAGTATGCTATCAGAACACCGTAAATTAAGAGCATGTTCTGTAAGAAAACTATATATATATATGGAGAGCATGCTCTGTAAGAAACTATATATAGAGAGCATGCTCTGTAAGAAACTATATATGGAGAGCATGCTCTGTAAGAAAACTATGTATGGTGAGCATGCTCTGTAAGAAACTATATATGGAGAGCATGCTCTGTAAGAAACTATATATGGAGAGCATGCTCTGTAAGAAACTATATATGGAGAGCATGCTCTGTAAGAAACTATATATGGAGAGCATGCTCTGTAAGAAACTATATACGGAGAGCATGCTCTGTAAGAAACTCTATATGGAGAGCATGCTCTGTAAGAAACTATACATGGAGAGCATGCTCTGTAAGAAACTATATATGGAGAGCATGCTCTGTAAGAAACTATATATGGAGAGAATGCTCTGTAAGAAAACTATATATGGAGAGCATGCTCTGTAAGAAACTATATACGGAGAGCATGCTCTGTAAGAAACTATATATGGAGAGAATGCTCTGTAAGAAACTATATATGGAGAGCATGCTCTGTAAGAAACTATATATGGAGAGCATGCTCTGTAAGAAACTATATATGGAGAGTATGCTTTGTAAGAAACTATATACGGAGAGCATGCTCTGTAAGAAACTATATATGGAGAGAATGCTCTGTAAAAAACTATATATGGAGAGCATGCTCTGTAAGAAAACTATATATGGTGAGCATGTTCTGTAAGAAACTCTATATGGAGAGAATGCTCTGTACGAAAACTATATATGGAGAGCATGCTCTGTAAGAAACTCTATATGGAGAGAATGCTCTCTAAGAAAATATATATGGAGAGCATGCTCTGTAAGAAACTATATATGGAGAGCATGCCCTGTAAGAAACTATATATGAAGAGCATGCTCTGTAAGAAAACTATATATGGAGAGCATGCTCTGTAAGAAACTATATATGGAGAGCATGCTCTGTAAGAAACTATACATGGAGAGCATGCTCTGTAAGAAACTATATATGGAGAGCATGCTCTGTAAGAAATTCTATATGGAGAGCATGCTCTGTAAGAAAACTATATATGGAGAGCATGCTCTGTAAGAAACTATATATGGAGAGCATGCTCTTTAAGAAACTCTATATGGAGAGAATGCTCTGTAAGAAACTATATATGGAGAGAATGCTCTGTAAGAAACTATATATGGAGAGCATGCTCTGTAAGAAAACTATATATGGAGAGCATGCTCTGTAAGAAATTCTATATGGAGAGCATGCTCTGTAAGAAATTCTATATGGAGAGCATGCTCTGTAAGAAACTATATATGGAGAGCATGCTCTGTAAGAAACTATATATGGAGAGAATGCTCTGTAAGAAGTTATATATGGAGAGCATGCTCTGTAAGAAACTATATATGGAGAGCATGCTCTTTAAGAAATTCTATATGGAGAGCATGCTCTGTAAGAAATTCTATATGGAGAGCATGCTCTGTAAGAAACTATATATGGAGAACATGCTCTGTAAGAAACTATATATGGAGAGCATGCTCTGTAAGAAACTATATATGGAGAGCATGCTCTTTAAGAAATTCTATATGGAGAGCATGCTCTGTAAGAAATTCTATATGGAGAGCATGCTCTGTAAGAAACTATATATGGAGAGCATGCTCTGTAAGAAACTATACATGGAGAGAATGCTCTGTTAGAAACTATATATGGAGAGAATGCTCTGTAAAAAAACTATGTATGGTGAGCATGCTCTGTAAGAAACTATATATGGAGAGCATGCTCTGTAAGAAACTATATATGGAGAGCATGCTCTGTAAGAAACTATATATGGAGAGCATGCTCTGTAAGAAACTATATACGGAGAGCATGCTCTGTAAGAAACTATATATGGAGAGCATGCTCTGTAAGAAACTATATATGGAGAGAATGCTCTGTAAGAAACTATATATGGAGAGCATGCTCTGTAAGAAACTATACATGGAGAGCATGCTCTGTAAGAAACCACAGGGGTCTGGACCGCTTCATGGGGGTCTATATGTACTATATAATAACAAGGGTTCCAACTAGCAGAATGGATATCCGTGTACCACGAGTACAAATATGACTGTAACTCTTACAATTTAAATGATAATTTCGTAATTCTTTGGGCTATTGAAAGCCAATATATTTTTCTATCAAATAAATATAATTTTATAACGGTAACTTATGAACAAGTATCAATCCAACAATGATTTTCTCATAATTTCACGTGTTTTTAGGGTCATTGACAAACGTTCGTTCACTCCGGTTTCACTATATCACAGCAATAACCTGGCAATTTGCAGTTCAAAAAATGGCGTGAGTCAATAAAAGGAATAAATTTTAACTCCCACCTCCAATTATTTAGTCCCAAGCATCAAAAGAATGATGTAAACCTAGCGAGTTTTGTCAGTTTGCTTCAAATCGTCGAGGAAGGAGCCATTGTAAGTGATGTCACGGATTTTCCAACTTTTCCTTCGCTCGTCCAATGAAATGACTCCATTCAAATTTGTTGCAAAATGCCAGCATCCGAAATAGAAACATAACGACAGACGGAAAGGCCGCTGTTGCTAGTTGCTTATTTATTAAGAGGACAAAACAAATGGGTATTGATGATATAATTGGGTTGTTTTATTGAACCACGCCATCTTTTGAACTGAAAATCGCCAGGTTATGGCTGTGATATAGTGAAACTGGGGTGAACGAACGTTTGTCAATGACCCAGAAAACACGTGAAATTTTCAGAAAATCGTCGTTGGATTGATAATTGCGCGTAAGTTACCGTGAGAAGATTATATTTATGTCATAGTAAAATATATTGGCTTTCAATAGCCGAAAGAATTACAAAATTATCATTGAAATTGCAAGAGTAACATTCATATTTGTACTTGTGGTACACGGATGTCCGTTCTGCTAGTTGGAACCCTTGTATTATATAGTACATATAGACCCCCATGAAGCGGTCCAGACCCCTGTGTAAGAAACTATATATGGAGAGCATGCTCTGTAAGAAACTATATATGGAGAGCATGCTCTGTAAGAAACTATATATGGAGAGAATGCTCTGTAAGAAACTATATATGGAGAGAATGCTCTGTAAGAAAACTATATACGGAGAGCATGCTCTGTAAGAAACTATATACGGAGAGCATGCTCTGTAAGAAAACTATATATGGAGAGCATGCTCTGTAAGAAACTATATATGGAGAGAATGCTCTGTAAAAAACTATATATGGAGAGCATGCTCTGTAAGAAACTATATATGGAGAGAATGCTCTGTAAGAAACTATATATGGAGAGCATGCTCTGTAAGAAAACTATATATGGAGAGCATGCTCTGTAAGAAACTATATATGGAGAGAATGCTCTGTAAGAAAACTATATATGGAGAGCATGCTCTGTAAGAAAACTATATATGGAGAGCATGCTCTGTAAGAAACTATATATGGAGAGCATGCTTTGTAAGAAGTTATATATGGAGAGCATGCTCTGTAAGAAACTATATATGGAGAGAATGCTCTGTTAGAAACTATATACGGAGAGCATGCTCTGTAAGAAACTATATACGGAGAGCATGCTCTGTAAGAAACTATATATGGAGAGAATGCTCTGTTAGAAACTATATACGGAGAGCATGCTCCGTAAGAAACTATATACGGAGAGCATGCTCTGTAAGAAACTATATATGGAGAGAATGCTCTGTAAGAAAACTATATATGGAGAGCATGCTCTGTTAGAAACTATATACGGAGAGCATGCTCTGTAAGAAACTATATATGGAGAGAATGCTCTGTAAGAAACTATATACGGAGAGCATGCTCTGTAAGAAACTATATACGGAGAGCATGCTCTGTAAGAAACTATACATGGAGAGAATGCTCTGTTAGAAACTATATACGGAGAGCATGCTCTGTAAGAAACTATATATGGAGAGAATGCTCTGTAAGAAAACTATATATGGAGAGCATGCTCTGTTAGAAACTATATATGGAGAGAATGCTCTGTAAGAAACTCTATATGGAGAGCATGCTCTGTAAGAAACTATATATGGAGAGAATGCTCTGTTAGAAACTATATACGGAGAGCATGCTTTGTAAGAAGTTATATATGGAGAGCATGCTCTGTAAGAAACTATATATGGAGAGAATGCTCTGTTAGAAACTATATACGGAGAGCATGCTCTGTAAGAAACTATATACGGAGAGCATGCTCTGTAAGAAACTATATATGGAGAGAATGCTCTCTAAGAAAACTATATATGGAGAGCATGCTCTGTTAGAAACTATATATGGAGAGCATGCTCTGTTAGAAACTATATACGGAGAGCATGCTCTGTAAGAAACTATATACGGAGAGCATGCTCTGTAAGAAACTATACATGGAGAGAATGCTCTGTTAGAAACTATATACGGAGAGTATGCTCTGTAAGAAACTATATATGGAGAGCATGCTCTGTAAGAAACTATATATGGAGAGCATGCTCTGTAAGAAACTATATATGGAGAGAATGCTCTGTAAGAAAACTATATATGGAGAGAATGCTTTGTAAGAAACTATATATGGAGAGAATGCTCTGTAAGAAAACTCTATATGGAGAGCATGCTCTGTAAGAAACTCTATATGGAGAGCATGCTTTGTAAGAAGTTATATATGGAGAGCATGCTCTGTAAGAAACTATATATGGAGAGAATGCTCTGTTAGAAACTATATATGGAGAGCATGCTCTGTAAGAAACTATACATGGAGAGAATGCTCTGTTAGAAACTATATACGGAGAGCATGCTTTGTAAGAGACTATATATGGTGAGCATGCTCTGTAAGAAACTATACATGGAGAGAATGCTCTGTTAGAAACTATATACGGAGAGCATGCTTTGTAAGAAGTTATATATGGAGAGCATGCTCTGTAAGAAACTATATATGGAGAGCATGCTCTGTAAGAAACTATATATGGTGAGCATGCTCTGTAAGAAACTATACATGGAGAGAATGCTCTGTTAGAAACTATATACGGAGAGCATGCTTTGTAAGAAGTTATATATGGAGAGCATGCTCTGTAAGAAACTATACATGGAGAGCATGCTCTGTAAGAAAACTGTGTATGGTGAGCATGCTCTGTAAGAAACTATATACATGTATGTATATGTTCAGAAATTGGATATTGTGGCCACTGATTTCCTTGATTTCTGTCTCTTCAGAAGTCGACAGTTTCCAGGGATTTAGCAGTATTCAAACATTGTTAACCCAGTACCTCATGGACTATTTTTAGATCCATCCTCTTTGAATAAAACTACCGAAAAGGAGCATTGTCTAGAGGAGAGGAACATTTTAGAGTTTTGTAGTTCTGAAACCATAGAGCAAATGCTCTATTTATCACAATGGTTTCATGAAGTGACTATTACAGAGACGTAGAAAGGCGTATTTATGGAGGAAAGGGTTAATATTAACTTAATATATATATTGACTGTTTGATAGACGTTATGCATTATTCTAATACTTTGAATATGTGTACACCATTTGGAGTCGATTGATTGTTAAAATATTGACACAGTATCACTTTAAGTGATTTTTATCGTTTGTAGAGTGTGACATAAAACGCGAAACTAATCGGGGCTTTTTTATAATTCATTAAACCGCGTGCTTGTTACAAACTTTTTTGACAGAATTTAGGCCTTAATTTAAGATAGCGCTTCGATCAAAATCTCCACCGCTCCTTGTCGAAGGATTAATGAGACAAAATTACAGACTGCATGAGGCGTGAATAATTGTAACTGTTTGAGATTTTGAAAGCCTTTAATCAAGACTGTATTAACGTTTTATACCCGTAGGGAACGCAAGACAATTTTGTTTTCCATGGTTTATTCTCTTGTAATTTCTTATACAAATACAAATTTACTCTCTTGTATGTTCTCATGAGCATCGTAGAATCCGGAATGTACTGACCCTTATGCTGCCAAACTTGGTTGAATTTGCAAACAGATTGGATCCAGATGAGACACCGAGTAACTCGACGTCTCATCGGGATACGGGCAGAACAAATGCATAAATGCATTACGAAAACGCGGGTAGGTGAAATATACACAGAGCAACAGATATTCGTACTCGCCTTTCTTCACCAAACGCTATGCTGTGATCACTCTTTAGAATCGTCTTTTCAAGACGATTCTAAAGAGTGGTTACAACATAGGGTTTAGTGGAGAAATTAAGAAGTTATTCTTGAAAATGTTTTAATTTACTCATCTTATCTGGACCTCTGATACGGCATATCATCGTTTTAACAGTTTCGGCAGCGTACGTTGTTGTTATTGTATACAGTGCTCCCTCCCTACAACGACCCTCTCAATAACGATTCCCTCCTTACAACAACGCATGTCACTGTTTCCGAAACAACAAGGTCCCAGAAACAACTTTTTTCCATCGTATTTTCTTTATGCCTCCATCAAACCCTATGTTGTGACCACTCTTTAGAATCGTCACTTTGTGACGATTCTAAAGAGTGGTCACAACATAGGGTTTGATAGAGGGATAACGGTTTTAGTTCTCGAAATACACCTTATCTGGGGATCTGCAAACAAGCTAATTATGTTTGATTTTCCCTCCCTATAACAACTCCCTCTGAACAACACATACACTCTTCGAATCCCAAAGGGTGTCGTTGTAGAGAGGGAACACTGTATTTCCTAGTTAATCTAGACTGTGAATACTAATGTCCGCCCATCATATATGGCTTTAGTACTGTTGATTGGTCGACCTAATGTCACGATATTGTCACTAGTGTAGATTACAATCACTCTGGGGCCCTATGCTTGTCAAAAATAGATAAAAACAACCAATAATCCCAGACAATCTCCTCGAGATGTCCTTGATGTCTGTAAGTATAATGGCGACCCTTATACAATACAATATGTCTTAACCCTTTACTCTATGAATACGCCTTTTTACGCCTTTGCAAACAGAGTAGACCCAAATCAATGCCTGCTCTGTTTGCTTATGAAGCAATATAGATGTGATTCTACAGTTTCTGTCAGTACCAAAAGTTCCCGTGTCCATATGCTATTATAAAAAAATTATCTAATTAATATTCATGACGTCAATATTACTTACGTGAATATTCATGGAGGAAAGGGTTAATTGGCTATCAACATTTGATCAAAAGTAATGCAGAAAGCATGTAAATATCAGTTGGTATTACAGTAATTCGGGTTCGGGAAGTGTAACATGTTTTCATAGGATGCATGAATTAGAAGCCAATATCCTGCTGGAGTATTTGAGATGCAGAGTTTAATCGCCATTGTCCGTTAAGACGTCTCTTTCTGTTTACGCCTGATTGCACTCTCACCAATAGCTGTGTAGACGTCTTTTAAACCTTCCCTTGTTGCATATTCATATTACAAATAATATAATCACAATAGTCAACGCCCGTTGATTACAATTGTCAGCGATCTTTTAGACTGCGCATGGTTACAATAGTGCTCTCATGGTTAGCTATGGGTTCACGTTTCATCTTGATCTACATACAATAACAGATTCCTATAATGTTTTTCACAAAACACTGCTTTTATCCAAGTTAGTATAACAAATTCGTATTAACCCTTCTCTTGCTGATTTTTAGAATCTTCTTTAACCATGCCCTGTTGTATAATTACATAATATATCTTCACTGTGTACAAGTTTTTCGCTGTGCAATCACTGCTGTGGAGTGCACTGGTTGCACAATCAACTTGTAAATAGTGCAGACCCTGATGAGACAGCTCCTGCAGGAGCTGTCTCATCTGGGTCTTCACTATTTACAGGTAGGTATATTGACGTGAATAGCAAGCGAAGGGTTAAGTTTTGTTATATGGTACACGTGTAATATAAGAAGCAAATGACGAAAGGAAGTCGATCCGGTTGACAGCTACAGTTGAAATATTACATGTAACAAGAAAAAACGCATGTTGTTTGTTTTTATTAATAGTTTTTTATTTTGTTTTCGATAAAAAAAAATTGTGTCACGTGATAAAAAGTTCATTTACTATTGGTCTTCACCAAACGCATTGACGGATATAAGTATAATAAAGGACAAACCTTGTGTCATATTGGATTGGTCAACTTGTTCATTAAAAATCAATAGTAAATGAACACTCATGTAATAAACTCTGTATAGCAAAAAAGCAACTGAATATACAGTGAAACCTCTCTTTAACGGTCACTAAATTACATCAAGTATTTAGTTCTAAAGGCAGGGGGCTGCTTAAAGCAATGTGAAAGTAAAACAGAACGCTCCTATAGGAGTGTTCTGTTTTACTTTCGCCTTGCTTTAAGCAGCCACCTACCCTAAATACCAACTAATTAACACATTTTAGTGGCCGTTATAGAGAAGTTTTACTGTAGTTCATGCTATACAATACGAAGTCAACAAAGCATCGGCAAAAACGGACATACCGCATTTTGCTCTGCTTTCTTTTTGAAGTGTTTGCCGCTTTGTACTAAACATAACTAACCAATAAGACCAAATGTAATCAACAATTAGAAAGTGAAACCAGAGCTCCGGATAAGATGCGTAAATATAAATATTTTCATCAAAGCTCCTTTATTTCCCCACCAAACCCTATTTTGTGCCAACTCTTTAGAATCGTCTCTTCGAGAGACGATTCTAAAGCGTGGTCACAGTACGGTGTTTCGTGGAGAAATGGCGATTTTAGTATTTTGGCACGCATCTTTATCTGTAGCTCTAGCAACATGTAACCTGTTACCGATGGATCCACAATAAAATTATTACTTCTACAAACAAGTTTGGATCCAGATGTACTCGTCGTCTCATATAGATCCTATTTATTTGACACTTTTATTGCATTTGTAGACAAACTGATTATAGCTTGAACTTTGAAAATGTATTGGAAAACCCTTTACCTGTTCAATTTGCATGTAAGAAACAGTGGCATCATGGATATTTATTAACTATATTTTATATGTAAAGCTCTCAAGGGGGTATTTTGCTGTGACAAAAACTAGAATCATATCTACGTCATGTCAAAAGCAAACAGGGCAGACCCTGATCAGACGGCTGCAACAGTATACTTAGTTTGCAAATGTGTGAAAATGCGTTTATAACGAAGGATATGGTTAAACGGTTGTGTAACACAGAGCTCCAGATCAGATGCGTAAATTGACACATTTCCATGTAGAACTTCTTTATTTCTCCACCAACCCCTATGTTGTGACCACTCTTTAGAATCGTCTCGAAGAGACGATTCTAAAGAGTGGTCACAACATAGGGTTTGGTGGAGAAATGACGATTTTATTATTTGAGTACGCACCGTGATAAAAATTTAAACAGTAATTAACCCAGCAGTCTAAAGGATAATAATGTGCTACAAGTGATGGTTAATTCAACCGTAATTCCACCAATCCTTGTTTGCATGTCTTCCATCCTTTTTATCGCACAGTCTATGACTGTCGTAAAGAACAATTGCTGGGAAGAATAACAGTGTTCTGGTGGTTAACGCAATTAATTAGCTCACTTAACTCGGTAAGAAGTAATTTCCGCGTGATTTAATGAATAAATGGTATTACAAGGTTTTCTGGTGTACTTCTAACCCAATTATCTGTCCTTTCTTCCTTGTCGGGTTCGTAAGTTATGGCGTTGAATCTTGCCTTTTGGTTTTTATGGGATTTAGTTTTTGGTTTAGCTCTTTCGGCGCCAGTGTCGCCTGTTGGCACCATTGAAAACAGTGCAGTCCCAGGTCAGATGCCGCCTTTTCAAGGCGGCATCTGACCCGGTACTTCACCGTTTTTTGTATTATTTTAGTTTAGCCCAAGCATACAGGTTTTTAAAAAACAAATGTGTTACTAATATATCTTTATTATCTAGTTTAGAATTATATTTAATATGAAATTATAATTGCAGACGACACTTTTAAATTTGGCGCCCAAAGAGTTAATGGCGCAGTTATTGTATCGGTGTTGAGAATGCAACGAACAGATCATTTATGTTCTACATCCATTGACGCTATGCAACCTTTTTATTGTCGCATTCCCCTAAACGCTGTTGGTGTGGAACAGGCAATGAACAGTCTATGAAGGTCGTATGCGAGTGCGCATTTTATTTGCGCTTCTGGTAGTGCTGTGTACTTCCAGGCGTCATTTTCAAATGTCCTACATGGCGGTTATTCTTTTTCCATTGTTATTTGAATACATCTATTGAACAAAACTATTAACTAGAAACAAAGTTTTTTAGTATTGTATAGTTTTGAATCACAATGGTTTCATGGAGGGGCCGGGTGTGGGTCTCATGTAATGCTTTGTTGTGGGTGAGATTAACTGAAATTATTTACCTAAAAGAACAGAACAGAAAAGAACTTTATTACATCTCAGGCACCATCCCCATCATTATCCATTATCAAGTGAATTAGGCATTGTGATACTGAAATACAGTTTACGTTCAATATCTTGAGAACTACAATGGATCATGCATCTGACTTCGAAATAACAGAAGTTCGAGTCATTCGCTTTCTAATCCAAACAATTTCTCAGGTGCACAGCTTAATGCAGGTCTTAAAGTAATGCTGAAAGCTCCTGTAACAGCTTTCAGCATTACTTTCGACCTGCATTTAGCTGTCAAATGTGTTTCTAGATATGAGTAATGATGCATTTTAGAATAATTCTGTATTGTACATTTTGGAAGGACGGAATATTTTACTTCGAGTTATCCTGAGTTCGAGTTATCCGAGATGTTTGTGTCCTATTGGATATTAAATTCTTTAAATGGCATTCGTGCGTTTGATGCGTATACCATCAACGCCATGTTATGAGATAATTCGAATATTAGCCATTTCCCTCATGTTAACGCATTTCCATGCATTTGCAAACAGAGTAGACCCAGATAAAACGGCTCCTATAGGAGCTATGTTTGCTTTCTACGTGATATAGATCTGATTCTACAGTTTTTGTCAAAGCATAAACCCTCCTGAAAAGTAGAACTTCAGCATATAGATATTCATGATGTCATTATTTCTTACAATATTATTGAGCAGGGAAAGGTTTAACTTCTTATCCAAAATATCAGATATATTTGTATAAGTGTTCGATGTAAAGCCATACAACAGATAGACAAAATAACCCAGTACTGCATAGTATCCCCGTTAAGTCACATAACAAAACAGTGAAGTGCCAGATCAAAGGACCACTGAAGAAGCCTTCTTATCAGTGTATACACTAGATTCACCCTAAAACAAAGGATCATATCTTTTATCAATTATATTCATGTACTAGGTTAGTTGTTTAAGAGTACATAATTCACGAGAGCATGAGTTCTGCATTTAATTCGATTAGGTAATACAATATTTCTCCCGGGTTTATTATTGTGTAAGAGTCATTTTCAGGCTTCATAAAAAGAAATCATTCGATAATAGGAGATAGAATCATTCTCTGTGAACATTTATTGTTTTCGGAAAATATCAACACTAAACCACAGCACACACTAATCACTGTTAAACACACGAAACATCATTACATACACTAAACATTACTATAGACACGAAACACACTAATCACCATTACAAAAAATAGACATTACTACACTCACTAAACACCACTGAACACACAAACTATCGTTAGAAACACTACACAAACTTAATACCATTTCACACGCCAAGGCTCACGACACATACTAAGCACCACAACACATACTAAGCACCACAGCACACTAAGTACCACGACACAAACTAAGCACCACGAGACATACTAAGCACCACGACACACACTAAGCACCACGACACACACTAAGCACCACTACACACACTAAACACCACAACACATACTAAATACCACAACACACACTAAACACCACAACACACACTAAACACCACAACACACATTAGGCACCACTACATATACTAAATATCCATTAACACACCAGATATCACTACTCATCCAAAACATAAGCACACGTAATAAACACTAATACATTGGCTTAACATCACAATACATACTAAACACGACTATATACACTTAATACAACCAAGCATACTAAAATGACTATACACACACTATGCACCACTACAAATACTAAATATCCCTTTACGCACTAGATATCACTACACACCCAAAACACCAACACACATGATAACCACTAATACACTGGCTTAACACCACTTTTCATACTAAACACGACCACACATACTAAACACGACCATCGGCACTTAACACCGCCACACATACCAAACACCACCACACATGCTAAACACTACAACACATACCAAACACGACTATACACATTTAACATCACCTCACATATTAACCACGGCTATACATACTTAACCCCACCACACATACCAAACACAACTATACACACTTAACAACACCTAACACACTAATCACGACTATACATACTTAACACCACCACACATACCAAACACGACTATACACACTCAACCCACCACACATACTAAACACGACTATACATACTTAACATCACTTAATATACCAAACACGACTATATACACATAACACCACCACACTTACTATACACGACTATACACATTTAACACCACCACACATACCAAACACGACCATACACACTTAACACTACCACACATACCATACACGACTATACACACTTAACACCACCACACATACACATGTACTAAACACGATAATACACACTTAACACCACCACACATACCAAACACGACTATACACACTTAACACCAACATACATACACTAAACCCCGCTACTCACACTAAACAATACCACCACACACAGACTACCACCCCTTACATTGAACACCATCACCACACACTAAACATCACTACACACGCCAAACACCAACACACACTAAACATCAGAGCAACAGAGAGGTGTGTACTCAAACACTAAAATCCGAAAAGCGTCATTTCTCCACCAATCTTATATTGTGACCACTGTTTAGAATCGTCTCGAAGAGACGATTCTAAAGCGAGCCACAACATAGGGTTTGGTGGAGAAAAAAGATGTTTACGAGTTATTCTTACAAGTTATTCTTGAAAATATTTTAATTTTCGCATTTTATCTTGACTTCTGTAAACACCCATACCCAGTAAAACTTCTCAGTAACAACCGCTAAAGTATGTGTGACTTCAACCCAGTCACTCATAGGTTATTTTTAGATCCATTCTCCTTGAACAAATCTACCGAAAAGTAGTACCGTGCTCCCTCCCTACAACGACCCTCTCAATAACGATTCCCTCCTTACAACAACGCATGTCACTGTTTCCGAAACAACAAGGCTCCAGAAACAACTTTTTTCCATCGTATTTTCTTAATGCCGCCATCAAACCCTATGTTGTGACCACTCTTTAGAATCGTCACTTTGTGACGATTCTAAAGAGTGGTTACAACATAGGGTTTGATAGAGGCATAACGGTTTTTAGTTCTCGAAATACACCTTATCTCGGGATCTGCAAACAAGTTAATTATATTTGATTTCCCTCCCTATAACAACTCCCTCTGAACAACACATACAATCTTCGTATCCCAAAGGGTGTCGTTGTAGAGAGGGAGCACTGTATTTACTAGAGGAAAGGAAAATATTAGAATTGTTTAGTTTTGACACCATTTTTAAACCATTGAGATAAATAGAGCATTTGCTCCTATGGAGCAAATGCTCCATTTATCACAATGGTTTAACAAAGTCACATTTACAGAGACGTCAAAATGCGGCAATATTTGGGAATGGATTATGACAGGCGCGGGCTTAATGCAGGACGTCAGTTATATTTTGTTCATGTCAATGGTTGAAGCTACTTGAACAATTAACTTGTAACAAAAGTGGAATGACAAGAGGCAATTTAAGTATTTACTTCTACATCTTAATCTATCCATACGACACGATCGTCTTCGTTAAAATAGAATAATTAAGCGATGTTTCGGTATATAATTGAATTGTAATTAAAACACTGACCTGATTACACTCATGTGTGTTTATTTAGGGCTATATCCAAATGGTGATTTGATCAGATTCCCCCACTGTTCCTTGTTGAAGGATTAATGAGAGAAAATTACAGACAGAACCAGGCGTGAATAATTGCTACTGCTGGAGATTTTGAGAGCCTTTAATCAAGACAGTGTTGTAATTTTATTGCCTTTTCGAATAACGGATAATACAGTTTGTCATGACAGATTCTCACTCCCTCCTTAAAGCATGTTAGGCATAGCACGTGCGCGCGTGTATTTCATTAGACATGTCGCAGTTTTGCTTAAGTATTAACACTATATTCTATATAAAAAAATATAGTTGCAAACAGAGTAGACCCAGATCAAACTGCTCCCAAAGGAGCCGCCTGATCAGGGTCTGCTCTATTTGCTTATGAAATAATATATATTTGATTCTACAGTGTCTGGCAAGGTCAAACATTGATGTCTATATGTGCCATTATGAAAAAGGATTTAGTCAATATTCATGACGTCATTATTTCTTACATTAATATTCATGGAGTAAAGGATTAAACAACCATTATTCACGTAGAACATTAACGATGAACGCTTTACTCCATGACTATTCATGTATGAATACCGTTGAACTTCGATATCTCGAACTTCAAGAGACTATTAAAAATTCGAGATAAAAGAAGTTCGAGTTATCCGCTTTCTAATCTGAACACTTTCTTGAGTTCACAGCTTAATACAGGTCTAAAGTAATGCTGAAAGCTCCTACAGGAGCTTTCAGCATCACTTTAGACCTGTATTAAACTGTTATATGTGTTCCTAGATTTCAGTAGCGATATGTTTTAGAGCAATTCTGTATTATAAAGTTTTGAAAGGACTTAACTTTTTGTTCGAGTTATCCCGATGTTCGAGTTATCCGAGTTCGAGATATCGAAGTTTAACTGTACATATTTTATAATGGCACATGGGTACATGTTAGGCAATGGCAGATACTGTACACTCATATCTAAATATATGTGTGCCTATGGGAGCCGTATGATCAGGGTCTACTCTGTTTGCAAAGGCATACTAATGCGCATTTTTATTGGAAAGGGTTACATGCCATTCAGTGTATATTTTCATGTAAACATCTTTCATTTGTCTTAATTTATGTTTACTTTTTTCAATAGCAAACAAGTATCTTTATTGAAAGGGTTAGTGCAGCACTTAAGTATCATGATCACTCATATTCTAAGCATTTTTGTTTCACAATAGATGTAAACAAAACCAGTATGGATGTGCTTTATAATGGCGCCCTTTGATGTTTACACCAATGCTTTTCTTGTTAGTTATTGGGTTTGTCACTAACCTACTACGGAAATATAGGGGGTCTGTAAGATGAATAAGGGGCGAGGCGATAGCCGAGTCCCCCTATTTATCTTACAGACCCCCTATATTTCCGTAGTGGGTCAGTGACAACCCCAATAACTAATTTATTGCATCGACCACTTTTTATCATTTATTTTGACAAAGATATTGACATTTATAATTGTTATTAGAGCTATTACGGAAATGACGTTGGCGTTAAAATGACGTCTTTGTTAATATACAGAGTTGCGCGTCACAATTTAACTTAACCAAAAAACGGCCAGGCAAACAAAAAGTTTAATCAAAATGCGCCAATCCGTTATATTTAGTAAACATTTGTTAAAATAGGTAATCAAAATAGTCGTTGCTCGAAATAATGATTAAAAGGCGAACTATTTTGAATGGCAGCCATTTTGTTGTAGTATGTCAATAGTGGGTCAGTTACTGACCCTCTATGTAAATATAGAGGATCACCACGTGACTGCTCTTATCCAATGAAAAGGCCAGAAACTTGTGAGAAGTGAAATAAATCAGGGTAATGGGTTCTCAACCAGGTGCGGATCCAGGATTTCAGACTAGGGGGGGGGGGGGCGTAGAATTTGTTTTGGAAAGGTGGGGGGTTAGATTTTTATGTTTGATGTGTGTTTGTAATACATGTTGAAAAGAGCTTAATTGGGTGAGGGAAATAAAACACTCCTACTGAATCATTGTTTTATTGATTTTTAGTATATACAACGACCACTAGATTACATCAATTATTTTGTGTTAAAGGCAGGTGGTCGCTTAAAGCAAGGTGAAAGTAAAACAGTACGCTCCTATGGGAACGTTCTGTTTTACTTTCACCTTGCTTTAAGCAGCCACCTGCTCTAAATATCAACTAATTAACACACTTTAGTGGTCGTTATAGAGAGGTTTTACTGTATATAGATCTAAAATATTACTAAAAAATTGTTTTGGCAATTTTAGGGGGCGTATGCCGGCGCCGCCCCCTCCCCCTCCCCCTCTAAGTCCGCGCCTGTCTGTTGTAGCTGCGTTTGAATACAGTTACAAACATAATCTTCTCAAATAGCACTCTTCTTTTATTCTATAATTTTGATTCAACTTTTTTTTACAACGTCATCACGAATTCCCATACGAGTACATGTAAAGTAAATGAAGTAAAAATAGAATCGCGTATAGGTATTGTTTGGAGTTTGTTGTTCGAAAGAAAACGATAAATATTAAATATATTCAACATATTAATAAATATGTTAACTTCAATATGTACACGTAGGCCTAGTATGACTATACAGAAGAGTTCCGCTAAAGGGAACACATAATGTATTAACCCTTTCGGTGCCAAATTTCTAATTGTCGTCTGCAATCCAATTTTGTTAAATCATTCTGTAAGATAAGGAAATTATATAAATAAATGCAAATTTCAAAAGAATAAAGCACATATATAGAAAAAGAGTTTAAGACAAAAAGTGAAGTCCCTGGTCTGGGGCTGCACTATTTGTTGTGGTGCATTTTTGCGACATCGGCGGTGAAAGCGTTGATATAGGAGACTATTAAGGCAGGTGGTTGCCTATTCCAAGGCAAAAATGTAACATATTTTGTTCCTATATCATTAAGAATTAAGCTACTACCTGTTTTCACCTTCCAAGATTGTATCGATTAAAAACAATACGCCACTCACTGAGGCTCGCGCGGTATTGTTTTAGTCAACTCGTTCAATAAAAAGAAGCGCTCATGTATCTCGTGCTAGAAATATTCCAATAGTCATTATTTCTAAATCCATTTAATCCGCTTCTTTTAATACCCTCGTTACGGTTTTCAATTATGCTTCAGTGTCGTTTATAGCTTCTCATGCTATGAAAAATGACGTCAGCGACAAATTCCAGTGCAGTCATTTTTATACGCCCGTTTGAAAAAACGTGACGTATTATGGAATGGCGCTGTCTGTGTGTTTGTCGGTCTGTCCGTCTGTCCGTCTGTAACATCTCTAACTCAAGTTCCGCTTGGTGGATCCTTCTCAAATTTTAACACAATGTTTATCTAGACATGCTACAGTAGCCTGCCAAGTCCCGGTTCGTTTATCCAAGGTCAAGGTCACACAATAGGACTTAGAATTTGCGTTAAGCAAACATGTTAACCGGTCTGTCTGTCTGTAACATCTCTAACTCAAGTTCCGCTTCGTGAATCCTTCCCAAATTTAACCACAATGTTTATCTAGACAGGGTCAAGGTCGCTTAATTGGACTTAGAATTTGCGTTTAGCATTTGCGTTAAGCAAAAATGTTAACCTCAATTTATGTGGAACAAGTCCACTTATTTACATAACACTTCGTGATAAAGCTTTGAAACTTGGAATACTTGTTATCCGTCACAACCTTCACCTGTAGGCAAGAGTAAATAACTCTGTCAAGAATTTTGACCGAATTATGCCCTTTTTAACTTAGAATTTTTGGTTAAGGCTTTGTTAAAGTCCATTTATTTACATAACCCTTTGAGATAAAGCTTGGAACACTTGTTAACCATCACAATCTTCACCTGTAGACAAGAGTACATAACTCTGTCAAGCATTTTGACAGAATTATTCCCCTTTTTAACTTAGAATTTTTGGTAAAGGTTTTGGTTAAAGTCCCCTTATTTACATAACCCTTTCAGATTAAGCTTTTAAACTTGGAACACTTGTTCACCATCACAAGCTTCACCTGTAGGCAAGAGTACATAACTCTGTCTAACCTTTGGACATAATTATAACGCTTTTAGCTTGGAATCTTTGGTTAAGGTTTTGGTTAAAGTCCACTTATTTACATAATCCTTTCAGATAAACCTTTTAAACTTGAAACATTTGTTCACCATCAGAAGCTTCATCTTCGTCTCAAACATTTAGACACAATTATGGCACTTTTTAATTTAGAATTTGTGGTTAAGGTTTTTTGTTAAAGTATGCCTATTGGTCGCAAAATTGGACTTAGAATTTGAATTTAGCAAATACGTTAACCCCAGTTTATATTGAACAAAACCTCGACGGGCGTATATTGTGCCCACTGGCACTCTTGATAAAAATGTAATCTGTTGACTTAATTGTTTGCGAAATTATTTACCGAGTGGCTCTCATCTGGATCCAAGCTCTTCGCAAATACCAAGACGCGTTCCCTCCTTGTATGTCAGACTTCAGAGCTACAGTTTAAAGGTGCATACTCAAATATTAAAATCGCATTTCGCCATCAAACCTTATACTGTGACCACTCTTTAGAATCGTCTCGAAGAGACGATTCTAAAGAGTAGTCACAGTATAGGGTTTGATGGAGAAATAAAGGAGCTATTTTTCTTGAAAATGTTTCAATTGGCGCATCCTATCTTAACTTCTCTTACATGTAGTAGTGATAAACTGATTACCTACGCAAATAGTTCATTTTAAGAATTTAAGCAGACGGCAATTGTTGCAGACGAATAATTTCTTTTTCGCACGCAACACTCATAAAATCATGTTCTGTTCGTTATTAGCCGGATTTTCGAGAAAAATCTCGGCTTAAAGTTTGACGAAAACCGGATAGGCATTAGGTCAAGGTCAAGGTCACTACTTTGACAAGTTGGCCATCATTGAAAAACTTCAACATTTTGTCTTAACTTCTGAGCCTCATACGCTAGACGATGCATACTTATATGGTATGGAGATAGCTTTGGTGAAGTCCTTTCAGTTGATTCAAGGATACATGAAATTTGGTCAATGTCAAGGTCACTATTTTAAGAAATTGGCTGTTTTGAACAAAGTTTAAAATTTTGCTATAACTTCTGATCCACGAAGGTTAGGCAATTCACCTTTGGTATTCAGATGATTTTGATAAGGACCTTACAGGTGGCATAAAGATACCTGAAATCAGGTCAAGGTCAACGTCACTATTTTGAAAAATTGGCTGTCATTAAAAGTTTGTTATAACTTCTAGACTACATAAGCTAGACAATTTATATTTGGTATGCAGATAGCTTGGGTGACGGTCTTTTAGTCGAAAAATTCGGCTTTAACAATGCGGTTTCCGCATATTTTGCTTGTAGTAGAACATATCTTAAGCGGCTATCAAAGAGAGGTCTAATTATGGGTCTGTAAAGCAGGTGGTAGCTTAATGCAGGTCAAACATATTGCCGAAAGCTCATGTAGAAGCTTTCTGCATTACTTGTGACATGCATTAAGCAACCACATGTTTTTCAACACTGCTATGTTCAATAAATGAATGGCCGCTTAGGAGATGTGCTACTGTTTATGACGTCAGTCATGCACCCCGTGAGCTCTGTTTACTCTTTTTAATTTAACCCATTCTCTTATATTGACGACTTTTGACGACTCTGTAAAAGTCACTTTGTGAAACCATTGTGATAAATAGAGCATTTGCTCCTATAGGAGCAAATGCTCTATTTATCACAATGGTTTCAAACTACAAATTTCTAAAACTTTTCCTTTTCTCTAGTTAGTGCTCCTTTTCGGTAGATTTATTCAAAGACGTTGTATCCAAAAATAGCCTATGAGGTAATGGGTTAAATATGTATCTACATGTCTGAACTTCAGGTTTTGAAGAATATTTAACACATTCGGCGCCAAATAAATTACATCTAAGATTATCGTCTGCTTCAGATGTCAAAATGGCGTTTTCTTCAATTTCTTTACAGATAATTATATAATCAGTGTCAAACAGTTTGGATCCTGGTGAGACGCCAAGTTATGCCGAGTTACGCCGAGTTTCTCGGCGTCTACTCTTGATCTAAACTGTTCGTAGAGGTTGTCACTGATTCGCCAAACGCAGCGACCCAGTGTTTTGCCCATCAAGTCTCTTGCTGCTAGTGTACCAGACATCTAAGTTAATCAGATGGTAACCAGGTTGACTTTCATTACTGGGGACATGTTTGAAACAGATTTTAAATATTGATGTTTGGAAACCTGTGTGTTGTTGTAATCATATTGAAGACGACTTTGTTGTCATGGTCGGTTGTGTCAGACTGATTTAACGAGTCTCTTTGCCCTTTCCCTTCTTATAATCGCCTTTTTTCACGCCTTGGCAAACGGAGGAGACCCAGATCAGACGGCTCCTATAGGAGCCGTCTGATCAGGGTATACTCTGTTTGCTTTCGACGTGATGCAACAATGGACATTCGATGAGAGTCTGTCATACCATTGCATATGCTCTAGACGTACGTGTACATGTTCAATCTAATTCTATATTGTCATATTTCCGGACACTTTATAAGGACGTTCAAAAATATTGCAACAACGTATTGCTAAAGCGACCGTCGGTTTATTAGCTTAGAAAAATCAGCAGACTGGTGCTTAATGCAAAGCAACTGTAATACAGAAAGCTCTTATAGGAGTTTTTTTGTATTACTTTTGTCCTGCATTAACCCTTCGCTTGCTGTTCATGTCAATATACCTACCTGTAAATAGTGAAGACCCAGATGAGACAGCTCCTGCAGGAGCTGTCTCATCAGGGTCTGCACTATTTACAAATTGATTGTGCAACCAGTGCACTCCACAGCAGTGATTGCACAGAGAAATAATTGTAGACAATGAAGATATATATAATTATATTACAGCACAGGGCATGGGTAAAGGAGAAGAAATGCATTTTTAAAATTCAGCAAGAGAAGGGTTAAGCTATCACCTTTTATAAAAACAGAAGTAGATTTGTTACTATATTCTAGCGAGGCGTTACTATATTAGATTAGTGTCTTAACATGTTGCCTGATGAATATTGATGTAGGAAATAATGACGTCTTGAATATTAATAAGATTTTTTTTTATAATGGCATATGAACACAGGACATTTTGGCCCAGGCAGAAGCTGTAGAATCAGATCTATATTACACCTTAAGCAAACACTGCAGACCCTGATAAGACGGCTCCTATAGGAACCGTCTGATCTGGATCTACTCTGTTTGCAATTGCGTCAAAATGCGCTTACATAATTGAAAGGGTTAACAATATACATTGTATGTGTATCAGCGTCAAACATGTAATTGACAGTTTACATATATAGATTGTAGTACATTCATATTCTTTACTTTTGATTTTTACAAAACGAATTGACTGAATTAATTTGACACCAGTCTTGCCTTGTGCAATGTTTATTTTAATCAACGAGTTTGATAAAAAATCAGTATTAAATGAACACAAATGCAACATTCCTTTATTGCATCCTAAAGAAAAGCAGAAAACAGGCGCGTTTTCCTATTTATATTTCAGTGACAGCTGTCAACCAATCCGATTTGCTTACGTCATTTGCGTGTTATATTACACGTGTGCAATATAAAAAATAGACGAACTCGTTATTTTAACCCTTTCGGTGCCAGCATTGTCGTTTGCTGGGCATAGTTTCGTTTATTTTTAGTGTAAGTGTGTGCACTTCTTCCATTTTCTTTATAAGACAGTAAACAGTGTCAAATTGTCTGGATCCTGATGAGACGCCGAGTTACTCGGCGTCTCATCTGGATCCAAACTGTTTGCATGCGATATCATAAACCCGACATTGTGGCACGGAAGGGGTTAATTTGGATACAGGCAGTATTGTGTGATAAAAAAAATGTTGCAACCCAGGCCCTGTTGCAATCTGTTGGCAGATTTAACGCAGATATTTCATGAACAATGCTCCTATCAAAACATCCTATCGTGCCTTAATAAATAATAAATGTGACAAAATTACAGACTACACAGGGCGTGAATAATTGTTATTGTTGGAGATTGTGAAAGCCATTAATCAAGTCAGTTCTCCAAGTTTACAGTCCCCCCTAGAACTAATAAAATTAGAATTTGCCATGAGTTTTGCCATGATTCCTGTTTACTACAGCATATTATACCCATACGTTGAAGATTTTGTCGTCTTTTTTCACGAGAGATGGTTCGGTGGTGAATCTAAAGATCTTCCCCTCCCTCTCTCCTCTCTCCATATCCCCTTTCTCATCTTCCTCTCTCCTCCTCCCCGATGACCCTCTCTCCCCCCCCCCCTCCCTTCTACGCTATCCATGTTCCCCGCCACCTGCTCCTCTCTTCTCCCTCCTGTGTCTGCTCTCCCATGTGTTTCTAGATACATGTAGCGATACATTTTAGAGCAATTCTGTATTGTAAGTTTTGGAGGGACTGAACTTTTTGTTCGAGTTATCCCGAAGTTCGAGTTATCCGAGTTCGAGATATCGAAGTTCAACTGTACATGCATACGGATTGGCAACAGTGTTAAAGAAACAATCGATGCTCGTATTAATCCGTGTCCGTCATTATTTAAACATTTGTCAAAAGTACTTACTACACTTATCGATACAGATTCACATGTCATTACTGTAGTTCATTGATTTAGACTATAGACAAACTTCTTAGTACAGAAGACTGGGGAGCTGTTTAGTTAAGTGGCTGCTTAACCCTTTACTGCATAAATATGCATTTCTACGCCTACGCAAGCAGAGTAGACCCAGATCAGACGGCTCCTCTAGGAGCCGTCTGATCAGTGTCTGCTCTGTTTGCTAAAGATACAATATAAATGTGATTTTACGGTTTCTGCTATGGCCAAAAATTCTTGATTCCATATACTATTATGAAAAAATGATTTAATTGATATGATGTTGTTATTTCTTACATACATTGTAAATACATGTATACATGGAGTAAAAGGGTTATTGCAGAATGAACATCGTGCTGAAAGCTCCGTTTTGCCAGATTTCTGCATTCAGTATGCCTTTCATTCTTCAGCCCTTTACTCCATGAATGTTCATGTAAGAAATCACATCATGATTATTAATTAGATTAATTGTTTTAATAAAACATGGGCAGATGAATGTTTGACCATGGAGGAAATGTAGATCCATAGCTGTATCATACCATAATCAAACAGAGTAGACCCTGATCAGACGGCTCCTACAGGAGCCGTCTGATCTGGGTCTACTCTGTTAGCAATGACGTAGAAATGCGTATTAATGGAAGAACGGGTTAAGCCGTCACCTTACTTATAGACTGACAGTGATACTTATTTTGAGTGTTTTTTATACCCGACCCTTTCATTGCCATAAAGGCGTTTCTGTTATGTCATTTGCAAATAGTTTGCATACAGATGAGACGCCGAGTAACTCGACATCTGACCAGGATCCAAACTATTTGACACTCGGTGTTTATATTTGATATAAAGAAATTAAAGAAATGCCGTCTCTAAAACTTGAAGCAGACGAAAATGTGTCTAGCAGACGACACCGCTGGCACTGAAAGGCTTAAGATAGATGGTCTTTAATTCCATACAGGTTCAAATTGGCTCATAAATCATATTCAGATGTCTGATGTAGAAGAAATAAGAATAGGCTCTAACACTATAATCTTAACGGTGGGAATAACGGCTTGTAGCATCTACATGCTTCATCGTTTAAACCCTTTATGTGTGCGTAACAAGTATATCGGGTAATTTGCAAACAGTGCAGACCCAGATCAGAGGGCTCCTGTAGGAGCCCTCTGATCGGGGTCTGCACTGTTTGCCATAAAACTCATATTCTACAATAATTATTGTCTGGTGGTTTGCTTCATTAATATTCATAAAGGGTGGAGTCAACTATTATAAATCAGCATATTATCGGTTTAGACTGTGGCCGAGTCCATGGTTTCCTTTGCACACAGTTTGGATCCAGGTGAGACCCCGTGTAGCTCGCCGTCTCACCATGATCAAACTGTTTGTCACCCGGGTAATGTATTCGAAATGGATGCAAGTCGACTTCAAAATCTAGGACATTTTCTAAAGACATTTTCCATGGAGCAAAACCTTGCTCCCACATGATAAAGGTTGCCCATAGCCATTGGTTTGATAAGTAAAAAAGCGATTATCGGACTATGTAATACAGTAGAACCCGTCTTAAGCGTTCATTTATTTATTAAACATAGAAGTCTTAAAAACAGATGATTGCTTAATGCAGGGCAAAACAGTAAATGCCGAAAGCGCCTACTTGATCAAATCAACTGTCTGTGACCCCTGTGTCTGTGACCCCTGCTCACATTCTGTATATTGTTTATTACAATAGAAGTTGTTTTAAGCGGTTATTCGTGTATTGAACGAAGGCGTGTTAAAATGGCAGGTGGTTGTTTAATGCTGGGCAAAGGCAATACAGAAAGCTCCTATAGGAGCTTACTGTATTCCTTTTGACCTGCACTAAGCTACCACCTGCCATTTTACAGACCCATAATTAGACCACCTTTTGCAGGTGCCGCTTAAGAGAGGGTCTATTGTAAGGTAAACCCCTGATTCCAACATTAACACAAATACAGTAAAACCTCTCTATAACGGCCACTAAATTACATCAAGTATTTTGTGTTAAAGGCAGGTGGATGCTTAAAGCAAGGTGAAGGTAAATCAGAACGCTCCTATAGGAGCTTTCTATTTTACTTTCACATTGCTTTAAGCAACCACCTGTCCAAAATACCAACTAATTAACACAATGTAGTGGTCGTTATAGAAAGGTTTTACTGTACCAATATCGGCATTTAAGACAGGTGGCAGTTTAATGCAGGTTGAACGCCATGCAGAAAGCCCATAGAGGTGCTTTCTGCATGACGTTCAACTTGTGTTAAGCAGCCACCTGTCTTAAAAGGCATCAGCTCTTCATTACTTAAGTTTTTAAATGTCGAGTTTTTACTGTAATTCAGCGTATATTGCACATTTTCCCGACATCAAGCTTCAATTTATTTTTCCGACTCTTCATCACATCGGTTTATTACTATTATAAAAAGGCCAGCCACCTAGTCATGTCAGGAAGAATAGTTATGTTCCAGTGATTGGTGAAATTAATCGAGTCATTAGACACAATGGCGAACGATTATTTAGTTATTTATTAAGTGAACAGCATTACAGGCAGCAAACGCGACACTGGTGTTATTATACAGTACTGTTTCAGAATTATACACCGATTGCTACAGATTAATTTTAACCCTTTCCTTCATATTCGCATTTCCACGAATTTGCAAACAGGGTGGACCCAGATTAGACGGCTCCTGTCGGAGTCGTCTGGACAGGGTCTGTTCTGTTTTGAGCCGTCTGGTCAGGGTCTGCTGTGTTTGCTATTGGAATTTGACATATATGATTATTCAGTTCCTAAAACCGCCTTCCATATTTCATTATGACTATTTTGTCCATGAATATTCAGTAGTTATTGTAATTTGTAATAAATATAGAACAGATACAATGTAAAGGTCTAACCCTTTCACCGCCAATGTCGCATAAATGCACCATGACAAATAATGCAGTCCCAGATCAGACGCCACCTTTTCAAGACGGCGTCTGATCAGGGACTTCACTTTTTGTCTCAAATTCTAGTTTTATCTATGTGTGTTGTTCCTTTGAAATTTTAATTTAATTAGCTCATTTCCTTATTTTACCGAATGATACAACAACAATGGTTTGCAGACGACAATTAGAAATTTGGCGCCGAAAGGATTAAGACATTCATGATAAGCAATAAGCTAACATTTACTAGCAAAAAGGAAACTTTTAGAATGTGTGTAGTTTTGTAGCCCTTGTGATAAACAGAGCATTTGCCTGATAAAAGAGAACATTTGCCCCATTGAAACAAATGCTCTATTTACATATATGTATCACAATGGTTCAACTTTTACAGAAGGGTCAAAAGGCCTCACTATGAGGGAATGTGTTAAAATGGCCCTCCAGGGGATTCAAACTTGTTGTATTCAGGGTTACGGGGCCGCATGAAGCTGATCCCGGACGTATCATGTTATGTATACCCTAATCAGATTGAGAACTGTCATGGTCAATTTGTTAAAACTTCCAATATCTGACATTGGTATCCCACAAGTTTGAAGCGGTTACAAGAAATCGGTTTATCGAGCGCCGTCGTTGTAGTTCTCGTCGTCGTCGTCCTTGTGGAGCAACTATTTCGACAGTCTTTACTGTATTTCATGAAACTTCACAGACATAATCAATCGTGCGCAATATAACACATAAGTAATCAACATCATAATCAATCGTATGTGACATAACGTAGACATTATCAACATGCTAATCAATCGAACGTGGCTTAACCCTTTCCCTTATGTAAGCGCATTTTGGCGCATCTGCAAACAGAGTAGACCCAGATCAGACGGCTCTTATAGGTATAGGAGCCGTCTGATCAGGGTCTGCTCTGTTTGCTTATGATGTAATATAGATCTGATTCTACAGCTTCCGTCTGAGCCAAACTGTCATATGCCATTATAAAAATTAATATTTTTAATATTCATGACGTCATTATTTCTTACACGAATTTTCATCAGAGAAAGGGTTTAACACAGAAATAATTAACATAATTAGCAATTACCCTGTAGAGCAAACAAGCTCAATAGTTTTTCTTTCCTTGATTCCTTATGATGATCGACATGTGGCTCAGTGTGGTACATTTTCCTTGTCGGGTTCAAGATGGCCTCCAATCGGCCATCTTACTACTGTAGAACCAGTCTTAAGCGGTCATCAAAAAGAGGTCAAATTATGAGTCTGTGAAGTAGGTGTTAGCTTAATGCAGGTCAAAAAATGCAGAAAGCCCCTATAGCAGCTTTTTTGCCTTACTTTTGCCCTGCATTAAGCAACCACCTGCTTTTTACAGACCCCTTTATTCAATAAACGAATGACCGCGTATGTGCTACTGTATATGCAATTGTCTTATGATACATACTTGTTCGAAAGTTTTGCTGCGTTTTTAACCATTCTCTTGCTGAATGTTAAAATACATTTCTCCTTCTTTACCCTTTACTCATGCCCTGTTGTATAATTACATATATCTTCACTGTGTACAAGTATTTCGCTGTGAAGCGCACTGGTTGCACAATCAACTTGTAAATAGTGCAGACCCTGGTGAGACAGCTCCTGCAGGTAGGTATATTGACGTGAATAGCAAGCGAAGGGTTAAAACAAAAGTCGCAAAAGTGATTAGAATGTTTAGGTACAGTACATGGCAAACATATACTTCCTAACGGGATTCAAGACGGGTTACTGGTATTCATCTTAAGAATTGCAACTTCCCTGGAGAACGAACTTCTGCAGTTTTCGCTTCAATTTCATTACACTACATAGAAATTAGAGATTCAAGGTTATGCCGTGGAGATATTAATCACTGTATTTTCTGATTGACTCACTTGACAACCATTCATGAATCGTGTTGTCAACGGTGTCATTTAACAAAAATATTAAAACAATTACCCGAGGCTTTAATCTTTAATCAAATTGTTCTCCAACATTTTACCCAAATTTCCTCCTCTTTCCGGTTATTTTTTTTTTTTTTTTTGCAAGAGTCTTCAATTTAGTTTTACCTTATGCACGCGAAGGCAAAATTTTGTTTCTTTATCAACAGTTTGAATCCAGATAAGATATGAGAACTTGGCGTCTCATCAGAATCAAAACTGTTTAACACTTGTGGTGTATGGTTGACAAATCCAGTATAGCTGATTCTAAATAGGAAGTAGAAAAAGTTTTATGCAAGCAAATATTTTCTCAGCGTACTGAAGGTTGAAAAATTGAATCGTGCAAAGGCCTCTCCTAGCTGGATACTATTTAACTCTTTCCCTGTTGAATATTCATGCAAGAAATCATGACATCGTGAATATAGACTAGCTGATTTTGTATAATGATGAATGCGTAAGTTTTTGCTTTGCTCTGGCCGAAACTATAGTATCAGATTTGTATAATTCAATATGCAAACAGAGCAGACCCTGGTCAGACGGCTCTTGGTCTTCTCCGTTTTGCAATGCGCGCGAATAGGCGTTTATATGAATAATTGCAAAAATAATATATAATTCTTTATATGCTGGATAATTAAAACAAATACAGTAAAAACCTCTTTAAACCGGACTTCTAGTACAGAAGAATTTAGATACTTTTATGCAGATGGCTGCTTAATGCATGGTGAAAGTCATTCAGAAAGCTCCTAGAGGAGCTTTCTGAATGACGTTCACCCTGCATTAAGCTGCCACCTGTCTCCAAGACCAATATTTATACTAAATTTTACGTCCGGTTTAGAGGGGTTTTACTGTATTAATAAAACAAAACATGCATCAAGAATTATCGCGCAGAATAATGACTGACAATCAGTGCAGACCCTGATGAAAATGTTCTCCAGAGGAGCCGTCTGATCAGGGTCTGTTCTGTTTGTCAATCAAGTTCCCTTTAGCATATTTGATTTGTTAAATTGTATGAAATCTATTTAAACACTAATGCGTTATTCTACTCTGTTAATTCGGTACTGAAAGGGTTAAATGAATACTAGCTGAGGTTGCTTAGGAAGCGTTGTTGTGACAAATTTGTAAATGCATTTCCCTTAACCCTTTTCCTGTTCTATGTTTGTTCCAAATTCCAATACCTACTGAGTATTCATGGACAAAATAGTTATAATGAAATATGGAGAGTGGGTCATTGTAGCCAGTTTAGAAGGTAAAGAAATAGATCTTTCAAATTCCATTATCAAACAGAGCAGACCGTGATAAGACGGTTCCTATTGGAGCCGTTTGATCTGGGTCTACTCTGTTTGCAGATGCGTATATAAACGTTTATATGACAAATGGGTTAATTGTTTGTATATCCTATTTAAATAAATACTAGCTGACCAGAGGTTCCTAGGGAAGAGTTGTTAAGCCAAATCTGTAACTGCATTTCTCCTCATTGTTTGAATGTCCTGGATATCTTCAATTAACCCTTTCCCTGTTGTATATTCATGTATAAAATAATGACGGCATAAATATTAATAAAATCATTATTTATAATGGCATATGAACACAGGACATTTTGGTTCAGACCGAAGCTGAAGAATCAGATCTATATTACACCATAAGCAAACAGAGCAGACCCTGATCAGACGGCTCCTATAGGAGCCGTCTGATCTGGGTCTACTCTGTTTGCAGATGCGTGAAAATGCGCTTACATAAGGGAAATGGTTAATTGCATTTTGACATGACGTCACTCGTTCGATCCAGTTACCGTCACTCAATGTCTCGCTAATGACGACATAACGTGCATTTGCTAACAGTGATGATCCAATTCATATGCGATCATGAAGATCCCATCTGTTTTGGCACTTTGTTCGATTGAATTCAAAATACAGTAAAAACCCTCTAATGCGACCACTTAATGAACAAACATGGCTGTCCTCATGAGCAGGTGGTTGCTTAATGCAGGACGAATGTTATGCAGAAAGCTCCTATAGGAACGTTCTGCATAACGTTCTGCATAACGTTCGTCCTGTATTAAGCTCCCACCTGTCTTTGTCACTGTTAATTATGTCCCTTTTTGGTGGTCGCATTAAAAAGTAAAGTACCTAGTTATAGTCTACTTTCAGTCCGAATGACCGCTCAGCCGACTGTACATTTACTCCCCATTAGTGTTTTACTGTACAATAAATAGAAGATCTTACATGAGTGTTTATTACAAATTGTTTTTTATTAAACGAGTTTACTATAATAATATGACACGAACGTTAGTGTTATATTAATTATAGTTAACGTGGTTAATCTTTATAATGGCACACATACAAAGGAGCCTTTGGCCCCGACTGAAGCTATAACATCAGATTTACATAACTTCAACAAATGAGCAGACTCTGAACAAATGGTTCCTACAGGGAGCCATCTTATCTGAGTCTACTGCGTTTAACCCATTCCCTTATAGGCTATTTTTATATCCTACCACTTTGAATAAATCGAAAAGGAGCATTAACTAGAGAAAAGGGAAATTTTAGAATGTTGTAGTTTTGAAACCATTGTGATAAATAGAGTATTTGCTCCTATGGAGCAAATGCTCTATTTATCACAATGGTTTAAAAAGTGACTTTTATAGAGGCATAGAAATGCGTATTTATGGAGGAAAGGATAAAACTGATGCTTACTTATATGAGTTTCATAACTGTGGAGACATTGGTCAGATGCATGAACAGTTTGCCTCGCCATGCCCTTTTTACAAAACCATCAGAGTACACGTTGTACTAGCCGGTGTTCATTGTTTGGTTGAAATACAAACTATGTGTGGTAGCATTGATATTAAAACTGTCATTCAAGTTCATAATATTTTATATTTTCAGGTATGTGGAAGTTGTTAGATCTAGAACAGATACAAGCTACGTCTAATACGGTATGTAAAGATCGTTATATCTAGAACAAGATGTGCGATAATCGGGCAAATTGACCCGTAATTTTACCTTTCACATTGATATATGGCATTGAACTTAATAAGTCACCCCTAAACATGTTCGCCTCCATAAGTTGCACATGCATGTTTGAAGCGTGTATGTGCAATGGCTACAAAATTATCGCCAACGTTAAAGTTGTCCTCAAACCAACAGACCCATAATTGGACTTCTCTTTGATGGCTGCTTAAAGCATGTTCTACTATATTTTATGTTTTTAATGAATTTGGTTTGCAATATTTAGGTCATTTGTTGCTATTATAGCATATTCTTATATACCGTATAGTTCCATAAAATGATTTAATTATGTTTGCATTGTGAAATGCGTACATGTAGCATTCGATAAATAGAGAATATTACGACACCGTTTAATTATCCTATTCAAAGGTTTTAGACAGCATGCTGTCATTTCGGCATTTCCAAGTCGTCATTTGGTTTCCGAATGCTACGCTCTGCATTTCGTTCTGTAATGTTTTCGTTCCTATTTGGGTTTTTTCTGTATTAACCCTTTCCCTTATGTAAGCGCATTTTCACGCATCTGCAAACAGAGAAGACTCAGATCAGACGGCTCCTATAGGAGCCGTCTGCTCAGGGTCTGCTCTGTTTGCTTAAGGTGTAATATAGATCTGCTTTTACAGCTTTTGTCTCAGCAAAAATGCCATGTGTTCACAATGCTATTATAAAAAATAATCTTGTTAATATTCATGACGTCATTATTTCTTACATGAATATTCAACAGGGAAAGGGTTTATTCCGTTCTGCATTGCCTTTGCGCTGCATTGCTTTTGTTTCGAGTTACTTTCGCACTACATTGCCTTTGTTCTGCATTTAGATTCGTTTTGAGTTAGATCTACTTTCATTCTGTGTTACTTTAGTTTTCAGTTACGTTCGTACTGCCTTACTGTAGTATGTAGTTACTTTCTTGCTGCATTGCACTCGTTTTGAGTTACTTTCACTCTGCATTACTTCGCTCTGCATTATTTTCGTTTTGCGTAACATTCATTTTTCAATTACTGACGTCCCCTATTACTTTTGTTCTATTTGTTCTACATTACTTCCATTCTACATTACTTCATTACTTCCATTCTACATTAAATACTTCCATTCTACATTATTTTCAATCTATATTACTTTCGTTGCATTACTTCAATTTTTGGATCCGCATTACATCGACCTGTAAACGTGTGTGAAATATTTCCTTGACAATAAAATCAAGTCGCGGTTTTATCTTTCCTGCTAAATTCTTCGGAGTACACTTTGAGAGACGACAGCGATTTATGCATTTCTCTTAATTCGCATTATACTCTCTTAATACAATTTTCGGTTAAAATCAAATCAATTTTGATAAAGCCCCGAGGTTTCAGGATGGAAAGAGAATTTTGGAAATTCTCTGCACATTTATCACACAGAATAAGACGGTGTCTCTTATATTTTAAAGACAAGAAGCTTAAAGGATTAGACGCACATAATCTTTATATATAGGTTTTGTGATGAGGGTAGTTTCAAACACTATTTAATCTATTTCAATCACCCGTGTGATGCAGACCAAAATTAATACAGGGAGGTGAAGCATTAGATTTAGAAACTAGTATTTTGCTATATATACAAATGTATGTTTGATTTGCAATTTTGTTTATATTTCGACATATTTGACATTTTAGCGAGTCACATGATAATGTAGAAACAAACCTACAAAATCGAAACTGCTAGGGTTAGCTTGTCCGCTGTCAATCGTTTATCCGGCATGACCTATTCGCAGAGGTCCAGATAAGATGTGTAAATTTAAACGCTTTCAACAATAGCTCCTTTATTTATCAAAGAAACCCTATACTGTGACCACTCTTTAGAATCGTCTCTTCGAGACGATTCTAAAGAGTGGTCACAGTATAGGGTTTGGTGGGAAAATGACGATTTTAGTATTTGAGTACGCGCCTCTATCTGTAGCTCTGTATATGCAGATAGTATGAATCCACATCAGTAACTCGGCATCACACCAGGATCAAAACTTGTTGTCTATTTTTTTGTAAGAAAATACATAAAAGAAATGTTTAAAAATAACAAATTTGTATTAGACGAAAAGTTTTACAAGAAAGAAATGTGTTGCCTTTTTTCGATAAATTTCTTCAAAGAAGTTGGGTCTTAAAATAGTCTTTGAGGGAATGGGTTAAAGTTCGGCATTCTACTTGACAGGTTTATACTGATAGTTTTAACTCGTTACCTCATAGGCTATTTTAAGATACAACTTCTTTCTATAAATCTACCGAAAAGGAGCATTAACTAGAGAAAAGAAAACTTTCAGAATTTTGTAGTTTGAAACCACTGTGATAAATAGAGCATTTGCTCCTATAGGAGCAAATGCCTTATTTATTACAATGGTTTCACAAAGTGACTCTTACAGAGTCGTCAAAAGTCGTCAATATGAAGCAATGGGTTAAAATGCCTAAGAAATACATATATCATTGAAAATAAGTATATCGTAAGAAAACAGATCGAATAAACACTGAAGAAGACACCTTTTTTCATATAGGAGCCGTCTCATTAGGATCTGCTCTGTTTGCTTATAATATTGATTTGATTCTACAGTTTCTGCTTCAGCAAACGTTTCACGTGTTAATATGGCTTTTAAAAATTAATGTGATTAATATTTATGATGTCATCATTTGTTTCATGAATATTCATGGAGTACATGGTTTAATTATACATTTGCTGTAGAGACTGTCAAATTAAAGATGACCATTGACCCCTTTCAGAGTTCACAGCGAATTACTTTGAGAGTGTAGACTCCCCCCCCCCCCCCCCCCTCATTCGATGACCAGATTGCACAATACATTACGGCCTGTCTTAACATTTAACCTGCTGTGGGCGGATGAGTGATTGCCTATGCAAACAGTTTGGATCCAGATGAGACGCCGAGTAACTCGGCGTCTCATCGGGATCCAAACTGTTTGACATCCTGATTGCATTTTTGTAGACAAATTGATTATAGCTTGAATTTTGAAAATGTAGTAGGTGAAAAAAATCTGTAAAAATAATTTGCTCAGAAGGCTAAATGTTAGACAACCATCAAAAAGGGTTATAATTATGGGTCTGTAAGGCAGGTGGTAGCTTAATGCAGGTTGAACCTAATGCAAAAAGCTCCTGTATGAGCTTTTGCATTACTTTTTCCCTGCATTAAGCAACCATGTGCTTTTTAAGACCCCTGTGTTCATTAAATGGATGGACACTTAACCCTTCGCTTGCTGAATTTTAAAATACATTTCTTCTTCTTTAACCATGTCCCGTTGTATAATTATATATATATATATATTCACTGTGTACAAGTATTTCGCTGTGCAATCAATGCTGTGGAGTGCGCTGGTTGCACTATCAACTTGTAAATAGTGCAGACCCTGATGAGACAGCTCCTGCAGGAGCTGTCTCATCTGGGTATTCACTATTTACAGGTAGGTATATTGACGTGAATAGCAAACGAAGGGTTAAGACAGGTTCTATAAACAAGGGTATTATTTCATTGTAAACAGTGTTGAATCAGACCAGTCATCGCGTCTCCGGTCTGGGTTTATATTACAGTTGAACTTCGATATTCCGAATTTCAATGGACCGTACAGATTCATTCCAAATAACAGAAGTTCGAGTCATCAGATTTCTAATCTGGAATATTTCTCAAGTTCACGGCTTAATATAGGTCTACATTAATGGTGAAATCTCCTATAAGAGCTTTCAGCATTTTTTCGACCTGCAATAAGCTGTCACATGTATTTCTAGTCATACGTAGTGATATATTTTAGAACTATTCTGGATTGTAAATTTAGGAAGGACCGAACAATTACTTCCTTCGAGTTATCCGAGTTCGAGATATAACAATTCAGGTATTGTTTTAATGCAATAAGACAGGTTGTCCCCAGAGAGCGGTGCATGCTGTATGCTACAAATATAAACAACCACATGCCAGAGATAACAGATTTGTTTCCTAGAAGAAGCAATACGGCTTTAAATTTGATTTAAATCCCAAACTGATAAATGTGATTCTCCGTTATAATCTTCTATTACATGTAATTCAATTTGTATACATGTTGCATGGAATGTTTTTGCAATACATATTCTCTCGTAGCTATCGTTATCCATCTCGGTGATATCGACATTATCAGGGGTACAGCAAAACCTCGATTATTCGAAAATTCGAATATATGTAATCGGTTTTTGAGGCAGATGACAGCTTAAATTTTTCCCTGTTGAATATCCATGTAAGACATGGCGGGTCGTGAGTATTTATTAGCTTATTTTATTATAATGAGATATGTACACCAAGACATTTTGATATAGGAAGGTTCTATTATAAGTTCATAAGCAAATTGAGCAAACCCTCATTTTACGTCTGCTACAGGAGCCGTCTGACTCTGGGTCTACTTTTTGCAACGGCGTATAAACGTTTGTATGTAAGTTAAACCTCACTATAGCGGCCACTAAATCATGTTTAATTACTTGGTATTTAGGGCAGGTGGCTGCTTAAAGCAAGATGAAAGTAAAACAGAACGCTCCTGTAGGAGCGTTCTGTTTTACTTTCACATTGCTTTAAGCAGCCACCTGCCTTTAACACAAAATATTTCATGTAATTTAGTGGCCGTTATAGAGAGGCTTTACTGTATAGGAAAGGGTTAATGCAGTGTACAATAAATGCATTGTATGAGCTTTCTGCATGACTTTCACCCTGCATTAAACTGCCATCTGCATCAGAAATGAACTATCACTTCACGTTTTAAAATACCAAACGTTCGAGGTTTTACTGTATATTTGTTGTTTTATAAGAAAGTTGTCATTATCACCCTGTTCCTTACTCTGTCTTTTTGTCTGCCTGCCTGTCTGCCTCTTTCCCTGTCTGCCTACATGTCTGCCTCTTTCCCTGTCTGCCTACCTGTCTGTGTGTGTGTGTGTGTGTGTGTGTGTCTCTCTCTCTCTCTCTCTCTCTCTCTCTCTCTCTCTCTCTCTCTCTCTCTCTCTCTCTCTCTCTCTCTCTCTCTCTCTTCCCCTCTCCTTTATCTTGTATGTTTCTATATTTCTCTCCTTTATCTCATATCCCTCTGATCAGGGTCTGTGCCGTTTGCTATACGAATCAATGTAGAAAGTACATATTTCTTTTGCAGGACCTCTCCACCATAAACATTGATGGGTTTTGATTTTTAATTTGTACGAGTACCAAATATAATAAGGGGGTAAAACAGTTATATCTCTGGTCTTTGGCACCCGCTACTGTGATTTATAACAATATATGATACAAGGTAACTAACTCCGCGAGACAATTTCAACCACTTTAGCAGTAGGTTCTAACGTTATTGTCAGTTACCCAATACCATTCGTTCATATATCTATTCACATTATTCAGTATTTATGAAACACACAATACTCATACGAGTTCCATCGATAACTCAATGAATAAGACGCTCAATGCGAAGCGAAAGTCTGTACAACACTGTATGATCGTGGTATATACAACGCCATAATGGATTCCATCTTAACCGGAATTTAAAACTGTTATTAATGCTGGTTTTTACGGCAGTTGGCAGCTTAGTAGGGTTGAAAGCACTCAGAAAGTTCCTAAAGCAGAGTTCAGTTTGATTATGACCTCGCATTAACCATTTCCATCATGAAAACGGCGTTCACGTCTTTGCATACAGATAGGAGCAGCCTGATCAGGTTCTGCTCTGTTTGCTTATGACATGATATAGATCGATAGTTTTTGTTGGAACAAAATATTCCTTTGAAAGTTCGTCATTATGAACAATCCTTACACGAATACTGAACAGGTAAAGGGTTAACCCGTTCCCTCATATTGACGCCTTTTGACGTCTCTGTAAAAGCCACTTTTTGAAACCATTGTGATAAATAGAGCATTTGCTCAAATGCTCCATTTATCACAATGGTTTCAAACTACAAAATTCTAAAAAAAAATCCTTTTCTCTAGTTAATGCTCCTTTTCGATAGATTTATTCAAAGTTGTTTGATCTAAAAATAGCCTATGGAGGAAATGGTTAAGCAGACTCCTACCTAAAAGATCTTAATTCTTCAAAACAGTTCGGTTTAGAGAGGGGTTGTGCTGTTTGCCGAATATGATAGAGTTAAAGGGTGGGGGTCGATCTTTGACACTCGTTATTTTACTATGCTGTATAAATATATAAATTATTATAATATATATGACAGTATGACGTTCATATTGCATTAACCCTTAGCCTGCCTAAGCGTGACCTAACTGACATTTTCAAACAGCTTGGATCCAGATGAGACGCCGAGTTACTCTGTAAATAATATCTAAAAAGCTTAAACGAATCAGAAGTAAGTGACAACAACAGATCGGAGCTTAAGCAGACCTTATTATTATAGCAGGCTTAGACTTAACACTGATCGTGCATGCAGATTCGAATCACTCGATGATCTTGTTTTTCTGATTCTGTGATTTGTAAACTACATAGATTATTATTCCCCCACCGGTTACCGGTTGGGGGACTATAGGTTTGCTCGATTCCGTCCGTCTGTCTGTCTGTCCGTATGTCCGTCTGTCCGTACGTCCGTCCGTCTGTCACGCTTCGTGTCCGGGCCATATCTCCTACAAAGTCATGCCAAATTCATTATAACTTCACACATTGAAGAAGCATGATCAGGAGTAGTGTTATGCACAAGGGCCATAATTCTAGCATCAATATTTTTGGAGTTATTCCCTTTTTACATATTTTTTGTCCGGACAATAACTCTTTATCTACTGGTTCAATTGATTTGAAACTTCACATATGGAACACACATGATGAGGGGTTGTGTCATGCACAAGGGCCATAACTCTAGCATCTATATTGTTGGAGTTATTCCCCTTTTCATATTTTCTTGTCTAGTTAATAACTCTTTATGTACTGGTTCAATTGATTTGAAACTTCTCATATGGAACAAGCATGATGAGATGTAGTGTCATGCACAAGGGCAATAACTCTAGCATTAATATTTTTGGAGTTACTCCCCTTTTTCATATTTTCTTGTCGGGACAATAACTTTTTATTTACTGATTCAATGTATGAAAGTAGGTACTAATACCATTCAGGTGGTCATGTATATACCATGGTCAACCAAACCATGGGTGGGTGGGATGGGGAGAGTGGAGGTTTTTTTCAGTCCGGTGGGGGACTCATGTCTTGCATAGCAATACAACATGCCCTTGTTTACCCTTTTTCATACTCCTTTTTTGGCTTTTGAAACACGTGTTGTTTACTATACAGAGATTATCTTGGGAAATGTGTATGTACATTTATTACAGCGTGAAAAACTACCAATGTCAATGAACGATTTCAAAATGTTGCAAATGACTTTTTAAAGTCAAAAGAAATCATGTTTAATGTGATAACGGAAGTCCCAACCGTGAACAGTACAAAAGAAGCTATCATAAGCGGCAATATATTTACTGAACATAGAAGTCTTTAAAAATCATATGTTGGCTTAATGCATGGGAAAAGTATAGGAACTTTCTGCATTACGTTTGATACAGCCTCTTTGAATAAATCTACCAAAAAGGAGCATTAACAAGAGAAAAGGAAACATTTAGAATTTTGTAGTGTGAAATCATTGTGATAAACAGAGCATTTGCTCCTATATGAGCAAATGCTCTATCTATCACAATGGTTTCACAAAGTGACTTTTACAGAGTCGTCAAAAGTCGTAAATATCAGGGAATGGGTTAAAGTCCGTCTTTATTAACAACTCACCCTTTACCTCATATTGACGTCTCTGTAAAAGTCAATTTTTGAAATCTTTGTGATAAATTAACCATTTGCTCCATAGTAGCAACTGCTCTATTCAAGTAACTGCTCTATTTATCACAATGGTTTCAAAACTATACAATTCTAGTAAAAGCTTCTTTTCGGTAGATTTATTCAAACAGGTTTGGTCTAAAAACAACAAACTACGAGGTAGTGGGTCTAAAACAGCCTATGAGGTAATGGGTCTAAAAATAGTCTATGATGGAATGGGTTAAAATTCCGACTTTATTAACAACTCGTCCCTTGCCTCGTGATTATTCATGCAAGACTACAACAATAATGAATATAAGTAAACATCTTCAGGGGTCTAGATAAGATGCGTATAGGAGCTTTCTGCATAATTTTCGTCCTGCATTAAGCTACCACTTGCCCCTGCCACCCAGAACTATGCCCCTTTCTGATGGTCGCATTAGAGGGGTTTTACTGTATATGCATGATTATGTCTTATGGATTTTCTCTAATGGATATGTATGCATAAATTGATCACTTCATACACATTCAGAACTTATTGTTTTATAATGTAACATGTTCAATGGAAGATTTGTCTCAGACAAAAATCTGTATTGTCAGATCTATACACATGTAATTCCATAAGCAAATAGAGAAGACATCTGATCAGGATTGGCTCTGTTTGCAAATGCGTGAAAAGGCGTTTATATTTAGAGAAGATTAAAATTAAGTAACGTACATTCTCTCTATCTCTGTTTGAAGTATTCGATTTATTATATTAATTCATTTTAAAGACTGTAAAAGCACCCAATCGTGTCCATGAAGCTTTATTCTTGACATACGCTTTGCGAATTTACGAATATTATTAACTTTAACCAGCTCAAAACAGTCATTCACAAACTGGTCTTCTTCGTATTGTTACAAACATAAGCTTAAGCGTATGTTTCTTCAAATTTACAATGTGTGAGTCTAATATGTTGAATCCTGATAACATTGCGCGTTAGTCTGCGTCCCGTCTAGATGCAAACTCTTTGCAAAGGTAGAAGTAAAATATCGTTTGTACGAACGCTCGATTGTACGAACTCTCGATTGTACGAACTCGTATCATTATCAGGTTGCAGCATAATGCAGGGTGAAAGTAATACAGAAGGCTTCTCTGTGAGCTTTCTGCATGACTTTCACCAAGCATTAAGCAGTCATCTGGCTACAAAGACATAAATTCATTAATCCCAAATTCGTAGTATCAAGTCTTCATTGTACTTGCAACCCCGTCACTTGCTAAAGGTTTACATCGAAAGAAAGCCCTGAACGGAGCTCGTCAACCATTTGAATGTTGTACACGCATGCACCGTTATTAGCAAACCGTGCAGACCCAGACAAGAGGGCTTTTAGAGGAGCCCTCTGATCAGGGTCTGCACTGTTTGTCATTCAAAATTATCTAGCATGTTTAAGCCCTTAGTGCTGAATTGACTCTACTGTTTAACACTGATGGACTATTCCATTCTGATGATTCGGCGTTGAAAGAGTTAATCCCCTACATTGCACATGCCACTATAGTTCTTCCCGTAAGCAAAATTAATTAGTTTCTTCTTAGCTTAACCCTTCGCTTGCTATTCACGTCAATATACCTACCTGTAAATAGTGAAGACCCAGATGAGACAGCTCCTGCAGGAGCTGTCTCATCAGGGTCTGCACTATTTACAAGTTGATTGTGCAACCAATGCACTCCAGAGCAGTGATTTCACAGCGAAATACTTGTACACAGTGAAGATATATGTAATTATACAACAGGGCATGGGTACAGAAGGAGAAATGTATTTTAAAATTCAGCAAGCGAAGGGTTAAACTATCATTTATCACACTGATGTGTAACACGGTGCACACATGTAGTAAACTATGCTTTTGTGGTTTTGTTTTATTATACACCGTAATACATTTGTGGAGATTCGAACACTAGGTCAACCTTAACCCATTCCCTCCTAGGCTAATTGTAGACCAATTTCATCATGGGCTATATTTTGGCCAAAACTCTTGGAATAAAGCTACTGAAAAGCAGCATTTTCTTGAGAAAAGTGTTTTTTAGAACTGTATAGTTTTGAAACTATTGTGATAAATAGAACATTTGCCCCAATGGAATAAATGCTCCATTTCTCACCATGGTTTCTAAACGTTACTTTCACAGAGGCGTCCAAAGGCATCGCTATTAGGTAATGAATAAACAGTGAAGACCAAGATTAGCAATCACTATAGCTTCTGACCCAGATCTACTTTGCGTACAGAGGTCGTAGAATCAAATACAGTGAAACCCCGCTAATGCGACCATTTAATAAACAGCCACTGATGTCGTCTAAAGCAGGTGGTTGTTTAATGCAGGACGAAAGTTATGCAGAAAGCTCCTATAGGAGCTTTCTGCATAACTTTCGTCCTGCATTAAGCTACCACCTGCCTCTGCCACCCAGAAGTATGCCCCGTTTTGGTGGTCGCATTAGCGGGTGTTTACTGTATATATAATAATAATATTGTTTTGTGGCTAACCACCGAAGAGGGTTCTGGTTTTAAAAGGAGCTAGGTGGATCATACATACATGTAACATGTCTCACGGGGTGATGGTGTTCAGATGGGAGCAGAACGGTAGATAAAGTGGCTGGGTGGTCGTGGTCCTTTTTCTGCCAACTATGGGCTAATTGAAACCCCAGAGAAATGGGTAGTAGATGCAGAGAAACCCGAGCGCTATGCCCTTCTCTTATTGTCAATAGAGTTTCTTTAGTTCTTTACCCAAAGTAAATCACATCGGACCTCGGTTCATATAGTCCGTTGGGGATCGAATCCGGGACCCCTGGTATGGATTGTATTGTATTCGAGCGCGTTAACCACGCGACCCCATCAGTCGGTAGATAAAGAGGAATATTTAAAATATCAGGTTTTATCATTAGTTTCGAAAGTATGAATTGTGAAAAATGAACACCGCTGAGGCTAATGCTAGAGGGGCGTGATTAGTGTTGCACTTTTAATAACTGCTCATAAAACCGAGTCTGTAATGTTCTCTTTTTTGCATCGCTGCTTTTGCTTTCGGAGGATCTCTTACATTCATTCCATTTCTCCGCCCAAACATACGTTGTGACTATCTAGGACCATCGTGGTTGAGAAATAATCGCTAATCCTTTATTCCATAAATACGACTTTCTACGCCTTTGCAAACAGAGTAGACCAAGGTCAGACGGCTCCTGTAGGATCTATCAGATCAGGGTCTGTTCTGTTTGCTTATGAAATAATATAGATATGATTATACATTTTCGGCCATGGTCAAAATTGCCTTTGTTAATATGCCATTACACAAATGAATATATAGGAAAAACTATGCATGTAGTTTTGAAGTTCAGCTGTATTTTGGCTCGTCAGCAAAGGTGTTCAATGCTCGACTTAAAAACGACTAGCATAGTAATTTATTTTATCTTGCAACGTCACTAAATATAGCCACTGCCTACTAGCATAATGTTTTCCACGCCGGCGCTGTATTTTGTGAGGTATTAGAATTAGTTTTCATGATGTTATTTTTTCTTAAATGAATATTCATTGAGTAAAGGGTTAATGTGTGCATTTTGATATGAAAAGTCTGTATTTTACAAATATCAGGATTCAACATCTACAAGATAAAGCACCTATATTTTTATTCTATGACAAAGATAAAGATGTCAGAATTATCAATTAAATCCCATCCATTTTTATAGCACATGAGTCTTGCAACAGACAGGAGACCTCATGTTTTTGATTGGTCAGATTTGAGTTCTCAAGCTTTTGACCAATCAAAAACTTGAGAACGAACTCAAAACTCAACTAAAAGTTTTATAAGCATGGGCCCTGGTCAGAGTTTGCACTGTTTGCTATACCAAACAATGTAAGAAATTTTCACCAGGATGTATGTAAGCAAAGACTGACTGATCAATTCATTCAAAACTGAAGTGACGAAATTAATACATCCTCTCGTGCAAAGTTATAAATTGTTTTCTGATTTTGGATTCAAACTTTACTTAGATGCAGTAAAAACAGTTTAGACAGGAGTTAACTAGGCTTCAGCTGTTGTCTCATAGATTAGAGGTAGAAACAGGCCGCTGGTACAAACATCAGAAAATCCTAAGAAATGAGAGAAAGTGTCAAGTATGAAATGTTCTGGAAGACGAATATCATTTTTTGTTTGAATGTTCTATATACAACAATCTAAGAAAATTGTACATAAAATCATACTTTTGGCATCACTCCTATAGGAGCGTTCTGTTTTACTTTCACCTTGCTTTAAACAGCCACCTGCCCTAAATACCAACTAATTAACATAATTTAGTGGTCGTTATAGAGAGGTTTTACTCTATATAAAGGAAACGGTTAACGATTAGTGTCAAACAGTTTGGATCCTGATGAGATGCCGAGTTACTCGGCGTCGCAGCAGGATTGTATCGCCCCATAAACTGTAATTACAATAGGTTTGCCCTGTTCTCGATTTGTTATCAACATTTCACCTTTAGCGAGAAAAGGACTTGGGTGAACAATAAACAAACTAAAATATCACACCATTGTTTTCACCTTATGCTGCTTTGTCAAGTTCTTGGTGTCATAGCAATGAATTATTTAGTTTTTGAAAAGACGTAAATTGTCATAAAATGTCAAATAAAAAATTGCGTGTCAGGAAAATAACTTGCGATGATCACTACATGCATTGTCTCGTTTTCTATTTTTCGCTTTTAAATTTTGGTTCGGTTTTAATGCCAGTCAGAGAAACCAAGCGTTTAAGTTTCAACTTATTGAATAAATGATTGAATGAAGTTTTATAAAGCATGTGAGTGTTTTATACAGGACACATGTAATGCAGCATACATTATGGTCACAGAGTAAAATATGTCCTAAGCGGCCATTTATTTATTGAACATACGAGTCTTAATAAACAGATGGTCGCTTAATGCATGTCAGAAGTTATACAGAAAGCTCATATAGGAGCTTTATGCATTGAGACCTCTCTAACCCATTCCCTCATATTGACGCGATTTGACACCTCTGTAAAAGTCACTTTCTGAAACCATTGTGATGAATAGAGCATTTGCTCCATAGGAGCAAATGCTCTATTTATCACAATGGTTTGAATTCTACACAATTAAAAAAAAATCATTTTCTTTAGTAGATGCTACCCTTCCTTACATTTATTCAAAGAGGTATGATATAAAAATAGCCTATGAGGGAAAGGGTTAAATGACCGCTTAACCCATTTGCTCCCACGATCCCATATATGGGACGTTGGCAAACAGTGTAGACTCTGATCAGACGCCACAAACAGGTCTACACTGTTTGCTGATAGGAATATCAATATAAAACAAACCGAAAATGAAATTTTAGGCCAGGCATCCCTTAGATAAAACAAATGGACTAATCCAATATATAAACATGGAAGAATCCACTGGGAGCAAATGGGTAAAGATAGGTTCTACTGTATGGGTTTTTGATGGTGAGCAACAGGCAGGGGACATTTCTGTGACGTTTGTGTGTACATGTATATAGGGTGTGCATTTCATTTGTGTGGTTAACTGTTCGTGCGCTACATCAAACATTTACTCGAAAAATGCGCATTGTCTCGCGTTTGCAAACAGAGTTAATAGTAAAGTACAGTAAAACCTCTCTATATCGCCCACTAAATTGTGTTAATTAGTTGGTATTTTTGGCAGGTGGTTTCTTAAAGCAAGGTGAAAGTAAAACAGAACGCTCCTATAGGAGCGTACTGTTTTACTTTCACCTTGCTTTAAGCACCCACCTGCCTTTAGCACAAAATACTTGATGTAATTTAGTGGTCGTTATAGAGAGGTTTTTACTGTACCTAGTTATAGTCTGCTTTCAGTCCGATTGACCGCTCATTCGACTGTACATTTACTCACGTGGTCTTTGAACCATTCGCCAACAATATAAGGCACTACTAATATGTGGATTATGGCGTGACAAAAGTTGCAATATTCAGTTTCACATTTTTCATTTGATAATTTTTATTTATCCAATATTTTCTTTTTCTCATTCGATGTTTGAACGAATTCATTTAATGTTATAAACATTTTGTTTTCATTCGATGTTATACATGTAAAAATATTTATCAACAATTTATTTTGCACTCGATGTTGTAAAAACATTGTTCAATAATTTGCCTCATGGGATATTAAATGGAGTTGTAAACGCGATTTTCAATGGACCAACACACATGGGTAGAAATACATGTAGCACAAGGTTCATCAATACATTGGTAAGTGAAAAACGGTTAACTAGAAGCTATTTTATATATTTCTTGAGCACACATGCGTAATTGATAGATGCTTTTGTTAATGAATTATATATGCAATGTGCTCCACACGCGGTGTTTGGGAATCCATTTTGAAGCTGAGTGATTTGTTCGTCCAATGAAATCCGAGCTTACAACTCCATCAAGAAACCTATCCCATGAGGCAAATTATCGAATGAATATTTTTTTCGCAACATCAAATGAAATTTGTTCGTAACATGGAATGAATTCGTTTGGAATATTGAATGAGCATGCGTTCTTAAAATCGAATGTAAAACAAAATATTGAATGAATATCGTTTTAATCAAAAGAAAGAATATAAATATCAAATGAAAAAAATGTGAAATTAAATATTACAACGTTGTCACGCCATCGTGGATAGACCGGCTAGTGTCCCTCACAGGTAGCCATTTTAACCCCTTGGTGGTGAGGAGGCAACATCGTGCGTGTGGGATACACTGAAAAGTCTTTCTAACATTTCGAGCTGGTCCAGTCGAGATTCGTTCCCCGGAGCCCTGGGTTTCGGCCCAACCCTCAACCACTAGGCCAAACCACCACCACATGTCAATCGGCTCCTGTAGGAACCATATGACTATCGATCGATCCATTGCATTTATTATAAAGCCTTAACCCTTTCGCAGCCAATGCCGGATGTGATTACGTATGCAAACAGTTTGGATCCAGATGAGACGCCGAGTAACTCGGCGTCTCATCAGGATCCAAACTGTTTGTTACTGTTACTATGTTTTTGAAACAAAAATGAAGATTTTAAAAGAATGAACATTTGTAGCACACGACAAAGTTAGCAGACGACAGAGTTTGGCAGCAAAAGGGTTAAATAATAAATCGTTGTGGCGAGTGTAATGTTTAATCATGTTTATTTGTTTTGTGAATATAGTTTATGTATTTTGTAAATTTGCAAACTTTTTTAATAATAAAATTCTGAAGTTGATTTTTTTATTATGTCATATATACAATGCATTGTTTGGTATTAGTAGAAGCTGTATAGTCAAATCTAATACAATTGTATAAACAGAGCAGATCCTGGTCAGACGGCTCCTATAGAAGCCGTCTGATCTTGGTCCACTCTGTTTGCAAAACCTAGAAAATGCGTTTATATGAAGGAAAGGGTTAAGCATAATTAGGTGTTTCGTGAATATTATTTATGTAGTTTGCAGACTTTGCTTACTTTTAATTAAACTCTGAAGTCTGCTTTTATAGCAGGTGGTTCATAACCTTCGAAACTTAGCCCATTACCTCATATGCTATTTTTAGATACAAGCTCTTTGAATAAATCTACCGAAAAAGAGCATTAACTATAGAAAAGGAAACTTTTAGAAATGTGTAGCTTGAAACCATTGTGATAAATAGAGCATTTGCTCCTATAGGAACAAACGCTTTTTTATCACAATGGTTTCACAAAGTGACTTTTACGGAGTCGTCAAAAGTCGTCAATACCAGGGAATGTAAGATACCACCTTTCTAAAAATCCAAGAATAGGGATTCTTTGAGTAGATATGGAAATGTTTATTATAGCAAGACGATGCGGCCGTTTCCTTTCGTCAGCTAGTTTTAACTATTTCTTGCCGACACTGATTTGTGTGCTCATGTTATTTTGCTTTATACACATCTCTGACATTCTTCCATTTAATCCCCATCAATAACGATTACGCATCGAAGCTTCCTGATGACAAATAAGGTTTAAAAGTTTCACAACAGATAAATCAGGCTGAGTCAAGCAGCGCCTCTCCTAAATTTTCAGCGACACGCGGTTTCAGCGGACATCGAACTAAAATTGAACACTCTCGAGGGGGAGAACGGTATTGTTGCACTGAAAACAATGTAGAGGAGCCCTCTGATCAGGGTCTACACTTTTTGTCATTCAAATATCAGGCAAGTTTAACCCATTCCCTCATATTGACGACTTTTGACGACTCTGTAAGTCACTTTGTGAAACCATTGTGATAAATAGAGCATTTGCTCCTATAGGAACAAATGCTCTATTTATCACAATGGTTTCAAACTACAAAATTCTATTTTTATTCCTTTTCTCTAAAAATACATTGACCCATTACCTCATAGGCCATTTTTAGATACAATATGAATAAATGCTCTATTTATCACAATGGTTTCAAACTACACAATTATAATTTTTCCTAGAGGAGCCGTCTGGTCAGGGTCCGCTCTGTTTGCTAGTGGAATTTGAAAGATCTTATTCTTTGCTTACTAAAATGGCTACAATGTTCAGCCTTCCATATTTCGTTATAACTATTTTGTCCGTGAATATTCAGTAGGTATTGATATTTGTAATAAACATAGAGCAGGGAAAGGGTTAACAGACGCCGTGGTTAACCCTTTACGTGATAATGTGATACATGTTGATACCGTCAACAATTATTTGCTGATTTTATATAATCATATATGAATACATGAATTTCTTACCGCTGCAGGCACTGTATAATCCCTAAAAGCAAACAGAGCAGACCCTGACCAGATGGCTCCTATTGGGGCGTCTGATCTGGATCTATTCTGTTTGCAAAATGTATGAAAATGCGTATGTATAATGGAAAAGGTTAAACACTTACAATTCAACGTTGAAAGTGGTATCGAATGACACTGTCATCTTTTTGAACATCACAATATAAAGAGGAAAACAATACACAATAAATACCCCTCTAATGCGACCACTTAAAGGGTATGTCCCTACATTTGACACGTTTCATAAACACTTAAAATGTACAAACCTCATTTGTTTATATGCTGAAAAGTAGTACATGTATATCGCAAAAAGCCCCATCCAATTACCGTTTATAATGACAAAACATCCATGTGTTTGATATCGCCGATCCCGGTTTTACTCCCCGATGTTTCAGTTTTATTCGGGTTGGGTTTTAGTTTCGTAACTGTTCGCCCTATTCGCGATTCTCCGACAACTTCCGAGAAAGCTGTTACGTAAACAATGGAGGGATCGGGTGATCATCGGCAAAACGCGGAAGAATTTAACGGAAAAGGCCGATAATATTGTGTTGTAGAACAAAAATTATCAGTATTGATGAAATCGGTTTGTTTGTATCACAGGGGCATTTTTCGATATAAGTTCAAATTGGGAACCTTCATAATAATGATAGAGCATAACAAATACCAAGTTTTATGATATTATTGAAAATATGCGATCATTGTAGGGACTTCCTCTTGAATTAATGAATAAAAAATGGATGTCTCTATTCCCTAGAAGCAGGTGATTGCTGAATGCAGGACAAAAGTAATGCAAAAGCTCCTCTAGGAGCTTTCTGCAATACTTTTGTCCTGCATTAAATTACCACCTGCATCTAGCACCCAAAAATATATCGATAATAAGAGTAGGGCATCGTGCCTGGGCTTCTCTGTATCAACTCTTCTCCTCTCTTTCCCCCACCGTTTTACATGATTGTACTTTCACATTGCTTTAAGCAGCCACCTGCCTTTAACACAAAATACTTGCTGTAATTTTGTGGCCATTATAGAGAGGTTTTACTGTACTGTATGGCTGTACAATTGATATACCCCATGCTCACGGAAACCCTGAATGCCTTTACAATTTTCTCATGAAGAAACAAATGACTGATCAATGTACAAGCGATACCAATTGCAGATTGTTTCTTTTTCTCTTTAAAGTTAAGCCTTCTCTTGCTGTTCACGTCAACAACCAATCTGTAAATAATGAAGACCCTGATGAGACAGTTCCTGCAGGAGCTGTCTCATCGGGGTCTGCACTATATACAAGTTGATGGGCAACCAGTGCATTCTACAGCAGTGATTGCACAGAGAAATATTTGAAGATATATGTAATTACATGTATACTATAGGACAAAGGTAAACAAGGAGAAATGTATTTTAGAATTCAGCAAGAGAAATGTAAAGCCTGAATAATTCGTATCTTGACCAATTGCTTACTGATTAATGCTAACGTTTTGAACTGTTGCGAACTTGGGACATAAACATTGACTCACGTTGAAAACAGTTACCATCCCATGAATGATTAACGTTTTTGCGTTTGTTTAAAAATAACATTTTATATAGGAGGAGAAAATTAGTAAAAAATGCTTTCCAGACAATTGAAGACTGTTATTGACCTCGCGGTCAATAAACGGCATGTGGAAAATTTGATTTCCCAAGAGGTAGATACACATCTCTTGTTGTAGACTGATTTTTGATAGAAGTGTTTCGTCTTTAATATTAATTTGTCGAAGAATTCTATTTGAACTCTAAACGGAGATGTACGGTGCTGAATTTGCAGTTTCAGTTCATAAATGTCAAGGTCATTATTGACACCCATTACAGAAAGAAGTCAAGACAAGATGAGTAAATTAAAACATTTTCCGAAAATAATTTCATTTATTTTTCCACGAAACCCTATGCTGTGGCCACTCTTTAGAATCGTCTCTTCGAGATAAGATGCGTAAATTAATTCGTTTTCATGAAAAACTTTCTTATTTCTCCACCAAACCCTAAACTGTGGACACGCTTTAGAATCGTCTCGAAGAGTGGTCACAGTATAGGGTTTGGTGGAGAAATGACGATTTTAGTATTTGGGTACGCACCTTTATATGTAGCTGTGGTTCAACCGTATTACATTAACCCAAGGGTGATCTCTCAATACTAGAAATACAATATATAATGAAACATTTGCAAATTAAACGATTTGCATGTTAAAATATAGCTTTGCACGCCCTGTGAATCATTTACGGAATTGTTCATAAATCGTTTTAACTTCATACAAAATCCATTATTTCAAAATGGATTTACAATGCAATAAAACCTCGATTATTTTAACCCTTCGCTTGCTAATCGCGTCAATATACCTACCTGTAAATAGTGAAGACCCAGATGAGACAGCTCCTGCAGGAGCTGTCTCATCAGGGTCTGCACTATTTACAAGTTGATTGTGGAACCAGTGCACTCCACAGCAGTGATTGCACAGCGAAATACTTGTACACAGTGAAGATATATGTAATTCTACAACAGGTCATGGGTAAAGAAGGAGAAAAGTATTTTAAAATTCAGCAAGCGAAGGGTTAACACTCATACACGTGCCATATACGTGATAGAGTTTAAGACAGGTGACCGCTTAATGCAAGGTGAAAGTCATGCAGATAGCTCATCTGGGCGCTTTATGCATGCCGTTCACCCTGCATTAAGCAGCCATCTGTCTAACAGTGTCTACAATCTTCTAAAATCAAAGTTTTGAAAATTCGAGGTTTTACTATATCTATGCATTACTGATGATAATGTGAGCGTATTTTTAACCTTTGACCTGCCGCGGACTGACGAGAAATTACCTTTGTAAACAGTTTGGATCCAGATGAGACGACGAGTGACTCGGCTTTTCATTATGATCCAAACTGTTTGATACTCTTATCGACATGTTGAAAAGAAACGCAAGATGTCTTTATTTGAAAAGAAATGGAAGAAACATGACTTTTTAGATTTGAAGCAGACGACAATATTTGCAGACGACACTTGCTCAGAGTGCAGCAGGTTCACGCAGACAACGCCTTTAAGAGCTTTCTGTGTTATATTAGTCCTGAATTTAGCTCCTGAATCTCCAGGACTGCAGAATAAACTTCTTTTGAGGAGACTGCATGTATGTTTAACTGTACATGACAGGTTTTGTAGATTTAAAACAGCTACGCTTTCATTTTACAGTTGATTATGTTTATTGAACAATCACCTCATACCATCTCAGACTCATAAAATAAAAACCACGCACATTGAAACTGCACCAAGTGTCTTACAGGTTCATACAATATGAATGCCCGTTTACGCCTTAGTAAGTTGAATAACCCTGCGGAAATTGCCTTTTCAAAGTGGAATGATCCATCATTGTTTAATTGGAGAGTCCATTCGGCATGGAATGGTGTAATTCGCAATAAAACTTTGAATGACGGACTGTACAGACCCTGGTCAGAGACTTCCTCTGGTAGCCCACTAATCTGGGTCTAGGTTGTTTGCAAATACCAGTACACTCACTACTTTCCACATTCAAAGGGTTAAGATAGGTTAGGAAATCTACTCGAATACCTAAGGCATAGTATGTGAGGAGCAATGTTTCTATGTAGGTCTACGTTTACTTAACGTTTTGCTGCCAAATTTTGTCGTCTGCAAACTTTGTCATTTGCTACAATTTTCATATATTATGTTTTCTTCATTATTGTTTCAAACAAGATTCATAGTGACAAATAGTTTAGATACTGATGAGACGCCGAGTTACTCGGCATCTCATCCGGATCCAAACTGTTTGCACAGGTAGTCACAGTTGCGACATCGGCAGCAAAAGAGTTTAAAGCAGACAGAAAACTGTACGTACTCAAATACTAAAATCGTCATTTCTCCACCAAACCCTATGTTGTGACCACTCTTTAGAATCATCTCGAAGAGACGATTCGAAAGAGTGGTCACAACATAGGGTTTGGTGGAGAAATAAAGGAGTTATTCTTGAAAATATTTTAATGTATGCATCTGTTTACTTATACATGTTTAGCTTAAACTGTGGAATATCTATTTGACGTTTAACCCATTACCTCATATGCTATTTTTAGATATATCCTCTTTGCATAAATCTACCGAAAAGGAGCATTAACTAGAGATTAAGAAACTTTTAGAATTTTGTAGTTTGAAACCATTGTGATAAATAGAGCATTTGCCCCTATAGGAGTAAATGCTCTATTTATCACAGTCGCTGGTTTACAAAGTGACTTTTAGAGAGTCGTCAAAAGTCGTAAATATGAGGGAATGTGTTAAAACATTGTTTCATAAAGTCGCCTTCTGACACCTTTGCAGAGTCAGATTACAGGGCTTCTGTTGGAGCTGTCTTATTAGGGTCGGATCGCGTTGCTTATAGAATTAAAGAGATCATACACTACTGTCTCTGCTCAGACCAAAGCACCCTGTTTACATATACAATCATAAATCTTCAGCTAATGAATATTCATAATGTCATTATTTCTAACATAAACTATATGTGTTTGTGATACACTATGCCCCCGATTATCTCCAATATAATTTTTACCAGTAATTTGAACTTTGACCTTGATGTATGACCTTGACCTTAATAAGTCACCCCTAAAAACGTGAGCCTCCATAAATTGCACATGCATGCCAAGTTTGCAGTATGTATGTACAATGGCTACAAATTTATCACCAATATTAACGTTGGGGACAAACCAACAGACCGACATGACACAGGGTGGTTATTTAGAGACAGCAAATCGGCGGACACATGTACGAGCGTATGTTATGATAATTAGCTACATGTATGTATGAGACCAACGACGTATCAACGACATATCATGTCAAGTCAAGTCAAGTCAGATTACATAATTTCGACAGAGCTTTTAACACCGACATAACATATACATACAAAATACCAGAGCTACAGATAACGTTGCATACCCAAATACTATAATCGTTATTTCTCCACCAAACCCTATACTGTGACCACTCTTTAGAATCGTCTCTTCGAGACGATTCTAAAGAGTGGTCATAGTATGGGGTTTTGTGGAGAAATAAAGGAATTGTTCTTAAAAATATTTAATTTAGGCATGTTATCTGGAGCTCTGAAAATACATAATACAAACCCAGACATAAGAAACACATCAGCATAAAAGCAACATTAAACAACTACAAATAGCATAATAAGCATAAAATAGCATTCAATGAACATTAAGCGAACATAGTAAAGCATATTGTAAGGTATAAATTATAAGATAGATATATCAACATATTAACCCTTTCCTTCATATAAGCGCGTTTTCACGCATTTGCAAACAGAGTAGACCCAGTTCATGGGGACTGTCTGATCAGAGTCTGCTCTGATTGCTAATGGAATTTCAACACTCCGTTTCTTTACTTTCTAAAATGGCTACAGTGCTGGACCTTCAATAATTCATTTTAACTCTATTGTCCATGAATATTCAGTAGGTATATGTATTGAAACTTAAAATGAATATAGAACAGGGGAAGAGTTAAAAGCAAAGACAGGTCAGTAGAGTGTAGGGTAATATTACGAAACACGTGTATCCACCAACTTTAACCATAAGCCTGATGAGCAAATTATTTTTACAGAAGTTTTCACCTACTACATTTTCAAAGTTCAAGTTTTAATAAATTTGTCTACCAAACTGCAATCAGGGTATCAAACAGTATGGATATGTATTCACTCATCTGACCATTGCAGGCTAAAGGTTAAAAACAAACCATGACTAGTGTCTGTCAACAGCGGTATAACAGTTGAACTTCGATATCTCAAACTTAAAGATACCATTCAAATTAGTTAGGATACATGTTAGGATACATGAAATCAGGTCAAGGTCACTATTTCGAACATTTTGCCGTTTTTAACAAAATATAACATTACTATATTTTCTGAACTACAAATGCTAGACATGTCATCATTGGTATACAGATGACTTTGGTAAAGGCCTTTCAGGGTGATATAAAGATATTTGAAATTAGGTCAAGGTAGATGAGCTCTTAGAGGAGCCGTCTGATCAGGGGTCTACTCTGTTTCCTAATAGAATTTCATAGATCTGTGTCTTTACTTTTTAAAATGGCTACAATGTTCCACCTTCCATATTTCATTATAACTATTTTATTCATGAATATTCAGTAGGTATCAACATTTGGAATGAACATAAAACAGGGACAGGGCTAAACGCTTTACTCAGAGGTCCAGATATGATGCATAAATTTAAAAAAAACTCACAAGTAGCTCCTTTCTTTCTCCACTAAACCTTACAATGTGACCACTCTTTGGAATCGTTTCGAAGAAATATGCAATACGGGAAGGATTATGTCTTTACGTGCTCAATATTCATGTAAGAAATAATAACACCATAAATATATATGAATTAGTTGTTTTTTTTATTCTGTAATTTTTTCGAGGAAATATTTTGCTCTTACAAAAACAGTTGAATCATATGTACAGCAAAATCTCGATTATTCGAATTTTTTGTATAGAAGAATTTAGACCCTTTTAGGCAGGTGGGTGCTTAATGCATGGTGAAAGTCATGCAGAAAGCTCCTGGAGGAGCTTTCTGCATGACTTTCACCATGCATTAAACAGCCACCTGTCTTAAAGGTCGATAATAATACGCATTTTAGTGTTCGAATAATCGAAGTTTTACTGTATATTACTCGGCATTTCATCTGAACCTAGATTTTTTGCATGTGTTACCATATCACTCATCCGCCCGTAGTTAAACGTTTCAGCACGTTACTAGGGCAACAGTACAGTAAAACCTCTCTACAACGGCCACGAAATTGTGTTAATTAGTTGGTATTTAGGGCAGGTGGCTGCTTAAAGCAAGGTGAAAGTAAAACAGAACGCTCCTGTTTGAACGTTCTGTTTTACTTTCACATTGCTTTAAGCAGTCACCTGCCTTTAACACAAAATACTTAATGTAATTTAGTGGCCGTTATAGAAAGGTTTTACTGTATATGGTTTTGGTGGAGAAGTAACACTGTTTGTAAATGCATGAAAAAGCGTTTCTATGGAGACGAAAGGGTTAACTGCAGAAATACCTGCCATATTTAAGATGACATTAGTGTCATGAACTCCAAAACTCTACTGTTCCAAATTGTTGAAGTTAATCACACACAAAAAAAACGAGAAAGAAAACGACGATATCTTAGTAGCATGTTTAAAGTGTTACACGGTGAAGTTTGCGGCCTGATTTCAACGTAATTTCCTTTCAATAATGAAGTGAAATGTTATTTTTGTCAGAATTAATGACTTCCGTTCCAAAGTTTCGTTCACAAAAATAATCAATAATTCATCTTTCAAACTCTGACACGACAGAGGTTGAATTAGCAAATTTGCAAAGAGATATTAACAAAAAAGTCTATTAACCTTTAGCCTGCTATGGGCGGATGAGTGGATACCTATGCAAAGAGTTTGGATCCAGATGAGACGCAGAGTAACTCGGCGTCTCATCAGGATCCAAACTGTTTGACATCATGGTTGCATTTTTGGTAGACAAACTGATTATATGTTGAATTTTGAAAATGGTGTAGGTGAAATATTTTGTAAGAATAATTTGCTTAGTAGGCTAAAGGTTAAGGTAGAAGAAACCGAGGGGAAATCAATTAATTATTTAACTCCTGTTATTCTCTTCAATCATTCAATTCAATTTGGTTGTCTGCGCTTCAGCTAAGGGGGTACAATGCTTGAGGGGCGTGACTTAACATGTTACTGCATGAATATTCGTGTGGGAAATAATGCAACCATGAATATTTATTAGCTGCATTTTTTATAATGACGTATGTATACAGATATGTTTGATAGTGGTAGAAACTGAAGAATCAGATTTTTTATAATTTCATAAGCAAACATCTTTTATAATTTCATAAGCAAACAGAGCAGACCCAGGTCAGACGCCTCCTATAGGGGCCGTCTGATCTGGGTCTTCTCGCTTTGCAAATGTGTGAAAATGCGTATATATGAGAGAATGGTTAAGGACATTATGTTTGAGACTTAAGGGCACAGGGCTTGAGATGTATGACGTCACCCTTTCCCTCATATAAACGTGTTTTCGCAAACAGAGTGGACCCAGATCAGACGGCTCTTACAGGAGGCGTCTGGTCAGGGTCTGCTTTGTTTGCTAATGGAATTGGATAGATGTGGTTCTTTAGTATCTATAATGACTACAATATTCCACCTTCCCTATTTTATTATACCAATTGAGTCCATGAATATTCAGTAGGTATTGAAATTTTGAATAAATATAGAACAGGGAAAGGGTTAAGGGCAAACCTTATTAGGAGTGTGGTGTTCAAGCCATTACTGTCCGACTGTTCGTCTGTTATTAAGATCAGTCATCCTAGATAGCACAAAGAGCGAAATTAAATGGAGCATTTAGCTGCAAATGTCTTCAGTTTAGTACAGTAAAACGCCTCTAATGCGACCACTTTATGAATAAACATAGCTGTCTTTATAAGCAGGTGGTAGCTTAATGCAGGACGAAAGTTATGCAGAAAGCTCCTATAGGAGCTTTCTGCATAACTTTCGTCCTGCATTAAACTACTACCTGCCTTTGCCACTGTTAATTATGCCCCTTTCTGCTGGTCGCATTAAAGGATTTTTACTGTATTACAGTATGTCTTATGTTGATTGGACACAGGGATCTCAAAAAACACGTAGTTCCTAATGTAGGACACAAGTAATGTAGAACGCTTCTACGGGAACTTTCTGTGTTACATTTGACCTACATTAACCCATTTCCTCATAGACTATTTTAGACCTAACCTCTTTGAATAAATCTGCTGAAAAGGAGCATTTTAATAGAACAACGGATTTTTAAGAATTGTGTACATTTGAAACCAATGCGATAAATAGAGCATTTGTAAGTCATTAGAAGAGAAAAAGCATTGTTGTTTATTTTTTTGCGATATATCGAAGGCTTTTGATAGAGTTTGGCACAGGGTCTTATTAAAAAATTAGAGTGTTACGGTTTCAAAGGAGACGTTCTCCAATGGATTATCAGTTATCTCTCCAACAGGCGCCAACAGGTCTTAGTAAACAATCGTAAATCCCCTATAGGTAATATTTCTGCGGGTGTTCCTCAAGGCTCTGTATTAGGTCCATTATTATTTTTGCTATATATTAATGATATTGCAGATAATTTGGATAGCCTGACCCGATTATTTGCAGATGATACTTCTTTGGCATATGCGTCTTCTAACACTAACGATATTGAGGTAAAAATGAACAGAGATTTGGGTAAACTGCACGACTGGTCTGTCAAGTGGCTAACAACATTTAACCCTATTAAAACAGAAGTATTGTTCGTTTCAAATACTACTAGTGGTGACAACATATCGGTTATCTTTAATGGAACATTATTACACCCTGTAAATGCACACAGACACCTAGGAGTCCTCTTATCGGATGATGCGAAATGGACCAATCACATCGATGCCATTTATGAATCATGTATGAAAAAAGGACACGTACTAAGGAAGCTAAAATACACACTAAACAAAACCGTACTTTTGAGAATTTACAAATGTTTCATTCTGCCAGTACTTGAATATGCATGTGAATTGTGGGACGGCTGTAACGAAAGAGATAAACATAGATTAGAAAGTGTTCAATTAGAAGCTGCAAGAATTTCATGTGGTCTGCCAATTTATGCCAGTTTAGAATCTATTTATTTTGAATCGGAGCTTGAACCACTGGAACTTCGACGCGAAAGAAGAAAACTAACTCTTTTTTACAAGATTCACCACAATTTAGTCCCTTTATACTTAAAACATTTGTTGCCGCCACTAGTCTCCAGTATTTCCAGTTATTCCCTACGTAATCAAAATGACTATGTCTTACCGAAAGTTCGGTTATTGCTAAGCGAAAGGTCATTCATACCTTCTTCAGTTAGATTATGGAATGATCTCGAAAACGAAATTCGAAATATTGATTCACTGACTCGATTCAAAAGTTCTATCACCCCCAGGCAGACTCGATCACCATGTCATTACTTCGTTGGAAACAGGAAAGTTAATATCATAGACACTAGATTACGTCATAATTGCAGTGTCTTAAATATGATTTATACAGGTGTAATTTGTTAGAGGATCCGAGCTGCGATTGTGGAAATGCATGTGAAAATACATACCACTATTTTTTCGAATGTCCCTTATACAACCGGGCACGAGCAAATCTTTTTCGTGAATTACTATTTCTTGCAGAAATTAATTTGCACTTGTTACTCTACGGAAATCCTGACTTGCCTCCTGACATCAACAATACAATCTTTCATGCAGTACACCGGTACATCCGAATCTCCGACAGATTTTTGAGTTAATTAATTGTTTCAAATCACTCTCCTCTTAGTTAAGATTCTTCGAAATGTCTCTTGCATAAATTATATTACAATTGCAGTTGGTGTTTACAATGTATGTTTGATACATTATTGTTATTGTTAGCATGAAGATATACTTCTATGCGCTTATAATCATGTAAACCTCTGCTCATGTTTCATTGTTAGTTTAAAGACAAATACTTCTATGTACTTATATTTAAACCTCTACTCATGACTCATTGTACATACTCATAATCCATAACCGTTTGTTTATTGCCATGACACTATGTTTGTATTACCTTGAGAGAGGGCATTATATAATGTTGTAAAAACTTGTAGCCCAATCTCATGCATGACATTATATGCAATAAATATGTTTAAACTATTAAAAACTAGAGCATTTGCTCCTGTGGAACACATGCTCTATTTATCACAATGGTTTCAAAATATGACTTTTACAGAAGCGTCAAAGGTCGTCGGTGTGAAGAAATGGGTAAAGCTACCACCCGTATTGCAAAACTCTGTTTGGTGCTCGTTGAATCCATTACCTCATAGGCTTTTTTTTAAATTCTTCCTGTTTAAATACATCTACCGAAAAGGAGCATTTACAAGTGAACAGGAAAAATTTAGAATTGTGTAGTTTTGAAGCCATTGTGATAAATAGAGCATTTGCTCCAATGGAGCAAATGCTCTATCTGTCACAATGGTTTCAGAAAGTGACTTTTACAGAGGCGTCAAAATGCGTCAATATGGGGGATGGGTTAAGACAGGTTCTCCAGTACGCTACTCACCATGTTTACAATAACACTTAACATTATTTCATAGGACTATACATCTTATCATTTGATCACAACATCGGCTTGCAATTTTCTTGGGTTAGCAATGCATTCAGCTAATATAATTATGAGAGAACAATGCATTTACTACTCCGAGCAACTCTATAGATTGAACAGATCTACAGTCGAACCCGTCCTAAGCGGATATTCATTTACTGAGCATAGGAATCTTAAAATGCAGGTGGTTGCTTAATGCAGGGCAAAATAATATAGGAGGAAAATGTATTGCATTTGACCTGTATTCACACAGTACTTCATATAAACGCCTTTTCACGCATTTGCAAACAGAGTAGACCCAGATCAGACGACTCATGTCTGCTCGGTTTGCTTATGACATAATATTGTTAGAATTATACAGTTTTTGTCCACTTGATAAACATGGCCCTCTTTGACTAAGTCAGTTTTCTAGATTTGAATTAGCAATTGAAGTTCAATCTCTCCATTGTATTCAAATTCAGCAACTGTAGAATCATACCAATATTCGACCATAAGCAAATACAGTATTACCTCTCTATAACGGCCACTAAATTGCATTAAGTATTTTGTATTAAATGCAGGTGGCTGCTTAAAGCAAGTTGAAAGTAAAACAGAACGCTCCTATAGGAGCGTTCTGTTTTACTTTCACCTTGCTTTAAGCAGCCACCTGCCCTAAATACCAACTAATTAACACAATTTAGTGGTCGTTAATTAGAGGTTTTACTGTAGAGCAGACCCTGATCAGACAACTTCTACATGACCTGTCTGGTCTGGGTCTACACTGTTTGCAAAGGTGTATAAAGGATTATTTATGGAGTAAAGTGTTAAAGGATGGGGCAACGTAATAGTATTCAATTTGTATTGGGAGAATTGGCAGGTTTTGCTACCAAAAAATATACATTTTGGTATGCAATATTAAAGCCTCATACAGACACTGTCAATTTCGAATCCAATCTTTCAAATCCGCAGCAGACATTCCTCCATACTCTATACAGCTCATTTCTAAGAAGTGTGAATTTTGCCAAAACGTCATGAAGTTGTTCATTTCGTATTTGTCTCTTTCTACACATATCTCACACTCCACAGGTTAGCGCATATGAAGAACAATTAACCACATATCATTCTAGACGATAAATCGAGTTTAAAACTTTCCCCTATGTAAGCCCATTTTGACGCATCTGCAAACAGAGTAGACCCAGATCAGACGGCTCCTATAGGAGCCGTCTGATCAGGGTCTGCTCTGTTTGCTTATGTTGTAATATAGATCTGATTATACAGCTTCTGTCTGAGGCAAAATGTCGTGGTTTCATGTCATTATAAAAAAAATATCCTAATTGATATTCATGACGTCATTATTTCCTACATGAATATTCACCAGAGAAATGGTTAACTTTTTGAATGCTTGACAAAGATGCTATGTCATTTGCACGCTTGTAGACCCAGATTGGAGCCCTCAGATCAGAATTTGCACTGTTTGTCATTAAAATTCCTCTAGTACGTTTAACCTTTAAAAGGTTTAAACCTTCCAACAGAGCAAACCTTAATCGGGGTCTACTCTGTTTGCATTTGCGTCAAAACACGTTTATTTATATGGAGGAACGCTTTAAACGAATCCGATCAACGTAACAGTTGGTCAAGGGCAGATTTTAAGCAGACATTTTTACAACAGGATATGGACTAAATAAAAACCCAATCCGACTGTGGTAGACACACTATCTGTCATGTGAAATCGGAAGGATTAAAAAACTGAAATTCTGAATCAATTGTCTGTGACCCCTGTTAAAATTCTGTACATTTTATTATATTTTTTCTTTCAAAAGCTTGGCCTGATTTTCACACAGTTTGTATCCTGATGAGACGCCGAGTTACGCACTGTCTCATCTAGATCTATTTCGTTTGCAATTGCTACCGTACTTTTGCACAAACTGTTGAAGTGAAAGTCTCTACTTGCAACGTGTTTTAAAAATGCCTAACAATTACATTAATCATTTGTTTATCCCCTGAAAAGTTGTATATCACAAGAAACACAATCAAATAAACACCGAAGAAGACACAAGTTCCATGTGTTTGATATATTATTCGGCAATGTATTAGTAGTTATTCGGCTCGCGTTTTAGTTTCGTTAACTGTTTGAAAATATGTGTTCATTGTAGGGACTTCCTCTTTAAAATAGTTTATGTAATAAACATCTCCAGTATACAATAGAACATGTTCTAAGCCGGCATTCATTTATTGAACATAAGACTTTTTAATTTATTGAACTTAAGACCCTTAATGCAGAGCAAAGGTAATGCAGGCATCTCCTATAAGAGCTTTCTGCATTACTTTAGACCTGCATTAAGCTGTAGAAACTGTAGAAACAGATCTATTCTTTCATTAACAAACATAGCAGACCCAATAGAAGTTGTAGCGCCAGATCTATTATTTCATAAGCAGCCAGTTCAGACCTTGATCAGACAGTCCCTATAGGAGCCGTCAGGTCTAGATCTACCCTGGATGCAAAGACGTTAAAAGCGTGCGTAGAAAGAATAATATGGTGAAGCAAACGTTATTTAATTAACCGTTTCCTCCATAAATAAGCCTTTCTACGCCTCTGTAATAACCACTTCTTAGAACCATTGTGATAAATAGAGCATTTGCTCCTATAGGAGCAAATGCTCTATTTATCACAATGGTTTCAAACTCCAAATTTCTAAAATTTTACTTTTCTCTAGTAAACACTCCCATGTGTATATTCATTGAAAAGAGGTTGGGTCTAAAAATAGCCTATGGAGGAAAGGGTTAAAATAAATAAACGCCATTTCACGCCTTTGCAATCAGAGCAGACCCAGACCAGACGGCCCCTGACTGCTCTGTTTGCTTGCGACATGATATAGATAGAATTCTAGAATTCTTATCTAAAGAAATAATTCCCTTGAGAATTCCACATTATAAAAATTCAGTTAATAAATATGCATGATGTTATTATTTCTTACATGAATATTGAACAGGTAAAGGGTTAATACACTATCAAAAGTAATACAAAAAATCTCCCGCAGGAATACCTTCATTAATTTACACTAGTATTAACGCATTCAACACAGAATGTTCAACGCTTTCTCCATGAATATTCATGTAAGAAAAAATGATGTAATGAATATTAATTAGATGATTTTGTTATGATAGCGCAAAGACACCGTGACTGCAGGAACTGTATAATCATATCTTTATTATATCATAAGCAAACAAAGCAGACTCTGACCAGACGGCTCCAATAGGATCAGGGTCTGCTCTGTTTGCAAAAGGCGTAGAAAAGCGTATATATGGAGTAAAGGGTTAACCATCGATGCCACTCACTTATGAAAGACTTAAAACTTGTTACAGGATTATGAATGATAAACAGTGTACATCCTGGTCAGGGTATACATGTACAATGCCTTGCATACATGTACATGTATGCCAGTGCATGCTTGTCCCATAATCATAGCGTTAACCCATTACCTCATAGGCTATTTTAGATACAACCTCTTTGAATAAATCTACTGAAAATGACCATTAACTAGAGAAAAGGAACATTTTAGATTTTTGTAGTTTGAAACCATTGTGATAAATAGAGCATTTGCTCCTATAGGAGCAAATGCTCTATTTATCACAATAGTTTCATAAAGTGACTTTAACAAAGTCGTCAAAAGTCGTCAATATGAGGGAATGGGTTAAGCGACGATCTGCCTGAAACACACAGAATTAGACTTTTAACAGTCTCTACTGTAAATGTTTCTGAGCAAAGCGCTGCGCTTTTTTTTTAATTCCACTTCCGGTTTATCGGCATGTGCATGATTCGTTATTAAGATTTTGTCGATCATTTCAGTACCCTTTTAAGCCACAGAAAAGGCCAAACGGAAGTGATTAATCTTAAAAGACAGAATTCAGCGACATATGCGGAAGGCGAATAATGAGAAATCAGTCACCAGTTGATCGGGTTAGACATTGTACACGTCCTGCAGACTAGATGACTTCAGCTGGTGTGCTTAACCCATTACCCCATAGACTATTTCTAGATCCAACCTCTATGAATAAATCTACAGAAAAGGAGTTTTTATTAGAGAAAAGGAAAAATTTAGAATTGGATAGAGTTGAAATCATTGTGATAAATAGAGCATTTGCTCCTATAGGAGTAGAACCAGATCAGACGGCTCATATATTTTGATTATTTAGAGGGGAAGTCCCTACATTCGACATGATTCAAAAGTGCCTAAAATATACATAATTCATTTGTTTATATGCTGAAAAGACGTATATCGTAAACAAACCAATCGAAAACACCGAAGAAGACTCACTTCCATATGCTTGATATATTATTCGGCAATGTATTAGTATTTATTCGGCTCGCGTTTTATTTTTTTTAACTTTTCGACCATTTTGTAGTAGAACAAAAAATATAAGTGTCGATGATAACGGTTTATTATGCCCCCGTTGACGATAGTCAGGGGGCATTATGTTTTGCACATGTCCGTCCGTCCGTCTGTCCGTCCGTCCGTCCGTCTGTCCGTGTGTCACGTTTTTAGGTGCAGTTGGATGTCACAGTTTTTCAAGTGTTATAAGTCAGTAATTTCTACACTTATACACATGAAACTTCACATACACATCAATTACCATCTGTGCTATCAATTGGCACCCCACCCATGCTGCCGGCAAGCCCAAGGTCGAGGTGAAATGACTTGGAAATTTTACGTGCAGTTGGTTGTCACATTTTCGTGCAGTGTTTTGTCAAAGTTTTTTCATTGTCTTATATCTCTCTAACCACTGTGGCTATTTGCATGGAATTGCAAATACATATTAAATACCATCCATACTTTCATTATGCGCCCGACCCATGCTGCCCGCAAGCCCAAGGTCAAGGTGTCCAATGACTTACGTGCAGTTGGTTGTCACAGTTTTTCATCGTCTTATTTCACACTACTATTGGCATGGAATTGCATATACACATTCAACACCACCCATACTTTCATTATGCACCCGACCCATGCTGCCCGCAAGCCCAAGGTCAATGTCAAATGACTTAGGAATTTTACGAACAGCTAGGCAAGCACCCACAAGGGGCATCACTGTGTCTTACAGACACAATTTTCTAGTTTTGTATCACAGGGGCATTTTTCGATATAAGTTCAAATTGACACTCTTCATAATAATGATTGAACATAAAAAATAATAAGTTTTATGACATTATTGAAAAAATGCGTTCATTGTAGGGACTTCCTCTTTAACTCTTACTCTGTTAACCCATTCCCTCATATTAACGACTTTTGACGACTCTGTAAAAGTCACTTTGTGAAACCATTGTGATAAATAGAGCATTTGCTCCTATAGGAGCAAATGCTCTATTTATCACAATGGTTTCAAGCTACAAAATTCTAAAATGTTCCTTTTCTTTAGTTAATGCTCCTTTTCGGTAGATTTATTCAAAGAGATTGTATCTATAATAGCCTATGAGGTAATGGGTTAAAGATCAATGCAAGAAAAAATGACATCATGAAAACAAAACTTATCAGAACAATATTTATAATGTTAATCTATGCAGGGATTTTTTTGCTTTGATAAAAACTGTAGAGTCAGATCTATATCACGTAAAAAGCAAAACAGAGCAGACACTGATCAGACGACTCAGGGACTATAGGAGCCGTCTGATCTGGGTCTACTCTGTTTTGCAAATGCGCGAAAATGTGTTTATATGAAGGTTAACACAATTAGCGCGATTTTGTTTGCTAGTCTGGTTGAATGTTTTTCCTGTTTTATGTTCGTATAGAGCGCTATGATAAAACATGGTCGTGTACACTAGACGGTTGAACCTGTCTTAACCCTTTCACCCTTTCAATACCTACTGCATATTCATTAACAAAATAGTGATAAAGAAATCTGGAAGATGGAGCATTGAAGACATTTTAGGAAGTAAAGAAACAGATCTATCAAATTCTATGAGCAAACATAGTAGACCCTGATCAGACGGCTCCACTAGGAGCCGTCTGGTCTGGGTCTTCTCTGTTTGCAAATGCGTGAAAACACGTTTATATGAGGGAAAGGGTTAAGCAGCCATCAAAAAGAGGTCTAATTACGGGGTCTGTAAGACAGATATTTGCTTAATACAGGTCAAATGTAATACAAAAAGCTCAGGAACTTTTTACATTACCGTTGTCCTGCATTAAGCAACCACCTGCTTTTCAAACTCCTTTGTTCAATAAATGAATGGCCGCTTAAGCCAGTGTCTACTGTAAGGCGTCTAGCACTTGTTTGTCCTCAAATTGTGTCGTGACTTGTGTCAAATGAGTGAATTGGTATTGTCAGCGATTCAGGTCGGAAGCTGGTAGATAAATGTGTTTTTCTAGCCTTCTCTTCCAATAAGACTTCCGAAGTTTACTGTTCGTAAAGGCTCTAAAAGCATTTAGAGTCCAGGGCATTCACGGGCATCCATAATTTATCAATCTCTAGTATTTTTCTGTCTGTACAACATCAGTATGCGGGGCTTCAATATTGTATGAGTCTGTTACGACTTCTTGTGGGCGTTGAATTATTTTACCCTATAACTCTTCGAGACGATTCGAAAGAGTGGTCACACCATAGAGTTTGGTGGAGAAATAAAGGAGTTATTCTTGAAAATGTTTTAATGTACGCATCTTATTTGGATTTCTGGACCCCTGGTTAGGGTCTGCACTGTTTAGTTTACTCTGCAAATCAATGTAAAAACATTTAACTAGCATATACAGTAAATCCTCTCTACAATGGCCACTAAATTGTGTTAATTAATTGGAATTTAGGGACAGGTGGCTGCTTAAAGCAAGATGAAAGTAAAACAGAACGCTCCTATAGGAGCGTTCTGTTTTACTTTTACCTTGCTTTAAACAGCCATCTGTCTTTAGCACAAAATACTTGATGTAATTTAGTGGCCGTTATAGAGAGGTCTTATTGTATTATGTTTGCAGGGACCGTATTTCAGTTTAGATTTGAGCCCTTTATAACCCTTTATGAAGCTGATGATTTGTTTACGTCCGCAAATGTAATAAAGCATTTTATATTAGTCTTAGGGAGTGAAAATTTATCCAACGACTCTAAAGAACGACCGAACTGTCTATGAATATTTCAGATCAATTTGACAAGGCTTAAGACACCATTTTCTTTTGTTATGTCACCTTGGCGCCCATTTAGAGAGTAATATGGTGATACTGTAATGTTTTATAGACGTACAATACATATTTTATGTGTTTAGATTGATATAAGAGAGAAGGAGTGAGACAAAAAAAGTTCTTTATCAAACTTTTTTATTTATTGCCAAAATTCGAATTGAATAACGTCACCTCTTGCTCTTGCTTGAAACTTGATGTCTGCTTATTCTCCCATATGCTTAAATAACATTTCACTGACGTCTTATGAGACGAAACGTTTGTTTAACCCTTTCGTTTTATGTATTTGCAAACAGAGTAGACCCAGACCAGACGGCTCCTACAGGAACCGTCTGATCAGGGCCTGCTCTGTTTGCTAGTGGAAATCAAAAGTGTCTTTACTTTCTAAAATGGCTACAATGTTCCACCTTCCATATTTCATTATAACTATTTTGTCCTTGAATATTCAGTAGTATGGGAATAAGCACAGAACAGAGAAAGGATTAATGTTTCATTGACGTCAGATTAACTGTGATTAACTGTTAACCGTCAAACAGTTTGGATCCTGATGAGACGCCGAATTACTCGGCGTCTCATCTGGATCGAAACTGTTTGCAATTGACTGTCAAGACACGCTTATCACGAGGAATGTTAAGATAACATATGATATGAGGGGTCCCTTCTGTATATATATTGTTTGCTACGTTATTCACGGATTCGTCCCATTACCTTATAGGCTATTTTCAAATCCAAACGCTTTCAATAAATCTACCGAAAAGGAGCATTTACTAGAAAAAGGAAACTTTCAGAATTGTGTAGTTTTGAAACCATTGTGATAAATAGAGCATTTGCTCCTATAGGAGCAAATGCTCTATTCATCAAAATGGTTTCAAAAAGTGGCTAGATCTATTACAAGGACGTCAAAAGTCGTCAATATGGGGAAATGCGTTAAAAGTCGAAATACGACACCGGTATAAAAAATATACGTTCAATCCCGTGAATACGGAAAATGCACATACTGGCATATACAATCAGTGTACACCCAGATCAGAGGACTCCTACAGGTGCTCTCTGATCAGGGTCTTCACTGCTTGTCATTCAAAATCCTCTGGCAAGATTTAAACCTTCCATACTGTTTGAACTCTATATGAGCTAGTCTACTGATGGGCTATTCCACTCTGGAAACCCAGCATTCAAGGTGTAGCTAGTACACCCGAAGTCAAAGGTTATAAAACGTATTAGTCTGAGTCTGAGATCATTCTCAAGTATCTGATTGGTCAGATGCTTGAGAATGATCTCAGATTCAAGCAAAATGTTTTATAACCTCGGGGCCTGAAGTCAGTATTATACAGTACTGTATACAGTAGACACAACTTCTAAACCGTCACCTTGTGTTTTATCATATTGCAAAAGGATGCAAACGTATTTCTATATCATTTTTTGCGCAAACGGCAACGCTTGCCTTTCTTAGCCATTAGATAGCACTGTTTTTTGTGTAAATCGGTAGAAAATAGGGTATGGACTAAATGCTGAAAAACTGAACATTTTGTGAAGTATATTTCTCTTACAAATAGAAAGTTTAACCCTTTCGCTGCCAATGCCGGATATGTGATTACCTATGCAAACAGTTTGGATCCAGATGAGACGCCGAGTAACTCGGCGTCTCATCAGGATCCAAACTGTTTGTTACTGTTACTATGTTTTTGAAACAAAAATGAAGAAAATCAGAAGAATGAAAATCTGTAGCAGACGACAAAGTTAGCAGACGACGACAAAGTTAGCAGACGACAGATTTTGGCAGCGAAAGGGTTAAAGTGACGGTTTAGCAGTTTTTGCTGAGTGTATAGCATAGTATAGAGTGTATAGTATGTATTAGCATGTGTATTTTGTAAATATATTGCCAGACATTTAGACACTAGAGCGTGCTCAGAGAGTCATTGTTTCTCGTTAGCCATATATACGACAGGTTGAATTTGTTACACGCTCACCTCAGAAGCATGCCTACAAATTTATACTATGCGTTACCTATTGGACATGTTGACAGCAACCATGTGTGTAATATTAATCTCGTTCCTTGCAGCCATATCTGTTGACAAATTTTCAAGGCTTGAAGAAATTTGGTGAATGGTCACCAAAGAAATGTTTTGCATAATTATATTGAAATCCAATCAGTATTTTCTCCTTAACCTTTAGCCTGCTGAGCAAAAACAATTGTAGAAAATGTCATCGATTTCAGTTGTCACTATTCATTTATCTTGCATTTCCTTTCAACAGCACGGTCCGGCGTCTCATCTGGATCCAAGCTGTTTGCAAAGATAATCACTCACCCGCCCGCAGCAGGCTAAAGGTTAATATCCACATTTGGAAAATTAGCACCGCCTCTGGTGGTGATTATTTTGGTCAAATTGAAATGGCTTGAACAAGTTGTGAAGATAGTCACCGCAGAACTACTTAATCGAAATTAAATAGAATCTGTCCACTAGTTTTATTGAAGAACATGGTTTAATTGTTCACGATAATCAAATAATGGAAAATGATCTTCTTCCCTAATGGCTGTTGCATGGGGCGTTTTGACGAGTTAAAACTGTTAAAATAACTTTGATACAGGACCACGCTTGGTCCGTTTCTATTGATATCAGATCGACGGATTTAGACAAGATGATCGTTTCCATTGTTTCCAAATAACTTTTAGTTGCTATGGCAACTAGTGTTCTACATGGAATGCAATTGTTTGAACAGTTTGGATAGAACCCGTCTGAGGTACGTCAATGCCAAGTTTCATCACTATCAGTCTACTGGTTTCAGAAGAAATGCTCTTAACCCTTTCGGTGCCAAATTTCTAATTGTCGTTTGCAATCCATAACTTTTTAAATCATTCGCTACAATAAGGAAATGAAATAAATAAATGCAAATTTCAAAAAGAATAAAGCACATATATAGAAATAGAGAATACAGTAAACCCCCTCTAAACCGGAATTCTAAATCCGACTGTTTAATGCAGGGTGAAAGTCATGCAGACAGCTCCTCTAGGAGCTTTCTGTATGATGTTCATCCTACATGAAGCTGACACCTGTCTCCAAAACCGATATTTATGCTAAATTGAACGTCCGGTTTAGAGAGGTTTTACTGTATACACAGTTAAACACCTCTAAATTGGACGTAAAACTAATATCAAAATCGGTATTTCTGACAGGTGACAGCTTAATACAGATTGAAAGTCATGCACAAAGCTCCCAAAAGGAGTTTTCTATATGACTTTCATGCCACCTGTCTAAAAAGACTTAAACGATTTTTTTTTCAATAAAATTCCGGTTTAGATGGGTTCTACAGTAATTCGCATCTGAGCCATTTAAAGACTGAATGTTCAGTGTAGAATAAAAAGCTCATTAGTGTTTAACTATATCGACCCTCAATATGAAAGACTTAAACTTGATAGAGGAGTTTGCATGGCAAACAGTGCAGACCCTGATCAGATTACTGATCTAGGTGCCCTCTGAATTGGATCTACACTGTTCACAAAATGTTAAAAAGTCTCTACATGTACCTGTTCAAGGCCCCCGTATGAATTATGGTACTACTATAATTCGCTTACTTCTCACGCCGTATGTCATCATACTGAATAATTTACTTGAAACTTTTAAAGATGTCACAAATCGAAGAAGGAAGTGAATTAACCCTTTCCCTCGTATTGACGACTTTTTACGACTCTGTAAACGTCACTTTGTGAAACTATTGTGGTAAATAGATCATTTGCTCATATATGAGCAAATGCTCTATTTATCACAATGGTTTCAAACTACAAAATTCTAAAAAAAATCTTTTCTCTAGTTAGTGCTCCTTTTCGGTAGATTTATTCAAAGAGGTTGTACCTAAAACAGCCTATGATGTAATGGGTTAAGGTAGACAGTGGGTTATACGGCGACATTGGTTCATTTCCCAATTATTCATGTCAAGAGTAACATAAGTTTAATGTCATTTTTAAAACCACTGAAGAAATTGACATTAAAACTTCTGATACACCAAGCGAATAGTTTAGGTAGTTGATTAACCTTTTCCATGTTCTATATTTATTCCAAATTTTAATATGCACTGAATATTCATGGACAAAATAGTTATAATGAAATATTCAAGGTGGAACATTGTAGCCATTTGAGAAACTAAAGAAACATATGCGTCAAACATATCCCATTAGCAAACAGAGCTGACCCTGATCAGACGGCTCCTATAGGATCTGCTCTGTCTGCGCATGGTGTCATATAAATCTGATTCTACAGATTCTGCCTGAGCCAAAATGTCCTGTGTTCATTTGCCATTATGAAAATAATATTATTAATGTTCATGACGTCATTATTTCTTACATGAATATACAACGTGGAAAGGATTAATGGACATTGGGCAATTATGTATTAAGGTAACAACACTTAAGGTATGCGACTCTAGTTTAACCGAGATGTTACGCTATCGCATTTTATTCCTTAATATGATAAGACTCCATTAAGACAGAAAACTGGTAGAGTGTAAATATGGTTGAATATGCTATTGTTGATAAAAGTTATTTTTTGGCAGGATATTGTGGCCTGAACCTATAGCCATTAGCATTATCTCTAAAGCCGATAGTGTCCATTAAGAAATAAAAGAGCTAAAGTGCAAACATAGTACAATTTGACATGTGATAACTCATTGGCACATTATTGTAGACATATTTGTCCATAATTAAACCTAACCGAAGCCTTATATCCATACATATGAATACCAAGTTTGATTAACCCTTTCCCTCACATAAACGTGTTTTCACGCATTTGCAAACAGAGAAGACCCAGATCAGACGGCTCCTAGAGGAGCCGTCTGATCAGGGTCCACTCTGTTTGTTTGCTAATGAAATTTGATAAAATCTGTTTTTTCACTTCCTAAAATGGCTACAATGTTCCACCTTCCATACTTCATTATTTTGGCCATGAATATTCAGTAGGTATTGAAATAAACATACAACAGGGAAATGGTTAAGATTGCTTGAGGAACCAACTACAGTGTAGTCACAGAGCTGTCATTCAACGGTCCTAAAAGCGGTCTCAAGTAAATATCAAAGTTGAGGGAAAATCTTATATATTTGTATCTTTTAGATTTTGACACGTAGCCAAGGTGAGCCAGTATTCAATATCAAAGTTTTATGTAAATAGTGTTCTCCATATAGGAAACAGTGTACTAATATATTAGATGAGATAAGGTGGGCATTAGTTAGTATTTGGCTTACAGTTCTTCAGTAAAATAATTCTGTCTTAACCCATTATGTACTTCATAGGTTATTTTTATACATAAATACTTGAATTGCTCTGATCTAATATTTCGACCACTAAGGGCCTTTTTCAAAGAGTATCATGTCAAAATACACGTCACATTTGTGTTACATGCATTTAGCCATCTTGGGTTTTATGTTTGAATGCATGTAACACAAATGTGACGTGTATTTTGACATGATAATCTTTGAAAAAGGCCTTTAGTGGTTGAAATATTAGATCAGAGCAATTCAGTTATTTATGTATTGTATTAATTCCCTATTTTGGAATATTTTCTTCATTGTCGTTATTTTAAGTTACAACCTCTTTGAATAAATCTACCGAAAAGGAGCATTAACTAGAGAAAAGGAAACTTTTTAGAATTTTGTAGTTTGAACCCATTGCGATAAAATTTAGTATTGGTTTATGTCCTTTCCCGAGTGTACTGTCATTTACAAACAGTGTAGACACTGATCAGGAGGGGAACTCCTGAAACATCCTTGTGATCACCCTCTGCACTGTTTGCCAGACAGAGTCCACTGACACATTTATGACTTTTATACTGAATGGACAAAACAGTGACTAATAAGATACTCCACTCAAATCATTAAGTGATGCAAGAGTTAATAGACATCCACAAAGAGAATATTCTACACGGTAGTCACGGCTACGGGTTTGGTGGAGATATAAAGCGTTTTGCATCTGAGATACATTTACTCTAGTTTTCTCGCTTCTCAGCCGTGCTAGATAAGCTGAGTTACTGAAAATAGCCGTACTAGAAACCCTTATCTGGAACACCCCGTGACTAGTGTATTCATACGCGCGATTGGGTAAAATCAATACAAGGGAAGGAACTCTTACAGAATTATACCAACATTTCTATGGGCAAGAACCTTATGAATTGAAATTAATATTAGTAATTAGCACGAATATGAAATTCTATTTATCACATAAGCACTTTAAAAGCCTATTTACTTAACCGAAGACGTTGTTTTGTAGTCACTCGGTCATTTATATTTTACGCCAAAACTTAACGTTTGTGGTTGTCATAACAAATGACGTCATTTTGGTGTCACGCCTAAAGTTGTTGCTATTAGATATGGAAGTCGTATTACGCAATGTAAAGTAGTACTTCACAAAATTCGTTAATTTACTTGGTTTTAGGGCGTATTTCAGCGAGAAAAATAATCAAGCATGGGATTTGTTAAAGCCGGGGGGTACTATACCCTCGGTTGGTCTGTTCCTATCGGAAACTCGCTAAAGCTCGTTTCCGACTGGAACAGACCAACCTCGGGTATAGAAACCCCCGTCTTTAACAAAACCCATGCTTGATTCTATTAATCTGTAGCTCCGTACAGGAGACAGAGGTCCAGACGCGTAATATAAAACATTTTCAAGAATAACTTCTTTATTTCTCCGCCAAACCCCATGCTGTGACGACTCTTTAGAATCGTCATCGTCTCTACGAGACGATTCTAAAAAGTCGTCACAACATAGGGTTTGGTGGAGAAATGGCGATATTAGTATTTGAGTACGCACATTGATCTGTAGCTCTGGGGAGGTATACGTTTATGCCATAATACACAGACTCGCCAACCCGTTTTTGTCGGGTTTTTTTCTCTTTCAAGTGTCTGTTTGTTTCTAATTGATTATAGAGTACTAAAGAAACGCAAATTGCAAGAGACGCTAAATTTTGCGGATGACAATAGTTGCAGACGACAATATTTGTCAGCGAAAGAATTAATGTTTTTTTCTTTGGCGCAATGTGTACGCGTGTCATTATTCTATGAGTCATCTACGATTGTTGTCTATAGCGTCCATTACTCTCAGCTAAGTGTAAAACGTGAGTGTCAGAAAACATGGCGAGTAGGAATGGTACATCTGTCACTTATCACCGGGGGTTGTTTTTTTATTCATTTGACAAAAAATAATTCTCTGGCAAGAACAAACTGGAAAAATAACAAGAATGGTTTTGGCTCCATGTGTTCTCTATCGAATCTCATTCATTAACCTATTCCCTCATATTGACGACTTTTGAAGACTCTGTAAAAGTCATTTTGTGAAACCATTGTGATAAATAGAGCATTTGCTCCTATAGGAGCAAATGCTCTATTTATCACAATGGTTTCAAACTTCAAAATTCTAAGATGTTCCTTTCCTCCTGTTTATGCTCCTTTTCGATAGATTTATTCAAAGAGGTTGTATCTAAAAATGGCCTTTGGCGTAATTGGTTCAATGGTGATAATTGGCCATTATAGTAAACCAAAACTCACACCCAATAAACAACAATTTTAATATCTGAATAGAGTAGACCCAGATCAGGTGGCTATTTTAGATAAGGTCCGATCATTGACCAGGGTCTGCTCTGTTTGCTTATCAACTTATAATAATCTGACTCTACAGTTTCTCCACTGTGGGTATGCAAGTATTTACTTATTCCCTCCTAGACTATGTTAGACCCAACCTCTACAGTAAATGAGCATTAACTATAGAAAAGGAGAATTTAAGATTTATGTAGTTTTGGAAACATTGTGATAAATAGAGCATTTGCTCCTATGGAGCAAATGCTCTATTTATCACAATGATTTCAAAATAAATGAGTTTTACAGAGGCGCAAAAAAGCGTCGGTAGGATAGAATGGGTCAAGTCCTGACAGTACAATGCACATAACGTATTTGGTCGAATTTTAACCGTGTAAAACATCCGTGATGCCATTATTTGTTTCGTGAATATTCAACAGGTAGAAGGGTTACGGTGTACGAGGCATATGAACAACTACACCAGCGCCGCTATCTCTTTACTGCATTAATATTCGTTTCTACCCCTTTGCAAACAGAGAAGACCCTGATCAGACGGAAGCCGTCAGAGCAGGGTCTCATCAAATAATATAGATTTGCTTATAAAATAATATAGATTTTATTCTACATTTTATGCCATGGTCAACACTCCTTGTGTCCATGTACTTTTATAATAATTAATCGAATTGATATTAGTGACGTCATTATTTTACATGAATATTCATTGAGTGAAGGGTTCATTAGAGTATTTATCTTGCATATAACACATTTATCATTGAGTTTAATATATTCCATTGACACAGCATGGTCCTGAGAGAAAGGACTTGTCATCTATCATAACGAGTATTTTGAAACTGCTCCTGAAACGACCACTAAATTGTGTTAATTAATTGGTGTTTTGGGCAAGTGGTTGCTTAAAGCAAGGTGAAAGTAATACAGAACGCTCCTGTAGGAGCGTTCTGTTTTACTTTCACCTTGCTTTAAGGACCCACCTGTCTTTCACATAAAATACTTGATGTAATTTAGTGGTCGTTATAGAGAGGTTTTACTGTATTTAACGTTCTGAATGAGTCTGAGATCATTTTCAAGTATTCGATTGGTCAGATTTTGAGCCTGCACAAAATCTGACCAACCAGATACTTGAGCCTGAACTCAGATTCAGAACTATGATTATCTTATATGTTGATTTAGAAAGAGAGAACGATCAACTAAAAATGCATGGATGATTGGAATGTATGAATGCCATGCGTCACATGATGACCTGTGATCTGTCTAGGCGATACAGACTTTAAAAATGAAAGTAAACGACCACCATATTTGGTTGTAATATAAAACTGAAAACAAAGTTTGCTAGCTTCAACAATTTCTTCAGATGTCTTATTCTAATCCATTATGTGCTTTGCATAGCGAAAAAAAAGAATAATGCAATTAGTTTTTTCACGTGACTGTTTGTATTTCATTTCTAATTAACCCCTTCCGTTTTCTATCCCGAATCGGCAAACTGTTTGAATCAAGATGAGACTAAAGAAACTCGGCGTCTCATCAGTATGTAAACTATTTGGTGCTATGATTATGGTTTTTTTCCATAAAACAGAAGAAAGTTTGTGGGGGTTAAGAAAACAATAGAAATTTTGCAGACGTCAACATTTGGCTGGCACAGAGTAACACAATGACGCTTCTTAAAGGCAAATTGGATTTAAGAGAATAATGACAGATAAATTAGATCAAATCAAACACCATTTTCAATAACAGACGATTGGAATTCTGATATATTGCAGCTGAACGCGGTATAATCAGGCGCAGTGGAATTCCATTTGGTCATTGAACTCTTCCCTCCATTAATATTCTTTTATACGCCTTTGCAAACAAAGTAAACAAAGTAAACCCAGACCAGACGGCTCCTATATAGGAGCCGTCTGGTGAGTGTCTGCTCTGTTTGCTTGTTTATGCAGTAATATAGAGAGGATTCAGCAGTTCTTACTATGGCCAAACCTCCTCGTGTCCATGCTTCATTATAAGGAATAATGTATTTATTGTCGATGATGTCATTATTTCTGACAAGTAGATCTATAAATATTCATTGAGTAAACTTTAAAAGGGTTAAGTTGAAACTTTGTCTTTGATCATTTTGTTTTTCATGTAATTTACACTTGCACGTGCTATTAACCCTTTCGCTACCAAATGTTGTAGTCTGCAACATTTGTCGTCTACTGCAATTTTCCTTTTTTACAATTCTTTCATTTTTGTTTCAAAATACATTGTCACAGTAACAAACAGTTTGGATCCTGATGAGACGTCGAGTTACTAATCGCATGTGCGACATTGCCAGCGAAAGAGTTAACCCTTTCCTTGTTCAGTATTCACGAAATAAATGACAACATTAATTATATAATTATTAGCACAATTTTTATAATGTAAACTTTTCAAGTGAATTTTTGCTTTGACAAAAAGCAAACAGAGAAGATCTGATGAGACCGCTCCTATAGGTTATAGGAGCTGTCCGGTACTGGTCTACTTTGTTTGTCTGCAAATGCGTGAAAAGGCGCTTATATAAGGTATGTGGTGGTCCAGTGGTAGGACGTTAGACTTGGGATCGAAGGGTCCCCAGTTCAAATCCTGCAATAGGACTATCAGATTTTTTTCTGAGCAAAAAATGCATCCCACGTTTACTCCTCTCCACCCAGGTGTATAAATGGATACATGTGAGGGAAATAAGCCAATGTGTCATGGCTGCCTTGGGTGCCGAGTGTTAATGGCTGACTTATAACCCAGTGAGCAGGGGGTAAATTGTATATAGTTCCAGACTATAAACCTCAACTTTTTTTAAGGAAATAGGTTAAATCTTTGCAACTGATAAAGTTTTCGTCTGCAACAATTGTTGTCTGCTTCTATTATTAAAATAAATTTTCTCTCATTTCTTTGCAAAAATATGATCAAGGTGACAAACAGTTTGGATCCTGATGAGACGCCGCATTATGCGGCGTCTCATCTGGATCCAAACCGTTTGCATCCGTTATCACAGTTTGGCCCGCTTACTGTGCAAAGAGTTTAGAATATTACCAACCATTAGCGCTATTTTAGTAATTGCCGCTGTGAAGAACAATCTTCAGAACTTACATGGAAGCTTTCGGAGAAAACGCTAATCTTAATCCTTTCCTCCATGAATATTCGTGTAAGAAATAATGACGTCATGAATATTAATTTATTATAATTGCACGTGGGCACATGTATGCATTTTTTGGCAATGAAAAACTGAAGAACCATATCTATATTATATCAAAAGCAAACATAGCAGACCTAGATCAGACGTATTTATGGAGGAAGGGGTTAGTGCTTGAATCATCGTGAATATGTTTGCAGCTTTATTATTACTGTCGGAATGGTTTCCGAAAAGTGTCCTCTGTTGCGTATAAAATCAGGACGAACTGCAATATGAAAATATTGATACTATTATAAGAAAATTCCAACAGTTGATATTTTGATAGTATTTAAGTTTGTAAAGGTTTTCTCTAACTTTTCAAATCAAGTTTCATGACATAATTTACATAATAGATGGACCTTTCGGCCTTTACGGCAGTTCATCAGTCACACATCTCCTCAAATGGAAATATTTAATTTCCAATGTCGGCATACGAAAGAAACAGGATTACCGTATCGATAAATCTAAACTATCTATTGTGAAGAAAGCAGTCTTGGTATATTTCGATTTTGACCCGTGAGCTGTGACCTTTAGGATCAGTCCATGTATTTGTTCCGGAGTTACCTGTGGTAATATTGACACGTAATAAGCACATACAGTAAAACCTCTCTATAACGGCCACTAAATTGTGTTAATTAGTTGGTATTTAGGACAGGTGGCTGCTTAAAGTAAGGTGAAAGTATTGGTATTTAGGGCAGGTTGCTGCTTAAAGCAAGGTGAAAGTAAAACAGAACACTCCTATAGGAGTGTTCTGTTTTACGTTCACCTTGCTTTAAGCAGCCACCTGCCTTTAACACAATTCTTCTTCTCGGTACTCTGTGTACTTGTTATTCCTCACAGTACCATGTTTACCTGTTATTCTTCTCAAGTACCATGTTTACTTGTTATTCTTCCCAATACTCTTTACTTGTTATTTTCCCAGTACGCTGTGTACTTGTTATTCCTCACAGTGCCATGTTTACCTGTTATTCTTCTCAAGTACTCTGTTTACTTGTTATTCTTCCCAATACTCTTTACTTGTTATTTTCCCAGTACTCTGTGTACTTGTTATTCCTCACAGTGCCATGTTTACCTGTTATTCTTCTCAAGTACTCTGTTTACTTGTTATTCTTCCCAATACTCTTTTACTTGTTATTTTCCCAGTACTCTGTGTACTTGTTATTCCTCACAGTGCCATGTTTACCTGTTATTCTTCTCAAGTACTCTGTTTACTTGTTATTCTTCCCAATACTCTTTTACTTGTTATTTTCCCAGGTACTCTGTTTACTAGTATTTCCCCAGTACTCTGTTTACTTGTTATTCCTCACAGTACACTCTTTACTTGTTATTATACCCAGTACTCTGTTTACTTGTTATTCCTCACAGTACACTCTTTACTTGTTATTTTCCCCAGTACTCTGTTTACTTGTTATTCCTCACAGTACACTCTTTACTCGTTCCGGTCCATTGCATATATATGTGATACATGTATGAGCTAAATATATACAGTAGAACCCTTCTTAAGCCACCATTCATTTATTGACCACATGAGTCTTATAAAACAGGTGGTTCCTTAATGCAAGGCAAAATTAATACAGAAAGCTCCTGTAAGAGTTTTCAGCATTATTTTTGACCGGCATTAACCTACCACCTGCTTTCAGACCCATAATTTGACATCTTTTAAATGGTCACTTTTAAAGGTTCTACAGTAGTTCAAACAATTTCTCTTAAAAACCACAGACTAAATTCTCATCAAATGTCAGCGAAATAATCTGTTAGTGACCTTCTATCAGATTTTTTATAAATAGTTATAGTTCTCTGCATAAATAGGTCACACGAGATAAACATATATTCTTACTTGTAATTTCTTTAACCCTTTCCCTGTTCTGTATTTAGGCCAAAATTCAATACCTACTGAATATTCATTAACAAAACAGTTATAAAGAAATATGGAAGGTGGGGCATGGTAGAAATTTTAGAAAGTAAAGAAACAGATCTATCAAATTCTATAAGCAAACAGAGCAGACCCTGATCAGACGGCTCCTCTAGGAGCTGTCTGATCTGGGTCTACTCTGTTTGCAAATACGTGAAAACACGTTTATATGAGGGAAAGGGTTAAACAACATCTTCTCGGCAACGGTTTCCATCACATTTCACAGGAATGGCACTTTTTCAATAATGTATATGTATCTAAATGATTTCAATGTTTAAAGGGCAAACCAGAGAATATAGATTTTAACGAATACTTATTTTAACCCATTTGCTCCCAGTGGATTCTTCCATGCTTATATATTGGTTGGATTAGTTTATCTTATATCTAAGGGATGTCTGGTCTAAATTTTCATTTTTGTTTTGTTTTGTATTGAATTTCCTATCAGCAAACAGTGTAGACACTGTTCAGACGCCGCATAATGCAGCGTCTGATCAGAGTCTACACCATTTGCCTACATCCCATATATGGGATCGTGGGAGCAAATGGATTAACCCTTTACTCAATACGTATTTCCATGCATATTTGCAAACATGGCAGACCCAAATCAGGCGCCTCCTATAGGAGCCGTGTGATTAGGTTTTGCTCCTGTTTGCTTATGATATAATATAGATTTGATTCTACAGTTTATGCCATGAAGAATACTCATGGAATATACGTTTAACCCATTCCCTCATAGGCTACTTTTATATAGAACCTCTTTGAATAAACCTACCGAAAAGGAGCATTAACTAGAGACAAGGAAACGTTTAGAATGTTGTAGTTTGAAACCATTGTGATAAATAGAGCATTTGCTCCTGTAGGAGCAAATGCTCTATTTATCACAATGGTTTCACAAAGTGACTTTTACAGAGTCGTCAAAAGTCGTCAATATGAGGGAATGGGTTAAACAACATCAACTCCTTTAATGGCTGAGTTAAATATGACAAACCTTCAGAGAAATGATGCTCATCACAATGTAGTATTACACGCAGTGTGTGTACGGGACCCCATACTTCATTGGTCCATTAGCCAGGCAATTTGTCGGCACATCTAACGGTATGCGGGTTTCAACTTTTCACCAATCAATTGGGTCACAAAGTGGGTGTACAGTACATTGTTTCATCTCTTCCCATTGCTAATTTGAAAGTGTAATTAACTGGATAGACAACCAGTCAACATTTTTCACTTGATAAAGACACAAAATTGAACATTTGCAAACAGAGCATATAAGAGCTATCTGATCTTGGTCTTCTCTGTTTGCAAGTGGAATAATATAGATCTGATGATTCTTTAGTTTCTTTTGCCATAACCAAACATTGCCGTTGTGCATCATCCATTATTAAACAGACAGACAGATATACTTTATTCTTTCAACGTGTACATAAGTACCTTGTTGCAACCAGGTGCGGATTTAGAGGGGGCGGAGCCGGCGTATGCCCCTCTCCTCCCTAAAATTGCCAAAAACAATTTTTTAGTAATATTTTAGATATATATATATATACAGTAAAAGCTCTCTATAACGACCACTAAATTGTGTTAATTAGTTGGTATTTAGAGCAGGTGATTGCTTAAAGCTTGGTGAAAGTAAAACAGAACGCTCCCATAGGAGCGTTCTGTTTTACTTTCACCTTGCTTTAAGCAGTCACCTGTCTTTAATTAGCACAGCTCTTTTTCAACATGTATTACAAACACACTATTTATTTATGTCATCAAACATAAAAAATCTAACCCCTCCGCCCCCCCCCCCCCCCCTTGGAAAAAAAATTCTACCCCCCCCCCAATCTGAAATCCTGGATCCGCACCTGGCAACATAATTCAATAATGTCATTTTGGTCACATAATGTCATTTTGGTCATCACTCATTCCATCCCCGCCCCTATCATCCACCCACCAACACACATTCTCTCACTCATACACATACATGTACACACAACTCCTCCCGCAGTATATCGCCATTTACCCACTAACTTAACCCTTCGCTTGCTATTCACGTCAATATACCTACCTGTAAATAGTGAAGACCCAGATGAGACAGCTCCTGTAGGAGCTGTCTCATCAGGGTCTGCACTATTTACAAATTGATTGTGCAACCAATGCACTCCAGAGCAGTGATTGCACAGCGAAATACTTGAAAAACAATTGATTATGTTCTGTGTGCTAATGGAATTAGATAGATCTGTTTCTTTAGTTTCTAAAAGGGATACAATGTTCTACAATCCATATTTCATTATAACTATTTTTGTCCCTAAATATTCAGTAGGTATTGAAATTTGGAATAAACATAGAACAGGGAAAGGGTTGTCCCTTTACCTCATGATTATTTATATCAGAAATAATGACATCATGGAAATATATTTTTTACAATGGTATATAAACCTTTTTGGCCAGGGCAGAAGTTATATCTACAGTAAATCCCTTCTAATGCGACCACTTAGCACATTCCCTCATATTGACGACTTTTGAAGACTCTGTAAAAGTCATTTTGTGAAACCATTGTGATAAATAGAGCATTTGCTCCTATAGGAGCAAATACTCTATTTATCACAATGGTTTCAAACTACAAACATTCTAAAAAAAACTTTTTTCTTATTAATGCTCCTTTTCGGTAGATTTATTCAAAGAGGTTGTATCTAAAAATAGCCTATGAGGTAATGGGTTAATGAATAAATATAGGTGGTTGCGTCCATGCAGTCTTTCGAGTTGGTGTCGGACACCAAAGGGGGGATTCACGGACCTCACATTCGTTGTTATACCAGTTGAAACCGTCTACCGCACTTACTAAACTCAAACGAGTTTCAGTTCCCTTGATTTTAGCAATGTCATGAAAAGTTGTGAACAATAATTGGCAAACTACACTCCTCACGAGTTAAAACATTTATGAAATTATTTTATAACGGATATCAAACTGTTGTAAATATTCGTTAAGTGTTACAGAATTGCAAATGAATTGAAATTCGGGTCAGAGATCACATATTTGCAATTTAAATACAAGGAAATGCAATTTACGAATTTAATATGATGGTTTAAAAGGTTTTAAGAGCATTTCCTTTTCCTACCGCCGTGGTTCTTTATAACCTGTCGGATTACCTTCCTGTGTGATTTACTTACGGCAAAACACTTTATCCCTTTCCTTCATATAAACGCATTTTCACGAATTTGCAAAAGATACTTGGTGTCTGATCAAGATATCCAAGCAGTTTGCATATGATACCAGAAACCCAGATAACGATGCGGACCCAAATACTAAAATCGTCATTTCTCCACTAAACCCTATACTCGAAGAGACGATTCTAAAGAGTGGTCACAGTATAGGGTTTGGTGGAGAATCAAATAAGCTATTCTTGAAAATGTTTAAAAAATTACGCAATCTTATCTGGACCTCTCTGATGCTGAAATTACGTGTTTAACCCTTTCCCTTGTAGGCTATTTTTAGACCCAGCCTCTTTGAATAAATGTACCCGAAAGAAGCATTACCTAGAGAAAAGGAAAATGTTAGAATTGTGTAGTTTTGAAAACATTGTGATAAATAGAGCATTTGCTCCATAGGAGCAAATGCTCTATTTATCACAATGGTTTCCAACTATGACTTTTACAGATGCGTAGAAAGGCATATTTATGGAGGAAAGGTACTGGCGTCTAAAAGGCATCAAATGTAATTGCACTGTTGCAAACATATTCGCAGCCAGTTTATTTCTTTGGCTTGGGGACATTATATGCATTTCGAGTATTCTTGTTCCGCCATTGATACTGAAAATGCTCTAAATGCAGTCGTCATCACAGCAGCGACCACGCGTACCTGTCCCATGTCCTAAGCGTTTGTTGTTAACCCCTTCCTGCAAATAAATGTCTGTTCACGCATTTGCAAACAGAGTAGACCCAGATCAGACGGCCCCTATAGGATCAGGGTCTGCTCTGTTTGCTTGTCGTATAATATAGATTAGATTCTACAGTTTCTGTCTGAAGCCAAACTATTATGCGTTCATATGCCATTGGAAACAATGTGCTAATACAGATCCATGGTGTATTTATTTCTTACACGAATATTAACCCATTTGATCCCACGATCCCATATATGAGATGTAGGCAAATAGTGTAGACTCTGATCAGACGCCGCATGATGCGGCGTCTGATCATAGTCTACACTGTTTGCTGATAGGAATTTCAATATAAAACAAAATCAGATTGAAAATTTAGGCCAGGCACCCCTTAGATAAAACATGGACTAATCCAATATATAAACATGGAAGAATCCACTGGGCGTAAATGGGTTAATTAAACAGGGAAATTGTTAAATATGATCAGTAGAACACTCTTATACTGCCCTTAATATCAGACTAATGGGCCAAGAAAAGTGATAAATTGGTATATTCACTAATCGTGTAGTTTTGAACACACGATATAGTTAAACCTCCCTATAACGGCCACTAAAGTGTGTTAATTAGTTGGTATTTAAGGCAGGTGGCTGCTTAAAGCAAGGTGAAAGAAAAACAGAACGCTCCTATAGGAGCGTTCTGTTGTACTTTCACCTTACTTTAAGCAGCCACTTGACTTTAAAACAAAATACTTGATATAATTTAGTGGCCGTTATTGAGAGGTTTTACTGTATTTATCATTTTGCTTTTTATTTTATTTTTATTTATTTTTTTTATTTTTTTTTTGGGGGGGGGGGGGGGAATCTATTCCACCCAAATGAGACACCTTAGACACTCAATACGTCATCATAATATTTCAAAAGGACCCTAAACTGTATGGTACCCATATCTTAGGTTGTACAGTAGTATCTGTTTAATCTGAACGTAGTATCTATTAACCCTTTACTCCATAGATATTTATGTAAGAAATAATGATGTCATGAATATTAATTATATTAACTTTTATAACATGGACACAGCCATTTTGGCCATGATACAAACTGTAGAATAATATCTATATTATATCATAAGCAAACAGAGCAGACCCTGATCAGACGGCTCTTATAGCAGCGATCTGGTCTGGGTTTACTCTGTTTGCAAAGGCGTAGAAATTCATACATTAAACCTTCTCTATACGGCCACTAAATCGTGTTAATTAGTTGGTATAATTAGGGCAGCTGGCTGCTTAAAGCAAGGTGAAATAAAAATAGAACGCTCCTATAGGAGCGTTCTGTTTTACTTTCACCTTGTTTTAAGCAGCCACCTGCCTTTAACACAAAATAATTGATGTAATCTAGTGGCCGTTAGAGAGAGGTTTTACTGTAATTATGGAGTAATGGGTTAAAATAGGAGTGTGTAAAAGCAGGTGGTTGCTTAACGCAGGGCAAAGCTAACGCGGATAACTACAATAGGTTCAGTTTGCATAACCGTTGTCCTGCATTAAGCTACCATAATGCAGTATAAAAATAAGGCGAACCGCTCCAGTAGGGTTTTTTTCGGTTAAATTTTGCCCTGCGTTAAGCTACGACCTGTTTTAAAATCCGGAAATAGCTTTTCTTTGAATGTTCGTATTAGCAGGAATGTGCCCACACTGCCTATATTTTATGAAAAAATTAAGAAGCAATGCATTTGAAACATTAACTGAGTATACAGGACTTTCCGGTTTATTAGAAACAGCAAGGAGACGCCATTAATGACAGTAAGTGCCAGGATGTGCATACTAGTCCCGAAAGACGTTATGAGCAATTATGCACAATTATGAAGATTTGTTGTAAGGCATTTGACGTAAATGGGAAATTATGAGACGGTTTAACTAGAATTTTAATAGCCCCTATCAAAGTTAATAATTAATGAAGACTTATAAACGACTATTTTAGCTCATTGACATTCAATATTGATGTTTGAGTTAGAGTTGCATAAAAAAATTGAATGCCAACCAATTATTATCTTATCATACTTAGATTTTATTTTAGATAAACGCACCATTAAACTCATTTATTCCGCTATTATTCAACCCTTACATTGCTGGAAATATGTCACTAATGTCCTTTGCAAACAGTGTAGATCCAGATGGGGCTCCTAGAAGCATTCCGTAATATTCAGCGTAAGTTTGACTTGTTTGAATTTTGGAATAGTTCATTTTAAAACTCAGCGTAGTACGAGTTAATGAAAACCCGCCACAATCTTAACCATTCGCTTGCTATTCGCGTCAATATATCTGCCTGTAAATAGTGAAGACCCAGATGAGACAGCTCCTGCAGGAGCTGTCTCATCAGGGTCTGCACTATTTACAAGTTGATTGTGCCACCAGTGCACTCCACAGCAGTGATTGTGCAGCGAAATACTTGTACACAGTGAAGATATATGTAATTATACAACAGGGCATGGGTAAAGAAGGAGACATGTATTTTAAAATTCAGCAAGCGAAGGGTTAATTTGGAAATCGTCCACTCTTCATGCTCACTGCTGATTCATTGTGCATTAAATTACAGAGACTATTAACCCTTACGACGCTGATTTTTCAAATAGGCTATTCGAAAATTCAAACAGGACAAACCTATGGTGAATATTTAGGGATTTTTCTAAAGAAAGGTGTAACATGACAAACACTGCATACCAAGATGAGAGGGCTCATCGAGGAGCCCTCCCATCTGGGTCTACACTGTTTGCAAAGTGATAAGTGACTTGTGTTCCGCATTGTAGGGTTAAAACTGCCTGTTCCCGGACATTTTATGAGCTTAAACTTTGAGTACATGCAATAAACTTAATTACTTGCAATAAGTGTCATTTTATTAGAGCAATTATGTGTTAGATATCACTATTTTTTCAACTGCATCTTTTTTTTTTCGTCGGTTCAAGCTACTTTCAATCAATAAGGGTCGTCAAGTACACAGTTCAGTCCTTGTAGATGCAAAACATGTTTAACCTTAGACCAACATCGATTACTGATGTGGCAATGTGTGCTGTTCATGTTTTATCATTAACCCTTCGCTTGCTATTCACGTCAATATACCTACCTGTAAATAGTGAAGACCGAGATGAGACAGCTCCTGCAGAAGCTGTATCATCAGGGACTGCACTATTTACAAGTTGATTGTGCAACCAGTGCACTCCACAGCAGTGATTGCACAGCGATATACTTGTACACAGTGAAGATATATGTAATTATACAACAGGGCATGGGTAAAGAAGGAGAAATGTGTTTTAAAATTCAGCAAGAGAAGGGTTAATACTTCGTTTACTCCTGTTATCTCATTAATTGGACATGGGCAAACAGTGTAGACTCATATAAAAGGGCTCCTATAGGAATCATCTGATCAGGGTCTGCTCTGTTTGCTTTTGACATGATGTAGATCTGATTATACAGGTTGCTTTTGTTGAAGCAAAACAATATCTTGAAAGGTTTACATTATAAAAGTTCAGCTAATAAATATTCAAGATGCCATGATCTATTACATGAATGTTAAACATGAATGATAAACCCTTTCGCTGCCAATGCCGGATCTGTGATTACCTATGCAAACAGTTTGGATCCAGATGAGACGCCGAGTAACTCGGCGTCTCATCAGGAACCAAACTGTTTGTTACTGTTACTATGTTTTTGAAACAAAAATGAAGAAAATCAAAAGAATGAAAATTTGAAGGAGACGACAAAGTTTGGCAGCGAAAGGATTAATAGTATATCTTGTCTCATTAGCAAGACTTAATTGTTTCATCTAATTAATTTTATGAAAGAATAAAATACAGTACACGGGGATTTAACCAGGTTAGAAAAGAGATTTATTTATGTAGCTATTTGTTCCCGGCATATCATACAAATTACATGTAAGGACAGGCCGCAAACTCCAATTAAAGTGGCACGGCTCTTCCCCGAGAAAGTATATGTTTATTGTAATTATAGTAATTTGTAGATCCACTTGTCTTCAATCTCACTAAAACTAAACTTACTAGGCAAGAAATGTGCCGAATCAATAATCCTTACATGGATGAGAAAAATTCGTACCATTTTCAGTAAACGTTTGTTACTGTTTATCTGTTTAGGCTGACTGGTCACTAGGTTTAAGGGGCAGACCAGTCAAACTGGGAGCGTTACACGCAAAAGGGCACGGCATCAAACACCAAACCCTTTCCCTGTTGAACATTCAGTGAGGAAATAATGAAATCATGAATATTTGTTGGCTGCATTTTTATAATCATGATATACGGACACAGGATGTTTGGTATCGATAGAAACTGCATAGTCAGATCTATTATGATTCCATAAGCAAATAGAACATACCCGATCAGGGTCCATGTTTATAAAGCTTTTAGTTGAGTCTGAGTTTCGTTCTCAAGCATTTGATTGGTCAGATTTGAGTTCTCAAGCTTTTGATTGGTCAGATTTGAGCCAAAGGCTCAAATCTGACCAATCAAAAGCTTGATAACTCAAATCTGACTCAACTAAACGTTTTATAAGCATGGACCCTGACGGCTCCTACAGGTCGGCTATATGAGGGAAATGGTCACCAAGGATGACACAGAGACTATGTTCAATGGTGATCACTAAACTAGCTGAAGTTTATTGTGTAGTTTTCTCCAAACACTGTTTATGATTGTCTTGTTCTCTTCAACAACCTGTACCAAGTACAGCACAACATGTGTCTATTTAATCCATTACATCATAGGCTATTTTTAGATACAGTAAAACCTCTCTATAGCGGCCGCTAAATTACATCAAGTATATTGTGTTAAAGGCAGGTGACTGCTTAAAGCAAGGTGAAAGTAAAACAGAAAGCTCCTATAGGAGCGTTCGGTTTTACTTTCACTTCGCTTTAAGCAGCCATCTGCCTTAAGGACCAACTTATTAACGCAATTCAGTGGCCAATATAGAGAGGCTTTACTGTACAACCTCTTTGAATAAATCTACCGAAAAGGAGCATTAATTAGAAAAAAGGAAAATGTTATAAATTTGTAGTTCGCCACCGTTGTGATAGGAGCAAATGATCCTATAGGAGCAAATACTCTACTTATCACATTAGTTTCACAAAGTGACTTTTATAGAATCGTCAAAAGTCGTCATTATGAGGGAATGGGTTAATCAAAACAAACCAACTTCAATATTACTTCTTCAGAAAATCTTCTTATGTGTAAACATGTGTGTCCTTAATGTGGTAGTTTAAGCTAAACGAAAAGTGATACAGAAAGCTCCTGTTAGATTTTTGCGTAAATTGCGTACTGCATTTAGAGATCACATGACTTTCATGTGTACAATAAGACTTATTTTGATTTGTTGACGTAGAAAAGTCTTATTGTTTATGTCTAGCAGTGGCTTGTGTTCGAGGGAGACACGTGACACTTATTGTTATTAACGATGCTGCATGCCTATGTCTAAGGCTTTCAGGGGACCTGTAGTGCATCTCTGTCTGTAACGTTTTCAGGAACCTAAACTGCATTTCTTGAGGGGTGACGTGCAATGATTTACAAAACAACGAACAACGTTTACAAAATTAATGAGCACTCTATCCAGATTATCTCTGTAATCGTAATATATGCGTTCAACGACTAGAATAAGTACAACTACTAGCGATTCAGGAATCAATGCTCCATTGTTTACACCTAAGTGATTTCAAAGTAAGATACAAGGACGAGTTCCATTGCAAACACAAAACATAATCTTTTGAACAAATTATTTGACTTGCTTCCCTTTCCTTCATATAAACACTTTTGACACAATTGCAAATAGAGTAGATCCAGACTAGGCGGCACCTATAGGATCAGGGCCTGTGTTCCGTTTGTTTTTGACATGATATAGATCTGAATTCAAAGTATTGCATGATGATGATTTCAATTGCAAACACATGTTCCACAAAACATAATATTTCGAACAAATATTTGACTTGTTTCTTAACGGCTTAACCCATTTGTGCCTAGTTTCCCTTAAAAGGGACGTAGGCAAACAGTGTAGACCCAGATCAGAGGGTCCCTGAATGAACCCTCTGATCAGGGTATGCAATGTTTGCTGAAGCCATCGATGTCAATGGCTTGTTTTAACAAATATTTTGTTAGCTGTTCTCCCATAACATCAAAAATGGAGTCTTCCACAATGGAATTTGGTCGAGTTTACTTCAAATACTGTGGGAATAAATGGGTTAAACCTTAATGTGTGGGAGCCGAGTATAAAAAAATACCCTTGCAAACAGTGAGTTGATCATAATATATAAATTTAATATATGTACGCACTATACGTAGAGCTACAAATAAATGTGCGTAGGACTACTCAAATAATAAAGTTGTCATTTCTCCACCAAATCCTATGTTGTGACCACTCTTAACCCTTCTCTTGCTGAATTTTAAAATGCATTTCTTCTTCTTTACCCATGCCCTGTTGTATAATTACATATATCTTCACTGTGTACACGTATTTCGCTGTGCAATCACTGCTGTGGAGTGCACTGGTTGCACAATCAATTTGTAAATAGTGCAGACCCTGATGAGAAAGCTCGTAGTAATCGTGCAGTATTAGTAAATACAATAAAACCTCTCTATAACGGCCACTAACTTACATCAAGTATTTTGTGTTAAAGGCAGGTGACTGCTTAAAGCAAGGTGAATGTAAAACAGAACGCTCCTATAGGAGCGTTCTGTTTTACTTTCACCTTACTTTAAGCAGCCACCTACCCTAAATACAAACTAATTAACAGAATTAGTGGCCGTTATAGAGAGGTTTTACTGTATATGCTTATTACTTGTCTGTATAACCACAGGTAACTCCGGAACAAATACATGGTTTGTGACGCATTTTACCTCTACGGGTGGACTGGACCTAAAGGTCACAGCTCATGTGTCAAAGTCAAAATCGAACTATACCCTTCTGCGGTGAACCAACTCGAGGATTTTGAAAACGCACCATGTATATATTTTAAATATCACGGAAATCCTACATTTAGCCCTCTTGTAAAATTATTTATGTTAATTAATTGTGCATCTGCCCACGAGTAATTACGAAACCATATTATGTCGTGCACGTGCTACTCATGGCTCTGCCAAGTAACACGGGCACATTTTGGTATTAGCCAGTACAAGCTGTTATAGATGATTATTGTAACTTGTGTTCATACAAACGTTGGATACTTCTCAATTTCTGATCGAACTCGCATTTAAGGTTTTATTGACGCAGGCATATCACAGTCAGATGTCTTTCTGTTCGCCAGCGCCCAGGTCGAGGACGGGTTACGTTCCAACGTCAGGATACGTTCATAAACCAATGTCACCTGTGAAATAAATGTATCAAGAGAAGCAATCGGTGTATAAGTCAAAATGGTGGACACAATAGATACTGAAAGTTTTTGAGACGGTCATGTTATTTATGGGGCTATCATGCTGGTTTTAAACGGCGTGTTCATCTCCGTGCGTGCTTCTTAGGAGGAGTAAGGTTAGTACACGTTTAAACATTCTGTTTGTTGGAAGTTCAATTAAATTAAAGAAAATATAGTAGTTGTAGTGTATCTGGAGCATTTTCAAAGTTCTCGTGTATAGTTTGCTGTTAGTCGTGGGGAAAGGACGATCGACTGAAATTTAACGTCCACACGCTTGTTGGGCCACACCGCCAAAAGCGCACGAGAGATTATCGTGCCCTCCTGACAAGACAACATATCGGACTATACACAATAAATATAGATCATTGTTCGGCTATTTTATTAAATACCGATGCCTTTCGACGCCTTTGTAAAAGTAAGTTTTGAAATCATTGTGATAAATAGAGCATTTGCTCCTATGGAGCAAATGCTCTAATTGTCACGATGATTTCAAAACAATACAACTTTAAAATTTGATGTGTTTTTTCCAGTAAATTAATTTAAAGCACAGGGGTAAGATACGAGTCAGTATATGTATATATAGAAAGAAGGGATCTGACTTCAAAAGATCCAAATTACCCATTCCTTTAATTTAAACCTTTAGTTCTGCAAGAAATGCACCGATTTCGATCAGATAAAAAGCTATTCCGTAAGCAAATACATTGTTTTATTCGAATGTGCAAAGATTTTCCCGGTCAAATAGGGGATAAACTTAACACGGCACCAGAAACATGAGAAAAATGGCCAAAATAAGTTAATCGGACACGACCTCGTCCCTGAGTGCGAACCGTAGACAGCCTTGAAAAAGATACTTATACGTCAAACAGAGTAAAATTTGGTGTACGCCCCCTCCCCTTAAATTGCCCAGACAAACCTCTGATAATTTTTTGTAGATCTAGATCTAATAAATATAAGTAAAACAATTTAATCTGAGTATTTTTATTTCCCAGTTCGTAGTTGGATGTTACCACTAGTGACTTTGTAAATTACAAAGACACTAGTGATGTCATCCAACTTTAAACGTTCTACCCCACCCCCTTCCCCTATTTCTTAAATGCTAGATCCGCACGTGTGTCCTGTTTGAAAGGTGTAAACAGCGCCTTTATCAATACAAGGGCCCTAGATGTTTACACGTATGCTCATAGTTCCAAACACTTTGCCTAGTAAAATGACTTCAGAGTCTGAATATGTGTCACTCTTAAACTAACCTAGTGCTTAACGAGCATGGTAAAGTAACAGTTGTTTTTATCGAGGGGAAATGAGACAAATTGATTGCTGCGGAAGCCAGCGGAAACACACCCGCCATTCACCGGAATCTGTTGTAAACTCGGACATACTTATTTCGATGTATATGTAGGTTTCGCATTTTTTTAACAATCTAAGCGTTGTTCTGACACTCGAAGATTCGCCAAATTTGTCATTTGATTTCCACAGTTTTCGTGTCTTAAAAAGTCGTCGATTTTCTGCAGCCAGATATCGGCAATATTTAGCTGAATATGTATATACCAAGGGAAAAAGGGTTGTAATCATTACTCGTATTTCAATGATATGAATATGTGTACAGTTTTTTGTATTAATCTATTCATAAAAGAATAGGCAGAATATTACTATAAGCGTTCATAAAGCATAGAGAGAAAATACGCTACTTTAACCGTATTCATCAGATGCATTTGAAACATATGCAGCATTTACTATGTATCAAGTGATTTTGGTCTACAGTGTTTGAAATGTCGCCTGGTCGAAAGCCTGTAATTTGTTTTTTCGAAGTTTACTTTAACATTTAACCATGTCTCTGTTTTATGTTTATTCTAAATTTTAATACTTACTGAATATTCATGGTCAAAATAGTTATAATGAAATACGGAAGGTGGGACATTTTAGCGATGTTAGAAAGTAAAGAAACGGATCTTTAAAATTCCATTAGCAAGCGGAGCAGACCCTGATCAGACGGCTCCTATAGGAGCCTTCTGATCTGGGTCTACTCTGTTTGCATATGCGTGAATACACGTTTATTGCACAAAGTTTGCTAGATCTTCGCTTTACAAACTGACCTAATATTTTTAATAGTAGAACCTACCTTAAGCTGCCAGTCATTTATTGAATATAGGAGTCTTAAAAAACAGACGGTTGCTTAATGCAGAGCAAAAGCAATGCAGAAAGCTCGCGCAGGAGCTTTCTGTATTGCTTTTGACCTACATTAAGTAACTACATATACCTGCCTTACATACCCACGGAATCAAAACAATATCAGTTCAGTAAGTAAAGGAAAAGAGGAGTACAAAGTATACAGAACTACCGGACAACACGTGTGGCCAGAAGAAATTCAAAGAAAATGTCCATCAGTAAAGGGTTAATCAACCAATCCACGCTAAACCAATTACGGTACATTGATGATATTAAACAGTAGTAAAGGATTAATCATCCCATCTACACCAAACCAATTACGGTACATTGATGATATTAAACAGTAGTAAAGGATTAATCATCCAATCTACACCAAACCAATTACGGTAGATTGATGATATTAAACAGTAGTAAAGGATTAATCATCCCATCTACACCAAACCAATTACGGTACATTGATGATATTAAACAGTAGTAAAGGATTAATCATCCAATCTACACCAAACCAATTACGGTACATTGATGATATTAAACAGTAGTAAAGGATTAATCATCCAATCTACACCAAACCAATTACGGTAGATTGGCGTTTTTGAACATTTGTAAAGGGTTAATGAACCAATCCACATCAAACCAATGTCAATACATAGGTGGTACTCTCCATCAGAACAGAACAGAACATATCTTTTTATTCATCTCAGTTACAGAAGTAAAACATGAGGTATGCAATAATATTTTTTATCTAAATACAAAACTTCCGATAATAACAATCATTTTGTAGATGTAGTAAACATATTTGGCAATGCTCGTTTTAACCCAAGAGATAGGTAATATAGTTCATGGTCAGAGCTTGACTTAGTTCAATAATCTTAGGCACATTTAATCCATACTTTAGAGTGTGTCTCTGTGCATGTAGGTGTGTGTGTGTGTGTGTGGGGGGGGGGGGGGGGGGTCTTGCATATATCATAGCGTAAGGCATCATTTAACTTATAAAATAAAGATGACAAAGCCTTCGAAAAAAAGGCAAAAACATACGTACAGTATAGTCTGTCAATTTTCCTACTATCAATAACTGTGGTTAAGTAGAATATTTGTAGTTGGAAAAACATGTTCTCTCACAGATGGTGTATCATGTACGTTGTTAGCAATGACTTTATTTCAGCAAAATATTTATCGTTGTAACATATCTTGACTCAAGACTAAAATGTTCCTGATTTATGTTACAAATATCTAAAATATAACATAAATGGTGTAATCCGTAAGTGCACCCTCTGTAAAGGATTAATCAACCATTCTACAACAAACCAATTACGGTACATTGGCTATATTGAACAGTAGTAAACTGTTAATGGACCAATCCACATCAAACCAAAGTCAATACATAGGTGATACTCTCCATCAGTAAAGGATTAATCAACCTATCTACGACAAACCAATATCGGTACGTTGGTGATACTCTCCATCAGTAAAGGATAAATCAACCAATCCACGCCAAACCAATATCACTCTCCATCAGTAAAGGATAAATCAACCCATCCACGCCAAACCAATATCGGTACTTTGGTGATATTCTCCATCAGTAAAGGATAAATCAACCAATCCACGCCAAACCAATATCGGTACTTTGGCGATACTCTCCATCAGTAAAGGGTTAATCAACCAATCCACGTTAAACCAATTACGGTACATGTACATTGGCGACTTTGAACAATAGGATTAATCAACCAACCAACACCAAACCAATGTCAATACATTGGTGATACTCTCAATCAGTAAAAAGTTAATCAACCAGTCCACGGCAAACCAATATCGGTACTGTGGTGATACATGTACTCTTCATCAGTAAAGGGTTAATCAACCAATCCACGTTAAACCAATTACGGTACATGTACATTGGCGACTTTGAACAATAGGATTAATCAACCAACCAACACCAAACCAATGTCAATACATTGGTGATACTCTCAATCAGTAAAAGGTTAATCAACCAATCCGCGGCAAACCAATATCGGTATTTTGTTAATATTGTCAATCAATAAGGATTAAACAACCAAGTCACACAAGAATAAATGCTTCTTTGACTAGTGAAGAAGTAGTGCGTGCCGTTGACTCTGACAAAGAATACAAGTGCATTATGACAGGTTAAGATTTCAAAAACACCAAACTTCAAACGAATACATTTTTATTTTTTAATTTGATTTCCTCTACAGATGAAGAAGTCCAACCTAATACATTTATTGATACATTTCAATTGCAAATGCCATGGTAATCGATGGGATTGTTAAAATCTGAACTTATTTGCATTCCTAATGTGAACAAATGCAAGGTTTACCGTTTCTTTTATGTGTTTATCACGATTTATTTTAAATATCTCAAAATGGTCGTGTATCTTCCCGTCAGCTTTATTTCCACTGCTGTATTTCCAATGGATGACTAGGAAATTCAATTTAGGAATATAGACGTCTTCCAATGTGCACACTAATCAAATCATAACAGCAAGGAATTACTTCTGTAATTTGTTGCTGTATAGCACTCAGAAATTTACGAAAGGCTTTTAGCTCACCTAGTGCAAAATGCCAAGAGGAATTATCATGTGTTCGTGCGTTGTACGTCGTTTGACATCGTTCGTTGTGCATCGTGAACAAGTTCTTAAACGGTATCTATTCATAATCCTCTGATATGGAGAAAATCTGACCAAACTACACTGGATTAATTGTTATACAACCCTCAATCAAGGTTTTAGAAATTGTTCCAGGTTAGTTGACGGGGGTTACTATTCATTAACCATCTCCCTGTTCAATATTCATGTAATAATAACGTCATGCATATTTATTAGTTGGTTCTTATAATAACATATGTACACACAATTACTTGGTATTGGTACAGTCAGATCTGTTTAATTCAATTAGACTTATATTACTGTATAATCATACAGAGCATACCCAGACCAGATGGTTCATGTAGGGACCGTCTGATCTGGGTCTACCCTGTTAGCAATTGCGTAGAAATGCGTTTATATGACGGAAAGGGTCATCCGACATGACCAACTTGAACCTCTGGTTGGTCTTGGTCAGTTGTTCAATCTTCATTACATGTAAAACATCTCAATTAGTTGTTTGTCAATGACATTAACCCTTCTCTTGCTGAATTTTAAAATACATTTCTCCTTCTTTACCCATGCCCTGTTGTATAATTACATATATCTTCACTATGTACAAGTACTTCGCTGTGCAATCACTGCTGTGGAGTGCACTGGTTGCACAATCAATTTGTAAATAGTGCAGACCCTGATGAGACAGCTCCTGCAGGAGCTGTCTCATCTGGGTCTTCACTATTTACAGGTAGGTATATTGACGTGAATAGCAAGCGAAGGGTTAAACATGTTTACTCGCGATATTAGGCTAAATGGAATTTGGCCAAACTACACGGAAAATATCCTTAGGTTGTCTATTGATACAGCGTTCTGAATCGAGCAACATTCTTTTTGTATAAATCTAACGAATAAATGTTTGAAACTGTAAGTAAAGCAGCAGTTTTGTCCATGTATATATACATGTACTAAACTGTAATGAAACAGCGATTTTGTTCATGTATGTATAATCATTGAAGCAACAATTACGTCCATGTTCATGTATATATGTATATAATATTTATTATCAAAACAATAGCTGCACATCAAATACACAGCCACTGTACGAAACTGAGCCCAGCGGAGACCATCGATGGTCTATTTCAGAAAAACAAACGGTTGATTGCTTAAATAATTATTTTGTTTCAATATATAATTTCGATGATAAAAATACTCGTCTTCTTCCGCTGTCTCCTAAAACTGGAAAAAGTTTGACAAATATCGATCAATCTGGGTTCCTTCCTAATCATTCAGCTGTCGATCAACTGATTGATATAGTACATGTACATCATATATGCCAGTCCTTTGATAAACAACAGTATTCTTGCATGGTGTTTTGTGGTATTTCTAAGGCTTTTGATCGAGTGTCGCATAAAAGTATCATATTTGAATTACAAGAAAATGGCATAAACGGAGAATTTTGGCATGGATGTCTAATTACCTGAACAACAGATCGCAAAAAGGTGTTCTTCGATCTTCAAATTCAGATACAAAACTGTATCAGCCGGTGTTCCTCGGGGATCTGTGTTAGGGCCTCTTTTATTTTTGATATATGTTAATGATATATCGAACTCTCTACTGTGTTTAACCAGATTATTTGCAGATGATAGTGCTTTGAACAATTTTGCCTCTAACTTCAATAATATTGAGAATATGTTAAACCATGATCTAAGATTAATTTCAGCTCGGGCAAAGATGTGGCTTGTCAGTTTTAACCCTTCTCTTGCTGACTTTTAAAACACATTCTCCTTCTTTACTCATGCCCTGTTGTATAATTACATAATCACTGTGTACAAGCATATCGCTGTGCAATCACTGCTCTGGAGTGCATTGGTTGCACAATCAACTTGTAAATAGTATAGACCCTGATGAGACAGCTCCTGCAGGAGCTGTCTCATCTGGGTCTTCTTTATTTACAGGTAGGTATATTGACGTGAACAGCAAGCGAAGGGTTAATCCCAATAAAACTGAAGCAATGATGTTTTCGCTTTGTAAAAATGATGTTGTGCGTCCGAATCTTATTTTTGAGGATTCTAACATTAACTTTGTTGAATCACATCACTTCGGAGTAACTTTGAGTTCAAATTGCAAAATGGAGCCGCCCGTATTGTAACCTGACTCATCATATCTGTATCCCTTGACAATCTTTATTGTGAATGTGGATGGGATTCTCGTTCAAGAAGATGTAAAGTACAGAAGTTATCTTTCATGTACAAAACTCATCATAATATCGTTCCGTCATATGTTACCGACAAATGTAGGGGAGATAACCCACTATGCTTTGCGAAATCGCGACGCTCCTTTTACTCGAACAACTATTTCAAAACATTCGTGCATTCCATCGTCGATAGGATTATGGAACACTGTTAAAATTGATATCAGACAGATAAATACTTTGAGTTCTTTTAAGAAAAGCTAACGCGATAGTTCTTATAGCTCAAATAACTGTTTTGTTCCATCCTTTTATTGTTTTGGTGATAGACGTAAATCTGTTATGCACGCTAGAATAAGAAACCAATGTAACAATTTGAACAGTGATTTATTTAATAATCACCTTAATCCAAATCCAATGTGGCATTGCTCAAATGAAATTGAAGATGCACATCAATATTTTTAGATGTAGAAACTTCCAAGAACAGAGAGTAACCCTCTTAAATGTCACGCGAAAATACCACCCTCTCTCTTCCACTCCCCTCTTTCCCTCTTTATCCATTTGTCTGTCATTCTCCTACACATTCTTTCTTGGTTTGTTTGTCACATTGTTTTTGTTACATGTATATACTTATTAGCTGTATGTCATGATAAATTCGCCATTGTATTTTAATTGTACACAATTTTGTAAGGGGAGGGTCGAAACTTGTGATCCAACCCTATTTCCAATATATGTATAGAATGGAAATAAGATTATTTAAATTATGTTTAAATCATATACGATATATAATCTACTGTAATTAAAGCAACGAGTTGGATCATGTAACCATAATCGACGTAGAAAACACGTCTCTAAACAGAATTATTCCTTGTGTATTTAAAATACAGTAATATCTCGATTATTCGATTTTTTGTATAGAAGAATTTTGACCCTTTTAGACAGGTGGCTGCTAAATGCATGGTGAAAGTCCTAGTGGAGCTTTCTGCATAACTATAATCATGCATTAAGCTGCCATCTGTTTTAAAGATCGATAATAGTGTTCGAATAATCGAGGTTTTACTGCACTTTATTGAACCTTAACCCATTACCTCATAGGCCATTTAGATACAACCTCTTTGAATAAATCTACCGAAACGGAGCATTAACTAGAGAAAAGGAAGATTTTAGAATTTTGTAGTTTGAACCATTGTGATAAATAGAGCATTTGCTCCTATAGGAGCAAATGCTCTATTAATCACAATGGTTTCACAAATTGACTTTTACAGAGTCGTCAAAAGTCGTCAATATAAGGGAATGGGTTGAATCAGTCTACATGTATTATTTACGGACAAGTTATGCCAAAACAGACGATGTGGTTAACCATTTCAACGCTTGAGTTTCAGTGTGGAATAGTCCAATAATGTTTAACCCATTTATGCCCAGTTTCCCTTTAAAGGGACCTATGCAAGCAGTGTAGACCCAGATCAGAGGGCTCCTGAAGGAGCCCTCTGATCAGGGTCTGCACTTTTTAATGAAACCATCTATGCAAATGGCTTATTCAAGAAACTATTTTGTTTGCTGTGCCCCCTCCACATTAAAATGGATGGGTTCCAAAGTAAGAACTGGACGAGTTTTACGTAAATAATATAGGGAATAATAGGTTAACTGCAGAGACCACTGATAAATATTTCAAATACTAACCCTTCGCTTGCTGAATTTTAAAATACATTTCTCCTTCTTTACCAATTCCCTGTTGTATAATTACATATATCTTCACTGTGTACAAGTATTTCGCTGTGCAATCACTGCTGTGGAGTGCACTGGTTGCACAGCCAACTTGTAAATAGTGCAGACCCTGATGAGACAGCTCCTGTAGGAGCTGTCTCATCTGAGACCCTGATGAGACAGCTCCTGTAGGAGCTGTCTCATCTGGGTCTTCCCTATTTACAGGTAGTGTAGGAGCTGTCTCATCTGGGTCTTCCCTATTTACAGGTAGATATATTGACGTGAATAGCAAGCGAAGTGTTAAACCTTTTCAACGCAGACCCTGATCAGAGGGATACTAGATGACAGTGTACAGTGTTTGCCAAATATTCCACATACACAGTAACCTTCACCCCATGAATATAAATACTGTAAGAAATAATGACTAATTACAGTTAAACCTCTCTATAACGGCCACTAAATTAAATCACGTATTTTATGTTAAAGGCAGGTGACTGCTTAAAGCAAGGTGAGAGTAAAACAGAACGCTCCTGTAGGAGCGTTCTGTTTTACTTTCACCTTGCTTTGAGCAACCACCTGCCCTAAGTACCAACTAATTAACACAATTTAGTAGCCGTTATAGAGAGGTTTTACAGTATATTAATTGTTACATTTGCACATGAACGCAGAAAGGTTTGGCCATACCAGACACTGAATAATCATATTTATATCATACCATAAGCAAACTGATCAGACCCTGACCAGACAGCCCCATTAGAAGCCACCTGATCTGGGTCTACTCTGTTTACAAATACATAGCAATGCGTAATTATGGAGTACATTTGTGTATATATACATGTGCTTAAAACGACCATTTTTCCTTTCATCCTTTCATTGGGAAAATGTTGATTCTGCCCAAGAGCTGTCGCTTATAGCATGACCGAAAACAGGCATCTGTCACAACTGTGGGTCTCTCACACACTTATACCAGGGACAGCTATCTGCTTGAATTATTTATATGTAAGGCAATTAAACGGAATACAACAGGGATCGCTAGAAGAGTAATCAAGCTAGGTTTGTCTGAGCTAAGTGGAAGCGCAATCAGACAGGCGAAGCACTACGTAGTGTGAATTTTGTTGATGTACGAGTGTACATGAGTGTATTAAGGTCGAGAATACAGTAGTGCCTGTCTTAACCCTTTCCCTGATGAATATTCATGTAGGACAAAATGACGTCATGAATATAAATAATATTATTTTTATAACGGCATATGAACACATGACATTTTGGCTCAGGCGCAAGCTGAAGAATCGGATCTATATTACACCATAAGCAAACAGAGAAGTCCCTGATCAGACGGCTCCTATATGAGCCGTCTGATCTGGGTCTACTCTGTTTGCAGATGCGTCAAAATGCGCTTACATAACGGAAAGGTTAACCATTTCCTTCATATAAACGTGTTTTCATTTGCAAACAGAGTAAACCAAGATCAGACGGCTCCTGTAGGAGCCATCAGACCAGGGTCTGCTCTGTTTGCTTATGACGTTGAATTATTCTACCGCCATAGCAAAAACAAAATTCCCTGAAAACTTTACATTTATATAAAAATTCAGTCAATAAATGTTCCTGGTGTAACTGTTGCTTACATGGATATTGAACAGGGAAAGTGTTGAGTGGTTAACAAAAAGAGGTTTAACCATTGGTCCTGTCAGACCGGTGATAGCTTAATGCAGGTCAAAGGTAAGGCCTACAACTCCTATATAAACATTCTGCATTACTTCTGCCCTGCATTAAGCAACAACCTGCTTTTGGAGTTCCAGTGCTTTACTTAGTTGCCTTTTTCTAATATTATACGCATTTTTGTGCCTTTGAAAACAGAGTAGACACTGATCAGACGGCTCCTGACTGCTCTGTTTGCTTATGAAATAATACGAATCCGGTTCTACAGTTTCCACCATGATAAAGAGCGCCATTGTTCTTAGTGCCATTAAACCCCCCAATTAATTGATCCTTTACTAAATGAATATTCATGTAAGAAATAATGACATCATGAATATTGATCAGAATTTTTGTTACAATAACACAGGGGCACATAAATTGTTGGCCATTGCAGAAACTATAGAATCATATCTATATTATATCATAAGCAAAGGGAGCAGACCTGGATCAGACGGCTCATACAGGAGCCATCTGATCTGGGTTTCATCTGTTTGCAAAGGCGTAGAAAGTCATATTTATGGAAAAAAGTGTTAAGAATGTTTTGAGTAGTCACTCCATAAATATGCCTTTCTACGCCTCTGTAATAGTCACTTCTTGAAAGCCGTCTGATCTGGGTCTACTCTGTTTGCAAAGACGTAGAAAGACGTATTTATGGAGTAAAGGGTTAATATTCATTATATCAATATTTGTTGCGTGTATATGCATGGAGTAAAGTGTTTAGTTGTCAGTAAAGATAGAGAGGTTGTACTGTACTTTGGAAAAGAAGCTGACGTTTGATTACGACTGCATTTATTATTAAAATTCAATACATCATCTTCCCTGACAGCTAATTGCGTGAATGTATGTGCACAAGAACATCAATTCATAACGAGCGATGTTGGTTTCCTTCCGTATGGTATCCGTAGTTATCTTTCTTTCATATGTTTCGCGCACGTCAATGGTACTCTCTACACGAACACTGAAGCAGGAACGTAGCTGAATCCAAATATAATGTACGCACCGTGGGTTATAGGGGTCTGATGTCATGCTCCTCCGGGAAAATCTAGAATCTAGAATTGTGTAGTTTTTAAACCATTGTGATAAATAGAGCATTTGCTCCTGTAGGAGCAAATGCTCTATTTATCACAATGGTTTCAAAAGGTTACTTTTACAGAGACGCCAAAAAGCGTCAATATGATGGAATGGGTTAAAGCTTACATGACAAGGCAAAACGTTTATCAAAATATATCCCCTTAACCTTCGAATTTTGTTCCATTTGGGTCATAATAATGTGTTCACCTTTCATATTGATATTACGCACGTGCGTAAGTGCACATCGCTAGCTTCGCCCCTGTGACGTCATTACAAACTATGCAAACAATTCCTGTCCAGATAGGCCGCTTTGCAATATTAGCTAATAGTGTCCTCCTGTAATCATAATCATCAGCATTATCATCATCATCATCATCATCATCATCATCATGTGTCATCATGGATACCTTCATTATCATCATCATCTTCTTCCGTCATCATCAAAACCTTCGTTATCATATCATTATTTTCATCATCATCATCATCATCATCATCATTATCATCATTATTCTCATTATCATCATTATCACAATCATCGTTAGCAGCAGCAGCAGCACCATGAAAGATATAAGAAAACTTGCATGTGATTGTACGTGTAAAAGTAAATAGTTGTCTAATTTAGAATTAAAATGAACACAAATGTCATTTCCAGCTAAGAACAAGCTGACTTTCGTTGTCAAACAGACTGGATCCAAATGAGACATCGAGTCATTCGGTCTCTTATCGGAGTCCAAGATGACTGACATTCAGTCAATAGAATCTCAACATTTTGGACGCATTGGAAGACGGTAAAAATGACAATATGTCAGATTTAACAGGCAGTTTGACAAGTCGTGGATAATTGTTAATAATCTCGAACAGTCCTGAACTATGGTGGCATATTTCTGACCACTTAATTATCATGAAAGCTTCCAATTATTATCTCTGATAAATACTTAACTAGTTAGTTTTCCAGAAAGCTTTCGTGTTATTTTTATGCCCTAGTTCACGATAGTGAGGGGACATTATGTTTTGCACCTGTCCGTCCGTCTGTTCGTCTGTCTGTCCGTCTGTCTGTCTGTCGTGACGCTTTTACGTGCAGTTGGTACGTGCAGTTGGTTGTCACAGTATTTTCATTGTCTTATATCTCACTAACCACTATAGCTATTTGCATGGAATTGCATAAACACATAAACCACCATCCATATTTTCATCGCGCACCCAGCCCATGCTGCCCACAAGCCCAAGGTCAATGTCAAGGTCAAATGACTTAGTAAATTTACGTGCAGCTAAGCAAGCACCACCACGGGGACATCGCTGTGTCTTACAGACACAATTTTCTAGTTTCATATAATTACAGAAACTATAGAACCATATCTATATGATATCATAAACAAACAGAGCAGACCCTGATCAGACGGCTCCTGTCTTATCTGGGTCTACTATAGAAATGCGTATTTATGGAGAAAAGGGTCAAGAGAGGTGGTAGCTTAATGCAGAATGAGCTTTCTGCATTATCTTCGTCCTGCATTCAGTAACCATCTACTCTTATAGATTATCGTTTATATTCACGATAAAATCAGGTTCTTCTATGCTGGCTACTGGAAAATAACCCATTCCTTAATATTGACAATTTTACCATTATTATTTATCACATTGATTTCAAAAAGTCTACACTATTTTAACCCTTCGCTTGCTGTTCACGTCAATATACCTACCTGTAAATAGTGAAGACCCAGATGAGACAGCTCCTGCATGAGCTGTCTCGTCAGGGTCTGCACTATTTACAAGTTGATTGTGCAACCAGTGCACCCCGCAGCAGTGATTGCACAGCGAAATACTTGTACACAGTGAAGATATATGTAATTATACGACAGGACATGGGTTTAAAATTCAGCAAGAGAAGAGTTAAAGTTTTTTTCCCATTTAACAAATGCTCCTTTTCAGCAGATTTATTCAAAGAGTTTATGTTTAAAAATAGCCTATGAGAGAATGTGTCAAAGAACAAACTACGTACGTTTTAGAGTGTATGTCTAAAATAGCCTATGAGGGGAATTGGAATGCGTTAAAGAACAAACTAAGTAATGTTCACCGGTAAGACATGCCGTCTACTACCGCTCTCATATTTGTATTTATGTTCCATTTATGTTCACAAATGCGATCAGAGTGTCAAACAGTCTAGACTCTGACAAGGCACATATCTACTCGATCTGGCTACTCGATCTGGCTACTCTGGCTGACTACTCTGGCTACTCGATCTCTGATCTAGATCTAAACTGTTTGCAAATGCTGTCCCAGAGTGGCCTGTATCATACTAGAAGTAAAAGCAAAGGTGAATATGATTATGTGGAAAACACATATGGCAGTACTTACTAAGTATCCCATGCATATTCATGTAAGATATAATGCAGTACAACCTCTCTTTAACGGCCACTAAATTACATCAGGTAGTTTGTGTTAAAGGCAGGTGACTGCTTAAAGTAAGGTGAAAGTAAAACAGAACGCTCCTATAGGAGCGTTCTGTTTTACTTTCACATTGCTTTAAGCAGCCACCCTAAATACCAATTAATTAAAACAATTTAGTGGCCGTTATAGAAAAGTTTTACCATGAAGAATAATTACAATGAGAATGGAACACGGGAACGTTTTGACATGGCAGAACCTATAATGATATATGTTATTCCATGAACAAACAGAGAAGATCAGACGGCTCCTATATAGGAACCGTCTAATATGGGTCTACTCTGTTTGCAATGACATTGTAATGCATACATAATTATGTGTTATTAAATATCCAATCGACCCTAGATGTTCAGTACAACCATATGATAGTCCAATGATTCATGTTACAATGAGTTTAAGCCCTTTACTCCATAAATACGCCATTCTACGCCTTTGCAAACTGGGAAGACCCAGATCAGACGGCTCCTGTAGAAGCCGTCTGATCAGGGCATGCTCTGTTTGCTTATGATATACTATAGATATGATTCTACAGTTTCTGCCATGACCAAACATTTCTGTGTCCATGTGTTATTACATTTAATCTAATTACTATCCATGATGTCATTATTTCTTACATGAATGTTCATGGAGTAAAGGGTTATTCACGTGTCTAATATAGACGAATTTTTACGCATTTGGAACATAATTGTCCCAAATCAGAGAGGATCTCAGGGGTCCGATTCTACATTGTGTGCCATTGTCAAATAGCCCCTTGTTTACATTGTATTATTAACTCTTCTCTTGCTGAATTTTAAAGTACATTTCTCCTTCTTTACCCATGCCCTGTTGTATAATTACATATATCTTCACTATGTACAAATATTTCGCTGTGCAATCACTGCTGTGGAGTGCACTGGTTGCACAATCAACTTGTAAATAGTGCAGATCCTGATGAGACAGCTCCTGCAGAAGCTGTCTCATCTGGGTCTTCACTATTTACAGGTAGGTATATTGACGTGAATAGCAAGCGAAGGTTTAAATTGTATTTATAAATATTCCGTTAATCAGTGTTCATTATAGTCATTATTTCTTACATGAATTTTCATAAGGAAATAAACAGGATTACCAATTTCGTTCTTGGATTGAACATTCATACAACGCACCACAACATTCAGACATTTATGTTTGATGAACGAGATAACTTGAGAATGATTCATTCATTCAGTATGAAACAAAAAACAGAAATAGCATAACGGATAAATCAGAAGGTCTGTACAGACAAGGTTAAGATATATAGGCCTATCGTATTGCAGTTCTGTAATAGATATTAACCCTTTCAGTGCAGGACCGATACACTAATGTCCTTTGAAAACAGTGTAGACCCAGATGAGAGGGCTGTTAGATGGTCTGCACTGTTTGTTTTGGGTACATTTTTCTTGAATATTAAAGGCTAGCGTGACCTGTTTGAATTTTTTGATATTGTCAATTTGAATATTCAACGTTGAAAGAGGTTAACTTTCAACTTGTATTTTGATCAATTTCACATAAAAATAGGAGTATTTGGATATTTTCTTCAACTGTTTTTTTTAAATAACGGTATAGCTACTATGCTCTCTGAGATAAACAGGCCGTGAATATCTGGCTAATTCCAGGTTAAAACTGAAGATTAACGCTTGTACAGTTTCCAAATCGCCATGTTAAAGTTTGATGAATTTCCGTTATATGAAGACTTGACATAAATGTGAAACAGACACGTCTTATTTTACCTTTCAATTAAGATGTTGCGTGCCGATTGGGCTGCGGTATTACATAATTTGCCAATCACATTCGATCTACATCTGTTTTTTTGCCCGTGATGACTTCCGGTTGTATTTCTCCGCGCATGGGTATTGATTGTGAATCGATGTAATAGGTGTCCCGTGTTGCTATGGCGACATGAAGCCAATTTACCAATAAGCTTTTCCATGCAAGATTCTTCTTTGTTGGAGACGAACCATGTACTTCTGATAATTACGTTAACCTTGAGTCTGCTGATTGAAAGGTCGTCTGCTAATCCAAAATAAATATACATGCTTTTAAAAATATCTTAAGTATTTCGGACTTAACATTTAAATGTTAAAACGAAGCATTTTTCAGATTATATCTTTTTCTGTAATTGTTCTCTTCTCTGTCTCTTTCTATCTTTTTCTTTCTCTCTCCCATTCTCGAACAACATCTGAAAAGAATCACTGAAGAAGAAGAAACAGGAATGACATATTAATGGAGCACATTTCAGAATCCAGCGATCTTCTGTTCCAAATAATAAAAACATCTTGGGGTCTTGCAAAGCAAATATGGCACTGAAAATCCTAATGTTACGTGCTGTAGCAGTTTAACCAATTTCCTCATATTGACGCCTTTTGACGCCTCTGTCAAAGTTACTTTATGAAACCATTGTGAAAAATAGAGCATTTGCTCCAATGGAGCAAATGCTCTATTTATCACAATGGTTTCAAGACTACACAAATCTAAAAGTTTCCTTTCCTCTAGTAAATGTTCCTTTTCAGTAGGTTTACTCAAAGAGGTGTCTAAAATTAGCCTATGAGGGAATGGGTTAAAACTTTATATCATGATTTTTCATGTAAGAAATAAAGACGTCATGAATATTAATTAACTAAAGTCTCTTAATGGCACTATGAACAAAATAAAGTTTTAACATGATAGAAACTTAAGTATCATATCTACATCATATCATAAGCAAACAGGATATACCCTGATTAGACGGCTCCTTTTGGAGCAGTCTGATATGGGTCTACTCTGTTTGCAAATGCGTAGAAAAGCGTATTTATGAAGCAATGGAATGAATGCACATTAAAGTATCGCTAATACAAACATATGAAAGAAGTATAATTCTGGATTTTTAAAACAGGTCGTAGCTTAATGCAGAACAAACGTTATGCAGAAGGCTCCCGCATGAGCTTTCTGTATCACATTTACCCTGCTTTAAGCAACAACTCCTATATCAATTAATAAGGTGATCGCATTAGCGAGACTCTACTTTATTTTAAACATTTGAAAAACTTGAAACATGTGCAATGAAATGCTGTCCATCAAAATAATGTCTGTTTAAGTTCTGATTTATGGAAACTTTATCTAACTTCCCGTTCGTTTAGGCTTTTATGAAATTATTTAACCATTTACTCCATGAATATTCATGTAGGCAATAACACCGTCACGAATATTAATGGCATATGAATACGGGAAATGTTGGCATTGACAGAATTTGTAGAAGTATGTTTATATTATTCAGAAAAACATAGCATACCCTGATCAGATGGCTCCTACACGATCATATTTATGACACGGTTTACAGTAGTGTTTTAATCATGATCAGATAAATTACGCGATTTACAGTATCGCCCTATCGCCAGTATCGCCGGTCAGATGAACCACGTGCTTACAGTAGCGTTCTATTCACGATCAGATGAACTAAGTAGTTTACAGTAGCGTCCTAATACACTGTGTAACGATCAGATAAATTACGCGATTTACAGTATCGCCCTAATCACGGTCAGATGAACTACGTGCTTACAGTAGCGTTCTAATCACGATTAGATGAACTACGTGATTTACAGTAGCGTCCTAATCACGATCAGATGAACTACGTGGTTTACAGTATCGCCCTCATCATGGTCTGATGAACTACGTGTTTACAGTAGCGTTCTAATCACGGTCAGATGAACTACGTGGTTTACAGTAGCGTCCTAATCACGATCAGATGAATTACGTGGTTTACAGTAGCGTCCTAATCACGATCAGATGAATTACGTGGTTTACAGTAGCGTCCTAATCACGATCAGATGAACTACGCGACTAGTTTACAGTAGGACCCTTATCACAATCAGAATAAAGTCACAATACCTAGATTGACCTTTACATTATCTCCAGTATTAATTTGAGCTTTGGTTCAAATGCACATTTCTTCCAGACAGATGTCTTCGTAAATCTGGTATTTTCCCCAGATCTGTTATCTAAAACGGAGTTCGTCTTGAATAGAGGAAATATGACCAGACAAACAGACGTTTATATATTTATCTACAGTAAAATCTATCTTAAACGGTCATCAAGAATAAGTCTAAATACGGGTGTTTGTAAGGCAGGCGATAGCTTAATACAGGTCAAAAGTAATGCAAATGTCTCCTATAGAAGCATTAACCCATTCCCTCATATTGACGACTTTTGACGACTCTGTAACCGTCACTTTGTGAAACCATTGTGATAAATGGAGCATTTGCTCCCATAGGAGCAAATGCTCTATTAATCACAATGGTTTCAAACTACAAAATTCTAGATTTTTCCATTTCTCTAGTTAATGCTCCTTTTCGGTATATTTATTCAAAGAGGATGTGTCTAAAAATAGCCTATGAGGTAATGGGTTCAGCAATCATATGCTTTTAAAACTCCTGTGTTCAATAACAATAATGGTTCTACTATATAGATTTTCCGTTTGTCCGAATTCTACCGAGTTCTATTATGTAACCCTTTCCTTCATGGATATTTATGTAATTATTAATATCACTACAGTAAAACCTCTCTTAACCGACCGTTAAATTTAGTATGAATATCGGTCTTGGAGACAGGTGGCAGCTTAATGCAGGGTGAAAGTCATGCAGAAAGCTCCTCTAGGAGCTTTCTGCATGACTTTCACCCTGCATTAAGCAGCCACCTGCCTAAAAGTATCTAAATTCTTATCTAGTAGAATTCCGGTTAAGAGAGGTTATACTGTATAAATATCTATTAGCTGAGTATTTTATAAAGATATATGAGCACACGCTGTTTCGGCCATGGCAGAAATTATAAAATCAGATTTATAAAAGTCCATAAGCAAACAGGGTAGACCTTGATCAGACGGCACCTATATGAGTAGGGTTGACTTTGTTTGCCAACTCGTGAAAATTTGTTGTATCATGTATAGGAATTAAACAAAAGCTACATGTCCCTCAATCATCAGAATACCTTTCAGACAACCCTATGTATCAGGAAATATCCAGCACTGAACATCACACAGTATAATGTTCCAGTTTCCACTTTGTTCAACGCTTGAACGTTTCCATTCGATATTTTGTATGACAAGATAGATGAGAGATTATTAGATCGAGAAATAAACAATGCAGTGCATATATACAGCAAAACATTTTAATGCGACAACCAGAAGAATGTCGAAGTTTGTGTCTTAAAGGTATGTGGTAGCTTAATGCAGGAAGAAAGTAATGCATAAAGCTCCTGTCGGAGCTTTCTGTATTACTTTCATCCTGCATTAAGCAATCACCTGCTTTTAAAGATAGTAGTGTTTGTTCATAAAGCTGTTGCTGTAGTGGGGTTTTACTGTATATAGAGTATATAGATTATGCTACATCATAGGAATAAGACTTCGTACATCGTGATTTGAACATACTCAAGTACCTGATTAGTAAGATTCTGAGTAAGCTCAGAATCTGATCAGTGGTCACATTCTTGAGAATGATCTTAAACTCAGACTCAGAAGTTTTTATAACCTTGGACCCAGGCTTGGTTGTACATTGTTGAGTCTGAGTACGGTTTCATTCTTAAGTACTTTCTCCGTCGGATTTCGATTAAAGCCTGAGCAATTTGATGTATATACATGTATAGCCTGAAATCCTACTCAAGCATCAGATTGGTCAGATGTTGAATCTGACCAATCTGGAGGATGATCATGATTTCGTACTCAGGCTAAAAAAAGTTTATTGGCACCAAACCTGTTAAATTTCTTTTGTTTAGTGCATCAATGTAGATTAGTCATTATGACTAATTGAGCTACCCTGGTTAAATAGTGTGATTCATTCATTAATCCATTCGTTCACATAACCATTGCGGAGGTCTATGATGTTATTGAAACTATGTGTCTATTATAGGGACTATCACTTTAAAGTAATGCAGAAAGCTCCTATAGGAGCTTTCTGCATTATTTTCGCCCTGCATTAAGAAACCACTTGTTTTTAAAGACTTTTGTATTCAATGAATGAATGACCGCTTAGGACAGAATCTACTGTAATCCAATTTAGAAACTTAACACTTTCCCTTATATAAATGTGTTTTCACGCATTTGCAAACACTGTAGACCCAGACCAGACGGCTCCTAGTCTGATCAGGATCTGCTCTGTTTGCTTATAGACTTTGATAGATTCATTTCTTTGCTTTCTAAAATGTATACAATGTTTCACTTCCCATATTTCTTTGTAACGTTTTTGTCCAGGAATATTCAGTAGGTATCAACATCTGGGAAAAAAAACCTAGAACAGGGAAAGGGTTAAGACCCCGAAGTCGACGTTTGCCATTCCCTCTTTGAATGCGGGGCACGCATGCGCGGGTACTTGCTAACAGTGTAGACTCTGATCAAAGGGTTGTAAGAGGAGCCCTATGGCCTGGCTAGGCGCTGTTTCTCATTCAAAATCCTATAGCAAGTTTACGCATTTCATACCAAGTGGACTTTATAGTTAACATATTCCCTCCTGATCTACGTTTAGACACAACTTTTTTTAACAAATCTACTGAAAAGGAATATTTACTTGAAAGGGAGTGATTTTAGAATTGTATAGTCTTGAAGCCAATGTGATAAATAGAGCATGTGCTCCATATCACAATGATTTCGAAAAATGATTTTATAGAGGCGTCAAAAGGCGTCAATAGGAGGGAATTTGTTAGGCACATTTGACCTTTGGACCGCTCATATCGGTCTGAACGAAAAGCAAATAGTCTTCTACAGCTCTTTTAGACGTTATTAACCCTTCTCTTGCAGATTTTTAAAATAATATTTCTCCTTCTTTACCCATGCCCTGTGATATATTTACACATATATTCACTGTGTACAAGTAGTTCGCTGTGCAATCACTGATGTGGAGTGCACCGATTGCACAATCAACTTGTAAATAGTGCAGACCATGATGAGACAGCTCCTGCAGGAGCTGTCTCATCTGGGTCTTCACTTTTTTTACAGGTAGGTATATTGACGTGAATAGCAAGCGAAGGTTTAAAATACTAAAAAATGGTAAAATACATGTATATGTAATATAACCATTCACATAGAGATATGGAGAACAGGCAGGTATGCCTCGTAAATGTGTTGTTAACGATGACTTTGATTCTTTGGGTGAAAAATCAAATATGTGTTGTAGAATTGATATTTATACTGTCATTCAGTTCCATATTTTTTATATTTTCAGGTATGTGGGAGTTGTTATTTCTAGAACAGTTGCAAGCTGCATGTAATACGGTATGTATAAAAAAAATGCATGTAAAGTACGATATGTCTTGAACAAAAACACAGTTGAACTTCGATATCTCGATCTTCAAGGGACTATATTAATTAGTTCGAGATAACTGAAGTTCGCGTTATCCAATTCGTAATCTGGACAATTTCTCAGGTTCATAGCTCAATGCAGATCTACAGTAATGCTGAAAGCTCCTGCAGGAGCTTTCAGCATTACTGTAGAACTGCATTAAGCCGTGAAATGTGTTTCTAGATGTGCGTAGTGATACATTTTAAAGCAATTCTGTATTGTAAGATTTTGGAAGGACCGAACTTTTAATTCGAGTTATCCCGAAGTTCGAGTTATCCGAGTTCGAGATATCGAAGTTCAACTGTATGTAAAGTGCGGCATACCTAGAAAACAACGTATGTAATTTGGGTATATCTAGAAAAAAAAAGTATGTAAAGTGTGTATATCTAGGAAAAAAGTATGTAAAGTGTGTATATCTAGAATAAAGTATGTAAAGTGTGTATATCTAGGGGGAAAAAAAGTATGTAAAGTGTGTATATTTAGAGGAAAAAAAAGTATGTAAAGTGTGTATATCTAGGAAAAAAGTATGTAAAGTGTGTATATCTAGAAGGAAAAAAAAAAGTATGTAAAGTGTGTATATCTAGAAAAAAAAGTATGTAAAGTGTGTATATCTAGAAATACAAAGTATGAAAAGGGTGTATATCTACTAGAAAAAAGTATGTAAAGTACATTGCTATTTCTTATTTCGAAGGATCTCCGTCTTTCAGAATACCTAGAATAGAAAACAGTATGTAAAGTGGGGGCATATCTAGAATACAGAATGTAAAGTGCGGTATAATTATATAGAAAAGGTACAACAGAACCGGTTTAACCCATTCCCTCATATTGACGACTTTTGACGACTCTGTAACAGTCACTTTGTGAAACCATTGTGATAAATAGAGCATTTGCTCCTATAGGAGCAAATGCTCTATTTATCACAATGGTTTCAAACTACAACATAGTAAAATGTTCCTTTTCTCTATTTAATGCTCCTTTTCGGTAGATTTATTCTAATAGGTTGTATCTAAAAATAGTCTATGAGGTAATGGGTTGAAGCGGTCATCCATTCATTGAACACAGGCGTCTTAAGAAGCAGGTGGATGTTTAATGCGGGGGCAAAGGTAATGCAAAAATGTCATATAGGAGCTTTTTAAATTACTTTTGACCCGCATTAACCCATTACATCATAGGCTATTTTTAGATACAACCTCTTTGAATTAATCTACCCGAAAAGGAGAATTAATTATAGAAAATGAAAATTTTAGAATTTTGTAGTTTGAAACCATTGTGATAAATAGAGCATTTGCTCCTATAGGAGCAAATGCTCTATTTATCAAAATGGTTTCTCAAAGTGAGTTTTATATAGTTGTCAAAAGTCGTCAATATGAGGGAAAGGGTTAAGCTACCACCTGCCTTACATACCCATAATTAGACATTTTTGATGACCGCTTACGACAGGTGTTGCTGTATTATTGTTTGGAACTTTTATTCAAATACGATAATTATATTGTGAGGTCTTGACGGAATCAAACAAACTGACAGGTGAATAATGGACAAACGAACAAGGAGTCATTAATTAATCGTGGATTAAAAAGTTAAAAAGATATAGCAACGAGGTCATAATTGAACATGCTTTAACCCTTATAGTGCTGGGTATTGAATTCGACCCTTCCAGATTGGGCGTCGGACTGATCGAGCATTGCCCCATTACCGCATAGGCTATTTTTAGATCTAACCACTTTGAATAAATCTACCGAAAAGGAGCATTTACTAGAGAAAAGGAAAATTTTTGAATTTTATAGTTGGAAATCATTGTGATAAATAGCAAATGCTCTATTTATCACAATGGTTTCACAAAGTGACTTTTACAGAGTCGTCAAAAGTCGTCAATATGAGGGAATGGGTTAAACAGCTTGGATTCTGCTGAGACGCCGAGTAACTATGGATCTAAGCTGTATTACACTCGGTTAATAGTTTTGTTATTTTAATATTATGTAAGTAAAACTTTTTTTATTTGAGCAGACGTTATTTTGATCAGTAGCAAAAGGGACACATTTTTCCATGCTGAAATAAAGAACCCTCATTCAAGGCATGTTGTGTTGCCTCCGACTTGTTCAATGTTTCGGGACTTATGCTTATTGTTGAATGGTCATACAGCAATGATCCTTGTAAGATGCCAATTAAAGTGACCCTTCATCGGGATCCAAACAGTCTGCAGATGTCGTTCAGGTCGTGCCTTAAGCATGTCATTGATCATTATATCGATTATTAGAACTTAACCCATTTCCGTATAGGCTAGTTTAGACATCACCTCTTTGAATAAATCTACTGAAAAGGGGCATTTGCTAGAAAAAGGGGAAAACATAGAATTATGTAGGTTTGAAACCAATGTGATAAATAGACTAAGGAGCAAATGCTTTATTTATCCCATTGGTTCGTTTCAAAATTACTTTTACATATACATCAAAATGCGCCAGTATGAGGGAATGGGTTAACCCTTCGCTTGCTGAATTTTAAAATACATGTCTCCTTCTTTACCCATGTCCTGTTGTATAATTACATTATATCTTCACTGTGTACAAGTATTACGTTGTGAAATCACTGCTGTGGAGTGCACTGGTTGCACAATCAACTTGTAAATAGTGCAGACCCTGATGAGACAGCTCCTGCAGGAGCTGTCTCATCTGGGTCTTCACTATTTATAGGTAGGTATACATTTGTATTGATGTGAATAGCAAGCGAAGGGTTAACTATCTACTCCATAAATATGCATTTATTGCCAAAAGATTAGACCAATATCAGACGCCTCCGTTTGCTTATGCTATAGTATAGATATGAGTCTACAGTTCTGTCATGACCAAAATCCCTGTGTCCATGTGCTATTGTAACAAATAAATATAATCAATATTCATGACGTCATTATTTTTTACATGAATATTCATAGAGGAATGGGGCTAAGAGGTTCCCCGTATATACTTACTGTTGAAAATGTTTTATCACTTGTCGCATCCTGCACGGACCACAAAAACTCTTGATTTGGATCAAACCTGGTTTCCCGCGTTTTACTTAAATGTCTAACAGCGGTATCAAGATTTCATATCTGGGTAATATTAAGACTATGGTGGACACACGTGCAACGCACGTGACATTCGCACCAATTTAAGATCAACCTCGGGGTGCCCGCTTTAGTTCAATACATTGCGAAGATTCAAGCGAAAACTCTTCATACTTGATTCTACAAAAATCAGGATATCAGCAACTAAATGCATTTTGTCAGGGTTTCTTAATTATTATATTGCGGACATGGAATTATGTTATAATTACATAATACTGTTCACATTAAATCATAGCAGACGACAAATAGAACGGAAGAAATTCTATGAAAAATGTTGAGGTTAAAACACGGGTGAATGTCGTCCACAGAGACGAGCACAATGTTCATGACTATTGGGGTGCATGCAATATACAGTATAACCTCTCTTAACCGGAATTCTAGTAGATAATAATTTAGATACTTTTAGGCAGGTGGCTGCTTAATGCAGGGTGAAAGTCATGCAGAAAGCTCCTAGAGGAGCTTTCTGCATGACTTTCACCCTGCATTAAGCTGCCACCTGTCTCCAAGACCGATATTCATACTAAATTTAACTGCCGGTTAAGAGAGGTTTTACTGTATGTAAAGACAACGTCCATTTTAGTAAGTGCATACAGTAGAACATGTTTTACTTTTAGCGGCAATCAAAATCGATGTTTAATTATTAGTCTGTAAGACAGGTGGTAGCTTAATGCAGGGGGAAAGTAATGCTGAAAGCTCATGTGGGAGCTTTATGCAGTACTTTTGCCCTGCATTACACAATCACCTGCTTTTGAACAATCCTATTTTCAATGAATGTGAATGGCCGTTTAGGACAGGTTATTTTGACCATTGAAATTTGAAATGAACATAGAACAGGGAAAGGGTTAACGTTTATCCTAATGTGGACTGCTATAATGGTTATTTTACCATTATATAATGTATTACTATGAAACACACTTTGAAACTATAATTAACACGTTCAACGCTGAAATGTCAGAGTGGAATAGCCCATTAATACTTAATTATCGAGTCCAATAATAGATAAAGGGCGTATATAAAATATTAAACCCATTCATTCAACGCTAACTTTTCAGAATGGAATAACCCACCAGTGTTTAACTAAAGAGTCCACTCAGTATGAAAGGGTTAACCATTAACTCATAGGCTATTTTTAGATACAACCTCTTTGAATAAGTCTACCGAAAAGGAGCATCAACTAGAGAAAAGGAAAATTTTAAAATGTGCTAGTTTGAAACCATTGTGATAAATAGAGCATTTGCTCCTATAGGAGCAAATGCTCTATTTATCACAATGGTTTCACAAAGTGACTTTTATAGAGTCGTCAAAAGTCGTCAATATGAGGGAAAAGGTTAAGCTTGGTTGAGGATTTTGAATGATAAACACTGCCGACACTGGTCAGAGGACTTTTTCAGTATCTATGCGTACACTGTTTGCAAATGCCATGTGTCACGCATTACTAGACTTTAATGCCGCGAAACCCCTCTAAATCGGAAATTTAAAAAATAACAAAGTAGGTATATTTAGGCAATTGACTGCTTAATGCAGGCTGACAGTTATGCAGAAAACTCCTTTTGGGAGTTTTCTGCACACGACTTTCAATCTGCATTAAGCTGCCACCTGTCTAAAAGATGCGTTGATGCCAATTTTAACACCCAGTTTGGAGGGGTTCTAGGATAGGATCCTACCTTGTGGAGATGTACGAGACACTAACGGTTTGGAATATCAATGGATATAGCGGTGTATGCTTGATGTCATTTGCAAATGTCTGGTAAATGGGGGCTCTCATCTGGATCTAATTGTTAGACACTCATATTAGAAACCATAGTTAACCCTTCCCTGATCAATGTTCTTGTATGAAATAATGACGTCATGAATATTTATTGGCTGAACGTTTGTAGTGTACAATTTTCAAGGGAATAGTATACTCTGACAAAAACTGTAGAATCGGATCCATATCATGTCATAAGAAAACAGGGTACACCCTGATCAGACAGCACCTATAGGATTGTTCTGTTTGCTTACGATAATTTTTAATGATCTATGTCTGGTTCTACAGATTTTGTCATGCCCAAACATTATTGTGCCCATATGCCGTAATAGTATTTCATCTAATTAATATACATTATGTCATTTTTTTTTAAACATAAATATTCACGGAGCAAAGGGTTAACACTTTACTCCGTAAATACACCTGTCTATGTATTTGCAAACAGAAAAGACGCAGATTAGACAGCTCATGTAAGAGCTGTCTAACCAGGGTCTGCTCTGTTTGCTTATGATATAATATAGATATGATTCTACAGTTGTTCCCAATGCCAAAATTCCATGCGTCCATCTGATGAATATCCATCTGATATAATAAAATTCAATTAAATTAATATGCATGATGTCATTATTTCAGTCATAGATATTCATGGAGCAAAGGGTTAAGCTGGCTAAAGGTGAGATCGCTTTATAGGCTTTGTCTGAATACGAGGAATAGATATCTAACAATGGTTTGTCAGAAATGCTAAGAAGCTGCGCAAGTCTTTAATCGCTTATATCTGATTTGCGTTACCTAGGCAATTTGTGCGAGTAAAAATGGTAAGCAGCTGGGTATTTCTGCACGTGCTGATGTACTAGTGACAGGTTTATCAATGTGACCATCCGGAGTTTTGTGAAATGGAATACGAACTATCACTTGCAGTAAAGTCTCGCTATTTGAAGCGACAATATGATTTATTAGCATACGCTTCTGTAAAAGCAGGTGGCTGCAATCAACCTCTTTGAATAAATCTACCGAAAAGGGACGTTAACTAGAGAAAAGGAAAACAATAGAATTTTGTAGTTTGAAACCATTGTGATAAATAGAGCATTTGCTCCTATAGGAGCAAATGCTCTATTTATCACAATGATTTCACAAAGTGACTTTTACAAAGTTGTCAAAAGTCAATATGAGGGAAAGGGTTAATTGCAGGGCAAAACTGATACAAAAAGCTCCTATAGGAACTTTATTTATCACATTGTCCTGCATTAAGCTACCACTAGTTTCGAAAATGAAGTATAATATTTTGAATGGTTGCTGCAGCAAGAATATAAGTGTTGAAACAAATTTGAATAATTTGCGAATTGTCTAGAGCATTACCAACTGTCTTGTAAGAGGGAATGTACATGTAGCTAATTGAGGTCTGCACTGTTGGCAAATTAAGACGATTGAGTATGGTGAATATTGTTTAGAGAGACACAGTGTAAGACCAAATCATATACTTCGCATCTATATGTCAGCAATTAGTCTCGGTCAACACTGAGAGTTGACATTTCTACCGATGTGAAATAATTCGGTTTTGCGTTACCAAGGCATTTAACATTTAACACTCTTTACGCAAATTTGTGAGTTTACGCTTCCGTGCAGTTTGTCTCCAGACGAGACCTTCATTAAATCTATGTCTCATCAGGAAACAAACTGTTTGACTCCCGGGTTGTATATTTATATACAATATACAGTAGTTAAATGTTTACATGCAAGAAATGTTAATTCTGGACGGGTATAAAACTTTTCCATAGGCTAAAGGTTTAATGTGGGATTGATATTGACACCGTCTACAGATGATCTCTGGCGCATCTATTTATGGATATGTCACAAAGTGCAAGAAGGTAAATGATACGTGATATTCATACAGTAAAATCTTTCTATAACGGCCACAAAATTACATCAAGTATTTTGTGTTAAAGGCAGGTGGATGCTTAAAGCAAGGTGAAAGTAAACAGAACGCTCCTATAGGAGCGTTCTGTTTTACTCTCACCTTGCTTTAAGCAACCACCTGCCTAAAAGACCAACTAATTAACACAATTTAGTGGTCGTTATAGAGAGGTTTTACTGTATCTTTTAAGTGTAAGGAGACCTCTGATCTGGGTTTACACTGTTTGTCATTCAAAGTTCTCTGGCAAGTTCACGCCTTTCATACTGAGTGGACTCTATAGTTAAACTCTGGTGGGTTATTCCAGTCTGATAACGTAGGGTTGAAAGGATTAACCCATTACCTCATAGGCTATTTTTAGATACAACCACTTTGAAAATATCTACCGAAAAGGAGCATTAACTAGAGAAAAGGAAAAGTTTAGAATTTTGTAGCTTGAAACCATTGTGATAAATAGAGCATTTGCTCCTATATGAGCAAATGCTCTATTTATCACAATGGTTTCACAAAGTGACTTTTACAGAGTCGTCAACAGTCGTCAATATGAGGGAATGAGTTAAATATGAACTGCAGGTGACTCCGTCTGTATGGATAGGAAGTCTTGCATGATTTGCTCATTGCTAATAAGTACATATAGAAAGTGCACGAATGTCTTAACACTTTCTCCCATGAATATTAATGTAAGAAATAATGACAACATAAATATTTATTAGCTGCATTTTATAATGGTACACGAACACAATATCATGTTTAGATTTGGCAAATATTATAGAATCAGATCTATATGTAATTTCATAAGCAAAAATAGAGCAGAGTCTGATCAGAAGGCTCCTACAGGAGCCATCGGATTGAGGTCTACTTTGTTTACAAAGTCATGAAAAGGTCTTTGTATGAGGGAGATGGTTGTAATTTGATTATCAATTGTTTACGAAACTACCTGTATATTGTACATAAAGAACTTGTATTATGTGTATATTCACAGTCCGGCTTCAATATCTCGAATTTCAAGGGACCTTACAAATTATTTCGAGGTAAGGCATGTTCGAGTCATCCGATTTCTAATTTGGACAATTGCTCAAGTTTACAGCTTAATGCAAGTCTAAAAAATGCTGAAAGCTCCTGTAGGAGCTCTCAGTATTACTTTGGATCTGCATTAAACTGTCACATGTGTTTCTATGTATTATAATTCTGTATTGTAAAGTTTTGAAGGACCGAACTTTTAGTTCGAGATATCGAAGTTCATTTGTAGATATTTGTAGAGTTTGCCATTTGTAGATATTTGTAGAGTGTGCCAAGGTGCATTGTACGATCAAATCTGTATAAAGTTATTAGCTCTGTTAATTCTCTCGTTGCCAAGGTCGTATCTGTGATTACCTATGCTAACAATGTGGATCCAGATGAAACACATTTTGCAGACGACCATATTTGGCAATGACAAAGTTAAACAGCATTCATTAATCAAATAACCAATTGTCACTGCTCTACGGGAGCATTTCTACATATAAACCAGTCATCTGGCATCAGTGTAGAATGGACAATATACGTGCTCGTACGCGTAGCACTGCGTTCGTGTTTATATACGAGCGAAAACGATTGGACCGAAAATAGTCTCATGGTAATTTATCATTGAACCGAAGTCGACATACTGTAAAATGGTACTCCCGCCTTTGCAACGGTCGGCTTTTTGTAAATTTAGATTGGGTGTTGCTCCAATTCGGATTGAAACTGGCCGTTATGAGGGTCTTAGTGAAGAGAGTAGAGTTTGCCCATTTTGTCTGGACAATACAGTAGAAAGTGAAATGCATGTGATTTTGAAATGCCATATGTACAGTGATTTAAGGGAAGAGTTGTTTAGAAAAGCATGTACTTTTAGTCGAGATTTCTTAGACTTAGATAATTTTAATAAATATGTGTTTCTGTTTTCCAACACAGACGTGATAAGGGACTGTGCCAAAACCTGCTTTTACATTTTACAGAGACGGCAAGTTTCACTTTGTAAATAGACTGTTATTCTTATTTATTTTTTAGGTATCTGATATTCCGGATATGTTTTATATGAGATAGTATCATATCATTTTGATCTCTAAGTTTTCTTAACAGGTGTAGATTTTGAACATCGGAGTACTTTAGCTTGCTTTTGTTGATTATTCTTGTTTCATTTTATACTCTTTTTTTAGACCGTTTTGGTATATTGGATCAGTATTGCAATTTGCAGTGATCCGATTTTATTTGTGTCATAATGTGATGTTATAAACATATGTGTTATATATGGCATGCAATGTCATTTTTACCATCTCTTATAATTCCTTTATGGAATGGCTATGCACTATTTGAAATGTTTATTGTATATGTTTTTATATTTACTGAATGTGCATTGATGAGATGTAAATAAAGATTCTATCTATCTATCTACTTGAATATCGTAGTAATTACGATACTTGTTGATAGAGTATGTTTAATATGTTTGTAAAAATTATGATATCATGAATATAAATTAGATTAATATTTATAATGGCGCGGACCACTTACATTTTGGGGTATTTTCGGCATCTGATTATGGTACAAACCATGACCTTGGTTTAGAAGTTTGTAAATGAAAGCATGCAGTGAACGTTACTTATATTAGTCGCTAATGGTGCTTTAACCCTTCTCTTGCTGAATTTTAAAATACAGTTCTCCTTCTTTACCCATGCCCTGTTATATATTTACATATATCTTCACTGTGTACAAGTATATCGCTGTGCAATCACTGCTGTGGAGTGCGCTGGTTGCACAATCAACGTGTAAATAGTGCAGACCCTGATGAGACAGCTCCTGCAGGAGCAGTCTCATCTGGGTCTTCACTATTTACAGGTAGGTATATTGACGTGAACAGCAAGCGAAGGTTTAAAATTGCGTTTATCTCCCAAAAGACAGTTACATGTAAGCATTGTGTTAACTCGAATGTTTAGTAAAGAAGAATCGAAACATTTTAGGCAGGTGGTTGCTTAATGCAGGGTTAAAGTTATTCAGAAAGCATCAAGAGGAGTTTTCTGTACAACTTTCACCCTGCATTATTTGTTACACGTTTTAAGACCAGTAATAATACTTGTTAGAGAGTTAGAGATGAACCATATAATTAGTAGGTATGTCGGAATCGACGTCACGTGCTCAGTTGACTCACGTTTTTGTCACACTCAGTCATAATGGTTTGGTCATGTTTGAACAAATTACAATAATTAGCACAGAAACTAAGAACAGTGATCGTGTTAAGCCATTGTAATTTATTCAACTAACATCCGTTATGTGAAAATCTTTACAAATGATGTCACAAGTCACGTGAGCAGTTCACGTTAATAATGAGAGACGACGAGTACCTTTATATGTTTAACCATTTACTTCATGTATATTCATGAAATAAATAATGACATGACCAATACAGTAAAACCTCTCTATAACGGCCACTAAATTACATCAAATACTTTGTATTAAAGACAGGTGGTTGCTTAAGCAAGGTTAAAGTAAAACAGAACGCTCCTGTAGGAGCGTTCTGTTTTACTTTCACCTTGCTTTAAGCAGCCACCTGCCCTAATATACCAACTAATGAACACAATTTAGTGGTCGTTATAGAGAAGTTTTACTGTATTAATCAGATTAATTGTTATAATAGCACATGCGCAGATGAATTTATGACGATGGCAGAAGCTATAAACGCATGTCTATATTATATCATAAGCAAACAAACAAAGTACCAGGTAAACTAATATGTAACGTGTTCCAGACGAATCCTTGATTACATTTAGAAACAATTTGGAACCAGCAAGACGCTGCGTGACTGGGTGTCTAACCAACATCCACGCTGATCGTCACTCTAAATACTCTGAATATTCATGTGAGAAATAATGGCATCATGAATATTAAATAGATTAAATTTTCACGTTGACACATGCTCACGGGAAGTTCTGGCCATGACAGAAATTGTATAATCTTATCTATATTATTTCATAAGCAAACAGAGCAGACCCTGATCAGACGGCTCCTATAGGAGCCGTCTGATCTGGGTCTACTCTATTTGCTCTTCTCATTTGCAAATGTGTAGAAAGGCGTATTCATGGAATAAAGGGTTAAAATAAACAGAACAACATTTTAGAAATCTCAAGTAGAATCTTTACTACTCACGAAAACGTTTTCCAGCTTGCTACGTTCACGATGATGGATTAATATTATTCTACTTGTGAATGGTATACAGAAGAGGAGAAATAAAGAATAATCACCACTACGAATTGTCATTGTACAGACTGTAGAACCTGACTTAAGCCTTTCCCTGGTGAATATTCATGTAGGAGATAATGACGTCATGAATATTAATAAAAATATTTTTTGTAATGTCATATGATCACATGACAGTTTGGCTCAGGCAGAAGCTGTATAATCAGATCTTTATTACACCATTTAGCAAACCCTGACCTAGAGGAATCTCCTATAAACTAAACGGGGTTTTTAAGAATAGGCCCCTTTATATTGCCCATAAACCCTTTGTTTTGACAACTTAGAATCGTTTAACCCGTTCATCGTCAATTTCGGAAAAATGCACTACGAAAATAGTGCAGTTCCAGATCAGACGCCGCCTTTTCAAGGCGGCATCTGCTCAGGGACTTCACCTTTTTGTCTCAATCTATGCTTTATTGCTTTAAAATTTGCATTTAGTTATCTCATTTCCTTATTTTGCCAAATGATTTAACAAAAGTGGTTTGCAGACGATAATAAGAAATTTGGCGCCGAAAGGGTTAAAATTAAAACATTACTCATTAAACATTTTCAACAATAACTCATTTATTTTTCTACCCAGGCCTATGTTGTGACCACTATTTGCTTCGTTGTGACCGTCTCTTTTAGACGATTCTGAAGAGTGGTCACAACATAGGGGGCTGGTGGGGAAATAACGATTTTAGTGTTTAAAGCCCGCTCTTTTTCTTCAGCAGTAAATTTAGTAAAACAAGTAACGAGGTGGTTAAGATGTATGCGGGTTCTTTTTCAACGCAATGTCATAAAACTTGAGCTTTTATTAACTGTACAATGGCATTAATCAATCTCAAAAAAGGTAATTGGAAAGAAAATTATTGCTTCTTTCGACACATGATTTTTTATGTTTTCTGCCTTTTTAGAGCTTCGTTTCTTTCTTTCGTTCTTTAAAAGACCCCGTCAATATCGCGAGTAATGAGAAAGCTGGCTAAATCGATTACAGAAATCTAATTTTTACAGTTATATGTATTCGTATGTCTAGACTCAATTCTGCCAAAATTGGATGTCTGGCTGTAATACATGTAGTGGACACTTTTTAAGCACTTAGAGACTCTTGTGTGATGGATCAGTTCTGGCATTTAGTTCTTTCACCTAGAGGAAGGCATAGCCATTAGACAACCCCATGGAAGTTCTTCATAACATACAGACTTGCTATATCAGAAGTCCATATAAGATGCGTACATTAAAACATTTTCAAGAAGAAGAGACGATTCTAAAGAGTGGTCGCAGCATAGGCTTTGGTGGAGAAATAAAGGAGTTCTTTAAAATGCTGTAATTTACGCATCTTATCTGGACTTCTGACAAAGTAGTCAGTATCCTTTTTTGGAAAGAAAATGTTGTGCTGGTTTCATTACAGATATTATAGGATGAGTGACTGACTGGTTGGGTGAGTCATCCTGTTTAACCCTTTACCCAATAGCCTGTTTCTAGTTTTGAAGACATATGACCACTTAAAGCAGGTTGAAAGTAAAGCAGAATGCGCCTTAAGGCGCATTCTGCTTTACTTTCAGCCTGCTTTAAGCTACCACCTACTAGGATATAGAAAATATTTATTATGCAATATGTTCATGACTGTATGAATTTGAACTATTTTCTTCAGCGGAGGAATAAATCAAACACGCTAAAAGCCGCTTCTATCAGGTAAAGGGTTAACACATTCCCTCATACTGACACCATCTGATGCCTTTGTAAAAGTCACTTTTAGTAAAAGCTCCTTTTCAGTAGATTTATTCAGCGAGTTTAGCCCCAAAAATAACATACGATGGAATGGGTTAATACTATGGTACTGTTTTACAAAGACGCAGAAGAATCTTGTTTTAGCAAACGGAAGCAAATGGCAATGCAGCGGTCCAGATAAGATATAAAACATTTTCAATAATAACTTTTTTATTCCTCCCTCAAACCCTTTGTTGTAATCACTTTTTAGAAGCGTCTCTTCGAGACGATTCTTAAGAGTTGTCGCAACATAGGGTTTGGTAAAGAAATTACGATTTTAGTATTTAGGTACGCACTTTATCTGTAGCTCTGACAGTGTTTGCGGGTGAAAGTACAAAAATGAGTCGTGCAGGAAACACCACATACAGAACAAACAGCCGCCCGAACAGCAACACAGGGAAACAGCAAATGTACATAACTATAAAACCATCAAGACACGCACAAAGACACAACAAACAAACAACAGGGGGAAGATGGAAGTACCGCCTTGGAACGGTCAGTGACAACAGTCACTGGGGGGGGGTTAAACCGGTTTTGGGCGCCCAGCTTCACACTTATTCCATCCCCACCCTAAAAGACAAACAGTGTCAATAAACGTATCCCCTCTCCGACTAAACTACAACAACCGCGATGGCAAATGCAGTGGTAAAGTGCGTGTATAACGAAAACATTTAAGTGAACAAAGTGTATCCACCTTTCGCTAGTGTACTCAATGATTGAGCTTCAAACAGAGTAACTGTAGAAAAGTAATAAAGGGTATAGTACAGATATCCGACGTTCTCCTTCCGTTTCTGGATTTAAGAGGTCGCCTTCATAGAGTACTAAACCTTTCTTGTCGGCGTACATGCAAAGAGGCCAGCGTGATTACCAACTGTTAAAGGGTTGACAACTAAACATGCAGCATGTTGTAGTACTATAGGATCATATCCCTTTTTAATGAATTTTTAACATATTTGATGAACAAAGTGAGAAAATGGGTATGTCCAATAATTTTACGAAGTTTGTAAATCACGTCACCATAAAATTCAGGATGTGAAATACCGTGCCGCAGAAGCGTCTTGAGATTACATTGGTACTTGCCAATAAGTGAGAGATTTCGATAGTAAAACTTAGAGAAAGTTTTTCTTAGTTTATGGTATCTATATCCTTGCTTAAGCAGCTTTTCTGTTCAAATGAGATTCCGACTGTTAAAATCGTCAATAGATGAACAAGCTCTAGCAAAACGAATAAGTTGAGATATATAAACCCCGTAAGATGGGACACGGGGAACATCTCCGTCAAGATGAGGGAAATTTACCATATTAAAATCAAAAATATCTCTTTTGTCAAATATTTTAGAAGAAATCATTCCATTATCAATTTTAAGGACTAGATCAAGAAACGCTGCATAATTGTCGGACGGGTTAGCTTTATTCAATTTGAGTTCTTTAGGATGAATTGTAGGAATCAAAGTATCAAAGAAAGGGTTATCTAAGTTATAAATATCATCCAAATATCGAGAAGATTCATTGAAGGATTTTATAACATCTTCTTGTGATTGTGGATTCAAACGTAACATGAAATCTCTCTCATAGCAGTACAAAAACAAATCTGCGACAAGTGGTGCAGAATTCGTACCCTTATGAATACCAATTACCTGATGGGATATAGCATTCCCATAACGTACAAACTTCTGAGCAAGTCCAATTGGTGTAATATTTCATTTGCTCGTCAGTAAAGAAAGCTTTTTCAGCATTACATGCCAGGAATGATGTTTTTCCCGGGCAAATACTTTCTGGATTAAGTTAGTAAGTTTATCTTTAATCAAAATATGAGGAAGAGTTGTGTACAAAGTAGAAAAATCGTACGTGCTTACAGTGGATGCAAGATACCTTTTGTTCTTAAGTTTGTTTAAGACTTCTGAAGAGTTCTTAATAGACCAGATTAGATTTATTCCAGAATTTTCATAAGTCTTATCACAGTAGAATTTTACATGTTCTTTTACCTGAATAAATTTGGATGGAACCGATGGATGAGCCGGGCTTTACGCCCATCTGTGGCCTTGATTAGGCCATGTTAACCCTATACTTGTTCAACATTCATGTAAGAAATAATGACGTCATGAATATTTATTAGCTGGATTTGTATAATGGTACATAAACACAGGATATTTTTTTACCTTGGCAGAAAGTGTAAATTCTCATCTATAAGATTCCATAAGAAGCCGTCTGATCTGGATCTACTCTGTTTGCAAAGGAGTGAAAAAGCATGTATAGGTAGGAAATATTTAAGGAGATAACTCATAAGATGATGTTTATTATGAAAGATGATGGACGATTATAGAAGATGGCATGCACTCAGAGCATGGGACTCATGCCACTGATCTGCATTCCTTTTAAGTTTCATCAGAGGAGACCATTATTTCCAAATACAGTAAAACCTCTCTATAACGGCCACTGAATTGTGTTAATTAGTTGGTATTTAGGACAGGTGGCTGCTTAAAGCTTAACGCAAGGTGAAAGTAAAATAGAACGCTCCTATTGGAGCGTTCTGTTTTACTTTCACCTTGCTTTAAGCGGCCACCTGCCTTTAACACGAAATACTTGATGTAATTTAGTGGCCGTTATAGAGAGGTTTTACTGTAAACAATTATAATCCCAATGACTTTTTCATGTACAGTAGAACCTGTCTTAACTTATTCTCTCCTAGGATATTCTTAGACCCAACCTCTTTGAATTAATCTACCGAAAACGAGCATTAACTATAGAAAAGGAGAATTTTAGAATTGCGTAGTTTTGACACCCTTGTGGTGAATAGAGTATTTGTTCCTATGGAGCGAATGCTCTATTTATCACAATGGTTTCATAGAAAGTTTTACAGAGACGCCAAAAGGCGTCAGTAGGAGAGAATGGGTTCAGCGGACACGTTGAATGTCTCGTTAATGGATTAATGTTCTTGTACTTGTGAATGATGTAATAGGAGAAATAAAGAATAAGCACCACTTCAAATTGTCACTTAGGTATATAGACAACATTTGTACAGTAGGATCTTAAGCGGCCTTAAGAAAAAATATGATTATGGGTATGTAAGGCATGTGATAGCTGAATGCAGATCAAATGTAATGCAAAAAGCTCCTGTAGGAGCTTTTTGCATTACGTTTTACCTGCATTAAGCAACTACCTGGTTTGTTTTAAACTTCTACTTTCAGTAGATGAATGGCAGCTTAGGGAGAATTCTATTGCACCGCTTTAAGACAGCACATGTTGTATATGACGTAGGACTAATAAATCCTTTCAACAATAGTGGACTAGCCCATCAGTGATTAACTATGCAGTCCATTTTGTATGAAAGGGTTCAACTTGTTAGAGGAAGTTTATGACAAACAGTGCAGACCCTGATCAGAGGGTTCTCGTAGGTTCCGTTTGATTTGAGTCTACACTGTTTGCAAATGCGTGTCCCGCATTCAAAGGGTGTTACAGGTTTCTTATTATCAGCTGAGGATGAATATGGCGCTGTGGGCGGGTAAGAAATTTCAGTCGCTGATGCCGTCTGTTCCAATAGCTGTATTGTCTCTGGAATGGACGACTCATAAATGCAAGAAAGTCAGTACATTGTATTAACTCGGGTCTTGATCTGAAAGCCATAATGGGCATTTGCAACAGTTTGCCACCCTTTACTTGTGATTAGGCCTCTCGCGACAACACGGCTGCGAAAAATGCCATCTTTTAACAACCAAAGTTCTCTCAATCCTTATATCTTTGCACGCTAGCGGTGAAACTGTGATTCCCCATGCAAACAGTTTGGATCCAGATGAGACGCCGCATAATGCGGCGTCTCATCAGGATCCAAACTGTTTGTCATCTTGACCATATTTTTGCAAAGAAAAGAGAGAAAGTTTATTTTAAGAATTGAAGCAGACGACAATTGTTGCAGACGAAAAAATACTTAAATTATACGGTAAGCTGTCGTCTGCACAATTTGCCAACTGCAAGAATTTATGAAACTAGTGTTAGAGTGCAAAACAGTGTTGATCCAGATCTGACGCCGAATCACGTAGTCTCTTAAATGAATCTAAGTGTTCGCTTTTTTTATCTGGCCGGGCGTTTATCGTAAACGATCAACGTTCAAAATCTTAAGAGACGGTTGACCTTTTTGTAATGGCTGTCAATAGAATAAGCGAGATGAAATGCAATGGAGGAAAATGTGGCTGGCGTCTTGTGCATAGTGCTTGTCCGTCGTTATTGGATTATCCGACACATTTATATTGGTTGATTTCCGTTGCTGGGGTACTTCTCCTACATCAGGTGCTCTATAAATCGGATTAAATCTGCATTTTGCTTACTAAATCGCCAGTGAAGTACTTGCAAGGCCGTTATATACTACAAGGAAAATACATATAGAAAAATAAGGAAAATCAAAGCACTGAATGTGCTGGAAATAAACATGGTTTGTAGAGGAAAAGGAAATTGAGAATATAATTCGACATGGAAAGACATTTAAGAGAAGATTGCTTTATGTTCTACTATAGTTATATATTAGATTAGCCTGTCAACCTGGGACAAAGATTTTAGACAAACTGAAGTTGAGCGGTTTTCCTTTTTTGGCCATGACAACCACAGTTTTACATTCTGCAAATATTGATTAATACCAGTCTTATAATTCGTATCAAATTCATATCTGTTATTTATAAGTTATCTGTTATTTACCCTATACTGTGGCCACTCTTTAGAATCGTCTACTTGGTAGGGAAATGAAGAGTTTAGTATTTGAGCACGCGCATGTGTCTGTAGTTCTGGTAGGGTATGAATTTGTTGCAGATTTGATTGTCCAGGGGACAACAATTGATTGACAGTTCTGACAGATTTCTTGAGAGGGTTTAATAAATAGCTCATCTTTAACTCCTCCACTCCTAGAGTGTCAAATATTTTAAACAACTCATTGGAGTGATTTCTCAGAGGTTATAATTCAATTTCGTTGCAAATTACCAAACTGACATTAAATAACACCGATATTAAGAACCGTCATAACACATTAACCCTTCCTGTCTAATAATTAACATTATTTAGCAGAAGTCCAAATAAGATGTGTTAATTAAATTTTTCAAAAATAGCTACTCGAACCCATTTGTAGCTATTTGTAGCCTCACCCTCTTTGAAATAAATTTGCTAAGACCAGAGCAACAGATGAAGGTGCTTAATCAAATACTAAAATCGTCATTTCCCCACCGAACCCTATGTTGTGACCACTCTTTAGAATCGTCTCGAAGAGACGATTCTAAAGAGTGGTCACAACATAGGGTTTGGTGGAGAAATAAAGGAGTTATTCTTGAAAATATTTTAATGTATGCATCTGTTTACCTATACTCAGAAACTAAAATCGCCATTTCCCCACCGAACCCTATGTTGTGACCGCGCTTTGAAATCTAAAGAATAGTCACAACATAGGTTTTGGTGGAGAAATAAAGGAATTCTCGAAAATGTTTTAATTTACTAATCTTTATACCTCTTTAAAAAGGAGCATCTACTAGATAAAATCAAAAATTCGGAATTGTGTAGTATTGAAACCATTGTCATAAATAGAGCATTTGCTCCATTGGAACAAATGCTCTATTTATCATGATGGTTTCAAAAAGTGACTTTTACAGTTCTAGGTAACAAAGACGTCAACATGAGGGAATGGGTCAAAAGACGTTAATACGACGGAATGGGTCAAATGGCGTCAATGTGCAGGAATGGGTCAAAAGGCGTCTATATAAGGGAATGGGTTACATTGTAATTCTCCACCAAACCCTATGGCGTGTCCAGTCAGAGTGGTAACAACATAGGGTTTGGTGGAGAAATGAAGATTTAAGTATTTGAATATGCCCCTTTATCTATTATTGTGAAGTAGTACTTTCAGGGGACCGGTCTAAACTTGCCCTTAGATGACCGCATGAACTACAATTGAACTTCTATATCTCGAACTCGAATTAACTCGAAGTGAAAATACGGTCCTTCCAAAATTTACAATACAGATTTGTTCTAAAATGTATCACTGTATATGTATATGCAGAAACATATGTGACAGCTTAATGCAGGTACAAAATACAATTACTTTGGACCTACATTAAGCTGTGAACTTGAGAGATTGATCAAATTAAAAATCGGATAACTCGAACACCTGTTATCTCGAACAAATTTGTATGGTCCCTTGAAGTTCGAGACATCGAAGTTCAACTGTAACCTAATTTAGTGAATATGTATCATAGGCAAAGTCTTGCATCAATCTGTTATGATGATGAATGAAGGTGGGGAGGGGATGGGGGAGTGGAGGTTAATCTTACTGTGAAATTTTACCTCCCCAGATGGCACCTCTTGTATTAGTTCTAATTCAACACTGTCGCCTTTTTAATATGCACATTTGTACCACATGTGTCTATTTGACCTTCTGGTTTATTTGAATAAACTTGTCAAACTATGAATAAGGACTTAGATTCACGTTATTGTCACGATTATATGAAGTCATAGTACCGTAATTATGACATTTAAAGCTTTCCAATTTCTCCAGCAATATGTGTAAGTTATCAAGCATTAGCACAATGAGAAAGTACTGACACGGGGTTAACACTTCTCTTGCTGAGTTTTGAAATACATTTCTCCTTCTTAACCCATGCCCTGTTATATAATTACATATATCTTCACTGCGTACACGTATTTCGCTGTGCAATCACTGCTGTGGAGTGCACTGGTTGCACGATCAACTTGTAAATAGTGCAGACCCTGATGAGACAGCTCCTGCAGGAGCTGTCTCATCTGGGTCTTCACTATTTACAGGTAGGTATATTGACGTGAATAGCAAGCGAAGGGTTAAATATCTCGGATACTGAGGACACACTGAGTTAGCCGCGTCGTATATGGATCCAAGCTGAGTTTGTCATTTGTAAGTTTGAGTTTTGAAAGGAAATAGGAGAAAATTAAACAAGCCGAAAATGTAGCAGACGATGTTTTGCATGATGTTTTAGGAGCGGTCTGATCAGGGTCTTCTCTGTTTCTTATGGAGTTATAGCCGTAGCAGCCGTCTGATCAGGGTCTTCTCTGTTTCTTATGGAGTTATAGCCGTAGGGAGCCGTCTGATCAGAGTCTTCTCTGTTTCTTATGGAGTTATAGCCGTAGCAACCGTCTGACCAGGGTCTTCTCTGTTTCTTATGGAGTTATAACTGTAGGAGCCGTCTGATCAGGGTCTTCTCTGTTTCTTATGGAGTTATAGCCGTAGGGAGCCGTCTGATCAGGGTCTTCTCTGTTTCTTATGGAGTTATAACTGTAGGAGCCGTCTGACCAGGGTCTTCCCTGTTTCTTATGGAGTTATATAGACGTACGATCCATTTACCGTTTAACCAGTCTTCTCTGTTTGATTATCAAGTTATAATATACAGTAAAACCTCTCTATAACGGCCATTAAATTACATCAAGTATTTTGTGTTAAAGGCAGGTGGCTGCTTAAAGCAAGGTGAAAGTGAAACAGAACGCTCCTTTACATTCACCTTGCTTTAAGCAGCCACCTGACTTAGATACCAACTAATTAACGCAATTTAGTGGTCGTTATAGAGAGGTTTTACTATATTGCTGAATCGACGTTTTCTACCAATACCTGTGTACATACATGTATGTCATTGTAAACATATAGCTAATAGATATGTATGATGTCATTATTTATGTACGTGAATATATCCACAGGAAAATGATTAAGTGATCGCGTAACCTTTTACTCCATAAATAGTCCTTTATGTGCCTTTGCAAACAGAGTAGACATGGATCAAACGGCTCCTATAGGAGCCGTCTGATCAGGGTCCGCTCAGTTTGCTTATGGAATAATATACATGTAGATTTTACAGACAATGTCAGGATCAAACTCTTGTGCATGTTTATTAGACATGAATAAAATTAATCAATATTCATGGTGTCATTATTTCTTACATGAATATTCATGGAGTGAAGGATTAAGAGAGGTATATACGGTAGTTTACACATGGGCTGCTTAACACTTTCCCCGTTCTATGTCTATTTCAAATTTCAATACCTACTGAGTATTCATGGACAAAATAGTTATAATGAAATATGGAATATGAAACATGGTAGCCATTTTAGACTGTGAAGCAATATATCTTTCAAAGTCCACTAACAAACAGAGCAGACCCTGATCAGACGGCTCCTATAGGAGCCGTCTGATCTGGGTCTACTCTGTTTGCAAATGCGTGAAAACACGTTTATATGAAGGAAAGGGCTAATTAAATTGCTAGAGAGGTTCATTACGGGAACTCTCGATTTCATAATTTTGAGTGTATAATAAAATTCATAATCAATATTCCTTTATAAATCCTCACTAGTTACAGTAGAAACTGTCTTAACCGATCATCAAAAGATGTCTAATTATGGGTTTGTAAGGCAGGTGATAGATTAATGCAGGTCATAATAATGCAGAAAGATTTCTGCATTAGATTTGCCCTGCATTAAGCAACCACTTGCTGTCTAAGACTTCTTTCTCCAGCAAATGAATGGCCGCTTAATACAAGCTCTACTGTTGAAGTATTTTTGCCGCCGTAATAACCTGCCTGCTACAAACTCTCGTCTGCTGTGATTTTTGTAACATTTTGTATTTTATGCAGTTATTAAGCAAATAAAATATGGGAGAGCCCCAATCAAAACACTTTTTTCTTCCCCTCTCTTTCTTTTTTTCTATTTTCAAATTTCAAAAATTAATTTGTTTAAAACACGACACTAAAGGTTTTCAAATGATAAAAAAGAAGCATAATCTTCTCATACTGTATGTAATGTGTACAATAACGTATGAATGCAATATACATGTAAACTACCAAAATGGTACTGTTAACCCTTTCACCGCCGCAGTCGCATAAATGCACCACGACAAATAGTGCAGTCCCTGATCAGACGCCGCCTTTTCAAGGCGGCGTATGATCAGGGACTTCACTATTTGTCTCAATCTCTATTTCTATATTATGTGCACTATTCCTTTGAAATTTGCATTTATTTATCTCATTTCCTTATTTTACTGAATGATTTAACAGACTTGGATTGCATACGACAATTACAAATGTGGCGCCGAAAGGGTTAAAAAGAAGTAATACTGTACTTGTATATACTAACCATGACACAAAAAACTACTAACAAAATGTTTGTAAGGTATGATGGGGAGAATAAACGAGCACGCGATAAAAACAAATATGGAGTATATAGAGGATCTTACATGAGTGTTCTTGATTATTGGATTTATTAAATGAGTCTTTTTAAAACGATAAAAAACGAGCTTTAGCGAGTTTTTTATCGTTTTAAAAAGACGCATTTAATAAATCCAATAATCATGAACACGAATGCAAGATCCTATTTATAACATAACACACACAAATGTTATTTGCAGCCAATATTTCAGCAGTAACGTGGATTGTTATAAATTCTCCTTACATATAGAAATGATGAATGAAAGGTGTTATTAGGTTCGCTAGGTAACTGGGACAAAGTAGGTCCAAATTTTCCAACTTTTTTTTTACTTACTGTCATATCAGCCAGGATCTAATTCAGGCCTCTCTGGTATTCAATTTAACTGTGATAGTTTATGATACAAAAACATACAGAAACACGTCAAAATAAATTTTGAGTTACAGTTTTGACATACATAGTTACAAACACGTCACATTATGACGTCATTGTACACAACTTGTGTCTATGTAAAGCGCGCCATTTACATGAAGACCTACATACAGTCGCCAACACGTCTGACACTCACTGTCAATGGGATTCGAAATGCGCCTTCGTTTTGGTATATTAAGCCCTTCATTAGTGTTGTATGTATACACATGGACATGGACATTTCCACCGAGAAAAAAATCTCGATTCAAGTTCAGTGAAAATGTTTGAAATGGACAAAAGATTCAGTACGAACTGCTGCATAAATTGTGTTGGAACAGGAGGAAGAGTTAGTGAGTATAGCATATTTGAAATATGTTTGTGCTGTGCTGGATTCAGATGACTATTGTTGTTGATTGATGAGATATTTGTATGAGTAGAAATCTGCATAAACAAAAGGACATGCGGTGAAGAAAACGCAAAGTTGAGGAGGCATTTTAAATGTAGAATGGATTGTATGGGTCAGAGTAGCTGGTAGGTCTTTTTTGGCATACATTTTGTATATGATTCCTGACAGCGATTACAATTTGTATTATTTTATCGAAATTAAGGCGCAAGTGCCAACAATCCTTTGCCATCTATCGTGACTCAATCGTGGACAGGTAGGTCGACCACCGTCCGCCAGTTTGTTTGTTTTGACAGCGCGTATGAATCGTTCGAATGTCATTCGGTCGTTCGAATGTTATTCACTAGTGAATATATGCCCATGATTATCAAAAAATAAATGATAGTGTTACGTCACGCTGAAACCACGTGTTATGTTATAAGTACATCTAATGGCAAACACCGTTTATGCCAGATGAGACGGCAATAGATCTATATCAAAAATAAATCAGAATTCAGGGATGTCGGGATTAAAAGAGTTTCAACATGACATACATGTGTAGTATAAACGCTATAAAACCACTGCACTAAACACTTTCCTTCGTGCAAACGCGCTTTTCCCGCGTTTACAAACAAATTAGACCCAGATCAGACGGATCCAGTAGAAGACGGCTGATCAGTGTCTGTTCTGTTTCATTGTGGAAATTATATAAGTCCCTAGTAAACATTTAATTAATAAATATTTATGTAGAGATCAATTCATGCATATACAGTAAAACCTCTCTATAACGACCACTGAATTGTGTTAATTAGTTTGTATTTAGAGCAGGTGGCTGCTTAAAGCAAGGTGAAAGTAAAACAGAACGCTCCTATAGGAGCGTTCTGTTTTACTTTCACCTTGCTTTAAGCAGCCACCTGCCTTTAACACAAAATACTTGATGTAAGAGAGTTTTCATGTAATTATGCTCATTAGGGAAAGCGTTAGAAGATGGTTTGTTCTGTACAATGCTCGGTTATCAGGTTAAAGCGTTAGTAGATGGTTTGTTCTGTACAATACTCGGTTATCAGGTTAAAGGTTAAACCTTTGCTCAATAAATACGCTTTTCTACGCCTTTGCAAACAGAGTAGACCCAGATCAGACGGCTCCTATAGGAACCGTGTAATCAGGGTCTGTTCTGTTTGCTTATGATATAATATAGATATGATTCTACAATTTCTTCCACGGCCAAATATTCCCGTTTTCATAGAGCCATAATAGATGGTGTGATTATTTCTTACATGAATATTCGTCGAGTTCAAGGAGTTAATGAATGTAAATTACTCAAATAAAATGAACGTTTTGTTTATAATTATGAATATTAGCATTTAGCCTATTGAGCAAAAGTTCTCTACCATAGCCTTTAGCCTGCTGAGCAAATTAATTTTACAAAATGTTTCACCTAATACATTTTCAAAATTCTAGCTATAATCAATTTATCTACCAAATTGCAATCAGTATATATAAATAGTTTGGATCCTGTTGAGACGCCGAGTTACTCGGCGTCTCATCTAGATCCAAACTGTTTGCATGGGCATTCACTCATCCGCCCATAGCAGGCTAAAGGTTAAGACTTGACTTGAGTTGTATTTAAAAAGCATGCGTTTCATTGCCATTGTTTTCAAACGCATGTTTATAATATTTGGATTCTGATGAGGCGCCCAGTGACTCGTTTCATCTTGATAAAACGCTGTAAGTGAATGTTATTAAGCTCGCCCTTGGCCTACTGTAACACCCCTCTAATCCGAACGTTAGATTTAGCATAAAATATGTCTTGGAGAAACATGGCAACTTAATGCAGGTTGAAAGTTATACAGAAAGCTCCTCTAGGAGCTTTCTGCATAACTTTCACCCTGCATTAAGCAGCCACCTGCCTAAAGGTATCTAAATGTGTATCTACTCGAATTCCGGTTTGGCGGGACTTTACTGTAGTAATGATTAAGTGCAATCATATATTTTCACTCGAATAATTACACATATTCACAATGTTCCATTATTTAGGTGTTACGCTTAATGGAAACCGCATTTAATATATGACACAGGCCATATATCTCAATATCCAATAAGTGTATTTGTATACGAAAGCCATTTTCAAAATCCTGACGAAAATAAAGTATGTAAATTACAATATATTTTAGTTCAACATTTTGCTGACTGTAAAATTGACATTAAAATACTGCACGGATGACAGTTATAAAGTATTACCTGGGATTATTTTAAAATATAAAACAATAAATGTCTGTAGTTTGTTGTTTTTGTTGTTGTTTTGCCCCAAGATTCCGCCATTCGCTGCTTGCAAACGTTTTCGCGAATATGATTGAATGCAGTAGTAGGCGTGAAAGAACCATTTCAAGAGCATACAGGCAGTTTGTCAAATAAATGGAAGACTTGTAGCGATATAATGTTTAACCCTTTCCTTCATATAAATTCCTTATCACGCCTTAGCAAACCACTCGATACTACAACATCTCGATACTACGAACACTACAATACGTACCATTATTGATCTTTAACACAGGTGGCAGCTTAATGCAAGGTGAAAGTCATGCAGAAAGCTCCTCTAGGACCTTTCTGCATGACTTTCATCCTGCAATGAGCAGCCAGCTGCCTACAAATACATGCGTTATTCATCACTATAATTTTGTAGTATCGAGATTTTACAGTATATTATTTTTTTCAAACAAACAGAACATACACTGATCAGTCGGCAAATGCAATAGCAGTCTGGTCTGGGTCTGCTTTGTTTGCAAAAGCATAGAAAAGCGTTTACATAGAGGAAATGGTTATATCGTATTTATGTCAGAATTACTTGCGGTCAGAATCCACTCTACGAAGGAAAATGTCAGAAAATTTAACTTTAATATTGAAAGTATTTTCATGTTGTTGTTTTCTTATAAAAGTCATACCTAAAATACAACGACGTCATGGTGAATACTATTTTGATATATTAAATTGATCAACAACTTGTTAACCCTATCCCTTCATATAAACGCCTTTGCATGCCTTTGGGCGACATGTTAACTGATATTTTGATATATTAAATTGATAAAGCTCTTGTTAACCCCTTTCCTTCATATATTAAACATCTTTCCATGTATTTGAGTTTGACTAGAGTTCTGATACTGTAGCTGGTATCATGGTTTTTAATTACACTGCCCATGATGCTTAATCCTTTACTCCATAAATACGCCTTTCTAAGCCTTTGCAAACAGAGTAGACCCATATCAGACGGCTCCTATAAGAGCCGTCTGATCAGGGTCTGCTCTGTTTGCTTATGAAATAATATAGATATGATTCTATACAGTTTCTGCCATGAGCAAAACTTTCTGTATTCATGAGCTATTATATCAATTAATCTAATTGATATTCATGACGTCATTTTTTCGTGAATAAGCAAGCAATAAATTCACGAAGGGGAGTAAATGTACAGTCGGCTGAGCGGTCATTCGGACTGAAAGTAGACTATAACTAGGTACTTTACTTTTTTATAAACGATAGTAATAAGACAACAATTCTTACTAAATTAGCAACATAATAAATAAAACCTCTCTATAACGGCCAATAAATTATGTATATTTGTTGGTATTTAGGTCAGGTGGCTGCTTAAAACAAGGTGAAAGCAAAAAAAAAACCGCTCCTATGGTAGCGTTCTGTTTTACTTTCATATTGCTTTAAGCAACCACCTGCCTTTAACACAACATACTTGATGTAATTTAGTGGCCGTTATAGAGAGGTTTTACTGTATGTTGTAATAAGAGTTTTAAATACAGGGATAGGTTAATGAACGCTTCGTAATCATAATTTTAAGTAATACACGTGACATTAATGATTTACACTCACACAGCCATCGTGTATTTTACGTTTAATATGTTTTTCTCTTCTTTTCAATGCGTGCAGAATACATTTATGTTTGTATGTTGATGAACTGTTATGCTTAAACCGAAATAAACACTATTTTATGTTATGGTTTGTTAATATTCATACAATCATTATAACGATTAATAAAATCAAACAGTAGTTTGTTTGTGAACAATTATCTGTCAATAGTTACTGACGTGTCAATTTCAAAGTTTTTGTTTCATCTTTGCCCCACGAATAAGGATCACAAAATGTCCAACAATATAAACCAATACAGCAAAACAAACTGATTGAGCTGGGACCCGAGCCTTGACCGATAGCACCTTAAACCTGTCTTTAATGAATACAGTGAAATCTCGATACTACACAATCTCGATACTACGAATTCTCGGTACTACGAGCACTTCAAATACGTACCATTATTGATCTTGAACACAGGTGACAGCTTAATACAGGATGAAACTCCTAGAGGAGCTTTCTGCATGACTTTCACCCTGCATTAAACAACCACCTGCCTACAAAAGACATATTTCTGCCTTACTAAAATTTCGTAGTATCGAGTTTTTACTATAGTTTCACAAGAAATAATGACGTGTCAGTTTCAAAGTTTTTGTTTAATATTTTCCCCACGAATAAGTATCACAAAATGTCCAGCAATATAAAACAATACAGCAACAGAATTTGAACCGTTCTCAGGCCCGAGACGTAACCATTAACGCCTTAAACCATTCTCTCATGAATAGTTTCACAAGAATGCATGAATTCATGAAAATTCATTAGCTGTTTTTAATGGCCAATGTTCACCAGAAATGTTGGCCATTTCAGAAACTGAAGAATTAGATCTATATTATTCCACAAACAAACAGAGCAGCTCATGCTTAGACGGCTGCTATAGAATCCGTTTAATCTTGTTCTACACTTGTTTATAAAGGCGTAAAAATGCGTTTATATGAGTATGAACTATAGGACTAAACAATTACCATCTTCGGTTAGTGTTGCCATTGTTCGATGCAGCTGCTTTCTTTTATTTTATACCAGAAACATGCAAACAGAGTACACCCAGATCAGACGGTTCCTGTAGAAGCCGCCGGCTGATCTTGGTCTGCTCAATTTGCTCATAAACGTATAATAAAATGAATATGTCTCTACAGTTTCCACCAATATAAAAATATCCCGTGTACATGTGCAATAATAAATAAAAATGAGCTAATTAATATTCATGACGTCATTATTTCTTACATGAATATGCATCAGGGAGAAGGTTAAATGAGTGACCGAATATCAAACTGTTTGGATTCTGATCAGACGCAGAAGTACTCGATATCTTATCAAGGTTCGATCTGTTTTCAGCGTAGAGCGGTTAGCAATGTATAGGTGGATTTCAAAAGTACTTCGAGCTAACAGAAGTTCGAGTCATCTGATTTCTAATCTGGACATTTTCTCATGTTCACAGCTTAATCCAGGTCTAAGTAATGCTGATAGCTCCCGTAGGAGCTTTCAACATTGCATCAGGTCTGTATTAAGCATCCACGTGTGTTTCTAGATCTGAGTCGTGATACACTTTAGAAACAACTCTGTATTCTAACTTTTTGAAGGACCGAATATTAGTTCGAGTTATCCGATGTTCGAGTTAGTTGAGTTCGAGATATCGATGTTCCACTTAAATGGTTAGTTTTTCTCAGACTTTAACCCTTCTCTTGCTGAATTTAAAAAATGTATTTCTCCTTCTTTACCCATGTTATGTATACACTGTCTACAAATATGTCTCTGTGCAATCACTGCGGTGGAGTGCACTGGTTGCATAATCAACTTGTAAATAATGCAGACCCTGATGAGACAGCTCCTGTAGGAGCTGTCTCATCAGGGTCTTCACTATTTACAGGTAGGTATATTGACGTGAACAGCAACAGAAGGGTTCGCAGCTCGTTATAAAGTTCATATCGGTCTCTGTTCCATTGATCCGTTGTTTGTACATTTCCATAATAAACAGGTTTATCATTTAGCACCGCTCACGCGGAATTGACGCTATCATCAAACGGTTGCTTGTTAACCAGCATCAAGTCGTTGACGATTTGTTAAAGATATTTGCCATCTGTTTGAATCCAGATGAGATTTCAACTCGCTTGGTATCTCACTTAAATGAAAACTGTTCGTAACTCGCATTTTGTTTTGGAAGGGAAAAAAAATCAAATTTTGTAATTCAAATTTTAGAACTGATATAAACGGCTAACTGGCGGACAATTCATTTTCTCAGCGTGCACAAGGGTAACTGACTTCACATGTTCTAAGGCAGTTCTCTCCCCTTATGACATTGCCCTTTGCATTGTGCATTGCACGACTCCTTCACAGATTTCAAAAACCTATCCGACCATTTCATTTGTTGATTGGGTTTTCTACTTCCTCATAATTGATTATTGATCTTTGGGTCTCTTCTGCAGTAAAACCAGTATAGAAATCTGCATATTTACTTAAGCTGCTCATAAAAGAAAAATCGATTCCAGCGACAATCTTGGACAAGGTTAAGACCGGTTTATGCCCTTAAGGTAGCAGAGATGCAAAGTTTCATTGTGCGTGCCCTTTTCAATAAATTTGCTAAATCTTTCTAAACCGATAGTTCACCCCTAACGCTGTTGTTGCAGGTGATAACCCTTTACCTCATATAAACTTGTTTTCACGCATTTGCAAACAGAGTAGACCCATATCAGACGGCTCCTGAAGGAGCTGTCTGATCAGGGTCTGCTCTGTTTGCTATTAGAATTGGATGGATATGTTTCTTTAGTTCTAAAGTGGCTATAATGCTCCAGCTTCAATATTTCATTATAACTATTTTGTTCATGAATATTCAGTAGGTATTGAAATTTGAAATAAACATAAAACAGAGAAAGTGATAAGGAGGCGACAGGTGGCAAGGTAACGCTTCTGATGCGGAAAAAAATCATGTCTGCTGAAGCTCTGATATGCTGCAGTTTTCTTACTTTGATTCGTTCACTCCTTTGAGAAACTATTGACTAGTATCAAACAGCTTGGATCCTGATGAGACGCCGAGTTACTCGGCGTCTCATCTGGATCCAAGCTATTTGCAAATGCTAGGAAATAGGCACTTGGTATAGGTTCAGCTAAGGATTGCTTTGACAGATATAATACACTATAAGTAGTTCTATAGTTCGATAAAACTATACTTTGAGCATCGGAGATTGCGCCTGCGGCGGTTAAAAGAATATTGAAATGTTATACCAGAACCTGGGTTTGAAACAAGTGGTTATAAATGATACATTGATTGATTGACCGGTTACAGCTTGAGCGCGACTTGATTTACGTGTGCTTTGAATCAGACGAGATGCCGAGAGACTTGACGCACGAGTGCTTTGAATTAGATGCGATGCCGAGTGACTTGACGCACGTGTGCTCGGAGTCAGAAGCGATGCCGAGTGACTTGTAGTCTCATCAGGGTCCAAGTTATCTGAATCGGTCAGTAGTTGCTAAAAGGTTGAAGGAATGGGAATTAGGTACAAAGTGTTCCAGATTAGAGTTGAACCCTTACAGTGCTGGATACAATTTACTAATGTCCTTTACAAACAGTATAGACCCAGATGAGAGGGCTCCTAGAGGAGCCCTCTCATCTGGGTCTGCACTGTTTGCATTGTTACACTTTTCTGTAGAAAAACCCCAAATATTCACCATAAGCTTGTCCTCTTAGAAATTTGGAATAGTCCATTTGAAAATTTACCGTTGTAATGGTCAAAGCAACCCTAAATATTCGCAATGAACTTGACCTGTTTGAATTTTGGAATAGTTCATTTGAAAATGCAGCGTTGTAAGGGTAAAGCAGGATAAGAATTATTCAACTCTTCCAATGCAAATGCAAATTATGCAAATAATGTAGACCCATTATGGCACAGCTCATACAGAAGCTGTCTCAGATTCGTCTGAACTACTTACATTGATAATTCAGTGACTATATTTGGTCCACCCACAGACTAATTCACATAAATAATATTCTTAGTGGATAAACTCCCATTTTAAAATTCAACACGAAAACGCTTAACCTTATCATGTTAAACTCGACCTGACTCGCAACTGCCAATAGTTTGGATCCAGATGAGATGCCGAGTAACTCGGCTTCTCATCAGGATCCAAGCTGTTTGACACTCGATGAGCAATTTAGAATTTAACCCTTTCGCTGCCAATGCTGGATCTGTGATTACCTATGCAAACAGTTTGGATCTAGATGAGACGCCGAGTAACTCGGCGTCTCATCAGGATCCAAACTGTTTGTTACTGTTACTATGTTTTTGAAACAAAAATGAAGAAAATAAAAAAAAATGAAATTTTGTAGCAGACGACAAAGTTAGCAGACGACAGAATTTGGCATCAAAAGAGTTAAATTAGAATGCAACAGATCAGAGCTTTGGCAGTCATATTTATTTCTGCAAAATGAGGGTTGAAGTCGCAATGTCGCAAAGGTCGATGTAGAAACGAACGTTGACATGTAAATACCTCACGTAAGTTGGTACGACATCGATTGCACGTGATTAAATAAGGTTGGCCCTTGTATGGAATCAATCAATGCTATACTGATCGATCAAACATGTCAAGCAAGAATCCATGGAGATGAAAGATTATTGCCAGGTCCATATCAACATGTACTTAGTTTATTGTTCTTTTGGTTTTATGGGTTGGGTTTGTTTTTGGTGTTTTCTTGTTTTGATTAAATCATGCTGAGAAATCTCCGTTTGTCGTAAATGTATGTATCAGTTTCAAAGTACCGGTACTTTCCAAAAAACAGGGTCTATAAGACCTGGTGGTTGTTTAATGGATAAACAAAGATATGCGCTTGCTTACCCCCCCCCCCCCCCCGCATAAGCTATTTTAGACCCATCCTCTTTGAATTAATCTACCGAAAAGGAACATTAACTAGAGAAAAGGAAAATGTTAGAATTGAGTAGTGTTGAAACCATTGTGATAAATAGAGCATTTGCTCTATTTATAACAATGGTTTCAAGAAGTGACCATGAGAGATGCGTAGAAAGGCGTATTTATGGAAGAACGGGTTAACCCTTTCCCTCATATTTGTAAACAGGGTAGACTAAGATCAGACGGCTCCTGTATGTGCCGTCTGATCTGGGTCTGCTTTGTTTGATTAGAGTATAAGGATGATATGATTCAACAGTTTATGCCTTAGCCAAAATGTCATTATAAAATTAATCTAATTAATATTCATGATGTCATTATCTATTTAATGAATTATGAACAGGTAAAGGGTTAATAAAATAGGGTTTAACTTGATGAATGAATGTGGGGTTGAAGAGCAGGTGATCAAAGAGACGATTCTAAAAAGTGGTCGCAGTATAGGGTTTGATGGAGAAATAAAGGAGATATGCTTGAAAATGTTTAAATTTACGCATCTTAGCTGGAGCTCTGCAGTATAAGATCAGTTTCTAGATTAACCCATTACCTCATAGGCTATTTTTAGTTACAACCTCTTTGAATGAATCTACCGAAAAGGAGCATTAACTAGAGAAAAGGAACATTTTGCAATTTAGTAGTTTGAAACCATTGTGATAAATAGAGCATTTGCTCCTATAGGAGCAAATGCTCTATTTATCACAATGGTTTCACAAAGTGTATTTTCCAGAGTCGTCAAGAGTCGACAATATCAGGGAATGTGTTAATTAATGCATAAACATTGGTGTCTAAAAAGAGGAGATGGTAAATAAATAAATAAAATGCACGGGGCTGTAAGATCACGTGGTCACTTATTGCTAAAAAGGAGCATACCCAGATCAGGCGGCTCCTACAGGAGCCATCTGGTCAGGGTCTGCTCTGCTTGCTTACGGCATTATTATAGATATGACTTCAGTTTCTAGCAAATAATCCTGTGAACATATGTCATTACAAAACTTCAGCTCATAAACATTTATATGATATCATCCTTTTAAACTTGAATCTACAACATGGAATGTGTCAAGACCTAAAGCAATTCTCTGTTTTGTGATGCTATTGATATGCTGTATTATATATGATAGATCATATCTCTATTCAATAATTCACTTTCTGCGTGGGCGTTCAAAGCATTCATAGACAGATTCAAAGTTCTTGCCAGGTCGTCTCAAATTATCCCATACCATGCTTAGACTTAATTAAAACATGAAAACTATTTTGCTTCAAATAACTTTAATATAAAATATCCATTCCCTTTTCAGTCGTGAAATACGTTTAACCAATTCCCTCATATAAACGTGTTTTCACGCATCTGCAAACAGAGTAGACCCAGATCAGACGGCTCCTAGAGGAGCCGTCTGATCAGGGTCTACTCTGTTTGCTAATAGAATTTCAAGGATCTGTGTCTTTACTTTCTAAAATGGCTACAATGCTCCACCTTCCATATTCCATTATAACTATTTTGTTAATGAATATTCAGTAGATATTGAAATTTGACCTAAATACAGAACAGGGAAAGGGTTAAACAGGTTCTTTCTTTAGTATGTTCAGTAGAGAATTTACTTGTTTCCAGTACATTGACACTCTCCAGATATTATTTGTACAGTAAACTATCGCTAATACTACCTCTAAGCAGAAAGTTATTTCCGGATTTCTAAAACAGGTGGTAGCTTAATTCAGGACAAATGTGATACAGAAAGCTCCTATAGGAGCTTTCTGTATCACGTTTGTCCTGCATTAAGCTACCACATGCTTTTACAGGCTCCTGTGTTAATAAATCACGTGGTCGTTTTACTGAGACTCAGCTGTATTACCTGGCACCTAACACAATTGTTTCAAACTTTATACGGATTTTATTTAGATTCCTCTAAGAACATAAATACAAATTGAAATGTGAAGATGAAACAGGCAAACTCCTCAGTCGATAACCACTTCCTAATCAATAAATTCTATTTCTTTAGTCCGTTCCTTCATACAAACGCTATTTCATGCCTTTGCAAACAGGGTAGACCAAGATCAGACGGCGCCTCTAGAAATCGTTTGAGCAGACTCTGCTCTGTTTCTTATGAAATTACAGTAAAGCCTCTCTATAACGGTCAATAAATTGTGTTAATTTGTAGGTATTTAGGACAGGTGGCTGCTTGAATAAGGTGAACGTAAAACAGAACGCTCCTATAGGAGCGTTCTGTTTTACCTTCACCTTGCTTAAAGCAGCCACCTGCATTTATCACGAAATACTTAATGTAATTTAGTGGCCGTTATAGAGAGGTTTTACTATAATAGATCTGACTCTACAGTTCGTATCAATATCCAACAGTGTGTATATATGCCATTACATGTACATGTATTAAAATTCAGCTCATAAATATTCATAATGTCATTATTTCTTACATGAATATTCAAATGCGTAAGGATTAAACTATAACAATACAGTAAAACCTCTCTATAACGACCACTAAATTGTGTTAATTAGTTGGAATCTAGGGCAGGTGGTTGCTTAAAGCAAGGTGAAAGTACTTTCACATTGCTTTTTAAAGCAGTCACCTGCCTTTAGCACAAAATACTTGATGTAATTTAGTGGCCGTTATAGAGAGGTTTTACTGTAGTTGTACCAATTGTTGTACAGTTACCAGTATCTAAAACCAATTGCAATAGAACCTGTCTTAAGCAGCCATTCATGTATTGAAAAAAGGAGTCTTAAAAAGCAGGTGGTTGCTTAATGCAGGACAAAAGTATTGCAGAAAGTTCCTTTATGATACGATATAATATATGTCCCAATTCTACAAGTCTATGATTACCTTTGATACGATATAATATATGTCCCTATTCTACATGTCTGGAATACCTTTGATACGATATCATATATGTGATTACCTTTGATACGATATAATATATGCCCCAATTCTACCAGTCTGGATTACCTTTGATACGATATTATATATGTCCAAATTCTACAAGTCTGTGATTACCTTTGAAAAGAATTAATTTGCATCTGGGACACAGCACAGAGTAACCTTGTTACATTTTGTGATGTTGTTGAAAGGAAATTGAAGAAAACTCTATTCTGGAGCCTGAAGCAGACGATTATCGTAGCAGATGGGATTACTAGACTTCTGAAAGGTTAACATTTTTCAGAACCCTGATAAAAGAGCATCATCATGATTAGAGGGCCTTGCATGGGAACGACAATGTGTGACGTCAGATGCCAGTTACTAGAGGTCCATATCAACCCGTTTAAGCTGGAACAATAAAACCTCTCTAAACCACACGTTAAATTTGGTATAAATATCGGATTTGGAGACAGGTGGCTGCTTAATGCAGGATGAAAGTCATGCAGAAAGCTTTCTGTATGACTTTCGCCCTGCATTAAACAGCCACCTGCATAAGAGTATCTAAATCCTTCTCTACCAGAATTCCGGTTTATATGGTTTCCTGTTTTACTGTATTACACATATAATTTTTTAATCTAATTTATTTCTTATTTTGAGGGATGTTTCAGCAAAAATTAATGTAAAAAAATATTTTTTTAAAAGCAAACAGTGCAAACCTTGATTATAGAAATCCTTAGAAGCAATCTGATCTGGGTCTACACTGTTTTGTCTGTGTCCAATTTATGGGACTTGGCACACGCGAGTTAAGTAATTAACCGATCAAAATGTTTATACAATTAATTTAGGAACAGGAAATGGTTATGTGTGTCGAGCTCATTATGTTTGCTTTATTGAAGAATGATTGTCATAAAACCGATCGAACGCGTCACTGGATACACTGTTCATGGACTATCATGTCGTGTACATGTACATGTAAAATATCATAGCATATTAAACCTTAATTCGGGAAAGGAAACTTTTAGGAGATACCAGCTGGCATATGCGAAAGAATGATGTTTGTTTATTTCATTGATGTTCTGTTTAAATAGCGTGACTGGTAGTTCAGTGAACCCTCGTTACAACGGAGGTGTTTGTTTCCAGACATTTTGCTAGTATAACGAGGTTGCCGTTATAACGAGTTTAAATATGAAAGGAACTATGTGGCCAGTTTTAAACTAGTACCAATAGGTGACCGCTTGATGCAGAACAAAAGAAGTGCAAAAAGCTCCCTTTGGGAGCTTTTTGCACTTCTTGTGTTCTGCATTAAGCGATGACCTGTCTTATTGGCATTGCACCTATTTATTCAGTGGTTGTTTAAAAGCCTTAATGGTAATGTTTCAATGCATACTGTCGGTATAACGAGGGTGCCATTGTAACGAATGCCGGTATAACGAGGGTGCTATTGTAACGAATGCCGGTATAACGAGGGTGCTATTGTAACGAATGCCGGTATAACGAGGGTGCCATTGTAACGAATGCCGGTATAACGAGGGTGCCGTTGTAACGAATGCCGGTATAATGTAGTAGTAGTATTTGAAACAGGATCAGAGGTTAAACATTGTATTGGAAAGTAGTAATGACATAATAGTAGTTGTAGTTTTAGTAGTAGTAGCAGTATAGTTCGATTTTGACCTGTGAGCTGTGACCTTTAGGACGAGTCCACCCATAGAGGTAAAACGCGTCACAAACCATGTATTTGTTCCGGAGTTACCTGTGGTTATACAGACAAGTAATAAGCATATCCAGTAAAACCTCTCTATAACGGCCACTAAATTGTGTTAATTAGTTGGTATTTAGGGCAGGTGGCTGCTTAAAGCAAGGTGAAAGTAAAACAGAACGCTCCTATAGGATAGGAGCGTTCTGTTTTACTTTCACCTTGCTTTAAGCAGCCACCTACCTTTAACACAAAATACTTGATTTAATAGTGGCCGTTATAGAGAGGGTTTACTGTATATACTAATACTACACGATTACTACGAGCTTCTTGTGACAACCATTGTCCACTTTCCCATAAATTAGAACGGTTGCAACTTCTATAAATAGAAAAGTGCAGTCACGGCTCAGCACTCGAAATCGAACTATAGTGATGGGTTGGATGTTTTGTCACGTGGTGTAAATAGAACAAAATCTGACCTCACTTTTGAAATTTCAATATACGACTTCTTTATCTAAAAGCGATCGATAAAGATATATCGCATTATAAAAAGGTCTAAACGTACACATGATTGAAATAAAACCTTTTTAGGCAAACACACAAAAGAAGACCATTGTCGGGTTTTATCCCGTTGTAAATAGAACGATCTGCTTAACTCTTTCCTCCATAAATACGCCTTTCTACGCCTCTGAAATAACCATTTCTTGAAACCATTGTGATAAATAGAGCATTTGCTCCTATAGGAGCAAATGTTCTGTTTATCACAATGGTCTCAAACTACAAAATTCAAAAATTTCCCTTTGCTCTAGTAAATGCTCCGTTTGGGTAGATTCAGTCTAAAATAGCCTATGGAGGAAAGGGTTAAATTTGAATCTGGAGTAGTTTTGACTTCTGCCGATTCGTTCAAGATTTGAAAGAATTATTGACCAAGAGTCATGATGAGAAACTATTGAGGCTGAAATGCCGGCGGATACACTCTAAGCTCTTTGCAAATGAGACTCAAGTAGCGAATAGTGAAATAAGGGTTCAACAGGCCCTTTAAGGTCGGGAAACGAATGATTTATGTCATTTGCAAACAGTGTAGACTCAGACGAGAGGTCTCCTAGAAGAGTGCTTTCCTCACGGTCTGCACTGTTTGTTATGTTACACTTTCCTCTATTATTCACAATAAACTTGACCTGTTGCCGTTTTGGAGTCGTCCATTTGAAAAATCAGCGTTGTAAATACATTCTGAAACACTTTTATCCTGTATTAACCCATTCCCTCATATTAACGACTTTTGACGACTCTGTAGAAGTCACTTTGTGAATCCATTGTGATAAATATAGCATTTGCTCCTATAGGAGCAAATGCTCTATTTATCACAATGGTTTCAAACTAGTCAATGCTCCTTTTCGGTATTCAAAGTTATTCAAAGAGGTATCTAAAAATAGTCTATGAGGTAATTGGTTAAGCAGTAATGTAGTTCAAAACTCCCATTCTATTCAGTTCCCATCGTGTGAATGCGGAAAACGACTGTACATACATGTATTAGCATTTGTAAACAGTGTAGACTACTGTAGTAATCCTCTGAGCATGACTTGCACAGTTTGTCATTAACCCATTTGCTCCCAGTGGATTCTTCCATGCTTATATAATGGACTAGTCCATTTTTTATCCAAGGGATGTCTGGTCTAAATTTTCGTTTTCGTTTTGTTTTATAATGAAATTCCTACCAGCAAGCAGTGTAGATTCTGATCAGACGCCGCATTATGCTTTTCAGAATGTTGTGTAGATGACAGTGAGTTTAATCTGTGTATACACTGTTAGCATTATAATAAGGTTTTGTTATGTTTCATTAAGCTCATGCCATTAAGTTGTGGTTCATTAAGCTCGTGCATCACTCTTTACTCCAGAAATATGCCTCTCCGTGGCTTGTCGAACACAGTAGGAGCCGTCTGATAAGGGTCTGCGCTGTTTGCTTTTGAAATGATATAGACCCGATTCTGCATCTTCGGCCATGAAAAAGTCCTTTGTTCGTAGTGTTGTTATAAAACGATCAGTGAATTATTACCAGTGATGTCATTATTTCTTACATGAATATTCATGGAGCAAAGGAATAATGTAATTTCTGTCACTAATAGGGTGACAGACACAATGATATGATTAGCGTGTCCTGTATACAAAATTGTACAGACGAACCTGGATATAAGCAGACATTCATTTATTGAACAAAGGAGTCTAACACAGCAGGTGATTGCGTAATGCAGGGCAAAAGTAATGCAGAAAGCTCCTATAGGAGCTTTCTGCATTACTTTTGACCTGCATTAAGCTAGCACCTGCCTTACAAACTCATAATCAAACCGCTTTTTTATACCCGCTGAAGTGAAACTCTACTGTGGTTATATTTCTATACAAAATGTGTTACAATACATGTACATTTGTAACACTTGTAAGGAAATCGGCGTAACGGGACATAAAATCACAGTGGATTATTGACAGTGAAAATAATGATAAGCTGATTCGCCCGATCAGACAGGGTCCTCACAATCATACGTCAGATACAAGAAACTCTGTTCAACTGCCCCTTTTACTTGATTCGAACGTGAGAATTACCCGAGTACCGAACGGCTTGGATCCTGATAAGGCGCCGATTTACTCGGCGCATCAACTGGAGTTGATTAACCACATCCCTGTTGAATATTCATATAAATTATAATGACATCATGAATATTTATTAGATGATTGCTTATAATGGTAGATGTTCACAGGATCTTTTGGTAGTTTTAGAAACTGGGGAGTCATGTCTATTATTAGTTCATAGGCAAACAGAGCAGACCCTGATCAGACGGCTCCTATAGGAGCCGTCTGATCTGGGTTTACTCTGTTTGCAAAAGCGTGAAATGAGTGTATATATTAGGGAAATTGTTAATAATATACGAGAATGTGTGTCATGAGCAAACTTTATCAAAATATTCTCAACGTTAACGCATTACCCCCTAGTGACGCATTTTTGCGCCTCTATAAAATTCACATTGTGAAACCATTGTGATAAATACAGCATTTGCTCCTATAGGAGCAAATGCTGTATTTATCACAATGGTTTCAAACTACAGAATTCTAAAAAAAATCCTTTTGTCTAGTTAATGCTCCTTTTCGGTAAATTAGATAAAAAAGGCTGGGTCTAAAATAGCCTAGGAGAGAATGAGTTAATTTATTTATTTATTACAGTTAATAAAGTTAACAATTAAAAGTTAGCAGATTTGACCTTTGAGAAACAGTATAGTAGAACCCCTCTATTTTAAAGCGAATTTTTATCAAAAACAATTTAGATGCTTTAGGCAGGTGGCTGCTTAATGCCGGTTGAAAGTCATTCAGAAAGCTCACAAAGTAGCTTTCTGCATGATTTTCATCCCGCATTAAGCTGCCACCTGTCTGTAAGACCGGTTTATGTACATGTACTTATTTTAACGGCCGGCTTAGAAGGGGTTTTACTCTATTCTTGATACCCATCCTGACCCCTTTCAACCTTTCATATTGGAGTAGTCTATCAGTGTTTAACGATAGAGTCCACTCAGTATGAAAGGTTAATCTTGCTAGATGGGTTAGAATAACAAACAGAGCAGAGTCAGCTCACCAGCGGACCGTATCAGTATCAGAATCGGGGATTGTGCCTACGACCTTCCGGTCCCGAAACGTGTGCCGTAGTATTTTGTCACATGTTAAAGCTCTTTGGTAAATTCTTAACCCGTTCCTCCATAAATATTCATGTAAAAATAATAATGACGTCATGAATATCAATTAGATTAATTTGTTATAATAGCAAATGGACACAGGATGTTTTAGCCATGTCAAAAACTGTAGAGTCATATCTATATTATATCATAAGCAAACAGAGCAGACACTGATCAGATGGCTGCTACAGGAGCCGTATGATCTGGGTCTACACTGTTTGAAAATGCGTGAAAACACGTTTGTATGAAGGAAAGGGTTAATTGGATATTGATTTGAATATACAAACACCAAATCAATAGATACATTTCTTCAAAGATCTACGAGATATCTATAAAAATAGAAAAAATAGGTCCCTGGAGCACTTTCCCCATTCGGTGAGAAATACATTATAGTTTATAAATCTGAAATTATATTTTAACCGTTTTCTTCACGAATGTTCATGTTAGTAATAATGACGTCATGGCAACTATTTTTCATAACTACATTTGGCCTTGGGAACAAACCGTAGAATCAATTCTACATACCCCCATAAGCAAACATGACAGGCCCTGAACAGACGGCTTATACAAGAGTCGTCTGATCTGGGTCTACTCTTCTTCATACATGTATCATGTATCAGAGAACGATAAAACCGGAGGTTAACTTCGAGGGCTTGGTGCAAAACTATTCTAACTCCTTCACTTTGTGGAGGAGTTAGAATAGTTTTGCACCAAGCCCTCGACTTGTCTTAGAGACACGTGGCAGCTTAATGCGGGGTGAAAGGCATACAGAAAGCTCCTCTGGGAGTTTTCTGTATGATTTTAACCCAGCATTAGGCAGCCACCTGCCTTAAAGTATTAACTTTTTTCTCCATTACAATTCCGGCTTAGAGAGGTTTTACTGTACCTTGGATGTCATTTCAAAATCTTTTCAACCAAAATCAGCTGAGCGCTTTTTTGTATGTAACGTTATGATATAGATATTGACTTGTTTCAAACATTCAATACAAACGCTTTTCAGTTAACCCTTCCCTTGCTGAATTTTAAAATATATTTCTCCTTCTTTACCCATGCCCTGTTGTATAATTACATATATCTTCACTGTGTACAAGTATTTCGCTATGCAATCACTGCTGTGGAGTACAATGGGTGCACAATCAACTTGTTAATAGTGCAGACCCTGATGAGACAGCTTCTGCAGGAGCTGTCTCATCTGGGTCTTCACTATTTACAGGTAGGTATATTGACGTGAATAGCAAGCGAAGGGTTAACTCCTAACGTACAGGAACCGAGTATATAAGAAATTTGCAAACAGTGTAGGCCCAGATCAAAGGACTCCTTTGGGACGCCTTTGATCAGGGTTTTTACTGTTTGTAATTAAAATAATTTCATTCAGTGATAAGTCTGATACAGTTTTTGTTTAATTAATATTTAAAAAGGGGAGGGGCCAGGTTTAATTATTCAGCGGGTTTATGGTTAATCCTTTGGCTGGTTAGCTTTCACAACTAGTTTATATTGGTCGACAGATACCATTCAGTTTAAAACTAAGTTCATACAAACTTTAATGGAAAACAGTATAGACCTTGATCATACTGATATTTCAGTTGCCTACTCATTGAGAACTACACTGATTGCAATTACCAGCTTCCTCAATGTTTAAGGACACTGAGACAAAAGCCTTGTCTAGTTTAGTCCTCGTTTAGTCCTCGTATCCTAATGTATCTACAATACTACCAAACATGGGGATGCCATAGACAGTTTGAAACTTGGTTGTTGAGGATTAGTTGGAGAGGGGATACGTTTATTTACACTGTTTGTCTTTTAGGGTGGGGATGGAATACGTGTGAGTTTTTTGTCACTGGACGTTCCAAGGCGGTACTTCCATCTTCCCCCTTATGTATTTGTGCCTCTCTTTGTGCTTTTGGTAGTTATGTACATTTGCTGTGTTTTCTTGTGTTGCTGTTCGGTCGGCTGTTTGTTCTGTATGTGGTGTTTCCTGCATGACTCATACTTGTACTTGGGTAAGTTATTCGGCGAATCATCGGCATCATAGTTGTTTGCTTGATAAATATAACAAATAAGTCCTAAATATGTTACAGGTTAACCCATTACCTCATAGGCTATTTTTAGATACAACCTCTTTGAATAAATCTACCGAAAAGGAACATTAACTAGAGAAAAGGAAAATTTTAGGATTGTTTAGTTTGAAACCATTGTGATAAATAGAGCATTTGCTCCTATAGGAGCCCTCTCATTGTGATAAATAGAGCATTTGCTCCTATAGGAGCAAATGCTTTATTGATCACAAAGGTTTCACAAAGTGACTTATACAGAGTCGTCAAAAGTCGTCATTATGAGGGAATGGGTTAAAGTCCCTGTACCGGAGTAAACCGTAACCTATTCAACGCTAAATTACCATTGTCGAATAGCCCATCGGTAATTAACCCTTTCCCTGTTCTATATTTATTCCAAATTTCAATATCTACTAGATATTCATGGAAAAATACGTACAGCAAAACATAGAATGTGGAACTTTATAGTCATTTCTGAAAGTAAGGAAACAGATCTATCAAATTTCAATAGCAAACAGAGCAGACCCTGATCAGACGGCTCCTATAGGAGCCGTCTGATCTGGGTCTACTCTTGTTTGCAAATGTGTGGAAATACGTTTATATGAAGGAATGGGTTAACTATAGAGTCCACTCGGTACTAAAGGCTTAAATTTGCTAGAGAATTTTGAATTGCAAACAGTGAAGACCTTGGTCAGATGGCTTCTCTAAGAGCCCTCTCATCTGGATCTGCACTGTTTGCAAAAGACATTTCATACGTGTCCCGCATTCAAAAGGGTTAAAGGCAGTTCGACAATACACTAATTATCAAGTAAGTAAAGACATTACCTTTAAAATGATACCTTTAAAATGATGATGTTTCCCTTTCAATATAAATCTTTTTTTAATGATTTAGTATTATGTATGTATGACATATCTTACATCAGGAGCCAAACTGTTTCAAAATGTAGGTCGTATGTTCAATTTGAAAAAAAGCATGTGTAGCTTATGAAGACTTTATGTCAAACCATGTACACAGTTTGATCACAACACATGGTATTCATCAATTATTCTATTGACGATAAATATGAAAGAAAAGCGGACACGGGCATTGTGCTCCAGACAACCGAAATATCGTTTGCGTTCACTCATTGACTGCTTAAAATTGTCACCTGCTTGATGTTTCATATTGAATGGTAGGGTTTATACTGGAAAGTGAAAACAAGTTCATGCCATCAAAAACGCTGGGACTCAACGAGACTCCAGTCCACCTGTTGACTAATCTTGATCATCCAAGTCTTTGCAAAAGAACAAACGAATTATCGGCGGTCAGTTATTTTATCCACAACTATATATGATATTATGACACCCTTAACGTACAGATTAGATCCAGATCAGACGCCGAATAATTCGATGAGCCATAAGGATCCAAACTGTTTTAGACTGTATTTTTAAGTTTTCATAAAGACATGGAATACGAAAAAGACGTGACTAATTAAAGAAGAGGACACGTTTTGCAAACAGAAGTTGCTAACTAGTTAAGGGACAACAAAGGGATTTTTCTATTTGTTGATAGACTTATTGTGTTGGCCAAATACACAGTCAATTTGGGTAGTTTAGCTATTAAGAAAACATTGGAGAACATGTTCTCTTTTCACTGCAATGGTTAACAATTACTTGACGATTAGGTCTTTTACTCTTTCGCTGCCAAATTATGTCGTCTGCTAAATTTTGTCGTCTGCTACAATTTTCATGTTTTTACATTTCTTCATTTTTGTTTCAAAACATGGTCACAGTAACAAACAGTTTGGATCCTGATGAGACACCGAGTTACTCGGCGTCTTATCTGGATCCAAATTGTTTGCATAGGTAATTACAGATGCGCATTGGCAGCTGAAGAGTTAAATTATCATAACATATGCAAACAGTGTTGATCCAGATGAAACATTGAGTAACTCCGTGTCTCATTAGGATCCAAACTGTTTGACACTCGTGACGTGTTTTGAAATAAAAATAAAAAACCTTTAAAAAAATGAAGCAGACGTACTTTTTTAGATTATAATTGCCTAACTTTCAAATGGTTAACAATTCACATGTTAAGTATGTCTTGGTTTGTAAGTTCAAACAGCTTGTACCCAGATGAGACGCCGAGTAACTCGGCGTCTCGTCAGGATCCAAGCTGTTTGACAGTCAACCAAACGTTCCTAAAATGTTTGGTCGAATCAGAAAATCGGCGAAAAGTTCAGTAAATTCAGAGATTGAACAGACATTGTTTTTTCAGCTTTATAATGGTTAACCGTCGCATAAATGCACCACGACAAATAGTGCAGTCCCAGATCAGACGCCACCTTTTCAAGGCGGCGTCTTATCAGGGATATCACTATTTGTTTCAATCTTTATTTCAATATATGTGCTTTATTCCTTTGAAAAAATTGTATTTATTTATCTCATTTCCTTATTTTACTGAATGATTTAACAAACTTGGATTTCAGACGACAATTAGAAATTTGGCACCGAAAGGGTTAAGAAGTCCAATAGATGGCGGTACATGCGAGGATTTAACTTCTTATCGTTATGAATTAGAGCAATACAACGTATTGTCATAACATGTGTGTACATAGGAAACACGAACTGTATTATATAAAGTATGTCTCTCTAGTAGTGGTGACGTGGAATCAAATATATTTAAAACGTATTCATGGAAATGGATAAGCACAACAGGGGGACATAATGTTTAACCCTTTCCTTGATGTAAGCGTCGTTTCACATCTTTGCAACAAGAGTAGACCCAGATGAGAGTACTCCTATAGGTGCTGTCTGATCAGGGTCTGCTCTGTTTGCTTATGAAGTTATATAGATTTGATCGCACAGTTTCTATTTATATCAAATAGTCGTAATGTACATAATTATGCATATACAGTAAAACCTCTCTATAACGACCACTAAATCGTGTTAATTAGTTGGTATTTAGAGCAGGCGGCTGCTTAAAGCAAGGTGAAAGTAAAACAGAACGCTCCCATAGGAGCGTTCTGTTTTACTTTCACTTTGCTTTAAGCCGCCACCTGCCTTTAACACAAAATAATTGATGTAATTTAGTGGTCGTAATAGAGAGGTTTTACTGTACAGCTAATAAATGTTCATGGTGTGATTATTAATTGCATGAATATTCAACAGGGAAAGGGTTCCGCGATTTTATGTGGTGATTTCTTAAAGGAAATGTGATGTTTGTGAGTGTTCCGTGTGGTTTCTTCTATACTGTTTATTGGGGTATACCAGCATACGTTAAAACCCACTGTTCGTGATATATTCACAGATGAGTCATGTTTAATATTCAATACTGCCCAGTGTTCTCTGAAAGTGTTTCTTTCATATTGTTCGGTGATTTGTATTCAATTTCATAAAATTGCGATGGAACAATAATTAAACTTAATTTAACGAATGCTTGCAATTTTCTTCTCGTGAACTTTCTAATAAACGCTTCAGTCTCATGTTACCCATTAGAAGCCATGCAAATACAATGTAATGAAACAGGAATGTGAATTGCTACTGACGGTATCATTTCAATAATGTTCTCCGGGGCTCTTGACTATCTGGGTTCGTTATTCGGGCTCTCCGACGACAAACCACAAGCCGACGGAGATGGCGTCGTGCACATGCGATCTCGGCCAGTTGTCCAACCAAGGCGGACAGAATCCAAACAACAGGTCGACAGAAGTGCCGAAACTTCCCGCACACGTCCACAAGAACTTGACGTTCAAAATTTGGAAGAAACTACCTTTATTCAAAATGATGACATGGACAGAAATAAAGAACAAATGATACGTGATTTTCTAGGAGATGTTCTGAGTACAAAGGAAACGGGCTACGACTCTGGGACTGACAGTTATGAAGATATTGATAGTAGCGAATGGGAGAATCAGGACCCCGCCACTTCCGGTCCAACAACACCCCATATTCCTGATAGAGACGACAGAAGAGTAATAAACATTTCCGCTGATGTCCATGCTACATCTAAAGAACTAGATAACACTCTTGAACAGAAGCTTGAAATACAAGATACAGACGTTAACGATGTGAAAATAGATATTGAACCGATAAAGAACCAGGAAGAGTTTGCACTTGCGGGGAAGGAACACTATAATGGTATATCCACCATTTCTAAAGCTGTTGATGTTATGTCATTGCCAAAAAGAAGTCGACATGGTGAAGGGGCTACAAACTTTGGATTTGAACTTGATGGTGAAGTTGAAAAACAAACTGGCGCTAACGCTGCTCAAGTCAAAATAGACTCAGCACAAACAACAGCAAGAGTTCGATGGAATAAAATCAAAGATACACACATAACTGGCACCCCTACAACCAGCGTCCTTGTTACGAACCCTGCAATCGCCGCACAACTTACACAGTCGTACAAACGGGCCCAGAAACGCGTGGGCCCCAAGCGACCATCTTGGTTAAATGTGGTTCAAACCGTTTACATGTCGAAGTTCGGAGAGAAGATAAAGGGCGTGCTTGATAGTAACGTTCATCTGTCGAATGGATCGGCGAATGTTAAATATTATGATGAGCTTGACAGTTCTAGTGAGGAAGAGTGGGAGGGAGACAGAGATTACTACAAACATCCGAAAAAGAAACGCTGGTGGCATAGAAAAGCGCGCACGGGAAGCGAGAAACTGAAACGATACAAATTCTTCGGTAAGGAAACGATTTCCAATTCTATTTACAGTCAAGTCCCTTAGAAGAAGTTCAGTCCTTCGTTATTATCCCTTTACTCCATTGGTACGCGCTCATTACCATTTTGCAAACAGTGTAGATCTAGATCAAACAGCTCTTTTAGATACTGTCTGATCAGGGTATGTACTGTTTGCACTCAGGATATTTTAGGCATGTGTTTATCGCAAGTAAGTACAATTTGTTTAATTTCAGTTGACATTATTGTTTCCGCAAGATAAGGGGTAATTGAGTGAACACGTAGTACAGTGCTCCCTCTCTACAACGACATCCTTTGGGATACGAATATTGTATGTGTTGTTCAGAGGTAGTTGTTATAGGGAGGGAAAATCAAACATAATTAGCTTGTTTGCAGATCCCCAGATAAGGTGTATTTCGAGAACTAAAACCGTTATGCCTCAATTAAACCCTATGTTGTGACCACTCTTTAGAATCGTCACAAAGTGACGATTCTAAAGAGTGGTCACAACATAGGGTTTGAGGGAGGCATAAAGAAAATACGATGGACAAAGATTGTTTCTGGAGCCTTGTTGTTTCGGAAACAGTGACAAGCGTTGTTGTAAGGAGGGAATCGTTATTGAGAGGACCGTTGTAGGGAGGGAGCACTGTAGTCACGTGGTCATGCTTCTGTATATAAACTCTAGCCAATGAGATCAAAGCAACTCACTATACACATGTATGTGTTACAGTAGAAATTGCGATTCAGGACAATCTCCCATTCTCCTAGAACAGACCCCGATCCTAAACTATCCTGGGACAAGGTATTGTTTGAATGTCCTTTACAATCATTCTGCCTAGGTCATAACAGCCTGGATCTTGCCTTAACCCATTCCTCCATAGGCTAATTATTTACCCAACCTCTATGAATAAATCTACCAAAAAGGAGCATTAACTAGAGAAAAGGACAATTTAGAATTTTGTAATTTGAAACCATTGTGATAAATAGAGCATTTGCTCCTATATGAGTTTTAACAGGTAACTTTTACAGAGGCGTAGAAAGGCGTATTTATGGAGGAAAGGGTTAATGATGTTTGATTTTGTCCTTTGATTATAATTACACATTTGATTATGTCTTAGGATTATAATGACACCACTCTCTTAAAATCAAGTTTTAAATCTTAAAGTAATAAATTGTTCCAGTAGATTCTATATTTTCCTAGAAGAATTAAAGTATCATATATAATAACAAATTCTTAATTGTAAATTTTCATAAAAGAATTACAGTTTGTCCTAGGACAGAATGGGATTGGAATCTGTACTAGTAGAATCACCGATTTACTGGGATATATTACATGTACGATTGGAGTCTGTCCTAGGAGAGATTGCGATTGGAGTCTGTCCTAGGAGAGATTGCTATTGGAGTTTGTCCTAGGAGAATCGACGATTGTCCTGAATCGCAATTTCTACTGTGACATATGCGCTATATATAATAGAACCTCTCTATAACGGCCACTAAATTACATCAAATATGTTGTGCTAGAGGCAGGTGACTGCTCCTATAGGAGCGTTCTGTGTTACTTTCACCTTGCTTTAAACAGCCACCTGCCCTAAATACCAACCAATTAACACATTTTAGTGGCCGCTATAGAGAGGTTTTACTGTACAATAGGTATGCCTAGTTAGGCTTATTCCGTTTACAGTAGAACCTGTCCTAAGCGGCCATTCATTTATGGAACATGTAAATCTTAATTTGGAAGCGGTTGCTTGATGCTAGGCAAAGTTAATACAGAAACCTCCTGTAGGAGCTTTCTGTAATACAGTTGAACTTCGATATCTCGAACTTCTAGGGACCATACAAATTAGTTCGACATAACATGAGTCCGAGTTATCCGCTTTCTAGTCTGTACAATTTCTCGTGTTCACAGCTTAATACAGGTCTAAAGTAATGCTGTCGCACGTGTTTCTAGATATATGTAACGATACATTTAGGAGTAATTCTGTATTGTAAATTTTGAAAGGACTGACGTTTTTGTTCGAGTAACCCACGAAGTTCGAGTTATCCGAGTTCGAGATATCAAAGTTCAACTGTACTTTTGTCCTGCATTAAGCTGTCATCTTATTTTAGAAATCCAGATTCATACTAGTTTTAATGGCCGCTTAACCTTTTACTCCATAAATACGCATTTCTACGACTTTGCAAACAAGGTTGACCCAGATCAGATGGTTCCTGAAGGAGACGTCTGATCAGGGTCTGCTTCGTTGTTTTTGATATAATACAGATATGGTTCTACAATTTCTGACATGGCCAAAAACTCACGTGCCCATAATTCTACAATTCTTACATGGCCAAATATTCAGTGTCAGTATGCTATCATACTCTGATTAATATTCATGATGTCATTAGTTCTCACATGGATATTTATGCTTAACCCTTTCCCTTGTGTAAACGCATTTTGACGCATCTGCAAACAGAGTAGACCAAGATCAGACGGTTCCTATAGGAGCCGTCTGATCAGGGTCTGCTCTGTTTGCCTATGGTGTAATATAGATCTGAATCTACAGCTTCTGCCTGGGGCAAAATGTCCTGTGTTCATATGCCATTATAAAAAATAACCTTATTAATATTCATGACGCCATTATTTCTTACATGAATATACAACAGGGAAAGGGTCTGGAAACTTCAATATTTAACGTTGACTGTTACGTCGTTACTGTTTGTACAAAGCTTCAGAAACTTCTTGTTCACCGTCAAAAGGGCTACGATCTCTCTCCCCCCCCCCCCTCTCTCTCTCTCTCTCTCTCTCTCTCTCTCTCTCTCTCTCTCTCTCTCTCTCTCTCTCTCTCTCTCTCTCTCTCTCTCTCTCTCTCTCACGCACAACATTAACATATTTCCATTTTATACTTCTATGATATTCAACACAATATTTCCCACAAGTACTTTGCACCATTGCATATGAAACAATAAAAGGCAATAACAATATTTACATAACGAAGTTGTGGGTCATTCACGCTGGCACTTGTGTGAGACCATAATGCTGCTGTTGTAACAGACATCATTTCTCCGAGCAATTCTTTAGACATAAAAGTAACTCACGAATCGAGCGTCAATAATTTTCCAAAACCAAATTAAACAGAATCAAATACGAGTGTTCATATTAGTTCCGTGCGCATAACCATTAAGTGGGTATTGATTTCAGTACTATTTGATTTGGCCATAAAAATAAATTGCTCTTTGTTTTTAAATGGTTCGTATGGATAAAGTATAACAAATGTCTTGGATCATGCACATTACATGAACTTGTTGCATTTTCTGTTTTGCTTCAAATATTGAAGTGAACAGGTATGATACTAGCTCCAATTAGTGCCATATCCCCTTCCTTCATTAATATTTATATAAGAAATAAAGACGTCATGAATATTAACCCTTCTCTTGCTGAATTTTAAAATACATTTCTCCTTCTTTACCCATGCACTGTTGTATAATTACATATATCTTCACTGTGTACAAGTATTTCGCTGTGCAATCACTGCTGTGGAGTGCACTGGTTGTAAATAGTGCAGACCCAGATGAGACAGCTCCTGCAGGAGCTGTCTCATCTGGGTCTTCACTATTTACAGGTACGTATATTGACGTGAATAGCAAGCGAAGGGGTAAGTCATAAGCAAACAGAGCAGACCCTGATCCCATAGGACGCGCCTGATCTTGGTCTACTCTGCTTGCAAAGGCGTTGAAATGCGTATTTACGGAGTAAATGGTTAAGCAAGATGTACATGTATATTTCCATACGCATCATGTATGGTGTCATACGCAGCACGGTAAGTGCCAATCGCACTATGTATAGTGACATAAGCATTATAAATTATGACACATATAGTACCAATAATGCAGAATTCGAGAATTCGAAGTGCTACTGTATTTTAGTTAGAGTTTCAGTTTCTCATTTGATTTTCCTGAAAACAAACCAATACATGACAAAGCGTAATGGATAGGTGCTTCATTTTTTGGGTGTCACTCACACCAATATTGACAACTATATACGTTGTGCATGTAACGTTCTAGTTTGATTTATGGTATGGCTGCCATGGTTTGCCATCTGGGGCCTTCGGATACAGAAGAAGTCTCTTTGATGTCCCTGGTCCATTACATCTTTCGCTGATAATGGAGAATTTGTGATTATCCATTACAAACGGTTTGGATCCAGATAAGACGCCGAGTAATTTTGCGTATCATCAGGATTCCAAACGGTGTTGGTATTCTTAACCCTTTCCTTAATTTATACGCATTTTCACGCATTTGCAAACAGAGTAGACCAAGATCAGACGGCTCCTATAGGAGCCGTCTAATCAGGGTCTGCTCCGTTTGCTAATGGAATTTTATAGATCTGTTTCTTTACGTTCTAATATGGCTACATTGTTTCACGTTCCATATTTCATTATAACTAGTTTGTCAATGAATATTCAGTAGGCATTGACCTTTGAAATAAATATAGAACAGGGAACCGGTTAATATGTTTTTGAAAGAAAAGTTGAGATAAATGAAAATTGAAGCAATTCTTGGCAGCGAAAGAGTGAACTCTTATGTCAAACGCGACTTGGTCATATTTGCAAATAGCGTTGATCCAGATGAGACGCCGAGTTACTCGATCATAGAAGGAGGATCATGTAGGATCATCTTTGATCCAGATAAGACTCCGAGTAACTCGGCGTCTCATTAGGATCCAAGTTATTTGTCACTTCCTAAACAGCCCAGGGCTAAAAGTGCGTACCCAAATACTAAAACCGCTATTTCTCCGCAAAACCCTATATTTTGACCATCCTTTACAATCGTCTCTTCTGACGAGTGATCACATTATAGGGTTTGGTGGAGAAATATAGGAGTTATTCTTGAGAATGTTTAAATTAATGTATCCTATCCGGACCTCTGTGAATACATTAAGGAATGGAAGGTAATTCAAAAAGTCAGCATATCAGAGTTTGGGATACAGGGTTAACCCATTACCTCAAAGGCTATTTTTAGATACAGCCTCTTTGAATTAATCTACCGAAAAGGAGCATTAATTAGAGAAAATGAAAGTTTTGTAGTTTGAAACCATTGTGACAAATAGAGCATTTGCTCCTATAGGAGCAAATGCTCTATTTATCACAGTGGTTTCACAAAGTGACTTTTACAGAGTCGTCAAAAGTCGTCAATATCAGGAATGGGTTAATAAGTGGATTAATTCAATCCATCATTTAAGCGCTTTTTCACGTTTTTGTAGACCCAGATCAGACTGCTCCTGTCTGGGCTGTCTGATCAGGAGTTGCTCTGTTTGTTTATGAAAATATAACAGATCTGACTACAATTTCTTCTAATACCAAAAACAATCCCGTGTACATATGCCTTTAAAAAGTTATCAGCTAATAAATATTCATGATGTCATTATGATTTACGTGAATATTCAAAAATAAAAATGTTTTTAACCCATTCCCTCATATTGACGACTTTTGACGACTCTGTAAAAGTCACATTGTGAAACCAATGTGATAAATTGAGCATTTGCTCCTATAGGAGCAAATGCTCTATTTATCACAATGGTTTCAAACTACAAAATTCTAAAAAAAATCCTTTTCTCGAGTTAATGTTCCTTTTAGGTAGATTTATTCAAAGTGGTTGGGTCTATAAATAGCTTATGGAGGAACGGGTTAAGACAGGATTGTAATCCACACCGAGTCACGATCTCTTGGCACCAGACAAACATGTCGTATCACCACATCACTACATGTAGCCTCATAAATAATGCTGAGCGACAGGCCATGGTTTGGTAGTTGTTCTAGTTCAAAGTACTAATAACACTAATTACACAAAGACTTGCGCCATGAATAACCGAATTACACCCAATAAAAAAAGATTCCTACGATAAGGTAGCTATTAACGTCGTCATTCTGCTAGCACGTTGTCTTGTTTTATTGGAAACGTTTCATCCCTTAACATGATGAATATTCATGAAAACAAATAATGACGTCATGAATATTAATTAGTTGAATCTATAAGCTTGGCGTTTGAACAAGGGGATCTGTGGTCATTTCAGAAAGTATACATGTATATCTATACCATTTCATAAACATGTGGAAGAGACTAGGACCTGTTTCTACTATGTTTGTGCATCCCTGCAAGGCAAAGGGTTAAAGAAGCTGGCACGAAAAAATAATTCTCTTCACGTAATTTAATTTCCCCATAGTCATCGTTGAGAACAAAAGATGACTGATAAAACTGATTTATTCTGTCGGTTTATATATACTCCGAGTGGTTTCCGAAATTTAAAGGTTTAGACAAGCAGTAATTCTAATGGATTGGAACAAACATGTTGACTACAGTAAAACCTCTCTATAACGGCCGCTTAATTATATTAACTATTTTGTGTTAAAGGCATGTGGCTACTTAAAGCAAGATGAAAGTAAAACAGAACGCTCCTATAGACCGCTTAAGATGTTCTAATGTACTCAATAAATCTTGTCAACAATGACCAAAGATGTCAAACTACATCTATTATTGATATTTTATTACATGCAGTGGCTTAAGGCAGGACGATATGTATGCAATGAAGCTCCTATGGGAGCTTTCGGAATTGCTTTCGTCCTGTATTAAGCAACCACATGCTCGTATAGTTCCCCATTTTATCCATTATATGGTAGCTTGAGACAGTGGCTAGACGTTGGGAACATCCTACCATGTGCCAATGTTTCATTTTTACTAAATTAACATTTTCTCCTTATACATGTATTTGCCTTTTCATGCATTTGCAAACAGAGAATACCCAGATCAGACGGCTCCTGTAGGAGCCGTCTAATCAGGGTCTATTCTGTTTGCTTATGAAAATATAACAACCCGATTCTACAGTTTCTTACAATACCAAAACTGCCTGTGTTTGTGTATGACATTATAACACAAATCAGCTAATAAATATTCATGACGTCATCATTTCTGATATGAATACATGTATTCAACAGGTTCAAAAGGTTCTCTTCTGAAATCGATCTCAAATTCCCTTCCCCGCCACCCCAGGAGAATATTTGCCCCAGATAGCAAAATCATGGACGTTAACCCTTTCCCTGTTCTATATCTATTCCAAATTTCAATACCTACTGCATATTCATGAACAACACACAGTAAAACCTCTTTAAACTGGACGTTAAATGTGGTGTAAATATTGGTCTTTGAGACAGGTGGCAGCTTAATGCAGGGTGAAAGTCATGCAGAAAACTTATCTAGGAGCTTTCTGATTGGCTTTCTTTCCTGTACTGAGCAGTCACCTGCCTAAAAGTACATGTACAGTGAAACCCCGCTAATGCGACCACTTAATAAACAGCCACTGATGTCGTCTAAAGCATGTGGTTGCTTAATGCAGGACGAAAGTTATGCAGAAAGCTCCTATAGGAGCTTTCTGCATAACTTTCGTCCTGCATTAAGCTACCACCTGCCTCTGCCACTCAGAATTATGCCCCTTTTTGGTGGTCGCATTAGCGGGGTTTTACTGTATTTACTTCTTTCTCTACTAGAATTCCGGTTTAGATAGGTTTTACTATAGTTAAAATGAAATATGGAAGGTGGAACATTGTAGCCATTGGAGAAACTAAAGAAACAGATCTGTCAAATTCCATAAGCAAACAGGACATATCCTGATCAGATGTCTCCTGTAGGAGCCGTCTGATCTTGATCTACTGTGTTTGCAAATACGTTAAACACGTTTATATTAAAGAAAAAGGATTAAACATACATACATGTATATAGCAGAGTAGAGCATGACAGACCTAGCTGCAGAGCACTTGTGTGAGACTATTTACTTCTGTTATGACTGAGTTCAATTATCCGAGCAATGTTTCATACATAAAGGTAACTCACGTAGCGAGCATTAATAATTTCCAAAATCAAATCAAACAGAATCAGATACGAGGCTTCATATCAACTCCGTGCAGATTTCCATTAAATCCCGTTTTCAAATGAACGCAATTTGATTTGGTCATGAAAAGCAAATTACTCTCAGATTTAAATTGTTCGTGATTGCAGTTATTATAAATAACTTGCACCATAAAATGGAAATGTAACCCATGTTTTTATTTTGTGTTGTGCCAGAGATTAATATGAAGGTAGACATTCCACCAACTCATATATCTCTACGTATGTGCTACTGATCAGCCATGGGTACAGATAAGATGTCTAAATTAAAACATTTCCGAAAATATCTTCTTTATTTCTCCACCAAACCCTATGTTGTGACCACTCTTTAGAATCGTCTCTTCGAGACGATTCTAAAGAGTGGTCACAACATAGGGTTTGATGAAGAACTTATTATTTTAGTACAGTAAAACCTCTCTATAACGGCCACTAAATTACATCAAGTATTTTGTATTAAAGGCAAGTGGCTACTTAAAAAGCAATGTGAAAGTAAAACAGAACGCTCCTAAACGCTTAAAGCAATGTGAAAGTAAAACAGAACGCTCCTATAGGAGTGTTCTGTTTTACTTTCACTTTGCTTTAAGCAGCCATCTGCCCTAATATACCAAGTAATTAACACAGTTTAGTGGCATTTACTGTATTTTTATACGCACGTTTAACCGTTGCTCCGGATATGGGCGATGTTAGGCTATACTACTTATGCAAATTGACAATATAAGTCAAACGCAAATTTATTATTTCATGTTGTTTTCCAAAACCTGTTGAAAACAGCGTAGATCTTCGTCAGAGACCGCGTTTTCAACGCTCCATCTGTTATGTGTTTACGATGCATTGAATGTTTAACCCTTCCCCTGTTCAATATTTATGTAAGAAACAAAATGACATCATGTATATTTATCAGCTGAATTTTCCAAGATGATTTTCTGGCTTGGCAATAACTGTAGAATCATATCTATATCATGCCAAACAAGGCAAACAGAACAGACTCTGTTTAATTAGCAAATGCGCGAAAAGGTGCGTGATGGATAGGGCTAAGGTTGTTTTTCATAAAAGGGGGCAACTTTGAAATAAGGCGAAAATTGTATACAGTAAAACCCCTATAATGCGACCACCAAAAAGGGGCGAAATTCTGGGTGACAGAGGCAGGTGATAGCTTGATGCAGGACGAAAGTTATGCAGAAACCACCTGTATATTAAGACAGCTATGGTTATTTTTAAGTGGTCGCATTAGAGGGGTTCTACTATATAAGTAACCAGAGCAATCGGTAACAGCGCTATCGGTGACCCTTCTGTACGAACACAAAACTGTATACAGTAGACCCTGTCTTAAGCGACCATCAAAATGAGATATAAGTATGGGTCTGTAAGGCAGGTTGTAGCTTATTGCAGGTCCAAAGTAATGCAGAAAGCTCATATAGGAGCTTTCTGCATTACTTTTACTCTGCATTAAGCAACCACATGATTTTTAATACTCCTATGATCAATAAATAAATGACGCTTAAGACAGGTACTTACCAAACAGCATAGGGCAGATCAACCACCGCGTTGGAGTGAGCTGTTGTTGTTGTTTATTTCAGTAGTAGAACACATTTAGTAGCTATAGTTATTAGCGGTAAACAATGTAGACTATGATAAGAACATCTCGCTAACAGTGCGGCGACTGATCTGTGGAAACCATTGGTTCATATTCAAATGTCATGTGAAATTTTTGCTTTCTCTCTTTTCATGAAAACGTCCGTTTGTCTGTGAAGTTTGAAAATCATGAATTTTAAAATATGATGGTTCGTATTTGAACGATTGATTTTCAAACCCCTCGATTATTCAAACACTCAAATACGTATCATTATCGAGCTTTAAGACAGGTGACAGCTTAATTCTCGATAAAAGCTAACGGAAAGCTCCTCTGGGAGCTTTCTGCATGCCTTTTAACGTACATTAAGCAACCACTCGCTTAAGCCTTTACTCCACAAAAAATGAGCGTGATATTTCTAGTCATTAATTTTCTACCGTTTTCATACATGTCTCAATTAACAGAGAAAACCTCTCTATAACGGCCACTAAATTATGTTAATTAGTTGGTATTTAGGGCAGGTGGCTGCTTAAAGCAAGGTGAAAGTAAAACAGATACATTGCTTAAAGCAGCCACCTGCCTTTAACACAAAATACTTGATGTAATTTAGTGGCCGTTATAGAGAGGTTTTACTGTATTGAGAGTGTTTATGACAGTAGCATCTCGCTAATGCGACCACATTATTTATTAACACAGGGGTCTGTAAAAGCAGGTGGTTGCTTAATGCAGGGTAGAAGTAATGCAAAAAGCTCCTGTATTGCCCTACAATGAGCTACCACCTGTTTTAATATCCGGAATTAGACTTGTATTGAAAGGTCGTACACGCGAGACTTTACTGTGATTCAAACAACTAATTCTATTTGCGATTATTTTCATTCCGTTGAATTTAACGTAAACACGAAACTTTAATCAGTTTATTCATCGTTATGTCATTTATAAACAATAAATTCTACTCTCTGGTGATAGATTAACTGTGCATGAAGAATGGCAATCCAGCAAGTTTGCAATCCCTTTGTGTTTTAACCCTGTACTCCATAAATACGCCTTTCTACGCCTTGGCATACAGAGTAGACCCAGATCAGACGGCTCATACAGGAGCCGTCTGATCTTGGTCTGCTCTGTTTGCTTATGATATAATATAGATATAATTCCACGGTTTCTTCCATGGCTAAAACTTCCTGTGTCCATGTGCTGGTATAAGAATTAATCTAATTAATATTCATGATTTCATTATATCTTACATGAATATTCATGGAGTAAAAGGTTAAAAGTATGGTAAACTCTCGATAATACGTAAGTTTCAGCAAATAGGAATGTGTAACTTTTGAACCCTTTATTACACGAATATATGATGTAAAAACAATTGCATCATGAATATTAATTAGAGCATTTTTTATAATAGCATATGGACACACGGGACTGTTTGGCTATCATGAATGGCAGAAATTGTAGAAGCATATATATCATAAGCAAACAGAGAAGACCCTGATCAGACGGCTCCTATAGGAGCCGTCTGATCTGGGTCTAATATGTTTACAAAGGCGTAGAAACGAAACACGTATTTATTGAGGGAAGGGTTAAAGCTTAACCCATTTGCTCCCACGAGGCCATATATGGGACGTAGGCAAACAGTGTAGACTCTGATCAGACGCCGCATAATGCGGCGTCTGATCAGAGTCTACACTGTTTGCTGATAGGAAATTCAATATAAAACAAAAATGAAAATTTAGACCAGACATCCCTTAGATAAAAGATAGATTAATCCAATATATAAGCAAAGGCGAATCCACTGGGAGCAAATGGGTTAAAATAATCAGAAAATAATATTTGGGTAGGCACCTATATCTGTAGCTCTGGTTACAAGTTTCAAGTTTCAAGTTTATTTCAATTTCTTCCAAAAGGTCATAGACCCATGAGGAATAATCAAACATATATGCAAAATATGGCGACACATCATATATGATATAAAAAAGACATAATTACATACAGTTAAAGTACATATACAAAGTAGCATTTATATATATGTATATTTGCTCTAGATCTACGCGCCTATTAATATTTATTGAAAACAAATTTCGATCATATATGTATAGAATTTGCTTGCCACGTAGTATACATGTTTATTTGTATTTGTTGTAATGCTTATATGAGTACAATATGACCCACTGCTGATTCTAAAACGTCTTTGGTTTTGCATTTTTAACCCTTTCCCTGTTGAATATGTATTTCATGTGAGAAAAAATAACACAAATATTCATTAGCTGAAATTCTATACTCGTATATGTACAAAATATTTTTTTGAATTTTTAGAAACTTTAGAGTGAATTCTATTTATAATTTCATAAACAAACAGAGCAGACCTTAACCCTTTCGCTGGCAATGCCGGATCTGTGATTACCTATGCAAACAGTTTGGATCCAGATGAGACGCCGAGTAACTCGGCGTCTCACCAGGATCCAAACTGTTTGTTACTGTTACTACGTGTTTGAAACAAAAATGAAGAAAATAAAAAAAAATGAAAATTTATAGTAGACGACAAAGTTAGCAGACGACACAATTTGGCAGCGAAATGGTTAATCAGACGGCTCCTGTAGGAACTGTTTGATCTGGGTCTACTCTGCTTGCAAAGGCGTAACGGAAAAGGGTTAAACAGTACATTTTAAATTTATTGACTAGAAAAGAGTTAAATGTGATTTGTGTAATTTTTGAATTGTTGCTAGTTTTATTAACCATCTGAATAACAAATGAAGATTTATCTATTTTATAACTCAACGGAATACATGCTCACGAAAACCCTCTAAATCGGACATAAAAACTAGTATCAATGACGGTATTTCAGACAGGTGGCAGCTTAATGCAGGTTGGAAAGCATACAAAAAAGGGGAGCTTTCTGTGTCACTTTAACCCTGCATTAAACAACCACCTGCACAAAAGACCTAAAGTGGTCTGTATTATAATTTTGGTTTAGATGTGATCTGCTATACATGGATTGGTCGGTTTGGTTAATCATGACACTTTACATGATTAAACAGAGGTAGCTCCTTTATTTCTCCACCAAACCCTATACTGTGACCACTCTTTAGAATTGTCTCGAGGAGACGATTCTAAAGAGTGGTCACAGTATAGGGTTTGGTGGAGAAATGACGATTTTTGTACAGTAAAACCTCTCTATAACGGCCACTAAATTACATCAAGTATTTTGTGTTAAAGGGAGATGGCTGCTTAAAGCAAGGTGAAGGTAAAACAGAACGCTCCTAAAGCGTTCTGTTTTACTTTCACCTTGCTTTAAGCAGCCAACTGCCCTATATAACAACTAATTAACACAATTTAGTGGCCGTTATAGAGAGATTTTACTGTACATGTATTTATGTATGACCCGTTTTCTGTAGCTCTGGCAGCAAACCTACCACGTAGCAATTGAACACGATAAGTTTTATGTTGATAAACATATGTTTTGCTACAAATTGAGATTATCCATTAGTATAAATGTCGGTCTTGGAGACAGGTGGCAGCTTAATACAGTGTGGACGTTATGCAGAAATCTCCTCTAGGAGGCAGTCGCCTGCCTATATGTATTTAAATTCTTCTCTACTCGAATTCCGGTTCAGAGTTGTTTACTGTATTAGAATATCTTGTTAATTTACTATGGACTGCATCCATGGATCTAATACATCCACATGATCAATCTAAGAGAAAATATTGTCTGCTACACTACAAATGCAAGACTGGCGCCTAATACACATCTCGCCAAGGCCGCTATTAACCCTTTCAATACAAGACAAAGGTGACTAATGTCCGTTGTAAACAGTGTGTACCCAGATAAGAGGGCTCATAGAGGAGCCATCGCACCAGGATCTATACTTTATGGCATGCTATACTTTTTTAAACACACATGCTTGAACATGCAAACAGTTTGGATCTAGATGAGACGCCGAGTAACTCAGCGTTCGCAAGGATCCAAACTGCTTGTTACAGTGGTATTATTGTAGAACGAAATGGGAGAACATCATAAAACAAACAATAATACATATACAGTTTAACTTCGATATAGTCGAACTTCAATGGACCATACAAACTACAGAGGTTCGAGTCAACCAAATTCTAACCTGAACAATTTCTCAAGTTCACAGCTTAATGCAGGTCACAAGTTATACTTCAGAAGCTCCTGTAGGAGCTTTCAGCATTACTTCCGACCTGCATTAAGCTGTCATATATATGTGTTTCTAGATATGCGTAGTGATATACATGTATTTCAGAGCATTCTTGTATTGTAAATTTTCGAAGGATCGAACATTTCTTTCGAGTTATCCCGAAGTCTGAGTTCGATATATCGAATTTCAACTGTATTTGAAGATACAATATTCGATACATGTACATGTATTCAGATTTTCTAATCGTCATCACGCGAAAGACAAGTAAAGACTTTATGATTCTGCCTCTCTGAATCTATTCAGTTTCCATCAATTAAGAGTTGACAATTGCGGTAATCAGTGTTAGACGATTTCATGACTAGAAACAATTAGATATTTGGGTCATACTGTAATACAAATTAACAATTCCGTCACTTTAATGTGACGATGTTTCGATGTAAGACAACTTGCGATGCATCAATAAGTTAATCCTTACAACACGGAACTTTCAGATGGACTATTCCAAAATTCAAACAGTTCAAGTTTATGGTTAATATTTAGGGATTGGTTTTTAAGAAAAGTGCAAAGTGACAATCAGTGCAGACCCTGATGATAGGGTTCCTCCAGGAGCCATCTAATCCGGGTTTATACTGTTTGCAAATGACATTAGTGACTCGTGTCCCGCACTGTAAGGGTTAACATAGAACGACGGTAACTGATTTCCTTACAAGCATTAATTACAAATTGTAATTTCCTTCAATTTCAAACATAGCTGTCCTCCATTCCGTTCCGTAAGCGAAATAGACAGATTTGGTTTAATTGTGTGTCTATTACCAACAAGGTTCCTTAAAACATATAGAAAGTATGTTTATATACATGTACGTTCATCTAAATACATATTGCTTTTATTGTCGAAATTTGCATTGTTCTATTTCGTGAAGCGATCTGAACTGAAAAGTTGGATTCTATAATTAGTCATTATATTTAACCCATTCCCTCATATTGACGCATTTTGACGCCTCTGTTAAAGTAACTTTTTGAAACCATTGTGATTAATAGAGCATTCGTTCCAATGGTTTCCAAGTTAAAAATTCTTAAAGTTTCCTTCTATCTAGTAAATGGTCCTTTTCAGTAGATTTTTTGAAACAGGCTCGGTCTACAAAATGGGTTAAAGCAGTATTCGACATCAGTATCTGCAAGTATCTCTAGCTGTGCTGTATCTACATTTAACACATAATTTGCCGCGTGGGAGTGCCGAAACAGGATGCCGTAAATCGCGGAAATGCACTAGTACATTTTTTTTATGCAAATGAGCAGTTTTAATCCGGCTGTACTACGCTGCAAACAAATGGCCAAACAGTCGTCAGATATAGTATGTTTCGTTTTCTATGGCAATTTTAAGTGCTACATGTATGTTATAAAAAGAATCTTACATTCGTGTTCATTACAAATTGTTTTCATGAAACTCGTTTACTATAATGAATATTACACTTACTAAAGCTCGTGTCATATTATTATATGTCGTAATATAATCGTTTCATAAAAAACAATTGTTTGGATTTTTCACGCGAGGAAGCCGTCCAGCTGACTTGCGGTAGATCAGTGGTTATACCTTGACGTTCTTCTGTGCACGAAACAGTGCAATTTGTTCTGTGCACAGAAGAACTTCTAGCGTCTTCATCCACCTGTGATTAGCTGGACGTCGCGACATGACTGAAATACTTTTTAAACGACGTAAAACCCGATAAAAACCAAACCAAACTAAAAAACAAGAAATGTCGACACGACATCGAACCGGATTTTCCTTCACTATTAACTAATGATTTCTAAGTTCAAAGGGGCATAACTCCCAGAATAATTGCAGAAGGAAACATTTCCGACAATATGCACATCTACTGATTGTGTCTATGCTGCATAAAAGTTTTTATGAAATTCTGTTGATCAGTCTGAGAGAAGTTGCGCTTACAAGGATAGAGTCAAAATACCTAGTAATTTCTAAGTTCAAGGGGGTATAATTCCGAGAAAAATTGCAGAAGGAAAGATTCCCGACAATATACACATCTACATATTGTGTCCTTACTACATGCAAGGTTTTATCTGTTGAACAGTTTCAGATGAATTGCGCTTACAAGATTGGCAGCCGACCGCCCGTCCGCCCGCCCGCCCGCCCGCCCGCCGTACATCACCATTTCAATAACCTGGCTTTCTGTGGAAAGCCCGGTTAACAATTTGCAATAGACATTCATGTAAGATCCTCTATATATGAGCTGCACTGTTATAGTAACAATACACTGGATAATATCATTTTAATGAAGCTAAAAAATTGGATGCAGTAAAACCCGTCCTAAGCGGCCATTCATTTATTGAACTCATGAGTCTTAAAATGCAGGCGGTAGCTTAATGCATGGCAAAAGTAATGCAGAAAGCTTTCTGCATTACTTTTGACCTGCATTAAGCTACCGCCTGACTTACATATCCATTTTGTGATTGCACTTAAGCCAGGGTCTATTGTATACATGTAACAGTCGGCTGAAACATGGAAAATACCAGTTCATTGGGGTAGAGACAAATGCTCCAATCGTCTGTACATATTACAAGTCGTTTCAAAAGATATTAGACTCCATACAATATCGCCACAGATGTATTGCGTTGATATTGTTCCAAATATGTTCTTTTCATTTCATTGTTGTTACTCGTCATACTTTCGTATCAGTTCTTTAACCCTTTACTCCATGAATATTCATGTAAGAAATAATGACATCATGAATATAGATTAAATTATTTTTTTATAATGACACATGAACAGAGGAAAATTGACAATGGCAGAAACTGTAGAATCATATCTGTGTTGTTTCATCAGCAAAGAGAGCAGACCCTGATCAGACGGCATCTACAATAGCCGTCTGGTCTGGGTCTACTCTTTTTGCAAAGGCGCAGAAATGCGTATTTATGGAGTAATATAAAGTGTTAACATTGCACAATTTCTAATTGTCGTCTGCAATCCAAATTTTGTTAAATCGTTCGGTACAATAAGGAAATGAGATAAATAAAATGCAATTTTCAAAAGAATAAAGCACATAATATATAGAAATAGAGAATGAGACTCAGAGACAAAAAGTGAAATCCCTGATCAGACGCCGCCTTGAAAAGGCGGCGTCTGATCTGGGACTGCACTATTTGTCGTGGTGCATTTATGCGACTTCGGCGGTGAAAGGGTTAAAACACTATTTGAGAGCCAAACGGATACATCGACATGCGATTGATTGAGGAAGATATTTTTGCGTACAAATAAGCTTCATAAAGGCTATTTAGAGATCGATGTCATTCTCAGATTCCATCTTCCATCGGCAAGTTACTTAACTGGTGGAGCGAAACATAATCATATTTGAAATAATTAACATTATTAGTGCCGCTTGTGGATAGGAAGGGTAGTGAAGCTGCTTTATACCATGCCCACGGGTTGCCTATTGAAGTTTGTTGTTGCTGGATCGGCTGATTGCGTCTAATGGGTGTTAGCACGAGACAGTCTCATTTCAAAACGAGACGGTTAATCATATTGGTTACGTATAATTGATAGTGTCATCGAATAGAATAATGTGATGGTGTAATATCCTTATCATCTACTAGACTATGTAGTGTCGGCGGCAATGATAATAGGCAATTCTGTATGATCACAATGACCATTACATCAAACGATTCTTGCAACTACAAAGTGATACACAATTTGATAAATGATTCATTATTTTCTCCGTCGGGGAAAAATGTCATGTTTTGAAAAACAAAATTCCTGGGTAATTCCAATACAATCAATACCTTATTGGAGGACAGTAGTTCCTAGGCTAACATATCGAGGGCTTGGTGCAAAACTATTCTAACTCCTTGCACCAAGCCCTCCATATATACACACACTATACTTTGTAATACATTTGGGAACTACGGTAAGCTGCAGTTATAACGGAAATTTGTCCTGTTGTTATACTAGTATATGCCAGAGCAACAGATAATGGTGCATATTCAAATACCAAAATCGTCATTTCTCCACCAATCCCTATGTTGTGACCACTTTTAAAGAATCGACTCGAAGAGACGATTCTAAAGAGTGGCCACAACATAGTGTTAGAGATTCTTCTGAAGAATAGTCACAACATAGAGTTAGATATGATTCTAAAGAGTGGTCACAACATAGGGCTAGAGATTCTTCTAAAGAGTGGTCACAACATAGGGCTAAAGAGTGAGTATGTGGTAACAGTAATAATAGTAATGATAATAATTTTAATAATAATAAATAGTAATAAAAACAGAAAGATGTATTTGAATAATCGAATGCGCTATACCGCAAACCCCTCCTGATTTATTAGAAATTCCATTAGTTTGACCAAACACTCCATTTCGGATCTTAGAAATAATTCATTGGCCAGAGCACTCCACCCACACGACCGCCCCCTGACCGAAACTTAGAAAAGATCCATTAGTTATAGCAAAGCATGGTGGAAACTTATAAAGGTTCAACGCATAAGAGCAAACCTCGTCTAATGATATTTAAGGAAGATTTCATTCATCAGAGCAAACCCCTCATGGTGGGATTTTAGGAAAGTTTCATTCGTCAGAGCAAACGTGTTCTGGTGGGACCTCAACCCATTCCCTCATAGGCTATTTTTAGACCCAACCTCTTTGAATAAATCTACCGAAAAGGAGCATTAACTAGAGAAAAGGAAAATTGTAGAATTTTGTAGTTCTGAAACCATTGTGATAAATAGAGCATTTGCTCCTTAGGAGCAAATGCTCTATTTATCACAATGGTTTTAAAAAGTGACTTTTACAGAGGTGTAGAAAGGCGTATTTATGGAGGAAAGGGTTAAAAAGATTCCAGTAGTCAGAGGAAAGTCCCCCTATCGGATCGTAGAAGGATTCCATTAGTCAAAGCTCTGTGTCGCCTTTGTTGAAATGTATCAATCACGGTGCTCGCAACTAAAGTCACTCAGTCTCTATATATCTCTGTCTATGTGTGTGTATGTATGTCTGTCTGGCTTTCACTGACCTTCTCTCTCTGAGTCTCTGTCAAAATTTGGAGTTTTTAACTCGAGCTATATAACAGTTCGAGTTATCCGAGTTCGATATATCGATGTTCACCTGTACAGATACAGGTAATGTAGTATCAAGAATGAACAGATTAATTCCTTTAGCATTAGTATATACATGTACATTGTGTATCTGAACTTATTGTTCCGTACTGTACACATCTCGTTCCTATGGTAACTATTGCGGAGTTGAAAATACGGTTACATGTAAGTCTTTCGCTGCCAATGGCGGATTTGTAATCCACCCTACCAAACATATTGAATCCATTTGAGACGCCGAGTTACTCGGCGTCTCATCAGGATTCAAACTATATTTTACTATGATTATTTTTGAATTCTGAAACCAAATTGATGGAAATTCAAACATGCAACTTGAAGCTAACGACAGATTTGAAGACAACAAATCAGGGCTGCGAAAGCGTTATACGACAGAACCTGTCCTAAGCGGTCATTCATTTATTGAACATAGGGGTCTTAAAAAGCAGGTGGTTGCTTAATGCAAGGCAAACGTAATGCAGAAAGCTCCTACAGGAACTTCCTGCACTACGTTTGACCTGCATTAAGCTACCTGACAGACCCATAATTACACATCTTTGTCATGGCCGATTAAGATATGTGCTACTGTAGGTAACTGGATACGCTGTATAAAGATCAAGTGTACCTGGGGACATGACATTTTCCTACTTAATTTAGTACTTCAATATTCCTTAAAACATCGACGCTTATCAGTAATTAATCTATAAACAAATGTAGATCTAAAATCCCCAAAAGAGGTGAAAAAACACACTGTTATATCTTACTAATGCGATCATAGAGTTTATTTACTTAGCTTAACGCAAGACTGGAGTAATGCAGAAAACTCATATGGGAGCTTTTCTCTTTTTTTTGTCCTGTATTAACCATTTTCATCATAATTATATAAACGCCTTTTCACGCATTTGCAAACTGAGTAGACCCAGATCAGACGGCTCATGTAGGAGCCGTCTGATCAGGGTCTCCTCTGATTGCTTATGGAAATGTATAGATCTGATTATACACTTCCAACAACAGTGAAAACTTCCATTTATCTATGTTCCATTCTTTTATTGATTATGTACATGAATACTCATTAGATGGAGACATCTTGAAAAATTATTGAACAGGTAACCCGTTAAACCGACGTTATCACGTGACTTTAATGGCGGACGTATGTTTATAGTTCTCCAAGGATAATTGATATTTTGGTGATAATTCTGCAATAAGGAGATACTGATTTTGTGTTGTGTGATGTAGTTTTGGACTATACATGTGATAGTGTGGAGATATGGTGATATGGGTTGGAAGAATAAGACTAAGAGAAAGAAAGGAAGCAGTAGCGGCGACGATTCTTTGTTTGCGAACACCCGTAAACAATCCAGAGCGGAAAGCCCGGCAGGGGGGCAGAGTGGGACATCAGACCCGAAAGATTGCAGTGTAAGTGATATTTTAAGCCAGACAAACTCTGTACTATTTGCTGAAAACAATGTTTTTCAAGAAGATAATAAAGGAGATAACATAGAGATCCAATCGGCGCCTCGCAAAATGGCCGCAACTGCAACGCACCAAGATGCCATGGTTCCCTCATCCGATACAGTAGTTATCGAGTACTTAAAGAAGATAGATACGAGACTAATGAACGTCGAGGTTAAGCTTAAGAAGCTAGATTCACTGGAAGAGAAGGTAGGCAAATTTGAAACTGATATACAGAAGCTATGGCTCTATATAGACAATAGAACAAAGGGGTACGACAGTAAATTTGGCGAATTGGACGAACGCATGGACAATGCTGAGTGGCAGGACGGTTACCAAGCGAGTAGGCTGCATCAATTAGAAATGGAGAATAACAGATTGAAAGACTCTATGACATACCTCCAGAGCCAATCCATGCGGAATAACCTTGTGTTTACCAATATTACAGAACAAGAGGACGAAAAACCGGAAGACACAGAGGTAATTCTTAGAGAGTTTATGGTAAACCAACTGAAACTTGCACAGAAATATGTAGACTCGATAAAAATCGAAAGGGTGCATAGAATTGGGGCGATCAATGGTGTACGTAACAAGGGACGTAGAAGCACTGTATGCAAATTCACTCTATTTAAAGACAGAGAGACCGTGAAGCAGAAACGTACTGAGCTGAAAGATACGAACTATTATATGAATGAACAGTTTCCGCCGGAGATAGTTGCTAAACGGAAGAGGTTACTTCCTCACCTTAAAAAAGCTAGGACAGAAGGAAAGAACGCGTGGATAGCATACGACACATTGTATGTTGACGGTAAGGCCGTGAAAATAGACTAGGAGTTACTGGAGGGTGGACCGAAGTGTATAGTATGGAATTGCAACGGATTGACAAAAGACAAACTTAGTGATATTGATTTCATTAGACTGCTTACTGCTAATGACATTATCATTTTGTTAGAGACCTGGACAGATGAGAACTCTGAAATAGATATAGAAGGTTTTAGATGCTACAATTACTATAGGAAATTTAGGCATAAAAGAGCGAAAAGAAACAGTGGTGGTATTGCTGTATATGTTAGAAACTGTATAAGTAGCGGCATATCAGTGGTAAAAAACAGCTTTGATACTGTGGTATGGTTGAAACTTGACAAAGAGCATTATGATTTTGAAAACGATGTGTTTATATGTGGCGTATATTTATGGTCGGATGAATCGCCGGCTGCACGAATTATTGATGCCGATTTATTTAATATTGTTATGCAAGACGTTTTGCATTTTGCACAGCTTGGTAGTGTGTTTATATCTGGCGATTTTAATGCTCGAATTGGTAGTAAAAATGATTATATTATGAATGATATAAATGTACCAGAAATAGACAGTTATTTGTATAGTCCAGACCAGGCCCTCGATCGGGCCTCTCTCGATAAAGTATGTAATGCACGGGGCAATAGGCTTATTGAATTGTGCAAGGCAACATCGTTGCGAGTAATTAACGGTAGACTAGGGTCTGATTATGGGACAGGTACATATACGTGTTTTAACCGACACGGTTCTAGTACAATAGATTATTTGTTATCATGCCTGAAGGATTTTCATATTATACACGATTTTGCCGTTCACGAATTCAACATGTATAGTGATCATGCCCCATTACATTTTTGTTTACGTGGCCAACTGAGAAAGGCAGATTCATATAAGCGCACAATACCACATACTTACATTAAATGGAAAGACGAACATAGAAATAGCTTTAGAAGAGGCATTATTGGAAAACTCCCGTACTTTAATAAGCTTATTGAGAGTACAGATAAAACCGATTTTAACAGTTTGGAGAATATGGTTAACGATTTTTCGAAGTCCATCTGTAGTATAGCTGATCCATTGTTTGCTAGAACTGTTCAGCCCCATAGGCATACTGCAAAAAACGAGTGGTTTGATGTAGACTGCATTGAGGCTAAACAATTGTATATAGAATCTCTGAATACCTTTAATCGCTATAAAACTTCAGAAAAAAGGGCAGATTTGTGTTTCAGTAAAGCAAAGTACAAGAAAATGGTAAGGAAAAAGAAGTATATGTATAAGCTTAGAAAAGGGAGAGAATTAGAAAAAATGAGAACAAGTAAACCGAAAGATTTTTGGCAATTGTTTACTAAAAAGAAAAGACAGATAGAAACCGAAATTGATGCCGAGACATTTAAAGAGTATTTTGAGGGCCTATACGCTGATATAAAAACTACTGTTTTAGATGATGTTGAAAACTTTAATGAACATAGCAATTTCAATGTAATAAACCCGACATTCGAGGAGTTAAATGTTCCTATTACAATCCTAGAGGTGGAAAGCGCTGTCAGAACATTGAAACGTAACAGGGCATGTGCTCCTAGTGATAATTTATTAAATGAATATTTCATAGAATCCTCAGATATACTAATAGGACATTTAACTGATATATTTAATAAAATTTTTGATTCTGGGTACTTCCCAGAAGTATGGTCTAAAGGGTATATTGTCCCGCTGCATAAGAAAAATGACCGGGGTGATCCAAATAATTATCGTGGTATTACTCTATCGAGAAATCTAGGAAAACTGTTTACTAGTATATTAACGACAAGAGTCGAAAAATGGTTTGAAAACAATAACTTATTATCGGATTGCCAATTCGGATTTCGGAAAGGAAGGAGCACAGTTGACGCTATATTTACTTTACACGCATTGATTGTTAAGACACTAAATAAGAACTTGCGATTGCCTTGCGCATTTGTAGACTTCAAAAAGGCGTTTGATTCTGTTTATACTAACGCATTATGGTTCAAACTATTTAATATGGGGTTAGATGGCAAAATACTTGTTATATTTAGAGCTATGTATGCAGACGTTAAATCTTGTATAAAACACTGTAACTCGTTTTCTGATTTTTTCAGCATATCGGTGGGCTTACGGCAAGGCCAAAACAATTCGCCGGCATTGTTTGCCCTCTTCCTTGAAGACTTAGAACTATTTTTGCAAGACAATGTAAACTCTGGCATTGATATTTTTGAATTATGTATAATGTTACTCTGTTTTGCTGATGATATGGTGATTGTAGGTAACTCGACAGAAGATCTTCAAGCTAGTTTGGATAAATTACATCAGTATTGCAATATATGGGGACTTGAGGTTAATACAGCAAAAACGAAAATTGTCGTTTTTCGTAAAAGAGGTAAAACATGGAATAACGAGCAATGGTATTATAATGATTCTGTTTTAGAAGTTGTTGATGATTTAAATATCTGGGCATTACGTTTAATTATACAGGTTCGTTTGTTTTGAACAACCAGTGTTTAGCCGATAAGGCTCTTAAAGCAATGAATATTTTATTCCATAATATCAATACATTTGAGGTTAGACCGAAAACAGCCATGCAGTTATTTGATGCATTTGTTGGATCTATCATTAATTATGCATGTCCGGTTTGGGGTTTTACAAAATCTAAAAATCTGGAAAGAATCCACCTTAAATTTTGCAAGATGATATTGGGTGTCCGGCAAAATTCATGTAACGATGCCGTATATGGTGAGTTAGGTCGGTATCCCTTATTTGTCAATAGGTTTGTTCAAATTATTAAATATTGGTTGAAATTAGTAAACTCAGATAATGTCATAGTGAAGTGCCTGTATCAAGTATCACTTGATGGGTATGAAAATGGTGAGAAAAATTGGGTTAGAAATGTAAAAACGCTGTTAGATGATTACGGTTTTTCCTATGCTTGGATAGATCCACAAAATATAGATGCCAGCCTTTTTGTATTATCATTTAAGCAAAGGGTTATAGATTGCTTTCACCAGAAATGGTATAATGATATACAGTCAAATGCTGTGTTAAATACTCTTTACGTTAATATAAAAGATGATTTTGCAGAAGAAAACTACTTGAATATAATTGGAAACAAACGGTTAAGAAAATGGATTACATGTATTCGAATTGCCTCTCATAATCTGCGCATACAGACGGGCAGATATGGGAGAGAGCGAATACAAAGAAATGAAAGAATCTGCCAATTATGTGAGGCACGTGATATAGAAGACGAATTTCACTTTATCATAAAATGCAATGCATTTGACGATATCAGAAGAAAGTATGTAAAAAAAGTACTATAGAGAAAGGCCAAGCATGCACAAATTTATAGAACTTTTAAAATCAAAGAATAGGCAAATGCTGATCAGCTTATCTCATTTTATTATTGAAGCAAATAGCAGACGTCAGGAATTGTTATTAGTTATCCCAAGAAATTGACCTGAAGTGTGAATTAATTAACACGATTTCAATTGAATGGCTTGACAATATGTTCATTCTCCGCAACTATGAATTCTCCAGTATGGCACCAAGATACATGGTAAAGGAATACTCATTTACTAGCGAGACTATCCTGTATGGTCAGAGAATGGTGAGACTGGTAACGATGCCAAGTAGCCGTGTCGTGTGTGCTTCGATTGGTGTGTTTGTTTGTTTTTTCAATTTTCTCCTTTTATTTCATTTTTATCACAGTATCAAATTGATTGGATCCTGGTTACATATGAAGTTACTCCGAGTCCGAACTGTGTGCATATTTAATCACAGAAGAGTTAACCCTTTGCTCCATACATACGCCTTTCTATGTATTTGCAAATAGAGTAGAGCCAGATCAGACGGCTCCTATAGGGGCCGTCTGATCAGGGTCTGCTCTATTTGCTTATGATATAATATAGATATGATTATTTAGTTTCTGCCATGGTCAAAACTGCCTGTGTATATGCGTTATTCAGTATTTAATCTAATTAATATTCATGATCGCATTATTTCTTACATGAATATTCATAGAGTAAATGGTTAGCAGGGTTGCTTATATAATACATAACTCCTTTAACCCTTTACTCCATGAATATTCATGTAAGAAATAATAGCTTCGTGCATATTTGTTAGATTATTTGTTTAATCGCACATGGAGTTTTTGGCCATGGCATCATATCTACATTATTTCATAAGCAAACAGTGCGGACCCTGATCAGATGGCTCCTACAGGAGCCATTTGATTTGTCTCTACTATGTTTGTAATTGGCAAAGAAAGGTGTATTTATTAATGCCGATACATGTAGCTCCAATAGGAGCATTCTTATATTTATTTTTCCCTGCATTAAGCAAACACCTGGCTTTTAAGACGCCCGTGTTCAATGGCTACAACAGGTTCTGCTGTATATGCTATTCTCTCATGATTATTCACACAAGAACTCAAAACGGCATACATGTAGCCGGGTAGAGATTATGGTGAAATAAATTGATAGGCTTTACTGTGTGGCTTGGTAGCTCAGTCGGTAGAGTGTTGGCATGGTAAGCCAGAGGCCATGGGTTCGAGTCCCAGTCGAGTCACAACTTTTTCACCATGTTACATTTGGCGCCCAACGTAAATAACCCATAAGATGATTTATATGAAGATAATGTGTAATAATAAGAAACTCGTGGAATGTTCTTTGAGTAAGAATTCGGGACGAATTCTTGTGTAGAGGGGGTGGGTGTAGCCGGGTAGAGATTATGGTGAAATAAGTTGATAGGCATTACTGTGTGGCTTGCTAGCTCAGTCGGTAGAGTGTTGGCATGGTAAGCCAGAGGCCCTGGGTTCGAGTCCCAGTCGATTCACAACTTTTTCACCATGTTACATACATATTAATTATAGTGGGGTTTTTTTATTCTTGAATAATTACAGTGCTCCCTGCCTACAACGACCCTCTCAATAACGATTCCCTCCTTACAACAACGCATGTCACTGTTTCCGAAACAACAAGGCTCCAGAAACAACTTTTTTTCCATCGTATTTTATCTATGCCTCCATCAAACCCTATGTTGTGACCACTCTTTAGAATCGTCACTTTGTGACGATTCTAAAGAGTGGTCACAGCATAGGGTTCGATTGAGGCATAACGGTTTTCGTTCTCGAAATACATGTACACCTTATCTGGGGATCTGAAAACAAGCTAATTATGTTTGATTTTCCCTCCCTATAACAACTTCCTCTGAACAACACATACAATCTTCGTATCCCAAAGGGTGTCGTTGTAGAGAGGGAGCACTGTATATTCCTGGAAATATTGGCCATTGCTGACACTATACAATTAGATCTTTATTATTTCAAGGGCAAACAGCGCATGCCCTCACCAGACGTCGCCTATACGAGCGTCCGGTCTGGATCTACACTGTTTGCAAACACATCTTTATGGGAGGAAAGTGAAACTAACGAATAACGGATCGCTAAATGGCTAAATTGCAGGATTTGTAGCCGTAATAGTCGAATTGATGGAAAGGAAATGTTTGTCTGAGTATTCCCTATAAGTGATATTACACAATTAGGACTTGGGTTTTCAGATCCAAAACAAAATCAAATTAGTTACATCGGGCATTAATGTTTGATTTGTGTGTTTAAAACGTCCGTGATCTGTTGGGACCACAAATGATTAATGTAAATGTGAGGGCGGTCTTCCATTTATACGATTGGCGGCTGGCCATACATTGTACAACGCTCATGATTTATTATACGGATACTAAAATGTAGCTGCGCTGCTGCTGCACATGCAGAGTTCCAGGTAAGGTACGTAAATTTAAACATTTTCAAGAATAGCTCCTTTATTTCTCCACCAAACCCTATACAGTGGCCACTCTTTAGAGTCGTCTCGAAGAGACGATTCTAAAGAGTGGTCACAGTATAGGGTTTGGTGGAGAAATGACGATTACAGTACTTATGTATGCAGCTTTATCTGTAGCTCTGGCACGTATCACATTAATCACGAGCACGGTAAGTTTTCTGTTGATAAACATACGTTTTTGGTACAAATTGAGAATCACCACGACAGGCTTATTGGTCCATTAACTCCCACGATTCCATAGACTGGAGATAGGCAAACATTCTTAACCTAGATCAGAGGTTTAATGGAGGAGCACTCTGATCAGGATCAAGTCCGTTGCTGAGCCCATGGATGTCAACGGTTTATACCAATATATTCTTTGTTTACAATGTCTGCTCCCACTCAGTATGACAAATGGGAGGGTTCCAAAAAAAATGGATTTGAACTAGTGTACTATAGATAATATGAAACTTAACCATTTACTCCATGAATATTCATGTAAGAAATAATAACTAATTAGATTACTTGTTATAATAATACATAAAGACGAGAAATGTTGGTCATGCCAGAAACTCTAGAATTATACCTATATCATATCATAAGCAAACAGAGCAGACCCTGATCAGACCGCTCCTACAGGAGCCATCTGATCTAGGTCTACTCTGGTTGCAAAGTTGTAAAGATGCGTATTTATGGAACAAAGGGTAAATGGTCTAAATCGACAATATTAACCCATTCCCTCATAGGCTATTTCTAGATACAAACTGTTTGAATAAATCTACCGAAAAGGAGCATTAACTAGAGAAAAGGAAAATTCTAGAATTTTGTAGTTTGAAACCATTGTGATAAATAGAGCATTTGCTCCTATAGGAGCAAATGCTCTATTTATCACAATGGTTTCACAAAGTCACTTTTACAGAGTCGTCAAAAGTCGTCAATATCAGGGAATGGATTAATATGTTGACATAATAACTAATGTTCATGCTATTTAATCAGCCGATGGGTTTGTTGAAAGAAGCTATTAAACAAAATAAATATAATTGATTTAATGTATATGCAGTGTAGTTGCAATATTAGTTACATGTACTCTGATTAACCCTTGGCTCCGTGAATATTCTAGAAAGAAATGATAATACCTGTATCATGAAATATTAGTTAAAAATTTTTTTTCTAAAATGACAATGAACACAGGAGATTTTGATCATGGTAGAAACTGCAGAATCAGACCTACATTATGTTATAAACAACCAGAACAAACCGTGCACCCTGGCCAGGCGGCTCCTACTCTAATTGTAAAGGTTTGAAAAGGCGTTTATATGAGGGGAAAAGTTAAAGTTAATAATAGTTATTATTATACCAGAAGCAAATAAGCGTCATCCAACTGCAGCATTGGCAATAGTTCATGAAGAACCAGCATTGTAAAGTCTCTAAAAACAGAGACCAATTAACCCATTCTCTCATATTGACGACTTTTGACGACTCTGTAAAAGTCACTGTGTGAAACCATTGTGATAAATAGAGCATTTACTCCTTTAGGAGCAAATGCTCTATTTATCACAATGGTTTCAAGCCACAAAATTCTAAAACTTTCCTTTTCTCTAGTTAATGATCCTTTTCGGTAGATTTATTCAAGAAGTTGTATTTAGAAATACCCTATGAGTTAATGGGTTAACCATTTCTACCCGGGACACACATGGGCTATCATTTGCAAGCAGTGTAGATCCAGATCAAATTGCTCCTGGTGGGAGACCTGTAGTGCCGGTAGAAGAGATGATCTGGGTTTTTTTGTTCCCTGTTACATGCAACATATTGAAAGTACTTGATGCGTCGGGCATTTGATGTGAAAATAAAAGTCATATTTTCACTTCAAATGTGTATATAGCCATACCACAGAGAAACATTTCAACATTATATGACGATATCTAGGTCATGTGTTCTCATACTGAATAAGTATGTATTCACACGCTAAATAAGTACATGTATAGTATAAATTCTGTAATACTTTTATAGCGTATTGATATTGTTGTATATTGGAGGAACTGTCTCGAACAGTTTTTACCAATGCATTACATATTTATGTATTCATGCAAATAAAACTACTTTACAAATATTCGCTGTTAACTTTACCGCGACATGTAGTTTAAAGACTAATTTATTCTCAAGTTCATACAAATCTTCCCTACTCTTGATCAATATGGAACAGACTATGAGCAGATTTTAAGCAAATTAGGACAAATACAGATTCACAAGTTAAAAATTCTCAACACACACGCACACTTGTTTACTAAAGTTGAAAAAAAGTATGATTCTTCTCATGAAAAATTGAATTATGATGACACGTAAATCTGTACAGTTCAACTTCGATATCACGAACTCCAAGGGACCATACAAATTACTTCCAGATAACAGAAGTTCGAGTCATCCGATTTCTAATCTGAACAACATCTCAAGTTCACAGTTTAATGCAGATCTAAAGTAATACTGAAAGCTCCTACGGGAGCTTTCATTATTACTTTTGACCTGCATTAAACTGTCACAGGTGTTTCTAGATTTGCATGATGCTACAATTTAGAACTTTCCTGCCTTGTAAATTTTGGAAGGGGCGAACATTTACTTCGAGTTATCTCAAAATTCAAGTTATCCGTGTTCGAGATATCGATGTTCAACTGTACGTTAAAAATTTAGATTGACAAATTCCTGAAAATTTTTGATGAAAAGCATTCCAATTCACGTGCAGCATTTTGCGAAAGAGAGTTGGCAAATGACTGGCAATGTATTAGTTACATGTGTCAGATGATAGTTCGATGTCTGATAAAAGAACGTTCAAACCGATATCACATAAATACATGTGTCAATTACAGTAAAACCTCTCTATAACGGCCACTAAATTGTGTTAATTAGTTGGTATTTAGGACAGGTGGCTGCTTAAAGCAAGGTGAAGGTAAAACAGAACGCTCCTATAGGAACGTTCTGTTTTACTTTCATCTTGCTTTAAGCAGTCACCTGCGTTTTACATAAAATACTTGATGTAATTTAGTGGCCGTTATAGAGAGGATTTACTGTACTGTTGAATAATCATACAAGCTTCTCCTAACCCTTCACCTGTTGAATATTCACGCGATGAATAACGGCATCATGAATATTTATTAGGTTTTTGTTATAATTTCTTATGTACACATGTGTTTTGGTATTGGTAGAAACTGTAGACTCAGGTGTATTATACATATGTTTCCATAATCATAAACTTATGTTTTACAAAATTATTATAATTAAACTTATTATGTTTTACAAAATATCCGGCAATCTTGTAGTCGTAGACCATAATCATCTTACTCTATCTAGAAACAGAAATTATCTGATACCCTTCTCAAAAACACAGTATCATATAAACTCCTTCTTTCCCCGTGCCATCAGACTGTGGAATGCTCTACCAGTTAACATCAAAGCCAGTGATAGCCTAGTGCTTCTCTACTGACCTTGATACCTATATACATGTTCTAAGTAGTGTACTGTTTTGTTTTATTATTTTAATAGTGTACTTAGTATTTTTCTTTTATCTAATTCTAACAATTGTCCCCGACCTCCCAGTCATAGTCATCAATTGGCTGCTGGGAGTAAACATGTAGATATAGATGTAAGCAAACAGAGCAGACCCTGATCAGACCATTTTAACATGTTAACAATTCACCTCATGAATATTTATGTAAGAAATAATTCCACCAATATTTATTAGATTATCATTTGTTTATAATTGCGCATGAATACATGGGGCGTTTGGGACTACTTTGTTTACAAAGGCGTTAAAAGGCGTATCTATGAAGTAAAGATGAACTGTTGCTAACGATTTCTTTCATCCATGGACATACGTCAATAATCCAATAATCCGATAAAGGGCTCCCTAAATGAATGGATGAGTCGACTTCATATTTTGATTAAACCATTAAAGGCTTCACCCAAATAAAGGCTCGGAATCGCTTGTTTATTTTACTATGAACTGCACGGACTGACCTGATCAATCACGTGAATGGTCTGAAAAATATCGACCCTTGGGACCAAACACGAATTACTCTTGTACAATGGATCTTAGAATTACGCCCAATAAAAAAAAACTTTCGCTCGACGAGGTCGCCATTAATGTCATCATTCTGCTATCTCGTCGCCGTGTTTTATTGGTTGTTATTTCAAGAAGCGGGCGCGGTATAATACATTCTCTACACGTAATTTAATTTCCTCATCGTCATCGTTAAGATGTCCAGTAATTTTGTTGGTTTTTCTTTTCTTCAGCGGCCAAGAATCTGTTCCAAATGTTGGGAAATTTGTGGTATATAATTTCATATCGAAAATCTAAAAGAGTATTAGATGTTTAAAAGGATAGACTCTAATTGACGAAGATCATGAAGTATTACTTTTCTTTCAATAATTGGTCGTTTTATTGCATCAGATATGAATCAATCAACCATCGAGACAGGCTCGAAAGTAATTGATCAATTTACACCGATCTTTAAAACTCTTTACCATTTCCCTTATGTAAGTGCATTTTGACGCATCTGCAAACAGAGTAGACCCAGATCAGACGAGTCCTATAGGTCTGCTCTGTTTGCTTTTGGTGTAATATAGATCTGATTCTACAGATTCTGACTGAGACAACGTGTCCTGTATTCATATGCCATTATAAAAAATAATCTTATTAATATTCATGACGTCATTATTTCCCACATGAATATTCATCAGGGAAAGGGTTAACTATTTACTTATTAAATACGCTTTTCACGCCTTTCCAGCGAGAGTAGACTCAGATCAGACGACTCCTGTAGGTGTCTAATCAGGATGTGCTCTGTTTGCTTACGACATCATATAGATCTCAGTCTTCACTTTATATCTAGGTTTCGTGTGTTATATTAACCCTTATCTTGCTGAATTTTAAAATACATTTCTCCTTCTTTACGCATGCCCTGTTGTATAATTACATATACCTTCACTGTGTACAAGTATTTCGCTATGCAATCACTGCTGTGGAGTGCACTGTTTGCACAATCAACTTGTAAATAGTGCAGACCCTGATGAGACAGCTCCTGCAGGAGCTGTCTCATCTGGGTCTTCACTATTTACAGGTAGGTATATTGACGTGAATAGCAAGCGAAGGGTTAATTAATATGCATGATGTCATTACTTCTTACATGAATATTTAAATGGTTAACAGCTAATAATTCTTTGTGAAATAACGTTGGCAATGCTTGTATCCTTGGTCATCTTCAAAGCAAAACACGTACAGATGAACATCGATATCTCGAACCTCAAGGGGCCATACAAATTACTTTGAGATAACAGAAGTTCGAGTCATCCGATTTCTATTCTGTACAATTTCTCAAGTTCACAGCTTCATACAGGTCTAAAGTAATGCAGGAAACTGCTACAGGAGCTTACAGCATTACTTTAGACCTGCACTGACCTGTCACGTGTGTTTCTGGATATGCATAGTGAAACATTTTAGACGAATTCTGTATTTTAAATTTTGGAAGGACCGAACCTTTAGTTCTAGTTGCCTCGAAGAGTCAAGTTATCCGATTTCGAGATATCGAAGTTCAACAGTAATTACAAACAGCTTAGATCTGTATCAGACGCCGAGTTATTTTTTATCGTTTTACTGTTACAGTATTGCTATTAAATATCAGTTATATAGTGTACCATCACCGTTTTCGTTTTATTGTTACAGTAACATTATCAATAATTGGTTATATATAATGTACCGTTATTGTTGATTGTTTGACTGTTACAGTATTATTTTGATATTTTAGTTAAAGTATGTACCATTTTCTTTAATCGTTTGACTATTACTAACAGTATTTTTGTCAGTAATTAGTGTACCATTACGTTTTATCGTTTTATTGTTACAGTATTACTATCAATAGTTAGTTATATAGTGTACCATTGCTATCAATGTTATATAGTTATATAGTGCTTCGTGACATTTATTGTCTTATTGTTACAGTATTACTATTAATAGTTAGCTATATAGTGTACCGTACATTGATTCGTTTTATTTTTACAGTATTACTATCAATATTTACATGTACATGTAGTTATATAGAGGATCTTACATGAGTTTTCATTACATGTTTTACGAAACAAGTTTACTATAATAATATGACACGAGCTTTAGCGAGTGTAATATTCATTATAGTAAACGGGTTTCATGAAAACAATTTGTAATGAACACGAATGTAAGATTCTTTTTATCACATAACCCTTGAAAGTGCCATTTGCATAAAAAAATGCACTAGTTCATTTCCTTGATTTACGGCACCGATTCCGCACTCCCACACGACAGAGTACGTGATAGATAGTGTCCCGTTGCATGTACCTGTTATCGTTTTACTGTTACAGTATTATTATCAATAGTTAGTTATATAGTGTACCATTAACGTCTATCAATGCATATCTTAGCCTTATTTAACCGGTATAACAAGTCGACTCTACATTCTGTATTCTTTTTTGAAAGTTCTCTTTAAGAGTACAAGAAATTTTAATTTACACTTATCTGCATGCACGATAAGCATTTCAAACACTTCAGAACTCGTTTTACAGTAGCTGACTAATAGTGTAAATGGTATACTACGTTTGTAGTAGCTTTAAGCGGTGGTCACAACCCACCGTACTTGCAAGGGCGTGTTGTCTACGTGCAAAAACGTTGGAAAATTTTGGGGATCCGTACGTGGTGAGTACCGCCTCCGTACGTATTTGGGAGCACGCAGACACGCCGTAGCACTTTTACTGCATGCGGAACTTTCTCTGCGTTCGGGCTACGGATTTACCAACGTGCGGGTGACGCGAGTGCCTTCTACAGCCAACGTGCGCACAACGCAATGACTCCGTGAGTGTTTTAATCTTTTCCCCACAGTCACTTGCTCTACAGACGGCGCACTTAGCTCGTGCGTGTTGCGCACGTGATAAGTACGTGGTCTGTGCTCACTCGGCACTTCCCCAGTTCCACTGTCCGATGAGCTGACAAAACTCAAGGGGACCGTACGTGAGCAGCACGTGGACCGTACGGCCTCCGTACGATAATGCGGCAATCGCACGGAGATCGTACGTTGTGAGCACGTTGTAAGCACTTTCAACTCACTTACCACGTGTGCAACGTACGATGCACGCAACCGACCAGGGCGAGACGTGGCGTGCGTGCCACGTACTTGCACCTAGCGCAACCGTGCGTGTGACGTGCGTTCCTCCCTGCACTTGCTACTTCTTCCCCACGTTTTCAGAAAAACGTAGCAGCCGTGGCCTCCCAAAAAAACGTACGTGCTAAAATCACGCAGGGCGGGTTGTGACCAGGCCTTTATGCAGGTCAAACCTAATGAAGAAAGTTCCTTTTTCCTTTTCTCTTCTCTAGTACATGCTCCTTGTTTTTGGTAGATTTATTCAAAGAAGTTGGGTCTAAATTATCTACGAGGAATAGGTTAAAAGTACCTTCTTTTTGAAAATTGATTTACTATTCTTTGTCTGAAAGAAACCATTGTTTTCCTGGATAAGATATATATGTCCGACATCTCGGAAATAGAGTGTAATTTATACCAATTTTGTTGTATTGACACTTACGGTTTGCTTCATGTTTTTACAGTGTATAGTTTTAACCCTTACCCTGTCAAAAAAATAATGTCAGCTCCTATACTGATATGAAGCAAGTTTTGCTTACTTGTAATTAGTTAAAACTTTTTAGACACTACTGCCCGAGTGTCAAACAGTTTGGATCCTGATGAGACGCCGAGTAACTCGTCGTCTCATCAGGATCCAATCTGTTTGCAAATGACGGTTTAAGTAGCCATCGACAGGATAAGGGTTAATAATGGACGATAATAGAAACGTTTATAACGTCCCAGCGGGGCGCCAAATTATCAATGGTGTAGCTGAATTGGCTGTTTGTGTCTAACGGAAGACAGAACGAAAAACGAGATTTTAGACCGGCGATCATATTGGTTACGTGTAATTGATGGTGTCGCCGAGCCGAATCGTGTGGTAGTTTTATATTGTTATCGTCTGGCTGAGCATAGTATGCGGCCGAGGCAGTTACCAGTTGTATATGATCAAGAGTGGCCTCTACTTAAACTTAGTTAACCTTTTTATTCATATTTATAAACGTCTTTTCTCACCTTTACAAACAGTATCGAGTCAAATCTGACGGCTTCTGGTGAGACTGTCTGAGATGGGTCTGTTCTGTTAGCATATGAACTTATAATAGTTTCAACCAATGGCAAAACATTCTGTGTACACATGCCATTTTTTAAAAAAATCAGCTAATGAATATTAAAGATTTTATTATTACTTACATTAATAATTATCCTCATTAGCATGAACTCAATGACATTTGAGTTTGAGGTCGGAGGTTAACCTGTTACTCCATAAATACGTCTTTCTGCGCATTTGCAAACAGAGTAGACCCAGATCAGACGGCTCCTACAGGAGCCGTCTGATCAGGGTATGCTCTATTTGTTAATGACGTGATATAGACCTGATTCAACAGTTTCTGTCCAATGAAAACAGTCATGTGTCCATGTGCCATTTTAAAAAAAATCTAATTCATATTCATGATGTCATTATTTTCTTACATGAATATTCATGGAGTAAATGGTTAAACAAAACATTATTTCTTCAGCTGACTGGGGATTATATCTCACACCATAGCTGCCATTTTGCCATGGCTTTGTCGTTTCCGATTATTTGTTTCATCGATAGATCAAATATACTCACTGTCTTTCATACATTTTATCACATGTAACATGAATTCAGACTTAAAGAGGAAGTCCCTATAATGAACGCATATTTTCAATATCATAAAACTTGGTATTTGTTATGCTCAATCATTATTATGAAGGTTGCCAATTTGAACTTATATCGAAAAATGCCCCTGTAATACAAATAAACCGATTTCATCAATACCTATCATTTTTGTTCTACAACACAATATTATCGGCCTTTTCCGTCAAAATCTTTCGCGTTTTGCCGATGATCACACGATCCATCCATTGTGTACGTAATAGCTTTTCTCGGAAGTGGTCGGAGAAACGCGAATAGGGCGAACAATTACGAAACTAAAACCCAACCCGAATAAAACTGAAACATCGGGAAATAAAAACGGGATCGTCGATATCAAACACATGGATGTTTTGTCATTATAAACGGTAATTGGATCATATTTCTTGAGATATACTACGTTTCAGTATATAAACAAATGAGTTTTGTATGTTTTAGGTGTTTTTGAAACGCGTCAAATGTAGGGACTTCCACTTTAAATAATGGTTCCTGTTCTATTATACCTGTGTGAGTTAATCTGATACAATGTCTGTACAAGTGTAATCTAACTCTACTGTAAAATATCGATTATTCGAAATGTTGGTATATACGAATTTATACCCTTTTAGGCAGGTGGCTGCTTAATGCATGGTGAAAGTCATGCAGAAAGCTCCTAAAGGAGATTTCTGCATGACTTTCACCATGCATTAAGCTGGCACCTGTCTTAAAGATCGATAATGATAGGCAAAGTAGTTTTCGAATAATCGAGATTTTACTGTAAATGTAACTAAATATGTTGTTTTGTCCCTGTCTATAACCTCATGAGAGATCTCCGGTTCTTTTCTAATCCAGTCATTACAAGACGAATACTGATGCAAGGCATTGGATCGCCGGGAAATTTGTGTACAAGGAAGGTTTTTAATAAGGAACTGTTTTGTTAAGACAATTGAAATACAACATTTCATTAAAAACTTAACGAAATATGTAGCCTCTAGAGTGTAATGACGTAGTGACCTAGTTTCGAACCCGACATGATCCATATTTGAACTTGACCAAGATTGCATGTGGACAAACATTCTGATAAAATTTCAGTAAGATCTGATAACATTTGTAGCCACTTGATGTGGTATCTCAACGGACAACAGACGAGGGACATCCAACGATCCTAAAAGCTCAGCATGAGCACGTCGTGCTCTGGTGAGCTAAAAAAATGAGGATAAATCAAAGACCTATATATACTATGGCATGCTGATAAAGAACTCTGTTGCAAACTGTAACAAGTAAATACCTGGTAAAACTATTATGACATATGCATTGTTGGAAGTATCACATGAAACTTGACACAAATATCTAGGGCGGTCATTGATTGGTTCAGAGGCATATTGACGATACCAAAACGTAAGAGGATAAATTTTTTATCCCGTCTCTACAGCCGCTAGTGACGTAATAAAGGGGTAGCATTTTAAAACTAAGTTTATATGTACAGTAGAGGTTTATTTGTATAGTAGGTGTAGGAATTTCTTCTTACAACAGGAACTATTTTAAATTTTTCTACAAATTTGTTTTACCAAAAATAACGTATAAGTTGAAAGAAAAAACACTTATAATTATCATTAACTATCATTAAAAAAAAATAGAAAGGAAAAAGAGAGAAAAAAAGTTTCGTCAGCGGTGAGAATCGAACCAGGGCTGACTGCACGATAGGCGACCGTGTTAACCACTACGCTATCAGGCCAGACATACTTCAAGGGAAATTGAAGATGTATATAAAGTTATCATGCTACTATATTGACGACTTTTTTAAATAAAAATAAATAAAACAATAAAACTTCATTAAAACATTTATCACTCTCATGATAATTTAATCAATAAATTTGATAAATTTCTTTTTAAACATCGTATGAAGGTTTTTACATCACATATTTCACTACATCAATAATGCAGATAGAAACTATTCTCTGCCACGCTCTCATGAGCCAATTCATTTGGTTCTCCTCACCGATATACGCTGAATAGACCTTGTAAAACTTGTCGCTACCCCTCCTACATGGGTAAATACTTTTGAACATTCCATTAGTGATCGCCGCTCATGCGGCGACCAATGAGGGCGTCTATGAAGCAGCTTAGTTTTAGTGCAAAGGTCTTGAACAATATCGCATCCTAGTGTTCCTCGTTAAAATACATTAGCATCATATTCCTTAATTCCTGCTGCATTAAACATGTACATGCATATCGTTCCTATAGCAACTATTGTAGAATTTGAAATGGCATTAAATAAGCGGACATGTGATCCGAGTATGTTACAATCGTGAGAAAAATTGCAGTCACGAGACATGCTGCAGTTTACTGACATATTGCAGTCATGAGATATGATGCAGTTGTGTGACATATTGCAGTCATAAGATGTGATGCAGTTGTCTGACATATTGCATTCATAAGATATGATCCAGCCGTGCCACATAGTGCAATCCTGAGCCATATTGCAATTGTTAGACATGTTACAGTTATGGGGCATGTTATAAACATGATACATGTTGCAGTCGTGAGACATGAAGCAGTCGCGCGACATGTTGCCGTTGCGGGACATGTTGCAATCATGCGACATGTTGCAGTTATGTCAAACGTAATGCGGAAAACTCCTATAGGACATTTCTGTATTATTTTGTCCTGCTCTAACCCATTCTCTCATATTGATGACTTTTGACGACTCTGTAAAAGTCACTTTGTGAAACCATTGTGATAAATAGAGCATTTGCTCCTATAGGAGCAAAAGCTCTATTTATCACAATGGTTTCAAACTACAAAATTCTAAAAATTTTCCTTTTCTCTAGTTAATGCTCATTTTCGGTAGATTTATTCTAAGAGTTTGTATCTAAAAATAACATATGAGGTGATGGGTTAATCAGACAGCTTCTGTAGTTACCGTCTGATCTGGTTTATTCTGTTTGCAAAGACGGCAAAATCTATTTCTATCAGGTAAAGGATTGACCCTTTCCTTCATATAAACGCCATTTTATGCCTTTACAAACAGAGTAGACCCGGATCAGACGGATCCTGTACGAGTCGTCTGTTCAATGTCTGCTCTGTTTGCTTGTTGAATTATATATATTATTATCTTATCCTACAGTTGTTGTCTAAGCTAACACACTATGTGTACATTTCCCATAATGAAAATCAATCCGTCGAATAAATATTCATGACGTCATTTTTTCTTACATGAATATTGAAGGTGAAACGGTAAACTAATGTGTCTGTATACAAAAATAGTGATTCCAATAAGCCTTGTCGTTGATATTTCGGCAAACTATATACTGACCTCACAAATCACGTGAACAGTCTGACAAAAAAAACGTGGTCCCAGTGCTCAACACACAAATAACGCTTTTAATATGAATGGCGGAATTATGCCCAGTAAAAAGAAGATTCGATCGCCAAGGTCGCCATTAATGTCATCACATTGCTATCACGTCCCCTTGTTTTAGTGGTTGTTATTTAAAGAAATAGGCCTGGTATAACACATGTACACACTCTTCGCGTATCTTTATGTTTCCATCGTCATCTGCATCGTGTGATCTTTGACTTTTTCATTCTATAAATATGCATTTTAACGCCTTTGCAAACAGTGTAGACTCGGATCAGACGGCTCCTATAGGAGTCGTCTGATCAGAGTCTGCTCTGTTTGCTTACGAAATTATATAGATCCGATTGTGTAGTTTCTAACTTGGCCAAAACTGTTCGTGTTCGTATACCATACATTGTCAGCTAATGAATACTCATGATATCATTTAATTATTTCTTACATAAAAATGCGTGTGTGAAAGGGGTAATAGGTACGAACATCAAGAAGTATGTCATCAAATTTAATGTTTATGAAGAATTCTAAAGTCTATACATAACACAACAGATTCTGCTACCTTATTCTACTAGTCCTAGTTGTTCTGCAGTAAAAACTCAATACTTCGGAATTTTAGTAATGAAAAATGGACGCCCTTTAAGACAGGTGGTGACTGCTTAAAGCAGGGTGAAAGTCATGCAAAAAGCTCCACGAGGAACTTTCTGAATGACTTTACCCTGCATTAAGCTGCCATTCGTCTTAAAGGCTGGTAATGATGCTTGTCTTAGCGTTCAAACTCTCGATGTTTCAATGTACTTCTACTGACTGTACAGTAAAACCTCTCTATAACGACCACTAAATTGTGTTAATTAGTTGGCTTTTAGGGCAGGTGGCTGCTTAAAGCAAGGTGAAAGTAAAACAGAACGCTCCTATAGGAGCGTTCTGTTTTACTTTCACCTTGCTTTAAGCAACCACCTGCCTTTAACACATACTATTTGATGTAATTTAGTGGTCGTTATAGAGGGGTTCTACTGTAATCGTTACAGTTTGTCACTTATAATCTAGCGTGTCGATACTGGAAGAACTAATGTAGACACCCATGTTAACTGCTTCAGCGCCACCCATTGCTGTCTGTTTCAATGTTTATTTGGAAATGTTTCTGAACTTTTTGTTGCAAACAGCATTTTCAAAATGTTAACTACAATAAAATGCCACTAATACGTCCATTCAAAAGCAGTTAAAATTTATATTGTTGAAACCGATTGTTGTTTAATGCAGTGCAAAAATGAGACAGAAAGCTCCTATAAGAGTTTTTGTATCACTTTTGTAGTGCATTAAGCTAGCACCTGCTTTTACGGTATACTACAGTAGAACCTGTTTTAAGCGACCATATACAGTAAAACCTCTCTATAACGGCCACTAAATTACATCAAATATTATGTGTTAAAGGCAGGTAATTGCTTAAAGCAAGGTGAAAGTAAAACAGAACGCTCCTATAGGAGCGTTTTGTTTTACGGCCAACTAATTAACACACTTTAGTGGTCGTTATAGAGAGGTTTTACTGTATTGATTGGACACAAACATCTTAAAAGCAGGTGGTTGCTCAATGCAGGGCAAAAGTAATGCAGAAAGCTCCTATTTTGACCTGCATTAAGCTGCCACATGTGTAAGAGGCTCTTAATAAGACCTTTTTAATGGTCGCTTAAGAAAGGGTCTACTGATAATGTGTGCTGTCACTTTAGCGAGACCCTACTGTAGTTTGACTCCCGATGAGCGGCCAAATTACTGATATTCTCATTAGACTCCAATTATTTACGTAGGTAATTACAGGTTCGCCATTGGCAGCGAAATAATAAGTTACAATTGAATGGAAATAGTCAAAGGTTTGTTTTTGCAATGGGTTAACACTTTCCTTCATATAAACGCATTTTCACGCATGTGCAACCAGAGAAGATCCAGATCAGACGGCTCCTATAGGAGCCGTCTGATCAGGGTCTGCTCTGTTTGCTAATGGATATTGATAAATCTGTTCCTTTAGTTTCTGAAATGGCTACAATGTTTCATCTTCCATATTTCCTTATAACTATTCTGTCCATCAATATTCAGTAGGTATTGAACTTTAGACTAAATATAGAACAGGGAAATGGCTAAAGTATGAAAAGTTGAAAAAACTTAAGTTTGAATTAGGAAATACGATATTCATCTGTACATAGGTAGCATGGGCCAATGTTAATTTCTTATTTTCCACGTTAAAGTTCTTAAGGAAACCATTGTACTAAAACAGATGCTCATTTGGAACTATATAGCTTAAATCATTGGAAACAAATGTGCTAGCATTTGCAAACAGCGTTGACTCAGATCGGATGATTTCTAGAATAATGTTTGCTATTGAAATCCTCTCGCAAATTTTACCCTTTCATACTGAATGGACAACATTGTTAACCCATTTCCTCATATTTAAACCATTCCCTCATATTTAACAGATTCCCTCATATTTAACAGATTCCCTCATATTGATGCCGTTTGGTCCAAATCCTCGTAGTGACGTATTTTGGTCCATTCTCTGCTATTGACGCCTTTTGATGCATCTGTAAAAGTCACTTTTTGGAACCAAAGTGACAAATAGAGTATTTGCTCCATAGGAGCAAATGCTCTATTTATCACAATGGTTCCAAAACTACACAATTCAAACAGTTTCCTTTTCTCTAGTAAATCCTCCTTTTCCGTAGATTTATTCAAAGAGGTTGTGTCTAAAACGGCTTAGAGGGGATGGGCTAATCAATGATGGACCATTCCGCTAATTAAAGAAATAATAAAGGTAGAATGTTTGTCTTTGTTCATGTACTCGTTCTCGTCTTTATCCACTGTATCATTGCGATACATTACTATAATGTTATCCAAAATCAATAGTTCTCGGATCCGTCGGTAGATTACTCTACTAGCGGAGCGAGCCATAATTATATTGAAAATAATTAACCTGGTTAGAGCCGCTTGATGATGCGGACGGTGGTGGAAATGTTTTATACAGTGCCAGCGGGGTGCCAAAATAACAATGTTGCAACAGGATTGTCTGATTACGTCTAATGGGTGTTAGCATGAGAACGTCTCATTTCAAAACGAGACTGGTAATCATATTGGTTACGTATAATTGACACTGTCACCGAGTAGAATATTCTGATGCTCTGATATCGTTATCGTCTGGAAGACTATCTGTTGTATACTGTAATGATAAATAATTCTATATCATGATTACAATGACCGCTACTTCAATGGATGTTTTCGAGCATCAGTTAGACGCAGTTTGTTAACCCTTCCCTTAATATAATAATTCACACCTTTGCGAATAGAATAGACCCAGATCAGATCAGATGACCCGAATCAGGGTATGTTCTGTTTGTTCATTGAATTGTGTAAATGTAATACAATAAAACCTCTCTATAACGGCCACTTAATTGCGTTAATTAGTTTTAGGGCAGGTGGCTGCTTAAAGCAAGGTGAAAGTAAAACAGATCGCTCCTATAGGAGCGTTCTGTTTTACTGTCGCCTTGCTTTAAGCAGCCACCTGCCTTTAACACAAAATCTTTGATGTAATTTAGTGGCCGTTATAGAGAGATTTTTCTGTACAGTTTCTGCTAAGATAAACAAAACTCCCGTGTTCATATTCCTTTATAAAATTTATTTAACAAATATTCACCGAATATTGACCAGAGAATGAATGAATATGTGTTTTTTTCTCATCACCCATATTCTTCAAAACTCCATATTCTCTGTAATTCAGTTACATACACTAACAGAATTAAACTCAGTACCCAGTCACTCTGTAATTGCACCATTTATTCACAACGAATTTACCGGAACTTAATAACAAGCAATTTTAAAAAAAAGAACTGTTTAGGCTTAATCTGATAATCTTCATGTATTATTCTGCTGTGTTATTTTTATTCAGAAAACTGAGCTAATACGATGGCACTTTTCAAATCAGATTTGGTATGATGAGTTCGATAAAACAAATCCCAAAGTTTCGATCGATATTATAGTCTGAAAGGTTCGAATGTTTCTCGTAAATGCATTAGTATTACATTTCTACTAAATCCTGTGAAACTCTAGTACCTTGTTTCCAAGGCAACCAATTAACCCTTTCCCTCTTCTGTATCCATGTAAGAAATAACATTCATTAGCTCCGTTATTATGATATATATGCTTTTCAAGGGAATTGTTTGGTTTGACAAAAACTTTACCTTTTGACCAGACACCCCCACTGTACTTCTTAACCATATTTTCATGTAAGGAAAAATGACACTATGAATATTAATTTGATTAATTGTTACAGTAGTACACATGATTGTTTGGCAATGGCAGAAACTGTAGAATCATATCTATATTGTATAATAAGCAAACAGAGCAGACCCTGTTCATATATCCTCTATACACATGATTCGTATTTCTTCTTTACATTATATGCCCCATATGTCATCTTTACACAAGGTTCTTATTGTTTCTTTACACATGTTCCATAAAGTCCTCTTTACCCTGGGTTTATATTTCCTCATCATGAATTGTTCATATTTTCTTCTTATTAATGTTCACCTTTTCCTCTTTACATGTGACTCATATGTCTTTCTTACACATGGTTCATATTTATTCATTACACATGGCTCATATTTCCTTTTTACACACGACTCATATTTCTTCTTTACACATGACTCATAACTCCTCTTTACACAGGGTACATATTTCTTCTTCATTCATGTCTTCGTCGTTTATAGTTCTTGCTTATACGTGGCTCATATTTCCCTATTGTACATGCTTTACATTTCCGCTTTATACAAGATTCTCATTACTTCTTTACTGATGGCTTCATATTTCCCTTTACACATCGTTCATATATCTTCTTTACAAAAGTTCATATTCCTTCTTTACACAGTGTTCATATTCTTCCTTTTACATTGTTCATGATTCGTCTTCTCACATGTTTCGTATTCTTTCTTTACACATGGTTGATATTTCGTGTTTACACATGACACATATTTTCTCTTTACGCATCGTTCACATTTCTTCATTTTACTTGGTTCGTATTTCCTTATACACATTGCTCATATGTCCTTTTTACATATGATTCATTTTTCTTCTGTACATGACATGGTGTGGTTCCGTTTTAGATGTTTGCTCATATAATTATTCTCTTTATATGAATTGTTTATATCCATTGTGATTTATTCTTTACACGTGCTTCTGTAGCCATGATCCACACACAATCCTTACACATGTTCCACATGTCTTCTTTACATATTTATTTTCTAGACATGTTTCATGTTTTAATCATAGTTTACACATTGATAACATTTCTTCCTTATGCATGGTTTATATATCCTTTCGACACGTGTTTACAAATGGTTCATAGTTCCTTTAAACACATATTTTATCACATCTTTTCATTACATATGATTGATACTCTTTCTTAAGGCATGGTTAATATTTCTTATATACACGTGTTAAGTTAGTAACACTTGGCTCATAAGTGATTACTTTGTTCATATTTCCTTTTAACACATGGCTCATATTTTGTCTTTACACTTTTTGGTCGGCCTAAAAGCTTTTCAGGGCTTATGTTGCATTGTTAACCCATTACCTCATAGGCTATTTTAGATACAACCCTTTTGAATAAATCTACCGAAAAGGAGCGTTAACTAGAGAAAAGGAATTTTTAGAATTTTGTAGTTTGAAACCATTGTGATAAATAGAGCATTTGCTCCTATAGGAGCAAATGCTCTATTTATCACAATGGTTTCACAAAGTGACTTTTACAGAGTGGTCAAACGTCGTCAATGTGAGGGAATGGGTTAAACGTTATCAGAGTGGGACATATTGTTTTTGCTCTGTCTGTCTGTTGTTTGGTTGGTTTGCTTTGCCCCAACTAACGTTTAATTGTCTCCATTGCACATATATACTTAAAATTTGGCATGCATGTGCAACATATTGAGGCGAACAGTTTAGGGGGGACATTTTATAGATCAAGGTCATACACCATGGTTAAAAGTCATAACGGAAGCATAGTGTTTTACACACACACATCTTGTTAACACTCGGTTCACCTTCCTTCCTTACACATTGCACGTATTTCCGGTCAACACATGGTTTATATTTCTTCTTTACTCTTTGTCCATATGTCCGTTTTAACACATGGCTCACATTTTTCTCTACACATGGTTCATATTTTCTTTTTGCACATGATTTCGCATTTTTCTTTACACATTGTTCCTATTCCTTTTTAAGATTCTTACGTCATACTCAGTGTTGTTAGATTTTCTGGTCCTTCGATAATTAGTTTTGTTGTTATTAGTTTTGAAAAATAAATACTGCTTAAGCCGGTGCTAGGGGCGTGAGTAGTGTTGCACTTTTAATTACTACTCATGAACAGACACAATAAAACCGAGTCTGCAATTTTCTATGTTTGCATTGCTACTTTCAAAAGATCTCTAACTTTCAGGATATATTATATTTCTTCTTTTGTATATGGTTCATATGGCTTGATGTCGTCTGAAAGGAATCTCGACGGTTTCGTTCAAACATTTGCTTTATCATTAATAGTGTGTAGTTTTAACTCTTCGCTTGCTATTCACGTCAATATACCTACCTGTAAATAGTGAAGACCCAGATGAGACAGCTCCTGCAGGAGCTGTCTCATCAGGGTCTGCACTACTTACAAGTTGATTGTGCAACCAGTGCACTCCACATCAGTGAATGCACAGCAAATACGTGTACACAGTGAAGGTATATGTAATTATACAACAGGGCATGGGTAAAGAAGGAGACATGTATTTTAAAATTCAGCAAGCGAAGGGTTAATAATGTGTAGTTTTAAGGGGTAAATATATCCCGGTGTTTCAGAAAAATGCAGACACAAAATGTAACAAACATATAATACAAAACACAAAAGAATGAAGATCTATTTTTATTACAAACAATAAAACCAACACATCCCCTTGTAATGAATATTAAAATTGTGAGCCATGAGACGAAAACCAAATCATATCAGCAATACAACTCAGTTTCCGTTCACTTAATTGTATTTTATTTCATGACTACACAATTACGCAGCATGAGATGTAATATCTATAACAAGAGCAAACTACCATGGGAAATGAATGGCGTTCACATGTATTTTATACGCAGATCAGACGTCTTGGGGAAATGAATGGTGTATATATGAAAACTATAACAAGAGCAAACTACAAGGGGAAATGAATGGCAGTCACCTATATATACTATAAAAAGACTAAACTTCTAGGGGAAATAAATGGTGTACACATGTAAACTATAACAAGATCAAACTTCTAGGGTAAATGAATGCCGTTCACATGTAAACTATAACAAGATCAAACTTCCAGGGGAAATGAATGGTGTATACGTGTATACTATAACAAGATCAAACGTCTAGGGTAAATGAATGCCGTTCACATGTAAACTATAACAAGATCAAACTTCTAGAGGAAATGAATGCCGTTCACATGTAAACTATAACAAGATCAAACTTCCAGGGGAAATGAATGGTGTATACGTGTATACTATAACAAGATCAAACTTCTAGAGGAAATGATTGACGTTCACATGTGTACTAAAACACAATTAAACTACCAGGGAAAATGAATGACGTATGTATGTATACTGTTCTGTACATTTCTAAAAAATCAAACATGAAATTATTTAATACTTTACCTACTGAATGTTCATGTTAGAAACAATGACACCATTTATATAAATTAGATTATTTTTTATAGTGGAATATGAATAAGGGCCTCAGTGGCCGAGTGACTATGGTCCGCGACTAACCCTTCGCTTGCTATTCACGTCAATATACCTACCTGTAAATAGTGAAGACCCAGATGAGACAGCTCCTGCAGGAGCTGTCTCATCAGGGTCTGCACTATTTACAAGTTGATTGTGCAACCGGTGCACTCCACTGCAGTGATTGCACAGCGAAATACGTGTACACAGTGAAGATATATGTAATTATACAACAGGGCATGGGTAAAGAAGGAGAAATGTATTTTAAAATTCAGCAAGCGAAGGGTTAATATAAGATTAGCCCCTCATCGCTGTGGTTCGAATACCGGTCTGGACATTTGGATTTTTTCATGTGAGGAAGCCTTCCAGCTGGCTTGCGGTAGATCGGTGGTTCTACCTGGATGTTCTTCTGTGCACAATACAATGCAATTTGTTCCGTGAATAAAAGAACCTCTTAGGTCTTCCTCCACCTGTAATTAGCTGGACGTCACGATATATCTGAAATACTGTTATTAACACTTTCGCTGCCAATGCCGGATATGTGATTACCTATGCAAACAGTTTGGATCCAGATGAGACGCCAAGTAACTCGGCGTCTCATCAGGATCCAAACTGTTTGTTATTGTTACTATGTTTTTGAAACAAAAATGAAGAAAATCAAAAGAATGAAAATTTGTAGCAGACGACAAAGTTAGCAGACGACAGAGTTTGGCAGCGAAAGGGTTAAAGCGACGTAAAACCCGATAAAAACCAAAGACAAAACGTGGCATGTTAACACAAGGCATGTCGACTCAGGTAGAAACTGTATAATCAGCATACAGAGCAGACAGACCCTGTAGGGGTCTCTGATCTGGGTCTATTCTGATAGCAAAGGGTCATCAAAAGGCGTTTATATCAAGTAAATGGTTAAATTATTTGGTAAACTGTGATTTGATCTAAAGAAAAAGTGAAATACCGCCAATGCTAATTCTCAAAATGGGCTATTCCATAGCTTACCGCGGATATTCAATGATACTTTTAAAAATGTGTTAGAGTAACATGACAAACAGTGCAGACCCAGATGAGGGCTCCTCTATGAGCCCTCTCATCTGGGTCTACGGTGTTTGCAGAGGGCATTAATGAATCGGATCGCGCAATGAAAAGGTTAAGGATCGAACCAGGAGTAACCCAAGAGTTAAGAGAAAATATTCCACTTTCATGGCTCTCTACAGTAACGCTACTTGAAACAGTTTCGATCCAGATGAGACACTGAGTAACTCTCTGTTTGTACCGTTCTGTTTGACCCTGATTACAGTAATACCTGTCTTAAGCGGCCATCAAAATGAGATCTTATATAATGGGTATGTAAGGCAGTTGGTAGCTTCATGCAGGTCAAAGGTATTGCAAAAAGCTCCTATGGGGGCTTTTTGCATTACTGTTGTCCTGCATTAAACAACCACCTGCTTTTTAAGACTCCTGTGTTCAATAAATGAATGGCTACTTAAGACAGATTCTATGGTATAGTTTTAACCCTTTCCCTCATATAGACGCATTTTCACGCATTTGCAAGCAGAGTAGACCCAGATCAGACGGCTCCTATAGGAGCCGTCTGATCAGGGTCTGCTCTGTTTGCTAATGGAATTTGATAGATATGTCTCTTTACATTTCATAACGGCTATAATATCTAACCTACCATATTGCTTTATAAGTAGTTTGGCCATTCATATTCAGTAGTTATTGAAAGTTGGAGTAAACATAGAACAGGGAAAGTGTTAAACCAAAACGAAAACAATAAAAAAAAAACAAGATTATAAGACGTAAAACACTAAGGTTTGTATTTTTTCTTATTTCAAGGTTAAACATGTTTTGCTTCGATTATTACCGTTCATCAGGAATATGCTATTTGATCAGATGAAATTATCTACAAATATGTATCTTATGGAGTTGTGGCATTTATGATATAAATGTTAAACTTGATTTTAAGCTACTGATAATGTGTGTTACTGATAACGTATATTTTCATCAAAAGCAATCGTGTAATAAATGACCATAGGTGTCGTTTATTCCTTTCCCTGTTCTATATCTTCCTTTCCCTGTTCTATATCTATTCCAAAGTTCAATACCTACTGAATATTCATGGGCAAAATAGTTATAATTAAATATGGAAGGTGGAATATTGCAACCATTTTAGAAACTAAAGCAACAAAGCTGTCAAAGTACATTAGCACAACAGAGTAGACCCTATAGGAGCCGCCTGATCTGGGTCTACTCTGTTTATAGATGTGTGAAAAGGCGTTTATATCAAGGGTTAAAGCTGGTGTTTATTTGAAGTATTTCCCTGATACAATCACTGTTTTCCATGCCTTTGCAAACAGAGTAGACCCAGAGCATTGTCTAGTCTGTTCGCCGGTGAAATTATAATACACATGATTCTACGGTTTCTACAAATATCTTTAACCCTTCTCTTGCTGAATTTTAAAATACATTTCTCATTCTTTACCCATGTCCTGTTGTATAATTACATATATCTTCACTGTGTACAAGTATATCGCTGTGCAATCACTGCTGTGGAGTGTACTGGTTGCACAATCAACTTGTAAAATAGTGCAGACCCTGATGAGACTGCTCCTACAGGAGCTGTCTCATCTGGGTCTTCACTATTTACAGGTAGGTATATTGACGTGAATAGCAAGCGAAGAGTTAACTCCTGTGTACATATTACTCAGGGAGCCAATAGTGCCTACCATGCACCCCACCCCCCCCCCCTTAGACTAATAAGGTAATTTAAAACAACAAGTTGGAAATAAAAGCACAATGTTATATCTTTCATTTGTACCAGTTTTATAGGTTTACGACAAAAAATTGGCTGTGATATGGGCGAATTTGAAGGTATAGGTCATCATTACGAAAACTGGGTGATTGCCATGGAAACGGTTAAAATACACATAGCCTAAAAGAATTTAAACTTGAGTACATTCGCGATTCTGATTCAGGAGACTTTTCTGAACATTTTGGTACCCATGAAAAAAGTCTAGGGGTGCATGGTAGGCACTAATGGCTCCCTGAGTATATGTCATTATGAAAAAATGACTAATAGATATTCATGATGTCTAATATGTAACAGACAAAGTGTTAATGCAGTACTTTTACAGTACCTTTATTCTGCACTAAGCCACATGTACCACCTGTCCAGTACCTTCATTCTGCACTAAGCTACATGCAGCACCTACCTTGACCATCCACTTCAGGATATTTGTACTAGAGTATATATTTAATTAATTTTTGTCAAGATAATTAATTACAGTATATTTTAGTCTTGCAGATGAACACAAGTGTATTGTAGGCCATAGCAGAAATTATAGGACCAGATTTGTAGTACAAATGTATTTCATAAGTGAATAGATCAGATCCAGACCAAACCAGACGGCTCGTATAGGAACCGTCTGGTCTGAATATACTATATCTGCAAATGCGTGAAAATGCATTTCCATGAAGGAAAGGATTATTATGCAGAGTTGTGCATGTTTTCAATGTTTGTTATATAGAGGCTTTGCTATACATTGCAGCATATTCGCAGGCTGTTTTGTTGACAACTATTACCTGCGAATGGCATAGACGGACTGTATATTATTATGCATATGTCATATAACGGCATCATACAAATCATTAGTATACAGTAGAACCCGTCTAATGCGACCACTTAATGAATAAACATGTATTCCTTTATAAGCAGGTGGCTCCTTAATGCAGGACGAAAGTTATGCAGAAAGCTCCTATAGGAGCTTTCGGCATAACTTTTGTCCTGCATTAAGCTACCACCTGCTTCCACCACCCAGAATTATGCCTATTTTTTGTGATAACGTTAGAGGTGTTTTACTGTGATATATTGACAGTCGAGTCTCGCTAATGCGACCACATAATATATTACACATGAGTCTATAAAAACAGGTGGCTGCTGAATACATAATTTTTGTCTTGTACATTAAAACCTCTCTATAACGGCCACTAAATTGTGTTAATTAGTTGGTTTTTAGGACAGGTGGCTGCTTAAAGCAAGGTGAAAGTAAAACAGTGTTTTACTTTCACATTGCTTTAAGCAGCCACCTGCCTTTAACACAATACTTGATGTAATTTAGTGGCCGTTATAGAGAGGTTTTACTGTATTAAGGGACCACCTGTTTAACAATCTAGAATTATACTACTTTTGAGTGGTCGTATTAGCGAGATATTACTGTATTGTAATGCATTGTCTTATTGGCATAATTTTCAGAGTCTCTGTTGTATTAGTAAATTAAACTGAGTACATGAAATCAACACAATGAATCATTTCGATAATACGATATCTGTAAAACCGGACCAATGTGTATAAATATTCGAGTGGACTGTCCTGTGATTTGTTTTCCATCTAGTACAGTAGAGGGTTAAAACACACGGGGTTTTTTCGGGCAATAACATCTGCAGTGTCCAGCGGAACTGTTGTTGTTCTGAGCCCGAATTGCCAGGGCAGCAACAGTCCCGCGGGACACTGCACATGGTATTGCCCGAAGAAAACATCGTGTATTATCGCTATTCTTGCGTACATTCTTTTTTCTGCTTCCCTGTGTTCATTTAATTGTTTGAAATACAACCTATATACGTCTCTTCTTTGACGGTTCATTCGATTTATGACGTTACCTTGCCACTGTTTTGTTTTGACACAAAATAATAACATGTGGGTTTTTTATGTGCACGGATCAAACTGCATCGTTCCGCGCGCAGAGAAGAATCACCGACCAGCTGAAACGTAGAATGTATATTCTGATTTTGATTTTAAACGAAGCGTATTTTATTTTAAACGAAGCGTCCGATCAATCGGTGTCCCTTCCATTCCCTATACATCCATATGTTTGTATTCATGCGAGGAAAACAGGACGGTGACGCCTCAATCCTTTGGATACGGAGATCGTGTTAAATACAGATTTCAAACAATGTAGATTTTATGTATTTATGGAGAAAAGGGTTAAGCAGATTTTAACCATTTCCTTCGTATAAACGTTTTTCACACCTTTAGAAACAACAGGAGCCGACTCATCCGCTTATTTGCTTATGGAATGATAATAGATCAGACTCTACATTTTCTACCAATACCGATATTCCAAATAGTTCTGTGCCCATGTGCTATTATAACAATTAATCTAATTAATATATATAATGGCATTTTTTCTTATATGAATATTCATGATGTAAATGTATATAGATTGTAGTTTACAACCGAAGTACATGTAAATGAAAATCTATTCAAGTAAAATGTGCTAATGATTAGAAAAAATCAACCTGTGACATTTACTGTGATAGCGAAGTCCTGCGACGCATCTTCAAAGGACGCAGGGTTGACGAAAGCCGCTCACCCTATCTCAGATATAACAATAAAATATTGATTAATTATATTTCGCTAGAAAATCGTCCAACCAGTTTTACTCGCTTGTAAAACCGTACTGCCGCTGAACAGAAATATGATAGTTCCTTGTGACTGACAAGAGCGCACACATAGCGTGTCTGGGAGAATAAAGAAGTGGCGTTTTTTTATGTATAGAAATAGTTCTATATTAAATATATAACAAGATAATAAAAAAATTGTGTTTAATTTATTCTTAATGTGCGTTGATTTCTATTGCCCACGTGGGGTTTCTTTGGAAGTTTTATGGGGGAAAAAGGAGGAAATTATGCGGAAAGGTGGAACAGAATTAAATATAGTTAAACGGTAGTAGTGTTGAATGTGTATAGGATTAAAGCTGTGTGGAGAAAGAAACAAAAACGAGAAAGATGGACAAAATAGTGGAAGAACACATGCTTGGTAAATATTCTGTATTTTAGTTTGATTTTTACCTGTCTGTATACGGCCATTACAATATTGCTGATATCCAATTGGTTGTCTGTAAATACGGTAATTCCCTCTAATCCTGGCGTTAAGTTAAAAAGAATTTTAAGTCTTGTTTAGACAGGTGGCTGCTTAATGCAGTGTGAAAGGTATGCAAAAAGCACCTTTCGGAGTTGTTTGCATGACTTTCACAGTGCATTAAGCTCAATTCAGAACTTAACACAGTTGGCGGAAGTTAAAGAGAAACGGCTTTCGTCATCACTTACATTCTGCATTCAGCAACCACTCATTTTGACACTTTATTGTTTCATTCAGTGGTTGCTAAAGATATTTGTGATTGGTCCATTAATTTACTTATATACATTAATTTCAAGTGTTCCGACTTTCACGCATCTTCATATTGAACTAATTAACTTGTTTGAATCATACTAAACAGGAAACGTGCTCCAAGCATAAGGTCTCACCACAAAAGATTTGCACTGGAAACATAATGCTTATGACTCGTCTCCTTCGTCTCTGTGTATCGGTCGGGTTTTCTGTCTGTCTGTCTGTCTGTCTCGTCTCTGTCTGTCTGTCTGTCTGTCTCACTCTATCTCTTTCTCTCTATCTCTCTATCTCTCTATCTCTCTATGTCCATGTCTCTGTCTCTCTGTCTCTCTCTTTCTCTCTCTGTCTCTCTGTCGCTGTGTCTGTCTCCGTCTCTCTGTCTCTCTGTCTCTGTCTCTGTCTCTCTGTATCTGTCTCTGTCTCTGTCTCCCTCTGTCTCTGTCTCTCTCTCTGTCTCTGTCTCTCTGTCTCTCTGTCTCTGTCTCTGTCTCTCTGTCTCTGTCTCTCTGTCTCTCTGTCTCTCTGTCTCTCTGTCTCTGTCTCGGTCTCTGTTTCTCTGTCTCTGTCTCTGTCTGTCTGTCTGCCTCTGTCTCTGTCTCTTAGTGTCTCTCTGTCTCTGTCTCTTTCTGTCTCTCTGTTTGTCTGTCTCTGTCTCTCTGTGTCTGTGTCTCTGTCTGTGTCTCTGTCTCTGTGCCTCTTTCTGTCTCTCTGTCTCTCTGTTTCTGTCTCTGTCTCTGTCTCTGTCCCTGTCTATGTCTCTGTCTGTCTCTGTCTCTCCCTCTGTCTCTCTGTCTCTGTCTCTCTCTGTCTCTGTCTCACTGTCTGTCTGTTTCTCTGTCTGTCTGTCTCTCTGTCTGTCTCTCTGTCTCTCCCTCTGTCTATCTCTGTCTCTCTATCTTTGCCTCTCTCTGTCTCTATGTCTCTCTGTCTCTCTGTCTCTGTCTGTATGTATGTCTCTCTCTCTCTCTGTCTGTCTGTCTCTCTCTCTGTCTGTCTCTCTGTCTGTCTGTCTCTCTCTCTCTCTGTCTCTCTCTCTCTGTCTCTCTCTGTGTCTCTCTGTGTGTCTCTCTGTGTGTGTCTCTCTCTGTCTGTCTGTCTGTCTCTGCCTCTGTCTCTCTCTGTCTCTCTCTGTCTCTCTCTCTCTGTCTCTCTCTGTCTCTCTGTCTGTCAGACTGTCTGTCTGTTTCTCTCTCTCTCTCTCTCTCTCTCTCTCAATTTATTTATCAATCTGTATTTCGCTCTATTTCTGCTTGTCCTTCTCCTCTCCCTCTCACATAACAGCTACGTAATTTTCTGCCTGAAGTTCTTTATTGTTCTCTAAATCCGAATTAATGGTTCTTTCTCAGTTTTTACGTAACTGCTTTTTGACATTAGCCTGTAACTTGATTTACTATCTCGTCATGAAACTTTAATGTGTGTTTGAAAGCTGTAATGCACGGCGCTCTTCAACTAATATCTTAAACATATTCATTCTCTGTAACGAATTAGGAAGATTGACCCGGGTCTACTTTATATCCCCATTCTTTTATAATGCTTATACCATGGATCCCCTCTAAACCGGAATTATAATAAAGAACAATTTAGGTCAGTTTAGGCAGGTGGATGCTTAATGCAGGGTGAAAGTCATTCAGAAAGCTCCTTTGGGAGCTTTCTGCATGACTTTCAACCTGCATTAAGCTGTCATCTTTCTGAAGGAGAAGCACTTGTACTTAGTTTAGCTCCCGGTTTACAGGGGTTTTACTGTAAATACCAAGTAAAAGCAGGGCCTGTTATTAACCAGGTTCGTAAAATGGAAATTGATTAACCCTTTAATTCATGGATATTAATGTAATAATGACAATAATGACGTCATGAATATTAATTAGGTTAATTGTTATAATAACACATAGACACAGGAATGATTGCCCGTGGCAGAAACTCTAGAATCATATCCATATTAACCCATTCCCACATATTTACGCCTTTTGACGCCTCTGTCAAAGTCACTTTGTGAAACCATTGTGATAAATAGAGTATTTGCTCCAGCGGAGCAAATGCTCTATTTATCACAATGGTTTCAAAACTTCACAATTCTAAAAGTTTCCTTTTCTCTAGTAAATGCTACTTTTCGGTAGATTTGTTCAACGAGTTTGGATCTAAAAATAGCCTATGAGGAAATGGGTTAAAACTATTCTTAGCAAACAGAACAGCCTCTGATCGGATGGTTCCAAGAGGAGCTGTCTGATCTGGGTCTACACTATTCATCAAGGCGTTGAAAGGCGTGTTTATTGAGTAGATGGTAAAAACAGTCTACAATTTATTGAACTTCGATAACTCGAACTTGAAGGGACCATACAAATTAGTTCGATATAACAGAAGTTCGAGTCATCCGATTTCTAATCTGAACAATTTCTCAATGCCACAGCTTAATACAGGTATAAAGCAATGCTGAAAGCTCCTGTATAGGAGCTTTCATCATTACTTTAGACCTGTATTAAGCTCTCACATGTGTTGCCAGATACCTGTAGAGATACATTTTAGAGCAATTCCGTATTGTAAGATTTTGGAATGACCGAACTTTTAGTTCGAGTTATCCCGAAGTTCGAGTTGTCCGAGTTCGAGATATCGAAGTTCAACTGCACCTCGAATTGAAACTGAATACTGTTCTCCGTTTTTGTCAGTGAAACTAATTCAATCTAAATACAGTAATGCACAATAATATTGATAATGGGGAGAGGTAAAACCTGAACAAATATCAAATTAGACAGATTTTCAAAATTGACGTGTAATTGATGTGTAAAGATTTTTACTGTCACAGGTACCAGTAAAACTGTCCTCGGGTGTAATGAAATCAATTCTGATACGGATGTCTGTGATTACCCTTTAGCGTACTTATTAAAATACAATTCAACTTCTATAATTCGAACTCGGATAACATGAACATCGGGATACTCGAGAGAAAAGTTCGGATCCATTTCAACATTTATAATTCAAAATTGTTTTAAAATTCATGCATATATTTATAAAGACATCGGACAGCTTAATGAAGATCACAAGTAATGTTGAAAGCTCCTGTAGGAGCTTTCAGCATTACTTGCGACTTGCATTAAGCTGTCACGTCGAGAAAGTTTCCAATTTAGACATAGGTTGACTCGAACTCTTCTTACCTCGAGGTAATTTGTATGGTCCGTTAAAGGTCGAGACTGTACTGTATTTAACTTCTCCGCAAAAAAATGAAATACTGAATATCACACAGATTGGACCCTGATTAGTAGGCGGGTTACGTGGTGTATGGTTTACAGTAGATCCTGCCTTCAGCGCCCATCGAAAAGGAGGTATAATTATAGATCTATAAGACATGTGGTAGCTTAATGCAGGGCAACAGTAATTCAGAAAGCTTAGGACGTGTTCTGCTGTATATCTAGACTGTTCGCATACAGGCCATTACTGTTTCGAGCGATGCAGGGTATAGATTCATTAAGGTTCGAGTTAGTAGAATGTGTTACACATTATGATCGAGGCTTATGAGCTTGCACTAGTTAATGTACAGCAGTATGTTAACTCTGCACGATACGTTTTTCACACATGCACTCAGATCAGAGGTCCAGATAAGATGAGTAAATTCCAACATTTTCTAGAATAACTCCTTTATTTCTCCACCAAACCCTATTCTGTGACCACTCTTTAGAATCGTCTCTGTGAGACGATTCTAAGAGCGGTCATAACAAAGGGTTTGGTGGAGAAAGGATGCTTTTAGTATTTGGGTACGCATGTTTTAACGTTTTCTGTTGCTCTGTGCTCCCATTACTTATTTCACTGATGATTATAGTTGGTGGTTGGTTTATTTTTGTTGTTGTTCTCTTTCCTCAAAAATAAATTGGGAATATAAAAACAGATTCCTAGGTGACCTTGAGTTATTCTGTGTCACGTCTGGATCCAAACCGAGTATCTGTGTTATAACACTTTGACTGATAGTATCGCATTGTGACGCCTTTGCAAACAAAGTAGACCCAGATCAGACGGCTTCTGATCAGCGGCTAAGATAAGATAAGATAAGATAAGATAATCTTTATTTAAAGTCGGTTGTTATCAACATATACAACACTAGCTCAAAGCTATTGTCCGACATAAATAGACTATCCAATTAACAAATCAAACAAAACAGCCTGAAGTTAAAAATACAGATTAGACAAAGATAAAGATATATCATGAAAGACAAGTGGCATAGATACAAGTAAAAATGAAGCAGATCTCATTATATATGCAGTTGTTGGCACATACTGCTCATAGAGACCAGATAAGGCACTGATAAGAAATTAGTAGTGAAGATGTATATATATATATATATAACAGTATATATGTCAAAAGGTAAAATGGGAGTTTTAAAAAGTTGTGCCATAAAACTGGTGTATATGGGCAAGAGTGTACAAAAAACAAACACAAAAAACAAACACATGCGCATAGTATCTGAAAATAAGACATGCAGGCAATGGGGTTTGAACTAAAACATAATACATAAGAAAGCAAGCAAGCACATTAAACATAAAGCACATAAAGCACAAAGTAAAAGCAACTAAAAGAAAAAAAAGAAAAATAAAGCATAAAGCACATTAAACATAAAGCACTTAAAGCACAAAGTAACAGCAACTAAAAAGCATGTAGGCAAAGGAAGGCAAACTAGGTACACATGGCACATCTACACTTGAAACCACTCCAAGTCCGGATCAGCCTCTTAAATTCACCATGATCTGTGGTTGTCCTGATTTCATTAGGTAGACTGTTCCAGACTTGGGTGGCCTCATAGCGGAAGCTCTTCTTACCATATGTCACTGTGTTGTATCTTGGCACATCAAGAGTGTTACTACACCTGTAAGAATAATGTTTAGATTTAACAGAGACAAGTTCCTGAACATAAATTGGTGACAGTTTCTGTAAACATTTAAAAACTTCTATTGCGATTTGCCTTAGTCTGCTGACGTGCAAAGTTGGCATATTAACCGTTTCTAACAGTTGTATGTAACTAGAGGTGAAATCGCCATAGACTAGTCTTAGAGCTCTATACTGTAGTTTTTCAAGTTTTTCAGTATTTGCTTGGCTACAAAAGTGCCATACTAGTGGGCAATAATTGAAATTTGACCGAATAAAACATTGATATATGAGAAGTTTTGTATCTTGGTCTAAGTACCTGTATAATCTTGCCAATACATTTACTTGTCTAGCAGCCTTCTTGCAAACATTAGAGACATGAAGATCAAAATTTAAAAGTGAGTCAATCTCAACACCAAGCAGTTTAACACTGGAATCACTTGCAATACTAATACTGTCAATATCAAAAGACGTTATACTATCAGAGGTCTGCTTACCAATACATATAGACTGAAATTTTTCAGGGTTTGCTTGCATGTGATTATTTTCAAACCATTTTATCAGCAATGAGCTCTCACTTTCAAGAACATTTTTCAAACAGTGTACATCTTTGTGCCAGTAAGTCAGCGTATTGTCGTCAGCATAGTTGTAAATTTTGGATTTATGTATGAAAAAGAAAATGTCATTTATAAAAATATTGAAAATAAGAGGCCCAAGGATCGATCCCTGGGGAACTCCTTTAGTGATATCCATCCACTGGCTGTGAAATTCACCTAATTTAACACATTGCTGACGATTTGAAAGGTAATCTTTCAAAAGATCAGCAGCAGGAAGTGAGAGTCCATAGGCTTGAAGTTTTTGAACAATCAGCTGATGCGGTAGACAGTCAAATGCCTTGGACAGGTCCATGAGTATAGCTGCTACATACTCATGTCTGTCCAGGGCAGCTCTCCAGTCCTCCAAAAGTCTTAAAAGGGTTGTCTGGCAGCCATATGAAGTTCTAAAGGCTGACAAAAAGTTGTCAAAAAGTCCATTTTCAAAATGCTGAGTAAGCTGATCAGATATGGATTGCTCAATTACTTTTGATATGGTGGGCAGAATACTGACAGGCCGATAGTTTTTCTTTACAAAAGGATCATCTTTCTTGTAAACTGGCGTAACCTGAGCCTTTTTGAGGGGAGTGGGAAATTTGGCCTGATCAAAGCATATGTTTACAATTTTGGACAGTGGTCCTGCCAATGATTCTGCACCAGCCTTTATAACCCTTGGTGGTAAATTATCTACCCCAGTGGCTTTCTTAGGATCTATTGATCTAAGTAACTTATATACATATTCATTATTTACAGGTTTGAAATTGAATGCATCAATACTAGGGTGTTTGTTTTTTATGGCTTCTACACTTGGATGATGGTCATCTATTTGTTCTATTTGCTCAGTTTGCTTATGAAAATAAATTTAATTCTACAGTTTATGGCTCTATATGTCATTATACAGATTCAGTTACTTAATATTCATGACGTCATTATTTTTAACATGAATATTCGCCAGTTAAAGAATTAAAGAATTACTCGCGTGCAGAAGTAGATATAAAAGTTCCAGTGAGTCATATTACGTACATTGACACGCATTGGGGGACATGCATGCACGTGCATTTGCAAACAGTGAAGACCCTGATCAGAGGAGGAGCCCTCTGATCAGGGTCTGCATTGTTTGTTATTCCAAATAATTTGACGGAGATTGGGTGGACTCAATAGTAAATCACTGGTGACCTACAATGGATTCCACTAGGACAGGGTTAATTGGGTATGGCAATAGTCATGGATCATTGTCAAGTCATTATATATTGGAGCTTGTTGTATTATTTTTGCCCTGGATTAAGCTACCACCTGCCCTTACAGGGTCCTGCTTTAATCAATCGAGTGGTCGCACTGGCGATATTTGCTGATTAACCCTTTCCTTCATGTAAGCGCATTTTGACGCATCTGCAAACAGAGTAAACCCAGATCAGACGGCTCCTATGGGAGCCGTCTGATCAGGCTCTGCTCTGTTTGCTTATGGTATAATATAAACCTGGTTATACAGCTTCTTCCTGAGCCGAACTGTCATGTGTTCATAAGCCATTATAAAAAATAATCTTATTAATATTTATGACGTCATTATTTTCTATATGAATATTCACCAGGGAAAGGGTTAATGCAGTTAGAGTAGCTGTTTTTCTAGCCTTTGCAACTAGTCAAGAAACTTAATCAGGGTCAATGCTTATAAGGCTTTTTAGTTGAGTATGGGTTTGTTCTCAAGCTTTTGATTGGTCAGATTTGAGCCAAAGGCTCAAATCTGAACAATCAAAAACCTGAGAACGAACTCAGACTCAACTAAAAAGTTTTATAAGCATGGATACTGTAAAAATCCGTCTAAGCCGGACGTTAAAATTAGTATCAGTGCCTGTCTGTTAGACAAGTGGCAGCTTAATGAAAGTTGAAAGTCACACAATAAAGCTCCCCAGGGAGCTTTGTGTGTGATTTTCGCCCGAATTAAGCAGCCACTTGCTTAAAAGACCAAAATTCTTCTGCATGAAATTCCGGTTTAGATGGGTTTTATTGTATTCCATATACACGAGCTTTTATGGTCGTAGTGAATATTTCAAATCCATTTCTTTGGCTCGATATTCTACTTCTTTACAGGAATATTCCATAAGTGACCTTTTACCAAAAGCGTTCAAACCATTGTTATTCGTCTAAAATATGGCCGCTAGGTGTGTGTAATATTGAAATACAGTAAAACCTCTCTAAACCGGAATTCTAGTAGAGATGAATCTAGATACTGTTAGGCAAGAGGTGGCAGCTCAATGCAGGGTGGAAGTCATGCAGAAAGCTGCTATAGGAGCTTTCTGCATGACTTTCACCCTGCATTAAGCTACCACCTGTCTCCAAGACCGATATCTATACTAAATTTAGCGTCCAGTTTAGAGAGGTTTTACAGCATATCTTTCTTCTAAATCACTTGTATCACACGTTTTAGTAATTTTGGATGAATCTTACTCAGGAGCCCTTAAGTACGATTCTCAAACGTGACCACAGGAGGGGGTTAGGCAGGGGATGGGTCATAGCCAGCAGTGGACATGAATAGTTTTGCTAATATAACTCAAGTAGAACCTGTCTTAAGCGATCACTAAATATGTATTAAAGACATGTGGTAGATTCATGCAGGTAAAAAGTAATACAATAAAAAGCTCTTAACACATTATACCCTAGTGACGCATTTATGCGCATCTATAAAAGTCACTTTATGAAACCATTGTGATAAATAGAGCATTTGCTCCTATAGGAGCAAATGCTCTATTTGTCACAATGGTTTCAAACTATAATTTTTAATGTTTCCTTTCCTCTAGTTAATACTCCTTTTCGGTAGATACATTCAAAGAGGTTGGGTCTAGAAATAGCCTAGGAGTGAATGAGTTAAAAAAGCTTTCTGCATTACTTTCGTAATGCATTAAGCCATCGCCCCATTTTTACGAATCTTATGTTCAATAAGCGAATGGTCGCTTCATACATTTTCTACTGTGTATTTTAAACTTTAAAGATAATTATTCTCCTCTGAAATGTCAGGATCTCAATAAAAATATAATTTTACTGGAATATTCCCGAAGTAACGCAACTATCAACATTATACAAGACGCTGTGATTCGTAAAAATACAAGGCCATCAGGAGCGGGATTATTTTACGTTACAGTATAGAACCTCTTTTAACTCTTTGCACGCTAAGTAATTTTTCGTCTGCAACATTTGTCGTCTGCTTCAATTCTTAAAATAAACTTTCTCTAATTTCATTTTGCAAAAATATGGTCAAAATGACAAACAGTTTGGATCCTGATGAGACGCCGCATTATGCGGCGTCTCATCTGGATCCAAACTGTTTGCATAGGTAATCACAGTTTCGCCGCTAGCGTGCAAAAAGTTAAGCGACCATAAAAAAGAGGTCTAATTATGGATTGTCTGTAAGGAAGATGGTATCTTAATGCAGGTCAAAAGTTATGCAGAAATGCCCTGCATTAAACAATCACCTTCTTTTTAAGACTCATTTGTTCAAAAATTGAATCGCCGCTTAGGACATGTTCTACTGCTTATGGTAATACTGCAGATATGAATTTGCTTTGACAAAGCAGTTCGGTTTTCTATATGATTTGCAAGAATGTTTCTAAGGCGACAGTTTCCTTAATAGTTCAAGCCGTTGTGAGTTATAAAAGAAACACGGTCGTCAAAGGTGGGAAAATTTGCAACACATGGCGACAGTGAGCAATGTTTTCTCTGAACCTGACAGAATTTTAGTACATTTTTTGTACGTTTCGTAGTACATGTGCTTGCTAAAAATGGCTCCTGTGACAGAACTTGGTTTTAATCCGTTTCTTTATACGATGGCTTTTTCACGCCTTGCAAACAGAGTAGACCCAAATAAGACGGTTGCTATAGGAGAAGTCTGATCAGGGTCTGCTCTGTTTGCTTATAGAATAATAAGAGATTCAAATATTCAGCTAATAAATATTCATAAGGTTATTATTTCGTATACATGAATAAAGTTTAAACAGGGGTGAGGGTCATTCAATTAACCCTTTCCCTTATGTAAGCGCATTTTCACGCATCTGCAAACAGAGTAGACCCAGATCAGACGGCTCCTATAGGAGCCGTCTGATCAGGGTCTGCTCTGTTTGCTTATGGTGTAATATAGATGTGAAGACCTCAGTATAAAGGCACAATTTCGCTCTAAATTCTCGACAAAATGTGCGTATACGATCTCAAACCGAACTAAAACCGTAGAGTGACGTACGCCTCTCGTTGAACTTATTTATTCAGTATTGTATAAATCCAGGGTATGTATTTCAGAAAATAAAAGGAACTTCACACGTCAAACATGTCAGAAAGAAACGATAGGATGTCAAAATTCAGAGAGAACTATCGAAAACGTCAAAAATTATACACAAACGCTGCAAAATAGTGTCACTTTTCAAAACAAGAAAGACGCTTTAAGTTGTTAAATTGAAGAGATAGACATTGAAAGTAAGAAATTTGAGATAGGAAGGCTACAATGTTCAATATTCAGAATGAAATACTGTAACGTTCAACATTCAGGAACAAATCACGTCAAAGGTAAGAATTCAGAGAAAGAAACGGTACTTTTTTATTCTACGACAGAAACACATCTAATGTTAAACTGGGGAACGAAAATCTCCACATGTAACATTTCACAATAGAAGGGCGATAAGTACGAACGACAACAAAAATGAAGTTCCTTCCATGGGCAAAAATATCCCCGTGTCTATGTGCTATTATAACAAATAAACCAATTACTATTACTTATGTAGTTTATTTTTATATGAATATTCACGGAGTATAGTGTTAACACATTACCCCCTAGTGACGCATTTTTGCGTCTCTTTAAAATTCACATTTTGAAACCATTGTGATAAATAGAGCATTTGCTCCAAAGGAGCAAATGCTCTATTTATCACAATGGTTTCAGAACTACACAATTCTAAACATTTCCTTTTCTCTAGTTAACGCTCCTTTTCGGTAGATACATTCAAAGAGGTTGGGTCTAAAAATAGCCTATGAGGGAATGAGTTAAGCTACCACTTTTTTAAAAAAAATCCATAATTTTACTTCTTTTCAGTGGTCGTAATAGCGAGATTTCAGTGTATGATCATTGTACAAAACGGCCATTCATTTATTGAACATTGGAGTCTGAAAAAGCAGGTGGTTGCTTAATGCAGGTCAAAAGTAATGCAGAGAGCTCTCTGCATTACTTTGACCTGCATTAAGCTACCATCTGCCTTAGAAAGCATTTTCTTTTATTTATTTGTAAACAATATCCGATTGGCTTGGTTTAAAAAGAAATAATTTGACTAACAGATCTCTTTAAACAGCCACCTGCCTAAAAAGACCTAAATTCTTCTTTACTGAAATCACGATTTAGATGGATTTTTACTGTACTCTTAAACAGAACTATCGTGAATGGACGTTTGTGGTCGGTGGATTCAATATGAGTTTCACAATATTAGTTTGCTGTGGCCACCTGTGCCCATTGCTGCAATGAAATATGCTAATAAGAGACAAGTTTGATGCGGCCACCTGCGTCCATTGCTGCAATGAAATATGCTAATAAGGGACAAACTACAGACATGATCTAACGCCGCAATAAACTGATAATATTAATTTGTATACAAGCTCTGTAAGTATGTAAGCTGTTCAATGCCCTGTCTGAATGGGCGGTGACAAATTACGTCTAACAGTCTTCCGCTTATGGGCCTTGCAACAGACACATATTAACCCTTTCCTCCATATATGTGCCTTTCTACGCCTCTGTAAAAGTCACTTTTTGAAACCATTGTGATACATAGAGCATTTGCTCCTATGGAGCAAATGCTCTATTTATCACAATGGTTTCAGAACTACACCATTCTAAACATTTTCCTTTTCTCTAATGAATGCTCATTTTCGGTCGATTCGTTCAAAGAGGTTAGATCTAAAAATAGCCTATGAGGGAATGGGTTAATGTTTAGCCCACTATGGCGAATCTGCCATTACCCTAGCAAACAGTTTAGATCCAGATGAGACGCCGAGGAACTCGGCCGTGTGTTAACCCTTTACTCCATATTACGCCTTTCCATGCATTTGCAAACAGAGTAGACCCAGATCAGACGGCTCCTGAAGGAACCGTCTGATCAGGCTCTGCTCTGTTAGCTTATGACATAATACAGATATAATTCTACAGTTTCTGCCATGGACAAGAATTCCCGTGTTCATGTGTCATTATTAAGATTAAACTAATTAATATTCATGATGTCATTATTTCTTACATGAATATTCATAGAGTAAAGGGTTAAGAGAAGAACTGCAAGTTTGTGCAAACTGATGTTAACGACATTTGTGCTGACGAAATGTGTACGGCAAGTTAAAGATTAGTTATAAAACTACTGGAAAAATTCTCGTCTTCCATTACATATTAATCAAATAGGTCACAGTGTCCTTTAACCCTTTCCCTGGTCTACGCTCCAGTCCAAATTTCAGTGCCTACTGAATATTCATGACCAGAGAGTTATAATGAAATATGGAAGGTTGAATATTGTAACCTTTTAGAAAGTAAAGAAACAGACCTATCACATTCTGTTAACAAACAGAGCAGACCCTGATCAGACGGCTCCTCTAGGAGCCGTCTGATGTGGGTCTACTCTGTTTGCAAATGCGTGAAAATACGTTTATATGAGGGTTAATAAATAAGTCACAGTATCCTTTAACAAATAGACAACCGAGTCATTTAACAAATACGCTACAGTGTCCTTTAACAAATAGGTCAAAGTGTCCTTTAACAAATAGGTCAAAGTGTCCTTTAACAAATAGGTCAAAGTGTCCTTTAACAAATAGGTCAAAGTGTCCTTTAACAAATAGGTCAAAGTGTCCTTTAACAATTAGATGTAGGTTAAAGCATTCTTTAACAAATAGGTCAAAGTGTCCTTTAACAAATAGGTCAAAGTGTCCTTTAACAATTAGATGTAGGTTAAAGTATTCTTTAACAAATAGGTCAAAGTGTCCTTTAACAAATAGGTCAAAGTGTCCTTTAACAATTAGATGTAGGTTAAAGTATTCTTTAACAAATAGGTCAAAGTGTCCTTTAACAAATACGTCAACGTGTCCTTTAACAAATAGATGTAGGTTAAAGTATTCTTTAACAAATAGGTCAAAGTGTCCTTTAACAAATATAGGTCATAGTATCTCTCATTTAACCCTTTCGGTGCCAAATTTCTAATTGTCGTCTGCAATCCAAATTTTGTTAAATCATTCGGTACAATAAGGAAATGATGTCAATAAATGCAAATTTCAAAAGAATAAAGCATATATATAGAAATAGAGAATGAGACAAAAAGTGAAGTCCCTGAACAGGCGCTGCCTTGAAAGGCGGCGTCTTATCTTGGACTGCGCTATTTGTCGTGGTACATTTATGCGACTTCGGCGTTAAACTTCGGTGTGAAAGGTTAAACAAATATGTCATAGTGCCCTTTTAACAAATAAGCTACAATGTTCTGTAACAGGGTCATAATGCCCTTTAATAAATAGGTCATCGTGTCCTTTAATAACTAGGTCATAGTGTCCTTTAACAAACAGGTCATTTTGTCTTTCAACAAATTGTATGAATTATTTATTCATATGAACGTATAATCGGAGGAGCTGGTTTGGATTCTGCTAGAGGAGATGCATCATATGAATTAAAAATCTTTGCAAATTTCACAAATTTGCCTGAAGCTTCTAATTTCTAAACCTTTTTTTTTATCATAATCGTTCGAAACAGATTTCTATAAGAGGAAGAAAAAATCAAATTTGCCGTATTGTTGACTCGCTGGAAATCATTAAGTACAAATTAACGACTGTTTTACGACCGCAAATTATCGTCTGTCTCGTTACTGTGTCGTCTGCATATTATATACAACGATACATATATAATACTTATAACAGTAAAGTCTAGCTAATAAGACCACGCAAAAGAAATATAATTCTGGACTTTTAAAAATAGATCGTAATTCAATGCAGGATAAAAGATATGCAGAAAGTTTCTATACCATTAGGCATTAATAAACTTGTTTTCACGCATTTGCAAACAGAGTAGACCCAGATCAGACGGCTCCTACAGAAGCCGTCTGATCAGAGTCTGCTCTGTTTGCTAATGGATTTTGAGAGATTTGTTTCTTTGCTTTCTTAAACGGCTACAATTTTCCAACTTCCGTATTTCTTTATGACCATTTTATCCATGAATATTCAGTAGGTGTAGAAAATTGGAATAAATATAGAATAGAGAAAGGGTTAAGCAACCACCTGCATTTACAGACTCATTTGTTAACCCTTTCCCTCATATAAACACATTTTCACGCATCTGCAAACAGAGACGATTCTAAAGAGGGGTAACAGTATAAGGTATGGTGGAGAAATGACCAAACCTTTTACTATGACCACTCTTTAGAATCGTCTCGAAGAGTGGCCACAGTATAAGGTTTGGTGGAGAAATGACGATTTTAGTATTTAGGTTAGCTTCATTATCTATAGCTCTGTTTGCTTATTGTTTGTTAATGTCAGTGCCTGCATGTCCCACGTGCAAATGGTTAAAAGGTCCCAGCCCACGATGTGCTTTCGGTATTGCAAGTTCAAGCGGGTCACATACGTTTTTTCTGCACGAGACAGATGTTGAAATAAAATTATATATGAAACATAGGCCCTATGTCGCAGAAACCTATAAATATTTGAACAGAATCGTTGGGAAACAACACTTAGTAACATATACAAGAATGTACAAAATGGAGCTCCATGCGTCTACTTGTGGGATACCGTGTAATATGTCAGTGGCCGTTGGGACAGTGTGGTAGTTCAGCATTCCTACCTTTCGTTCTGGGTCCATGCTTATAAAGCTTTTAGTTGAGTCTGAGTTTCGTTCTCATGCTTTAGATTGGTAAGATTTGAGTTCTCAAGCTTTTGATTGGTCAGATTTGAGCCAAAGGCTCAAATCTGACCAATCAAAAGCTTGAGAACGATCTCAGACTCAACTAAAAGCTTTATAATCATGGACCCTGGACGCTCTATTTGAGCACGGTAGAACCAGTATTAAGCGGTCATTTATTAGTCTTAAAAAACAGGTGGTTGTTATAACCATTTCCTCCATAAATACGCCTTTCTACGCCTCTGTTAAAGTCACTTTTTGAAACCATTGCGATAAATAGAGCATTTGTTCCTAAGGAGCAAAGGCTCTATTTATCACAATGGTTTCAGAACGACACAATTCTAAACTTTTGCTTTGCACTAGTGAATGCTCCGTTTCGGTAGATTTATTCAAAGAGGTTCCGTCTAGAAATAGCCTATGAGGGAATGTGTTAACCCTTCGCTTGCTGAATTTTAAAACATATGTCTCCTTCTTTGCCCCTGCCCTATTGTATAATTACGTATTTTTCACTGTGTACAAGTATTTCGCTGTGCAATCACTGCTGTGGAGTGCACTGGTTGCACAATGAACTTGTAAATAGTGCAGACCCTGATGAGACAGCTCCTGCAGGAGCTGTCTCATCTGAGTCTTCACTATTTACAGGTAGGTATATTGACGCGATTAGCAAGCGAAGGGTTAAGGCAGGGTAAAAGTTATACAGAAAGCTTCTTTCTGTATCACTTTTGTCCTGCATTAAGCTACCACATGTTTTAGAAATCCAGATTTAGACTTTCTTTGTATACGCCGCTTAAAACATGTTCTACTGCATGCGTTTTAGATATGTTTAACGATATTTGACATGATCAACAATTCAACATGGTTCTATTGGAGTATGCGTTTTAGATAGGTTTAACGATATTTGACAGGATCAGCATGGTTCTATTTGAGTAGGCGTTTTAGATACGTTTAACGATATTTGACAGGATCAACATTCTATCCGAATAGGCGTTTTAGATAGGTTTAATAGGATTTGACAGGGTCAACATGGTTCTATTGGAGTAGACATTTCCGATAGGATTAATAGAATTGTGACTGTGTCAGAATGATTCTATTGGAGTAGGCGTTTTAGATAGGTTTAATATTATTTGGGTCAGCATGTTTCTATTTAAGTAGGCGTTTTAGATAGTTTTAAATGCGTTTGACTTGGTCAACATGGTTCTATTTAAGCAGTCGTTTAGATGGGTTTAGCTGTATGTGATCAACAGGGTATACCAGAGCTCTATTTGAATAGATGTTTGAGACAAGTTTAAATGTGTGTCACTGGGTCAACAGAGCTAGGTCTATCGGAGTACGCGTTTTAGATACAGTTGAATTTCAATATATCGAATCCTTCCAAAACTTACAATACGGAATCGTTCTTAAATGAAAGTCATGCAGAAAGCTCCTTTGGATTAAGCAGCCACCTGCCCATAAAGATATAAATTGTTGTTGTTGTTTTATTAGTAATTCCGGTTTAGGGCGGTTTACTGTTTACCAAACTGAGTGTTAGCGACAATAAAGCTAGACTTATTTCAAGGGTGTATGTTTAAATTATGCATTTTGGGATTATCGGTTGTTCCTAATAACTTTGTGCCCGTCATATTATTTTGCATTTCACACAAATAAACTCATGAGTGTCCAGTGTCCCTGAACTCTGTACTTCATAAATAGATGACGTCATATAGTACGTCATACATTTACTCCATACATACGCCTTTCTGCGCATTTGCAAACAGAGAAGACCCAGATCAGACGGCTCCTACAGGAGCCGTCTGATCAGGGTCTGCTCTGTTTGCTGAGGACATACTATAGATATAATTCTACCGATTCTGCCATGATAAAAATTTTCAGTGTTCTTATGCCAACAGAAGAATGCACCTAATTGGTAATCATGACGTCATTATTTCTTTCATGAATATTCATGGAGGAAAGGGTTTAAACGGACATAGACAAACAGTGTATACATATATACCAGACATTCACGTCTACATATATCATTATAAAAAGTCAGCTAATGAATATTCATGTTGTCATTATTTCTTACATGAATATGCAACAGAGAACAGGTTAAATACATATTCATCACAACTGGTCTTATCTCAAATCAATAGTTCACGCTCTCCACAGTTACCAAGGAAAACAGTATTTCTACTTTCTATAAGTTTCTACTACAAAGGGTATAAAAGAACACTTTAACCCTTTCAATTCTGACTTTTTCAAATGGACTATTCCAAAGTTCAAATAGGTCAAGCCTATCGTAAATATTCATATATATTTTTAAAGAAATGTGATGCATGGCAACCAGTGTAGACCCTGATGAGAGGGCTCCTCTTGGAGCTCTCTCATCTGGGTATTAGTGATTCATTTTCCGCACTAAAGGGGTTAAAAGGTAAACTGCCTTTTTATTTGAAGGAGACTTGTGAAGTTCCGTTTATTGAGTATCAATGCAGTCTGCAATAAAACTATTGATTTTAAATAAGTCAATATCGGTAATCTCCTTGATAGGAATTCTATATTTAGTAACACTAATTAAATACCCCTGTCACTCAAACGGTGGAATAGACGGCGCTGCGGTATTGCAGAATTATTGACAGAAATAGACAAAGTGTTAACAATGCTGCTGCCTCTCAACAAAGGTGTCGCTAATCTGCATAAAATGAAAACAAACGAGACTTTTAAACTACCCACCAACATGAAATATTCATAAAGGCAGAGAGCCCCAGAATTTCAGTAATTATTCTACACTAATGCAAGCTGTCGGGGAAATGTAAAAGTTTTTAACTTCTTTTGCGCTGAGCCATTTTCGGTGCGCAATAATGCTTACCCATTTCAATTAAAAAAGTATGCATTTCTCCCACTTATTTTTTAAAAAAAAAAAATATGGTATCAAATAGTTTGGATCACATAATAAAACGACAAGTATCATAACTTGATGAGGATGAGTACACTTGAGTCAACTCGTCAATCGAGCAACATCTATAGTAAAATATGTAAAAACATATCATTAATGCAAGTCCATAAAGAAGCACTTACTGTCGTTGCAAATAGACAATAGACAAAAGCAATTCACGCTATAGGCACACCCCAAGTGCATAAAATGGAATAGATAATTTCATTAAGCCTTTGTATGCGAGGCAATGTGTTGTCATATATTCAAACAATGTAAACATAGATGAGAGGTCTCCTAGATTAGGATCTGCATTGTTTTCATTTAAAATCATCTAGCAAGTTTAAGCATTTTTATACTGAGTGGCCTGTGTTGGTAAACACTGATTTGCATTTGCTATTCCACGCTTAACAGTTGGTCTTAACAGGCTTTTTAGCAATATGGAAGGTCGAATGTTGTAGCCATTTTAGAGAGTACAGAAACATATCTCTCAAATTCTATTAGCAAACAGAGCAGACCCTGATCAGACGGCTCCTATAGGAGCCGTCTGATCTGGGTCTGTTCTGTTTGCAAATGCGTGAAAACACGTTTATATGAGGTAATGGGTTAGTGTCTTAGAGACAGGTGACAGCCTAATGCATGACTTTCACTATACATTCAGCAGACACCTGCCTTAACCCTTTCCCTGTTCTATGTTTATTTCAAATTTCAGTACCTACTGATTATTCATGACAAAATAGTTATAATGAAATATGGGAGATGGAACATTGTAGCCATTTTAGAAAGTAAAGAAACAATTCTCTTAAATTCTATTAGCAAACAGAGCAGACCCTGATCAGACGGCTCCCATAGGAACCGTCTGATCTGGGTCTACACTGTTTGCAAATGCGTGAAAACACGTTTATATGAGGGAAAGGGTTAGTGTCCTAGAGACAGGTGACAGCTTAACCCTTCGCTTGCTATTCACGTCAATATACCTACCTGTAAATAGTGAAGACCTGCAGGAGCTGTCTCATCAGGGTCTGCACTATTTACAAATTGATTGTGCAACCAGTGCACTCCACAGCAGTGTTTGCACAGCAATATACTTGTACACAGTGAATATGTATGTAATTATACAACAGGGCATGGGTAAAGAAGGAGAAATGTATTTTAAAATTCAGCAAGAGAACGGTTAACACATGACATCCACTATACATTCAGCAGCCACCTTTCTAAAGGTATTGACTTCCTCACTACTAGAATTCCGGTTTTGAGTGATAGATACCTGAACAGATAATTATATAGATAGATAGAAGAGTTAATCGACGTCTCATCTGGATCCAAACCATTTGAATAGTTAGCCCTTTCATCCATGAATATTCATGTAAGAAATAATAACATCATGGATATTCATTAGATATAGCTCATGGAGAGAGAAAATATTGACCATAGCAGACTCTGTAGAATCATATCCAGGTGCGGATCAAGGATTTTAGATTAGAAGGAGGGGGGGGGGGGTAGACATTTTTTTGGAGGGGGCGTAGATTTTTATGTTTGATGACATAAATAAATACAGTAAAAACTCTCTAAACGGACACTAAATTACATCAAGTATTGTGTGTTAAAGACAGATGGCTGCTTAAAGGAAGGTGAAAGTAAAACAGAACGCTCCTATAGGAGCGTTCTGTTTTACTTTCACCTTCCTTTAAGCATCCACCTGCCCTAGATACCAACTGATTAACACAATTTAGTGGCCGTTATAGAGAGGTTTTACTGTAGTGTGTTTGTAATACATGTTGAAAAAGAGCGTAATTGGGCGAGATTAAATCAATATTTTGTTTTGTTTTATTTTTAGTAGATCTAGATCTAAAATATTACTAAAAAAGTTTGTTTGGGTAATTTTAGGGGGCGTACGCCGACTCCGCCCCCTCTAAATCCGCGCCTGATATCTATATTTTATCATAAGCAAACACAGCAGACCATGATCAGATGGCTGCTATAGTATGTTTGCAAATGCGCAAAAAACGTAATTATGGAGATAAGATGCCGTCGGACCAGGGTCTGCTCTGTTTGATTATGACATTATGTAGATCTGATTCTATAGTTTCTGTCACAATAAAAAACTCCCTTGTCCATAGTGCCATTATAAAAATTCAATAAATTGATATTCATGATGTTATTATTTCTTACATGAATATTCATGGAGTAAAGGGTTAACTTTTTCCTTCATATAAACGTGTTTCAACGCATTTGCAAACGGTGTAGACCAAGATCAGACGGCTCCTATGGTCATCTGTTCATAATCGGCTCTGGGGTTTTTTGTAATAGAATTTGAAAGGTCTGTTTCTTTACTTTCTAAAACGGCTACAATGTTCTACCTTTCATATTTGGTTATAACTATTGTGTCCATGAATATTCAGTAGGTATTGAAATTTGGAATAAACATAGAACAGGGAAAGGGTTAAGCTTGTCACCATCATTAACACCATTAGATCTGCTGCTTATCTGCCCTAAATCTATTAATGTCACGTGATTGTTCTCTGTCTGCTACCATTCTCTTACTTTTTCTCTCTACGATTTTGGTATACAGTGCTCCCTCTCTACAACGACACCCTTTGGGACACGAAGATTGTATGTGTTGTTCAGAGGGAGTTGTTATAGGGAGGGAAAATCAAACATAATTAGCTTTTTTACAGATCCCCAGATAAGGTGTCTTTCGAGAACTAAAACCGCTATGCCTCAATCAAACCCTATGTTGTGACCACTCTTTAGAATCGTCACTTTGTGACGATTCTAAAGAGTGGTCACAACATAGGATTTGACGGAGGCATAAAACATACGATGGGAAAAAGTTGTTTCTGGAGCCTTGTTGTTTCTGAAACAGTGACAAGCGTTGTTGTAAGGAGGGAATCGTTATTGAGAGGGCCGTTGTAGGGAGGGAGCACTGTATATAGTCACAGTGTCAAACGCTTTTATCCTGATGAGACACAGAGATAATCGTCTTGTGATCTAGATCCACACTGTTTGCAATTCGTCATCAAAAATTGGTCCATGGCGTCGAAAGGGTTAATAAGCTTTGTTATTACAAATCCGGTGACCTTTGAAAACTCAGAGTAATTGATTGGCACTATAGCTAGCTCATGATAAACAGTTTAGCTGCAGATCACTGGGGGGAAACGTATCCCGGATATTGCTAATAAATGAGCTTTATTTTGACACAACGGAGAGAACAGGATGGCAACGAGGGTAAGTAAATGCGTATTTTCTCTTAATTAGTTCTTTTTCGGCAATTGATAGGTGGTGCTTTAGATTCACCATACTCATATTATACACGCTATATACATGATTTGGAATCAAACAATGCAAACGATGGGGAAAATCACAAAATGAACGCCGTGCTCGCGAAAGAATGCATAACCCTCTCCCAGATTTTTTTATGTTACTGAAAGATGGAATCAAAATATAAAATTCTGAATTGAGCGATCGCTTTGAATATCATTCAACTATGTATACTGAAAATTTCAGTCATATTGGTTCAAGTTTGCCCAAAATATGGTCACAAACGAATAGTCGGTTAGTCACTATTAGGGTACTGGGGATTGGTAGCTCAAAGATTTTAGTGTACTGGGTATTGCATGATAGTGTACTGGGTATTGCATTTCATTTGTTCTCTTTTTTTCCGTTTTATTGAACGTTGTTAGATATTTCAGATATATTTCTGTCGTGATGCTGTTTCTAGGCAATCGCACATTCTAGATAGATCTATATGCATCTGTATTGAAATATACTTAATTTGTCACCTACGTCTAATTTGTCAAACGTGACCTCATTTCCTAAACTTGGTTAAAGGTATTAAAGATGATCTTTCCTGGAGTCATGATGATGATGTACATCACAAGATGATCACTGACTTATTAAAAGCCATTATCTATAAGTACCTGTTAATAATAGTTTTTGTGTAGCAGTGCCGTAAAATCCAACTCATCCATCCATCAATCATAATAGTCTTTTTACTTATTTCTTAATAGATCTGTTGTTTACTCTTCAGTTAATTGATATGACATTACATGTAGATCTATGTGTAGCTCTAGTTAACATGCTCAGTACCATATTGAGTACAGTAAAATTGAAATAGTAGTGCATAGTTAGCTCCCCTGTTGAAATTGTCGCCATTCACAGTGACAAAGAAGAAACTCATTGATAACGATCACGGCATCGTCTGGTTAGTCTCATACAAATATGTAGATCTATGCAGGATAAACAAATTGTACAAATAATACTAATAGGCCTACGTACATATACAAATATCCAGATGATTTAATCATCACTAATTCTGTTGTCTTCTAGAATCTAGATCTACCTGATCTTGACAGATGCAAAACATACTGTAAGCAAAGGTCGAGCCTATATGTAAATATTATAGTACTGTATAAACATATACATGTAATAGGCTTTTATTAATAGCATAAAAATTCTGAAATATTAGATCTATATCACTCAGCTTTTCCAAAAATGCTAATAAACGCTGTTATACATAACAGCGGCTTTAGCCCAGTGGTCAAAATAGTACTGTGATATAAGAAGTGATATAGCTAGGGCACGTGTTTTTAACGACCCATTCTCAAATAAATTAGTTTCATGAATATTGTATTTGAACTTTTACACAGTTAAAATAAGTGCAAAACAAAAAAATACAATTTGAGGGTCAGGAAACGTGCCCGATGTATTATAAACTCATACATAAGTACACAAAATCGTTAAGACAATTTGTAAGAAAATTTCTCTTTCGAAAGTCACAGTCCCGTAAACTATAGGAATGTGTCCTGTAAATTAGACTGACAAATAATATGATATACATTGCTTTATAAACAGCAGCATTCATCAAAACGAGCATTTAGGAGCATACAAGTAGACCGAAAATTTCAAATTCAACTCTGTATGTCGTGTTCAACTCTGTAATTTTACTGTCTGAGTTAAAACATCCCTTTTGACTTAACTATGCACTGACCGCTGACAAATGTATGTTATGAAAATATTTTGATTCAGTCGAACAATCAATTGTTAACTGTTTGCAAGAGTTACTAAAAAATTAACAAAACTGATTACTACTTGCGTTCACATAACCCAGAACCAACCATTTGCTGGGGGAAAGTGTGTCATTGGATTGTCACGTAAATCATAAAATTATGTTTAAGGACTATTGGTAAAGGACGTGAAGTTGAAAACTTTTTCAGGGACAGTGAACATTCTTCTCCCTTTTCCTGTAGGTACCAGGACGCCTGTCTTGCGCATTACATTTTCTTTTTCAATCAATTTCATCTGCTTTTGATGGCCTTACGTTTGTTATATTTTATAGTACAGTCAAACATTGATAAGTCTATTAACACGATTTCCTACATACTCGTAATTCAAAGTTTCCATTAGAACTAAAACTACACTTAATTGTTCACCTCTTTTTTGGCGAGTCTATATTATCTTTTTCAAACAGCTCAAAGTGCGAATAAATTCTCATTTTGAGTCATTTGAAACAGATATATGTTCCTCCCAGCTGTCATTGAATCTACATCTTTCATATTGATGATACATCGCTATATATTTTCAATGACAGCTATACATTTATCAAAGGTTGGCTGTACTTTCTTATTCAAATTATTGCTGCTCTAAATTATCACACTGTCACCAATGTTTTGCTAACTCATGGGCCGAAACTTAAGGTGCACATGCTCAAATAATGCACGTTTCAACAGTCCGCTTCAATTAGTGTTTGAGTAATGAGTCACACAGCACCTCGAGACGGATAAACACTATCACAACATATGAATAGACAGACATACTAACAGACAGACGAAAGTAGGGATGGACGGACAAAACAATTCAGCCATTTAATGGGATTCAAACCTGTTGATGTGAATAAAACTATTACTATAATTTACGGGACAAAAGAGATTATAATTTACGGGACACTTTGGTGACTGTATGTATGGCTTTGTAAATGCCTATTTGAAAGGAGACATACTTGACTATATTTGTATGTAGATCGGGCAATAGGAATAAATGCAATGAAGTGAATGTTTGCTCTTTTTGTAAACGAAATACCAAGTAAATATGTTCGTGAGTTAACAAAAATAAAAGTAAATATAGTAGTGAAAAAAATTCTGAAAAATTCTACAAATAATTGCCATTAATATATTGCCAATCTTGTTTTTATTGAACCATTTATTATTTCTAAATAGATTTGTATTATACTGGCATAATTTAAACTTACTTTGCGTTTGAAAAATTGTATAGAAATACTTTGATATTGGCATCCTCATCTACGGGACAATTTAATCTAAGCTACGAGTCCGAACTTTCATGTGGAATATTTAAACAATGCGAAAAGTTATGTTATCCAAACGTCGATAATTCGGTATTCAAATCATAATTATGAAATAATATGTATACAAATTCAAGGAGGCAAACCTGTAAGCTATTTCTGCAAAATGTCAAATAACTCAACGCTTTCTTAGGGAATTTTGTAGACGAATTATGTAGCAAAATGACATCCTCCATGAATTATTTACATGTGACTGTGGTTTAAGTATTGAATTAGACGTAATTGAGTGGCATGACACAGGGGAATGATGGAAGGGGCAACTGCAGAAAGATATTTGTCTCGTAAATTATGCCTCGTAGATTAGGATTTTTTTCTTTTCCGCTGTATTTGATTGGCCAGCAAAATTTTATATGTTTTCTCAAAGTACTTTTCATTAAATTTTGATAAACAATAGGTTATTTAGTACACAAAATTGGCAAAACAAACATAAAAAAGTGTTTCATGGGGAAACGAATATGCTTATTTGTGATGACTCGTAGATTAGAAAGCTAAATTTCCGAAGTGTAATTTAGAAACTTGGCCTCTGAATTTTTTTTCCATAGATGAATTTGGTAAAAATCTTTTTTCATACACATGATATACATTATTAAAGGGTGAATGAATAAGGTATTGCAGAATTATCGTGCAGTATGTGATATTCTATTTACCGTTATAGTTTAGCCTCGTAGATTAGGTCAGGTTTGGCGACATTGCATTAGCATGTCAGTGTATTTTAATGTTTGGTTGCTTTAGCACCGTTTTGTCTTCGTGAAAAACATCCATTTATAATGAATAAATGCAGGGGTTTAAATCGGGCATGCTTACATTCTACACTATATTATGGGTACAATGAAAACTAAAAATGTCCATGGCGACATGCAAATCCCATAAAAAACAGTGCTACTTTATCTTGAGGCAAAATATTTGACACTAATTCTCAGTGGACTTGTAACTTTTGACTACACCATGGAGCATTTGCGGCTAATTGGTGTTCTGATACCAGTTACTTCTACCCAGTTACTGATTTGTATCTGAAAAGGTGTATAAAGGGTATCTGGGGTCTTCCTCCACCAGTAATCAGCTGGACGTCGCAATATGACTGAAAAACTGTTAAAGAGACGTAATATCTGAAACAAATAAACAAACAATTTTTACTGCATTTTTTTCATTTAAAATAGTTTAAAAATAGTACGCACACGTGTACAGAGAATGCTACAGAGTAAACTACAGAGTATGCCTAGGTACGCTCCTGACTAGTGACTGTGCAGTTACAAATCATTTTCTATCTCAATATGACACTGTACATTTAGAATATGTATTGCTAGAATATTACAACTAACGTTTTCACGCTGTCCGATCCCTGCTGAATTACATCGATGGATAGGGCATATTTTAACAACGCTTAAAGATCTATTATAGGGGTTCATAACTGCCCCTTTACCGCAAGCCAGTTAGCACAGTAGGGTTCTAATTGATAGATGCTAAACCCATATCATGCAGCAATATATGTACATATTTTAATTCAAAAGGTCTCAGAGACAAATGTATTTTAAATCTAGCAGCCTGGATCTAGATCAGACGCGGCATTATGCAGCATCTGATTTGGATCCAAAACTGTTTGAAAATAAAAGTCAAGACACGACCAGCAGGATAAGGGTTAGTTGCAACTTATCCTTATCCTGCTGGTGGCCACTTGACTGTTATTTGCAAACAGTTTGGATCCAGATCAGAGGTAGCATAGCATACAGCATCTGATGTATGTATAAATCGTATTTAGATCTAAATATTTTTTTTGCAGACGGCAATTTCAAAGCAGACGAAAGTACTGGAGGATATGGGTTAATATGATGTAATAACTATCAAGCATGTTGGGACCCAACCACAATAAACAATCCAATTAACACCCCATCAAGTCGAAACTAGACCTTTAAACAGTACTTTATGATGAAAAAAGAAGAATATTGCCTGAATAAACTTTTCAGAGGTCTTTTCAAATTATTATGCTGGTGAATAAGCAAAAAAACAACTAAAGTGTAATGTACAATCCCCAGTACACCAAATTTAGACAATATGCAATACCCAGTACACTGTTTATCAATACCCAGTACCCTAATAGTGACTAACCGACTATTCGTTTGTGGCCATATTTTGGGCAAACTTGAACCAATATGTCTGAAATTTTCAGTATACATAGTTGAATGATATTCAAAGCGATCGCTCAATTCAGAATTTTATATTTTGATTCCATCTTTCAGTAACATAAAAAAATCTGGGAGAGGGTTATGCATTCTTTCGCGAGCACGGCGTTCATTTTGTGATTTTCCCCATCGTTTGCATTGTTTGATTCCAAATCATGTATATAGCGTGTATAATATGAGTATGGTGAATCTAAAGCACCACCTATCAATTGCCGAAAAAGAACTAATTAAGAGAAAATACGCATTTACTTACCCTCGTTGCCATCCTGTTCTCTCCGTTGCGTCAAAATACAGCTCATTTATTAGCAATATCCGGGATACGTTTCCCCCCAGTGCAGATATGACGATGAATAGCTCGGCACGCAATCAGGATCCAAACTGTTTGACACGCTGGTCGTGTTTAAAAAACAGACGTGTGTAATATATTTAACGTGATAACTGAAATAGACATGTTTTGCCGCCGACAGTTCGCTGTGTAGTTTCAGGGTTAGAGTGCATCAGTTCGTGACTTATCTGAAACAAAAATACCATCCTAGCCTTGAGCGCCCTGTAAACTCAGCCAACTAGAATGAAAAGTTGTTCCGCGTTCATTTAACATTTTATCCTGGGGTGCGTTCATTTGACATTTATGCCACTTTTCCGCAAATTTAAGTCCGAAAAGTTGCGATTACTGCTGTACTCGCAGCATTTCGGTCTTAATCCTGTTTGTAAAAGTTAATGGCTATAATGTTCGACCGTCCATATTCATTATTAACTATTTTGTCTATGAATAGTCAGTAGGTATTGAAATTTGGAATAAACACAGAACAGGAAAAGGGTTAAAGACGGATTAACTGTGTTATCCGGATAGTTCAGAGTTGTTAGGGATTAACCCTTTCCTCTATAAATACACCTTTCTAAGCCTTTGTAAACAGAGTAGACTCAGATCAGATGGCTCCTATTGGAGGCGTCTGATCAGGATCTGCTCTGTTTGCTTATGCAATAATATATTTATTATTTTACAGAGTCTTCTATAGCCAAAATCTCCTGTATCAATGTGTTGTTATCAAAATTAATCTAATTAATATCCATGACGTCATCATTTCTTTCAAAATTATTCATGGAGTAAAGGGTTAATATTTGAAACGGAGATTTGCATTTGCGCACATCAGCATATCATTTACGGATATGTTTCCTTCGTTGCCCACAAAAGAGGCTTTCATTTGTGCACAAGTTTTACTATCAAATGCGCGTGCACGTGTACCTATTCCGCTTGCCAATGTTTTAAACGCTGTCACACGTTTACGTTGTTGCCCCTTGTTCACCACGGGGAGTTGTAAGTAGGATTTAAAAAATGTCACAGTGTATATATACGTTACAAAAATGGTCGTAGATAAATATTTTCGTTCGCAAATGATATGGAGTTTTTGTCCGCTTTTGATATGCAATTATTTTTCGGTTTGTGCGCAAATGCAATTCGCCCTTTTGAAAGACGCACCCTTATCAATGAGTGGATTGTTTAGTTCAACACTGATGGGCTACTATACTCTGATAATTTAAGGGTTATACAGTAAAACCTCTCTATAACGACCACCAGCTAGTGACCCTCACATGTACCCATTTTAATCCCTGGGTGGAGAGGAGGCAACCTCATGCGGATGGGAGACACTGAAAGGCGTCTCTGACATTTCCGAGAGGGACTGAGATTTGAACTCCGAACCTCCGGATTGGTAGTCAAGCGCATTGCCACTAGACCACCGCACCAGTCATTCACACACTTTACAGTTTTTACCATAATCATTTTTTTCTGTGTACACATGCCATTCTCAAAAATAAAATAGTCTATATACATTTGCCTGTATTTCTTACATGAATATTCATGGAGAAAAAGTGTAATACCTGTTTCATAGTATGTTTGCTAACAATATACGAAACCGCCAGTAATCATTATTATTTAGAGGTTTGTTGAGACCAAAACGTGTGAATGTTATTTAAACATCCTTCCCAGGAATCCTTTTGTTTCTGTTTTAATATTCATAAATCTTAGGCCTATTTTGTTTTAATTAGATTTACATCTTGTATTTAGTATGCATACATAGATGTGCCACATACCTTCAGATAAATGTGCGTACTCAAATACTAAAATCTTCATTTCTCCGCCAAACCCTATGTTGTGACCACTACTTAGAGTCGTCTCTTCGAGACGATTCAAAAGAGTGGTTACAACATAGGGTTTGGTGAAGAAATATAGAAGTTATCTTGAAAACGTTTTTAATTTATGCATCTTCTCTGAATGTAGGTGATATTGCTACATAAATCAACTTTACTAATACTAGTTAAAGTACAAAATTAGGTCATCGTGCTTCGAGAAAGTTTGGGAAGAAAGTGGAAAGTAGCAAAGAATAATTTGTATTAACGTCATCACGTTTTGTTGTTGACGTCATCACTATTTTATTTACCTACATAGTTCAGTTTATATAGCCTCCACTTTCGAAGCGGAAAGTTCGATCCCCACCTGGTCATATAAATGGCGTGAACGTTTTAACTGATTAATGTCACGTAAGACGTAATTGCATCATGAAAACATGATAAAAATGATGTTTGTAACTAACATAATTATGTTGTTTGACTAAGGCAGAAACTGTGCAAATCTGATATTTTAATATTTCATAAGCAAATGAGTGGACAATGATCAGACGGCTCCTAGAGAGTGTACATTTTCTTTGATACGCTCATGTATTTTGGTTGCATGTTTGTTCTTTGGTTAATTACATGTTCTTTGATTGCGTATTTGTTTTATGGCTACGCACATTTTATTTGGTTACATACGTGTACCATGTTTAAATACTTGCACTGTGGTTGTATCTACCACTTGATTGCATACTTGTTCTTTGGTTAGGTACTTGTCCTTTTTTTGCATATTTGTTCTTTGGTTGCAAACATTTTCTTTGGTTATATACTTGGTATCTTGTTGCATACTTATTCTTTGGTTACATACTTTTTCTTTGGTTGCATACTTGTTCTTGTTTTCATACTTATTCATACTTGTGCGTTGGTTGCATAATAGTTCTTTGATTACGTACCTTTTATTGGTACGTACCTTCATACTAAAATCTCCATTTCTCTTCGAGACGATTCTAAAGAGTGATCGCAGTATAGGGTTTTGTGGAGAAATAAAGAGATTTTCATTGATCTTATCTGGGCCTTTGTAAACATCTCTTATTTATCTCTATAGGTATCATACCCACGACTTGTCGAAACATGATCGAGCGCAGTCTAGAGACACAAATATTTGCTTCAACCTTTAGCCTGCTGAGCAAAATATTTTTACAGAATTTTCACCAACTACATTTTCAAAATTCAAGCTATAATGAACTTGTCTACCAAAATGCAATCAGGGTGTCAAACAGTTTGGATCCTGATGAGACGCCGAGTTACTCGGCGTCTCATCTGGATCCAAACTGTTTGCATATATATTCACCCATCCGTCCATAGCAGGCTAAAGGTTAAAAATGGGCGCTGCAGTCTGACTGGCATTGTACAAACATTTCAAGGGCACTTCAGACTTTGATCGACTCAGTTTCCGAAGCGCTGATTGAAAGATCTGCGTGAAGAGAAAAATACAATATTCAGCATTCAACAGCCAATAAGTCAGTGGGGTTATGATTGATGAAGATGATACAAAGATATTACATATTATATATAAACATAATGAAGAAAATATTCCAAAAAGAGAATTGATAAAATACATAAATACTTGAATTGCTCTGATCTAATAGTTCGACCACAAAGGACATTTCGTTACATGCATACAGTTTAGTTACATGCATTCAGCCTTAAAATCAAAGAGAATCACAAAGATTATCATGTCAAAATACACGTCACATTTTTGTTACATGTATGCATTCAGCCTTAAAATCAAAGAGATTTTATGGCTGAATGCATGTAACAAAAATGTGACGTGTATTTTGACATGATAATCTTTGAAAAAGGCCCTTAGTGGTCAAAATATTAGATCAGAGCAATTCAAGTATTTATGTATAAACATAAGTTAGAAAAGTAGGAGATCCTTCGAAAGCAAAAGAAGCAATGTGAAAGAGAAAATTGCAGACTCTGTTTTATTGAGTCTGTTCATGAGCAGTAATTAAAAGCGCAAAACTACTCACACCCCTAGCACATGCTTAAGCGGTATTCAATTTTCAAAACTAATAACATCGAAACTAATGATCCCGAAAGACCAGAAAATATATAACATCATATTAACCCGTTTACTCCCATGATCCCATATATGGGACGTAGGCAAACAGTGAAGACTCTGATCAGACGCCGCATAATGCGGCGTCTGATCAGAGTCTACACTGTTTGCCGATAGAAAATTCAATATAAAACAAAAATGAAAATTTAGATCAGACATCCCTTAGATAAAAGATAGACTAATCCAATATATAAGCATGGAAAAATCCACTGGGGGCAAATGAGTTAATGGTGATCCGTAACGCACTTTGCATATAATTTTGATTCATCGCGAGGTAAAAATAACAATTCAATGTGTATAGTGTTTTATATTATTATAAAGTGAGTGAGTGAGTTATGTTTTACGGCACTGCGACACTGAATAGGTAATATAGCGCCGATGAATGATGAGATGACATAATGATGAGGGATGATCTCAGGAAGATTATAGAATATATTATAGAATATCATAAGATGCATACATGTACATTAAAACATTTCAAGAATAACTTCTTTGTTTCTGCACCAAACCCTATGTTGCAACCACTCTTTAGAATTGTCTCTTCGAGGATGGTCACAACATAGAATTTGGTTGAAAAAGGACGATTTTAGTACTTAACCTTTAGCCTGCTGAGCAAATTATTTTTGTCATTTTTTCACCAGCTACCAGCTACAAAATTCAAGCTATAATGGATTTGTCTACCAAAATTGCAACCAGGGTGTTAAACAGTTTGGATCCTGATGAGACGCCGAGTTACTCGGCGTCTCATCTGGATCCAAACTGATAGCATAGGTATTCACTCATCTGCCCATAGCAGGCTAAACGTTAAGTGCGCATCTTTATCTGTTGCTTTGATTATTTTTCAATGTTTACTATTTTCTGCCAAAAAGGTTAGCTCAATAGTCTTAAGGTTGATGAACTGGTTGGGCCCGTGTCATTATAATGTGACTGAATGTGTCAAATACTATGACTGGTTATGATTCTCTTGATGTCAATATGATATGACTGAATGTAAATGACCCGATATCAATATACATGTAATATGACTGAATGTAGATGGCCCGATATCAATATACATGTACTATGACTGAATGTAGATGGCCCGATATCAATATACATGTAATATGACTGAATGTAGATGGCCCGATATCAATATACATGTAATATGACTGAATGTAGATGGCCCGATGTCAATATACATGTAATATGACTGAATGTAGATGGCCCGATGTCAATATACATGTAATATGACTGAATGTAGATGGCCCGATGTCAATATACATGTAATATGACTGAATGTAGATGGCCCGATATCAATATACATATAATATGACTGAATGTAGATGGCCCGGTGTGAATACAATGTCACTGTGTGTAGATGTCAACATATCGCGTGTGGATTTGGTTGACCCAATGCAGAATAATAGGTCTGGTTTTGGTTGACCCAGTGTCAAAATATTGTGTCTATTGTGGTTGGCTCTGTGTTAAAATGATGTGTCTGGTTGTGGTTGACTCTGTGTCAAAATGATGTGCCTGGTTGTGGTTGGCTCTGTGTCAAAATTGTGCCTGGTTGTTGTTGGCCCTGTATCAGAACACTGTATCTGGGTGAAGAATAATGTGTCTGGTCTTTGTTGGTCCAATGCAGACTAATATGACTGGGTTTTTTTGGAATATGTCAGATTAATGACATGGCTGGTTGTGGTTGGTCCAATACCGAACGATATGGCTGGTTGTGGTTGGTCCAATACCGAACGATTTGGCTGGTTGTGGTTGTTCAAATACCAAACGATGTGACTGGTTGTGGTTGGTCCAATACCGAACGATGTGGCTGGTTGTGGTTGGTCCAATACCGAACGATGTGGCTGGTTGTGGATGGTCCAATACCAAACGATACAATCAAAATACAATCAAAGGACATGTTTAAGCAGATGGTCTACAGTAAATCCCCTCTAAACCGGACGTAATATTCAGTGTAAATATCAGTCATGGAGACAGGTGGCAGCTTAATGCAGGTTGAAAGTCATGCAGTAAGCTCCTCTAGGAGCTTTCTGCACGACTCTCACCCTGCATTAAGCAGCCATCTGCCTAAAAAGTATCTAAATTATTCTCTTCTAGAATTCCGGTTTAGAGAGGGTTTACTGTATGTAGCAAATCAAGAATTGTATGCTGATTAGGAATCGTGAAATCAGTGAACCCTTGAATACGGGACTCGCATGCAATGGCATTCGCAAACAGTGAAGACCCCAGATCAGGTGGCTACTAGAATAGCCGTCTGATCAGGGCCTGCACTGTTTTTTTTTAATTCAAAACCATCTATCAAAGTGTATGGCCATCAAACTGTGCAGACTCCATAGTTAAACTCTGATGTGAAATTCCATTCTGAAAACTCAGGGTTTTCACTTTTCTTTTTCGCTGCCAATGTCGCATCTGTGATTACCTATGCAAGCAGTTTGGATCCAGATGAGACGCCGAGGATCCGAAATGCTTATTACTGTGACTATGTGTTTGAAACAAAACAATAAAGGAAATTTAAAAAATGAAAATTGTAGTAGACGACATATTTTTGCAGCGGAAGAGTTAAGGGATAGAACCGACTGTTTCTAAGGTGTAATTGGCACAAGTTTTATTGGGAAATACAGATGGACGCAGTGGTCTCCCTATCAGACACATAGTGGCAACGTATGAAATCCTATTAGAGTCACCGCATCTAAATGAGGAAATGATTTTCCTCGCGATCGAAATCAGCTAATTAGTTGGACAGTGTGATAAAGATATTAGTACCCGGCCGATTGATTTTATTACAGGTCGAAGGTCATGTCAAAAATTGTACACTAGCACGTAAAAATATCGGCAAAATGTGTTTTTCTGCATTTCTTGATAAAAAGCGCGTTTTGATACTTACCGTACGTGACTACGTTTCTGATACTTTTCAATTTTAAAATTCTGTCTCTTTTCTCTGTGTCTCTCTGTATCTCTGTCATTCTCTCTGTATGTCTCTGTGTGTCTCTCTCTGTCTCTGTCTCTCTGTCTGCCTGTATGTATGTCTACCTCTCTCTCCATGTCTCTCTCTCTGTATGTACCTGTCTCTCTCTGTGTATGTGTCTGTCTCTGTCTGTCTGTCTGTCTGTCTGTCTGCATCTCTCTCTCTCTCTGTTTCTTTCTTTCTTTCTTTAGGATGTTTTAGGATGCAACAACAGTGTAAACCCCGTCAATATATCTTGCATCAACTTACATGTATTTATTAAACGCTCAAATGGCCAACCGCCGTGGTATGCGTTCTTGAACAATTGCTTAATACAGCCGTAAACACCTCATACTTGAGACAAGCTGCACATACGCTTCTGTTTCTCTGCCACTGATTAATGTCTCCTTAATCTTATATTTATTGACCTATCGATTGAATGCACTTATGTTTTCAACGCTTTTATGCGCACGGTTCTTCTAAATTGCCGCCTGCTTGGTTTTGTTTTTATTTGAGCAGTTACCTCATTTGCTGGTTACAACTAACTCACAACAACAGTTTCAAATTGCACTGGGTACATCACTGACTATGCTGCTGATCTGGATATAAACTGCGTACTTAACCCATTACCTCATAGGCTATTTTTAGATACAACCTCTCTGAATAAACCTACCGAAAAGAGCATAAACTAGAGAAAATAAAACCACTGTGATACATGTAAGTAGAGCATTTGCTCCTATAGGAGCAAATGCTCTATTTATCACAATGGTTTCACAAAGTGACTTTTACAGAGTCGTCAAAAGTCGTCAATATGAGGGTTAAGGAAGTCAGATTGACGTATTGGTATTGCAATGGGTATTGATTGTTATTGAATCCGATAAGATACGGAATGTCTATTAATTCAGTGCATCGCCAAACGGTTTATTGATTGTTAAGAATCAGAAAATTATTGTCGGGCTTGTTTATTATCGTGTTGAACCGCCTGGCTTAGCGGTGTCAGAACGTATGCTTTCAGATTGGAAAGTGGAGAGTCCGAATCGTTAATGGGCCTTTTTGCACTATATAGCCGTGTAACACGATGGCTGTGATGCACTATAGCCGCGTTACACTGTTACACTATAGCCGTATTACACTATGACAGTGTTATACTATGGCTGTGACACTTTATAGCAGCGTTACACTATAGCCATGTTGGAATATGACCGTGATACACTATGGCCGTATTCCACTATGACCGTGTTTACACTGTTACACTATGGCCACCTTACATTTTGGCCGTGTTACACTTTTACACTATGATCACGTGTAAGACTATAACCATGATACATTTTTACACTATGACCTTATTACACTATGATCGTGTTACACTGTTAAACTCTGACCGTATTACACTATGACCGTGTTACACTGTTAAACTCTGACCGTATTACACTATGATCGTGTTACACTGTTAAACTCTGACCGTATTACACTATGACCGTGTTACACTGTTAAACTCTGACCGTATTACACTATGATCGTGTAACACTGTTAAACTCTGACTGTATTACACTATGATCGTGTTACACTGTTAAACTCTGGCCGTATTACACTATGATCGTGTTACACTGTTACACTATGGCCTCGTTACACTGTGACAGTGTTACACTATAGCCGTGTTAGACTATAACCGCGATATACTATTACATAATGGCCGTATTGTACTATGACAGTGTTACACCATATCCGTATTACACTATGGTTGCATTACATCGTAACACTATGGCTGTATGCTATTTTAATATTCTATTTACTAATATGACTTACAATTTAATTCATGTGATATAGCATCGATTTGTGATAGTATTCATAAAATATTCTTAAAGCTTCTCTATGTCATGCCACCTGTGATAAGGACCACAATGGAAATAAGATCATTCTCTTTATTGTGTTATCCTTAGTATGGACAGCATGCCATGGTTTTTCACTATCCATCATTTTACTAATTATTATTTTTTATGATTTGATACATGTTTTGTGAACCAGATAATGTTTTCTGTTTGCCGAAATAAATCTCTCCATCTATGACTATGTAACAGTTTGGCCGTTTAACACGTTGGTCGTGTTATATTTTTACTCTATGACCGTGTTACACTATGGCTGTGTTGCATTATGGCCGTGTTACACTATTGTATTACGACACTTTTACACTATGGACCTGTTATTGTTACACTATGGTGTATGGTCGTATTACACCATGACCGTGTAACACTATTGCTGTGATAGCTCCATCCGGACCGTCTTGTCCGAAATGTGGAAGGATTGGATTTGTCAGCCATTTGCGAACACTCAAAAGAAGGAATAAGCAGAGATGAAACTATGTTAATCTTCGACATCGAAGGACGAACTATAGATTGCCGTGATACGCTGCGACACTATGGCCATGTAACACTGTTACACAACGGATGTGTTACGTCATTGGCTGTGTTTCTCGCCTTTGCAAACAGAGTAGACCCAGATTGTCTGATCAGAGTCTGATTAGTTTACTTATAGAACTTTACATATACATCTTATGTTACTGTTTTGTCAAAACAAAGTTTCCTTGAAAATTTTACATTATTAAAATGATTAATATTCATGAAGTGAATATAGGAGCCGTCTGATCAGGGTCTGCTCTGTTTGCTAATGAAATTATAATAGATCTGACTTTGCAGTGTCTATCAACACCAAACAATAATTTGGTCGTGTCCCATAATACAAATTCGGCTAATGAATATCCATGGTGACATTCTTTGGTACATAAATATGCAACAGGGAAAGGATTAAGCAGAAATAAGTTTAATACTATGGCCAAGGTTAACTTGTTTTGCTTTTAACCTTTAGTCTTCTGAGCAAATTCTTTTTGCAATTGTTTTCACGTGCTATATTTTCAAAATTCAAGCCAGAATGAATTTGTCTACCAAAATGCCATCAGGGTGGCAAACAGTTTGAATCCTGGTGAGACGCCGAGTTACTCGGCGTCTCATCTGGATCCAAACTGTTTGCATTTAAGTATTCACTCATCCGCCCATAACAGGCTAAAGTTTAAGTATCTCATCATCGAAACACTGCACCTGTCTCAGCGTTAACTCTTTCGCTGCCAAAATTGTGTCGTCTGCAAACTTTGTCGTCTGCTAAAATTTTCAGGTTTTAATTTTTTTTTTTCAAAAACAGTCACAGTAACAAACAGTTTAGTTCCTGATGAGACACCGAGTTACTCGGCGTTTCATCAGGACCCAAACTGTTTGCATAGGTAGCCACAGATGCAACACTGGCACTGAAAGAGTTACGTAATTTGGTTTAGGTTACAGAGCTCCTCCATCAAACCCTGTATTGTGACCAATCTTTAGAATCGTCTCGAAGAGACGATTCTAAAGAGTGGTCAGAGCATAGGGTTACGTGGAGAAATAAAGAAGTTCTTCTTTTTGTTTTATGTATTTACGCATCTTATCTGCACCTCTGCGTTTATAGACTAGATTGGATTCTGATTGAATCAATAAAAGTACAGTAAAACATGTCTTAGGCGGTCATTTATTTATTGAACACAGTAGTGTTAACCCATTCCCTCATAAGCTATTTTAGATCCAACCTTTTTTAATAATTCTACCAAAAAGAAGCATTAACTAGAGAAACGGAAAAAATTAGAATTTCGTAGTTTGAAACCATTGTGATAAATAGAGCATTTGCTCCTATAGGAGCAAATGCTCTATTTATCACAATGGTTTCACAACGTGACTTTAACAGAGTCGTCAAAAGTCGTCAATATCAGGGAATGGGTTAATCAGATGCTTCAGGTGCTTTCTGCATTACTGTTGCCCTGCATTCAACTACCAGCTGCCTTGCATACCCATAATTAGACCTGGTTTTTTTTATTGCCGCTTAATACAGGTTCTACAGTAAATCCTACCAGGTGTCGGGAGTTTACACTGGGCGTTTCAGAATCTCAGACAACAGAAAAAAGGTTGTGAAGCTGTTTATTTTACTCGTGTTGATCCGATTGTTCGTCTTGGTTGTCCATCAGCCAAATACCGTATTTAACCCTTATTCTGCCACGTAATGTCGTCTGAAAGATTCTTCGTCTCCTGCCGTCTTCATTTTGTTTTAATAAATGTAATTATGACATCAGACAGTTTGGATCTTGATGAGATGCCGAGTTTCTCAACATCTGATCTGGATCCACGCTGATTGCATATGTAATCACAGATAAATCATTGGCAGCGAAAAGGTAAAATAAACAAACAGACAAAACATTAGTTGACTTGGCAAACAGAATCACAGCAGAGGCGGCAAAAGTCCTCGAATGTCTTTATTGCATATCCGGAAAATATCAAAGCACTGGAAATACTAATAGAACGAGTGTTTTCTTCTTTGGAATGTTCTGCTTGCATAGTTTATTTTTAATTCAAGTAAACCTAGATAGGTATATAATGCCGCGCAACAGATAAAGGTGCATATTTAGATACTAAAATTGTCATTTCTCCAACAAACCCTATGTTGTGACCACTCTTTAGAATCGTCTCGAAGAGACGATTCTAAAGAGTGGTCACAACATAGAGTTTGGTAGAGAAAGAAAGAAGTTGATCTTGAAAATGGTTTAATTTACGCATTGTATCTGGAGTTCTGTAATGAATAGAAATGCCGTTGGTATAACCAAACCGGCCAAATGCCCGTTTTACTGAAGGTCGTACGACGGAAATCATCGTACACACCAACATACTGGAACTTGCGATTGTCATGTATTAGAACCTACGATACTTTTTGTCGTATAAAGTTAATGTTATTTCATGCAATTGCAAACAGAGTAGACCCAGATCAGACGGCTCCTAGATGAACCGTCTGATCAGGGTCTGCTCTGTTTGTAAATAGAATTTGATAGATCTGGTTCTTTAGTTTCTAAATGACTGTAACATCCAACTTTCCATATTCCATTATAACTATTTTGTCCATGGTTATTCCGTAGGTATTGACTCAATACTATTGAGATTTGAATAAATCACAGAACATGGAAATAGTTAATCTGCACTGCTGTACACTAGAAGGTGCGATAATTTTGGTTGTCCGTTCAGTAGCCATAATCGTAACATTAGGATTTGGTCGTACGATCTTTTGTAACGCGACTCGCGTGTCTTGGTTAACCCACTCCCTCATATTGACGCCTTTTGATAAATTCCCTCGTGTTGACACAGTTTGAACCATTCCCTCATACTGACACCTTTTGGTCCATTCCCACATATTGACCCCTTTTGATCCATTCTCTCATATTGACGCATGACGCCTCTGTAAATGTCACTTTTTGAAACCATTGTGATAAATAGAGCATTTACTCCTGTCGAGCAAATACTCTATTTAGCACAATGGTTTCAAACTACACAATTAGTTTCTCTCCTTTTCTCCAGTAACAGCGTAATCATGCTCTGAGGAAAATCTTCTGTCGAAATTGGCAAAGATATTTTTGTGCATCAGACATTTTTGTGCAGCTGGCATGTTCTGACAAGTTATATGAAGCTAGTTAAACCTCCACAAAATGTGTCCTTGGAATTTATGGTCCAACGCCTTCGCTGTCTTGTATTGCAGTCTGCTACACGTACTCTTCTTCTACCTCCTCGCTCTCCTCTTCCTCCTCCTCCTCCTCCTCCTCCTCCTTCTTCTTCTTCTACTACTACTACTACTACTACTACTACTACTACTACTACTACTACTGCTGCTGCTGCTGCTGCTGCTGAAGCTGCTGCTACTGCTGCTGCTACCACTACTAATTACAAGTTTGACTTCCACTACTACTACTGCAACTACTGCTACTACTACTACTACTACTAATAATAATAATTTTACAATTACTACTACTGCTACTACTACTACTAATATTATTACTACTACTACTACTACTACTACTACTACTACTACTACTACTACTACTACTGCTGCTGCTACCACTACTAATTACAAGTTTGACTTCCACTACTACTACTGCAACTACTGCTACTACTACTACTACTAATAATAATAATAATAATTTTACAATTACTACTACTGCTACTACTACTACTAATATTACTACTACTACTACTACTACTACTACTACTACTACTACTACAACTACTACAGCTATTACTACTACTACTGTTGCTACAACTATTACTACTACTACTTTTATTATTACTACTACTGCTGCTGCTGCTATTACTACTACTGTTAGTACTACTACTACTATTACTACTACTACTACTACTACTACTACTACTACTACTACTACTACTACTACATGTATTACTACTACTACTACATCATGTATTACTACTACTACTACATCATGTATTACTACTACTACTACTACTAGTACTACTCCTACTACTCTACTACTACTACTACTACTACTACTACTACTACTACTACTACTACTACTACTACTACTACTACTACTACTACTACTACTACGTCATGTATTACTACTACTACTACTACTACTACTACCATTACTACTACTTTTTTCTCTCGATTTGTGTGAATAGGTCATGTCTTAGAACATTGAATTCTGATATTCTACAATGTGCTTACTTAGAAAGGATTTGAAGATAACCGACACATGCAATACTTAGGTTATGGAAACAACATGTATCAAATGGGCTGTATGTTATACAATCTCGATCTGATAGGAAGCCCTGTCATCATTGCTTTTGTTGGTGGCTTTTATGTGAAATTATCACAGACATGTCTTTTGTACTGTTCAGTAAAACCCCTCTAAACCGGACATTCAAGTTAGTATAAATATTGATCTTGGAGAGAGATGGCAGCTTAATGCAGGGTGAAAGTCATGCAGAAAGCTCCTTTAGGTGCTGTCTACATGTCTTCCACCCTGTATTAACCCGATACATCATAGGCTATTTTAGACCCAACCTCTTTGAATTATTAATCTACCGAAAAGGAACATTAACTACTGAAAAGGAAAAATTTAGAATTGTGTAGTTTGAAATCATTGTGATAAATACAGCATTTGCTCCTATAGGAGCAAATGCTGTATTTATCACAATGGTTTCACAAAGTGACTTTTACAGGGTCATCAATATCAGGGAATGGGTTAAGCAGCCACGTGCCTAAAGGCATTTACAAATCCCGGTTAATATGGGTTTTACTGTATTTCCTTGAAAGTTCGCCAAGATACGTAGGCAGATTGTAGCCATACGTTTAGCGCAGGATTTGTGAAAAAACTAATTGTTTTCAATGAAATGGGGGTTTTATTTTCAATTTACTCGGTTGCTGTGGCAACACATATTCCTTGTCCGTTTTTAGCTCCAGTTATAAATGTTCTTAGGTCAACAGCCTCTTCACAACGAGGTGTATATACATGTATCAAATTTAACTCTCAGGAAAACAAACTCTTATACTTTTAGCTTTAGCCCTCTGGCTACAGATGAATGATTACCTATGCACACAGTTTAGATCCAAATGAGACGGCGGATAGCTCGGCGTCTGATCTGGATCCAAACTGTTTGACACACTGATTGCATTCTTGGAAGGAAATGCAAAGTAATAATTTAGTCTGGCAATGCAAACCTGAGATCACCTATGCAAACAATTAAGACCCAGATAACTAAGCGTCTGGGTCTCATCGTGGTCAAGAATCTGTTTGATAATATAAGTAACACCCCGCTAATCCGACCACCTAAAAAAGGTATAATTATGGGTGCTAGATGCAGGTGGTAGCTTAAAGCAGTAAAAAAGTAGAGGAGCTTTCTGCATTACGTTTACCCTGCATTAAGCAGCCACCTGCTTATAAAGACGTCCATGTTTATTCATTAAGTGGTCGCATTAGAGGGGTTCTACTGTAATTGCATTTGTTTGAAGTGGGTTGGGGTAAACTATGAATAACGCAGCAAACGATACATTTCGCAAACGGCAAAACGTGACAGGAAAGGAGCAAGTTCAGCCCTTATTCCATAAATACTCCTTTCAACGCCTTTGCAGACTGAGTAGACCCGGATGATAGGAGCCGTGTGATCAGTGTATGCTCCGTTTGCTTATACAGTAATATAGATCTGATAGATAGATCCGGTTTCTGCTTTAACCCATTACCTCATAGGCTATTTTTAGATACAACCTCTTTGAATTAATCTACCGAAAAGGAGCATTAATTAGAGAAAAGGAAAATTTTAGAATTTTGTAGTTTGAAACCATTGTGATAAATAGAGCATTTGCTCCTATAGGAGCAAATGCTCTATTTATCACAATGGTGACTTTTACAGGGTCGTCAAAAGTCGTCAATATGAGGGAGAGGGTTAAAGGGGATGTCCCTACATTTGACAAATTTCATAAACACTTAAAATATACAAAACCCATTTGTTTATATGCTGAAAAGTAGTATATCACAAAAAGCTCCACCTAATTACCGTTCATAATGACAAAACATCCATGTGTTTGATATAGCCGATCCCGGTTTTACACCCCGATGTTTCAGTTTTATTCGGGTTGAGTTTTAGTTTCGTAACTGTTCGCCCTATTCTCGGTTCTCCGACCACTTCCGAGAAAGCTATAACGTAAACAATGAAGGGATCGGGTGATCATCGGCAAAACGCGGAAGAATCTACGGAAAAAGCCGATAATATTGTGTTGTAGAACAAAAATTATCAGTTATTGATGAAATCGGTTTATTTGTATCACATGGGCATTTTTCGATATAAGTTCAAATTGGTAACCTTCATAATAATGATAGAGCATAACAAATACCAAGTTTTATGGTATTATTGAAAATATACGATCATTGTAGGGACCTCCTCTTTAAGAGCAAAAATTCATGTCTTAATATGCCATTTTAAAATTTATTCTAATTGATAACCATGATAGCATCATTTCATTCATGAATATTCATGGAGCAAAGGACTAAGTTGCTATTCCATTATCCGACGTCAACTCGAAACTAGAAAGACACATTTCCGCCATTTGAAAATCGAAAGGAGACACATTTCCGTCATTTGTCTTGTCACTCGGTCATTAGCGATTGTTCATCCCGGGAGTGTTAAAGTGAAGTCGTATGTTAAGATTTCACCTGTTTTAGAAAATGTAACATGCTACGATTTCGTACATAAAATTTGCTAAACATTATTATTAACCCTTTACCCATGAATATTCATGTTAGAAATAATGACGTCATGTTAGAAATAATCGCATCCAAACAGTGTTTTAATCAAATAAGCCCGCAATATTAGATCTTAATCGTGATTTTTAATCGATGATCGATCGCGAACTTGTGCCGAGGATCGAGTAAATGTTTGGATCCGATTCCCAACATTAGTTTTAAACCTTTCTCTAATGATCCATCATGTTAAGAAACAGTGACGTTATAAATATTTATTAGATTTTTTCAATGACGTGTAGATGTCTACTCTGTTTGCAAAGGCGTGGAAATGCGTTTATATGCCAATGTCATTGGGCTGCCGAAGGCAGCCCATACTTATACGCCTTAGAAAAAGGTGCATGATTAACCGCGGTCCTGTGTTTCTACTGCCGACTGCTACGGATTTTTTTTGTTATCTCGTCTTTTCTAAAATTCATGAAAATTATGTTGTTGTTTTTTCAAAAATTATGACGTACCAATTTATTATTGTTTAAACTCCGCATGATGCTTTTGCATTTTAATTTCATATGCACATGTTTATGAACATGTGCTTCGAAAGCGGTTTTTCTAATGCTAGTGATATAGCTATCATTGAAACACGATTTTAGTACAAAGCACCGTGTTTTTTTCTTTTCGAATGTCAATTGTTTCTTTTTATTTCTTATTTCGACATTAACGGGCTTTTGTTTTTAATCCATTTTAATGTAATGTTCCAAGGGAAGTAATTATATACTATGTACAAATAATTTAATCTATATCTGTTTCTAAGCACCACCACCTTTATGAAAATGACTGTTATCGCATTCTGCGTTCGTCTTTATGGTTTATTGCTTGTGGCATTGAGCCATGTGACATTGTTAAATCGAACGACTTCGAATTAATGGAAAAGAAGCAGACTGATAATGAATGTCGGAAGACTAAAACCGAAGCGCACATGCAACAATAATACTACAAATTAAAACGCTGCAAGGCATGATGACCTGAGGCGAATGAATCATACAATAACAGTATAACAAATCTAAATACTACAGAACATTAACTCTTTCGCTGCCAATGCCGAATCTGTGATTACCTATGCAAACAGTTTGGATCCAGATGAGACGCCGAGTTACTCGGCGTCTCAACAGGATCCAAACTGTTTGTTACTGTTACTATGTTTTTGAAACAAAAATTAAGAAAATCAAAAGAATAAAAAGTTGTAGCAGACGACATAGTTTGGCAGCGAAAGGGTAAATGCATTTTTGTCAGTCATTTTCCTCCATAGATACACCTGGTACTCAGATGAAGGGGGTGGGGTGGAAGAGTATTAAACAGTCCAATCACGTTATGCTTACATTGAGCAAACCACTATCAGCACATTTTCATGGTCTTAGCCCTTTTTGGCGCCAAATTTCTAATTGCCGTCTGCAATCCAAGTGTGTCAAATCATTCAGTAAAATAAGGAAATGAGATAAATAAATGCAAATTTCAAAGGAATAAAGCTCAGATATAGAAATAGAGTTTGAGACAAAAAGTGAAGTTCATTGAAAAGGCGGCATCTGATCTGGGGCTGCACTATTTGTCGCGGTGCATTTGTGCGACGTTGGCGGTTAAAGGGTTAACCATTTTGCTGTTCAATATACATGTGAGAAATGATGACATCATGAATATTTACAAGCTGGATATTTATAATGCCATATATACACATATATACACATGATTGTTTAATATACATGTATGTAGAAACTGTAGACTGAAACCCCGCTAATGCGACCACTTAATAAACAACCACTGATGTCGTCTAAAGCAGGTGGTTGCTTAATGCAGGACGAAAGTTATGCAGAAAGTTCCTATAGGAGCTTTCTGCATAACTTTCGTCCTGCATTAAGCTACCATCTGCCTCTGTCACCCAGAAGTATGCCCCTTTTGGTGGTCGCATTAGCGGGGTTTTACTGTATTATCATTTTATAAGCAAACATAGCCGTCTGATCTGGTTCTTCTATGTTAGCAAATACATGTATGTGAAGCAAAACGTATGTATGAAGGAAAGGGAGCCACTACTGCTATTTTACACACTTTGACTAACAGGAATTGGACCCTCGGACCCCTCGCTCCGGAAGGGAATGTTCTATGGACTGGGTCAACCAGACAGACATTAAATCCAAACATGCTACATTCGTTGTATTTGTAGGAAATACACTTATATAATGTTTAACACTTTTGGTAATATTTGCTTGAAGCTTGAGATACGCAACCAATAAATGTCTTTCCTCGAAATTAAACTTATCAGGATTTATTATATACGAAATTGTATTAACTTTTTCACCGCCGCAGTCGCATAAATGCACTACGACAAATAGTGCAGTCCCAGATCAGATGCCGCCTTTTCAAGGCGGCGTCTGATATGGGACTTCACTATTTGTCTCAATCTCTATTTCTATATATGTGCTTTATTCCTTTGAAATTTGCATTCATTTATCTCATTTCCTTATTTTACTGAATGATTTAACAAAATTGGATTGCAGACGACAATTAGAAATTTGGCGCCGAAAGGGTTAGTCAAACCTTTATTTGCATTGGCTTACGCCCTCTTGTCCTGCAGCGCTTTTCTCCTCCGATAATTGAAGTGATTATGCAATAATTTCATTGGTTCATTCATATTTATTTAAAACATTTCTTTTATGCTCTAAATCATTGTTTCTATGTCATTGTGTCTGTATCGATACCATTATACCTATATCAATATACTTTAGATGTTTTCATTGTATCTAATACGGCTTGACGATATTCCATATATAGCTTATACACGGTAGATTATACATGTACATGGTATCTTATACATGCCAACTTATTATGGGAATGGTAGCTTATACATGTGCATAACGGTTTGTACATGTGCATGACAGCATATACATGTATATGGCAGCTTATAAATGACAGCTTACACCTGAACATGGTAACTTATACATGGCAGATTGTAGACATACATGGTAACTTATACATGACAGCTTACAACTGTACATGGTAACTTATACATGGCAGATTGTAGACATACATGGTAACTTATACATGAAAGCTTACACCTGTACATGGTAACTTATACATGGCAGATTGTAGACATACATGGTAACTTATACATGACAGCTTACACCTGTACATGGTAACTTCTGCATGGCAGCTTACACCTGTACATGGTAACTTATACATGACAGCTTATAACTGTACATGGTAACTTATACATGACAGCTTACAACTGTACATGGTAACTTATACATGGCAGATTGTAGACATACATGGTAACTTATACATGACAGCTTACACCTGTACATGGTAACTTATACATGACAGATTGTAGACATGCATGGTAACTTATACATGGCAGCTTACACCTGTACATGGTAACTTATACATGACAGATTGTAGATATACATGGTAACTTATACATGACAGCTTACACCTGTGTATGGTAACTTATACATGGCAGCTTATACATCTACATAGTGTCTTATGTATGACAATTTGTACATGTATATACAAGCTTGTACATAACATCTTATACATGTACATGGTAGCTTATACATGGTAGCTTACACAATTCGTGTACAATATGTCATGAATAAAATTTTATAATGGCATATGAATACATGCCATTTTGGCTCAGGCAGAACTTGTAGAATCAGATCTATATCATAGCATAAGCAAACTGAGCATACCCATAGCAGACGGCTACTGTAGGAGTCGTCTGATCTGGGTCTACGTTGTTTGCAAACGCATGGAAAGGAAGGAAAGGGTTAATAATGAACACGGTTGTCTCTTAAATCAAATGACTATTTAACCCTTCTCTTGCAGAATTTAAAAACACATTTCTCCTTCTTTACCCACGCCCTGTTGTATAATTACATATATCTTCACTGTGTACAAGTATTACGCTGTGCAATCACTGCTGTGGAGTGCACTGGTTGCACAATCAACTTGTAAATAGTGCAGACCCTGATGAGACAGCTCCTGCAGGAGCTGTTTCATCTGGGTCTACACTATTTACAAGTAGGTACATGTATATTGACGTGAATAGCAAGCGACGGGTTAATGAAGTACAACTTCCGTCCTGTATTTTGGAGCTTTCAGCTTCTTTTCTCCAGTATTTTGGAGCTTTCAGCATCTTTCTCTCCAGTATGTTGGAGCTTTCAGCATCGTTCCGTTCTGCCTGAAGCTACCTACTGTTCGAAAGACCGAAACTGTACATACTCAAATCTCGATTATTCGAAATTCTAATAAAGAAAAAATTCGACCCTTATAGGCAGGTGTTCGATAATCGCGATGTTACGATGTTTTTGTATAAACTTTTAGCAGGTGCTTTCGATGGTGTCTACTATACTTACATGATTGTTATGAGCAACCGATAAAGGTGCGTACTCAAATACAAATATCACAATTTCTCCCTCAAACCCTATGTTGTGACCACTCTTTAAAATCGTCTCAAAGAGTGGTCATAACATAGGTTTTGGTGGCACAATGAAGGCGTTATTCTTGAAAATGTTTAAATGTTCGCATCTCACTGACAGAGGTCCAGATTAGATGCGTAATTTTGAACATTTTCAACAATAACTCCTTTATTTCTGAATCAAACCCTATACTGCGACCACTCTTTAGAATCGTCTCGAGAGACGATTCTAAAGAGTGGTCGCGGTAAAGGGTTTGGTGAAGAAATAACGATTTTAATATTTGGGTACGCACTTTTATCTTTAACTCTGTATCCGGGCCTCAGAATCTTTTCCAAACGAGTTAACTAAAATAATATGACACAAGGATTGCCAAGTGTCATATTTATGAAAGTCAAAGAGTTGGGTAAAATCAATATTAAATGAATAGTTTTATAACATGAAACAAAAACACCAAAAGTTCAGCTTGTTTACGTCATGTGCCGTGTTATATTACTCGCGTGCAGTATAAAAACAATACGAACTCGTCAAGTTAACATGGAAATTATCCGTCTCATGTGATAAATGTAATTTTAAAGATATTACGCCTGTATTAAATTTAATTATGACAGCAGCTGTAGATAACAAAACCATGGAAACCACTTGCTGTACTTTTCTGATTCGCAGTTCATTTATATTAAGCTGTACTCTTGTGTATCTCATACTGTTTTTTTTAATTATCCCAGTTAATTTGAAATGAAGGAGACAGTTCTAACTTTGAATTAACCCATTACCTCCTACTGACGCATTTGATTGCGTCTGTAAAAGTTATTTTTGAAACCATTGTGATAAATAGAGCATTTGCTCCTTAGGAGCAAATGCTCTATTTATCACATTGGTTTCAAAACTATAAAATTCTAAAAAAAACACTCCTTTTTTTCTAGTAAATGTTCCTTTTCAGTAGATTTATTTAATGAGTATGGATCTAAAATAGTACAAGAGGGAATATGTTAATTCTGCTCATGTTAAGCGCGTGTTGACTGGCGTTTACAAGAAGCTTGGACCCAGATGAGAAGCAGAGTTACACGGGGTATAATCTGGATATTAATATGTCTGCAAATGCTTATAAGGCACGCCTGGCGCATGTACAATATAACTTTAATCCATTCCTTCATATGAACGTGTTTTCACGCATTTGCAAACAGAGTAGACCCAGATCAGACGGCTCCTATAGGAGCAGTCTGATCAGGGTATGTTCTGTTCTGTTTGCTATGGAATTTGAAATATCTGCTTCTTTACTTAAAATATTTACTTACTTACTTACTTTCCAAAATGACTACAGTGTTCCACCTGCCATATTTCATTATAATTAATTTGTCCATTAATATTCAGTAGGTATTAAATTTTGGAATAACCATAGTACAGGGGAAGGGTTAAGGAGTAACGCAAATTATTTCGAGATAACGGGAGTTCGAGTCTATTTCTAACTTTGAAACTTTCTCGATGTGACAGCTTAAAGCAGATCGAAAGTAATGTTGAAATTTCAGCATTGCATGTACATGTAGTAGCAACCTGCATCAAACTGTCGCATGTCTTTATAGATATGTAAAGTGGTGAAGTTTAGAACAGTTCAAATTCAGTATTACACATTTTGTTATATCGAAATTCGAGTTATCCGGATTCGACATTTCGAGGTTCCATTGTATTTAGAAAACACATTAACCCATTGATAACAAATTCGAATTATTGGAATATCTGGTTACCTTTTCATGACAAGAAAGTAGGGAAATATCTAATGTCATAGTGTTAATGTATAGTAGAATCCTTCTTAACCCAGTCCCTCATAGGCTATTTTTAGATCCAACCGCTTTGAACAAATCTACCGAAAAGGAGCATTAACCAGAGAAAAGGAAACTTTTAGACTTTTGTAGTTTGAAACCATTGTGATAAATAGAGCAAATGCTATATTTGTCAGAATTGTTTCAACAGGTGACTTTTACAGAAGCGTAGAAAGGCGTATTTATGGATGAAAGGGTTTTAAAAGTGGCCATTCTTTTATTGAATATAAGAGTCTTAAAAAGCAGGTGCTTGCTTAATGCATGGTAAAAGTAAAGCAGATAGCTTTTGACCTTCGTTAAGCTACAACCTGCCTTACAGACCCATAATTCGCCATCTTTTTAATGGCCGCTTAAAACAGGTTCTATTGTAGATGGTATTTTCAGACAGTGAAAAGATGACAAAAAAATTATATATTTGCTCTTCTTTTTTCAGCCAATGCCCGCCTCCGGTACAAAGCTAGGACTATGATCGGGGCCGCCGGAAGCAGGCATCCCCGCCGGCGGGCGTCGCTGGCCGTCCCGGCGCAGTCTGCCGGCGGAATGTTTAATCCGCTGGATCAGTTGCGCGAATTGGACGAAAACGCGCCCCGACTGTCCATCAGTCGCCGACGAGTTGTGGATACGTCAGATCTCAAATCTTGCGCCATACTTCAAACCAGACTGAAAGAGGTCAAGCACTACCCAGAGTGAGTCCTTTATGCTTTTCTAGAATTAGGTTCCCATGTCCATTTCATGTCTGACACATTTTTTTGCTGAGTACATGCATGCATTAGAACAAACTCTACAAAGTATTGTTTAATTTCTCATGGATTTGGAGAGAGAAAAAAAATTAAAATCTGAGAAAAAGCATGTCTCTGTTTGTAGTAATTAATTATAAACTCCAATCAACGTATTTTCACATAGGCATTTAACCATTTACGTCACAAACTCGTTTTACTACAAACAGAGTAGACCCAGATCAGACGGCTCCTATAGGAGCCGTCTGATCAGGTTCTGCTCTGTTTGCTTATAGTAATACAGATGTATTTCTACAGTTTCAGCCATGACCAAAAATTCCAGTGTCCATGTACTATTATAGCCATAAATATACAGTTGAACTTCGATATCTCGAACTTCATGGGATCATACATATTGGTTCGAGATAACAGAAGTTCGCGGCATCCGAATCATAATCTGACCAATATCTCAAGTTCACAACTTAATGCAAGTCTAAAGTAATGTTGAACGCCCCTGTAGGAGCTTTCAGGATTACCTCCGACCTGCATTAAGCTGTCGCATGTGTTTCCAGATATGTGTAATGATACATTTTAGAACAATTCTGTATTGTAATTTTTTGAAGTACCGAACTTTTAGTTCGAGTTATCCTGAAGTTCGAGCTACCGGAGTTCGATATATCGAAGTTCAGCTGTAATTAATATTTGTAATTTCATTATTTTTTACATTAATATTCATGGAGCAAAGGGTAAATGAAAGTGACACAATCTCTATCTATATTTATATCAAATGTAGAAGCTGTCTTATGCGACCATCAACAGGAGGTATAGTTATTGGTCTGTGAGGCAGGTAGTAGCTAAATGCAAGTCAAAAGTAAAGCAGAAAGCTCCTATAGGAGCTTTCTGCATTACTTTTACCCTGCATTAAGCAACCACATGCGTTTTAAGAATTATGTGCCCACTAAATTTAAGGTCGCTTAAGACAGGTTCTACTGTACATGGATGTTTTTCTTCATATGCTAATTAGGGCAAATGCGATACTTGAAAATGTGTCAGATTTCCTGTTACATATTTTGACAAACTTTACTTCTCTATTTGTTGCCAACAATTTGAATGTATACAAGCTAACAAGACGTTACTGTATTTTATAACGTTTACTATACATGTATCCATATTTATTTTTGCCAATCATATTGATACTGTGTCTCAGCCACGGGTACCTGTGGGTCATCTCGATGTTGAAAAACGACTGGTCGTAATTTGGAAGATTTATGAAGTGCCTTGTTTATTAATGACTCTCAGACAGAAAAAAGTTGAAACATGTCTGGCTTCTGCCACGGTGAACTATTTTAGAAATCTAACGCCGGCCAAAAATGTCGTCTGCGTCAAATATGTCGTCTAAGATCTGTTTTTTGCAAGTTATTGGCGATTTTTATTATTACCTAGCCAAACAAGTTGGATCCATATCAGATGCAGAATAGCTCGGCCAAAATGTTCGGAACTCGGCACGCCTTAACACTCAAACTCCTCACAGTGATCTCCCTTGTCACTACGCGCGATCTCTTCAGCGTAGCGCTGAGGGGAGATTACTGCGTTGGAGGTTGCATAGCACTTTCCGTCATTTGTAAAGAAAGTAGACCCAGATTAGACGGCTCCTATAGGAGGCGTCTGATCAGGGTTTGTTCTGTTTGCTTTTGGCATGATGTATAGATCTGAATCTATAGTTATCAAAGCAAAAAATCGTTCTTACATAATATTGAACATGGAAACGGGTTCCCTCATATAAACGTGTTTTTCACGCATTTGCAAATAGAGTAGACCCAGATCAGATGGCTCCTAATATCTGTTTCTTTACTTTCTAAAATGGCTACAATGTTCCACCTTCCATATTTAATTATAACTATATTGTCCATGAATATTCAGTAGGTACTGAAATCTGAAATAACCATAGAACAGGCAAAGAGTTCAAGACGAGGCGTTAATTTTCAGACATGAAGCAGACGACAACTGCTTGCAGGGTGACAGTAAAATGTAAACACAATAAAACTCCTCTAAGCCGGAATATGTTGGTCTTGTTAACCCATTCCCTCATATTGACGACTTTTGACGACCCTGTAAAAGTCACTTTGTGAAACCATTGTGATAAATAGAGCATTTTCTCCTATAGGAGCAAATTCTCTATTTATCACAATGGTTTCAAACTACAAAATTCTAAAACTTTCCTTTTCTCTAGTCATTGCTCCTTTTCGGTAGATTTATTCAAAGAGGTTGTATCTAAATATAGCCTATGAGGTAATGGGTTAAGACAGGTTTTAATACAGGAACTTTCTGCATGACGTCCACAATGTAATAAACTGTCACCTGTCCTAACTCTTTACTCCATGAATACGCCTCTTTACACATCTGCAAACAGAGAAGATCCAGAACAGACGGCTCCCGATAAGCCGTCTGTTCAGCGTCTGTTCTCTTTGCTTTTGAAATTATCATAGATCAGACTCTACTATTTCTTCCAATACCATAATGTCTTTTGTACATATGCCATTATAAAAATCATTATAAAAACTTAATCAATATTCACGATGGCATTATTTCTGACATGAATATTAAACAGGGGAAGGGTTAAAGTCCGGCATTTGATATTAATTTGAACCTCCGGTTAAGAGGGGGTTTAATGTATTCCAATAGCACGCCGTCTATAACAGTTATTACATCGAGTTATAAGTATGTCTGACCTGGAACCAAACTGTTGATTTGGTGGTGTGCATCTCTGCTGCCTTAACAGGCGTTGTTACATGTACATGTACACTGTATATACCAAGTATGTAACTTCGAGATATGTTCTTATCTAACATATGTACTTGTAAATAAAACTGACAGATAAAACGACTTCACCCGTGGGAGAAATTCATATCCCAGCAATATATTCTCTGAGATTTACTGTGGTTTAAATTGGTTTTGAATGTTAGTGATGATTTTTCAAACCATTTGATTCAAATCAATCAGGGGAATTGAGACTGTACTTTTTTTTTATTTCTGAGAGAAAACTAGACTTATTAACTTTACCTGACATTTATAAACTTTATTTCACATACATGTAAAGTAAAACCTCTCTAAACCGGACGTTAAATTCAGTATAAATATCGGTCTTGGAGACAGGTGGTAGCTTAATGCAGGGTGAAAGTCATGCAGAAAGCTCCTCTAGGAGCTTTCTGCATGACTTTCACCCTGCATTAAGCAACCAGCTGCCTGAAAGTATCCAAATTCTTCTCTATTAGAATTCCGGTTTAGAGGGGTTTTACTGTATTTGCAAACAGGGTAGACCCAGATCAGGCAAACAGGGTAGACCCAGATCAGAGTCCTGTAGGAGTATACTCTACAGTAGAACTTGTCTTAAGCGGACATTTATGAGCCTAAGGCATGTGGTAGCTTAACGCAGGTCATACGTAATGCAGAAAGCTCCTAAACAGGAGCTTTTTGCGTTACTTTTGCCCTGCATTAAGCACATAGATATTGAACATTGTCAACCCTGTGTCCATTTAATTCTGAGAGAAAGCTAGAGAGTTTAACAACGGATCGTGCATTCATTCATTTTGTTCTATTTTAATATTTTTAGTGGCTGGTTAAACTGGAGAGTATTGTGAAAGCGGCCATGTGATTTATTAACACAGGAGATCGTAAAATCAGATGGTTGTTTAATACAGGGCAAACATGATATAAAAGGCTCCTATATGAGTTGTCTGTATCCTTTTTGTCCTGTATTAACCCTTTCACTGCCAATGCCGGATCTGTGATTACCTATGCAAACAGTTTGGATCCAGATGAGACGCCGAGTAACTCGGCGTCTCATCAGGATCCAAACTGTTTGTTACTGTTACTATGTTTTTGAAACAAAAATGAAGAAAATCATAAGAATGAAAATTTGTAGCAGACGACAAAGTTAGCAGACGACAGAGTTTGGCAGCGAAAGGGTTAAGCAACCTAATTTTTTTCAACTCGTTCCCTCATATAAACGTGCTTTAACGCATTTGCGAACAGTGTAGACCCAGATCAGACGGCTCTTGCAGGAGCCGTCTGATCAGGGTCTGCTCTGTTTTGCTTATGGAACTTGATAAATCTGTTTCTTTAGTTTCTAATATGGCTACAATGTTCCACCTTCCACATTTCATTATAACTGATTCAGTATTTGGAATACATATTGAACAGGGAAAGGGTTAAACAATATTTTGATTATTCGTATTACCGATACTTTATTGTACACATGAATAAACACAGCCTGATTTGTATTTGTAAAGAGTTTGGATCCAGATTAGACGGCGAGTAACGCGGCATCTGATCAGGATCAAAGATGTTTGACACTAGTTTGTCAAAATCCTAACCCTTTATTTAATAAATACGCATTTCTACGCCTTTGCAAACAGGGTAGACCCAGATCAGACGGCTCCTATAGGAGCCGTCTGATCAGGGTCTGCTCTGTTTGCATAATGATATAAAATAGATATGACTGATTCTGCCATGACCAAAACCTGCCCGTGTCTGTGTGCTATTATAACAATAAATATTTATATGGTGTCATTATCTCTAACATGAATATTTATGGTGTGAAATATTAAATAAACAGGCAATAAGGAAACCCTGAAACAGACAAATGGTGATTTAACCATATTCCTCCAAAAATTTGCCTTTCTACGCCTCAGTAAAAAGTCACTTTATAAAACCATTGTGATAAATAGAGCATTTGCTCCTATAGGAGCAAATGCTATATTTATCACAATGGTTTCAAACTACAAAATTTGTTTATAAACAAAATGTTCCTTTTCTCTAGTAAATGCTCCTTTTCGGTAAATCTATTCAAAGAGTTTGGGCCTAAAAATAGCCTATGGAAGAAAGGGTTAAATAGCTGTTTGTCATACAACAGCTAATACTGAACGAAAACAAGATATAATATTCCCAGTAGAATTTTCTGTATTATGCGCGTTCTGTTTTAAAATGCGACCTGTTTTAATCATTGCACTGCCAATGTCGTAAACATGCGCCGTGACATATATTGCAGTCCCAGATCAGACGCCACAGGAGCCGTCTGATCAGGATCTGCTTTGTTAGATTATTAAATGATAATACACCTGACTCTAAAGTTTCTACCAATACCAAAAAAGTTGTGTATACATATGCTATTATAACAAGTCAGCTAACATATATACCTACTCATGATGTCATTATTTCTTATATAAAAATCAACAGAGAAAGGTTTAACCCATTTCCCCCATAGGTTATTTTAGACCCAACCTCTTTGAATAAATCTACCGAAAAGGAGCATGAAATAGAAAAAAAGGAAAAGTTTAGGATTTTGTAGTTTAAAACCATTGTGATGAATAGAGCATTTGCTCGTATAGGAGCAAATGCTCTATTTATCACAATGGTTTCAACAGGTGACTTTTGCAGAGGCGTCCAAAGTCCTCAATATGAGGGACTGGCTTAACGAGGTTGTTCTGTATTCCACATTTTCTGTCTTCTCGTATTTCCTTTTTTTCCTTTTCTTTTTTATTATCATTACAGTAAAGCCCCTCTAACCCGAACGTTAAACTTAGTATAAGTATCGGATTATAATAGTTTACACAGGTGGTAGCTTAATGCATAGTGAATGTCATACAGAAATCTCCTTTCACTCTGCATGAAGCAGACACCTGCTTTAAAGTATCTAAACTAGTGTCTACTAAAATTCCGGTTGAGGTGGGAGGTACTGTAGATTCCTTCTGCACTTGATTCGTGTTGCGAATTAACTGTACTGTCATTACTCCAGGCCCCGAGGTTATAAAACGTTTTACTTGAGTCTGAGATCAGTTTAGTAACTTGGACATAGGAGTTTCAAGAGATGCTACTCACAGCACATTTAACTAGTTTTGATCTAGATTTACCCATTTACATCCATGTTTAACCCTTTCCTCCATAGGCTATTTTTAGACCCAATCTCTTTGAATGAATCTACTCAAAAGGAGCATTTACTAGAGAAAAGTAAACATTTTATAATTTTGTAGTTTGAGACCATTGTGATAAATAGAGCATTTGCTCCTATAGGGACAAATGCTCTATTTATCATAATGGTTTCAAGAAGTGGTTATTACAGAGGCGTAGGCAGGCGTATTTATGGAGGAAAGTGTTAATACGATAAACTGGTACAAAGCCACTTTTGAAACCTATTAATTTTCACGTTGAGAGTACACAGCCAACACTATATTTTCTGGTATTACTAACCACTAAAATCAGCTGACCCAGTCAGCAGTGTCGACCCTGATCAAAGGTTTCTCGAAGAAGCCATCTGCTCTGGGTATTCTCTGTTTGCGTATGGCACTATGTCACATTTATGGTAAAGTTGGAGTAAATGGGTTAACCCTTTCCACCAATAATATTTATGTAAGAAATAATGACGGTATGGATTTCAAATTAGATTATTATTTATAATAGATAATGAACATAGACCATTTCGGTCATTACAGAAACTAGAGATACATATACATGTAATATCATTAGCAAACAGAGCAGACCCTGATTAGACGGCTCATACGCCGCAAGTGCACCGACTGGTCTCTAAATTTATTGTTATTTTCTTTTTTTGTTTGAATTTAATGATGTATCTAACTTTGGACAAATGGACGATAGCGAAGTGAAAGAGATAACTAACTTATTTCATAAATGCAGGAGAGTGTTCTGATAAAACGCAAAGATATATCCTCAAACATCTCCCTCACATCTCTCTCAACTATCTGTCTGTCGGTGTGTCTATCTGTCTTTGTCTCTTTCTCTATCTCAGTCTGTCTGTCTGTATGTCCGTCAGTCTGCCAGTCCGTCTAGTCGGTCTGTTTGCATGTATATATGTCTGTCTGTCGGTCTTTGTCTTTTGTCTTGTCTCTGTTTCTGTCTATCTGTCTGTGTCCAAGTTTCTCTTTTTCTCTCTCACCCTCCCTGTCACTCTCTCTCTCTCCTGTCTCTCACTCTCTGTCTGTCTGGCTGTCTCTCTCCGTCTCTGTCTGACTGCCTTTCTCTGTCTGTCTCTCCCTCTTCCTTCCCTGTCTGTCTTCCTGTCTCAGTCTGTAGTGTCCGTCTGTCTCTCTATCTCTCCATCTCCATCTTTCTCTCTCTCTCTCTCTCTCTCTCTCAATTACCATTGCTCTGTATCTATCTTTCTCAGTCAATGTGCATCTCTTTGTCCCATTTTCTTTCCATCTGTGATCGTTTCTTTCTCAAGCTTTCTCTTATGCTCACTATCCATATAGGAGTTTACAATGCATAAAAACCACCGTACTACTGCAAATGATAGCAATATATGTACCTACCCAGATTTCATTGTCATAATCATGAACGGTTTGATGTTTGTACAGGATACAGAAATGTTTAGTCCCTAAAAAAGAAGGTCGGCTAATCTTCTATCTGTTGGGATAAATTTTAACAACAGTTGTTTCCCTTTTCTTTAAATGATCGCGGGTTTTTCTTTATGTAAGGGAAATAACATTACACCAATTTTAAGCAGTACTTGCAAGGATTTGCTCCCTTGTTATATTTCCTAATTTTCTCCGCTAATGTAGTGTTGAATATCGGACAAATGACATACACTTCCATGCGCCATTGATTTATCCTGCAACTGCCTAGATCAATGTAACGTGTATTGGATGGCTGTTATTTATTTTTAGCTCCTGTGAAGTTACACCGTGTTACATAAAACGCTGTCGATTTGTTGTTTTACACTTAATGATATCGACATATTGGCTCAAAGCATATCGCTGTCATACGGACACACTGCAATGTTTTCTGAAGTTCTATAACATAGAAATGAATTGCGATCAGAATCCTCGCCCATTGCTGACAAATCCGTGATGACGTTTGCGATTGCAGAATTAGGAGATCTATTGAATGCAAAAGCAGCAATGCCAAAAAGAGAAAACTGCAGACTGGGTTTTACTGGTGTCGTTGCTAACTGGAAAGTTTAGTAACGAAAATTTGAGAACGTCTTAGGCATGTGGCTGCTTAATGCAGAGGGAGCTTTCTGCACGACTTCCAGACTGCGTTAAGCATTCAGCTTTTCTTATATAAATCGATAATGATACATGATTGAGTGGTTTATAGCTATAGGCCTATACAGATGAGAGTGAATCACTTGAAGTCTTATAAGTCTTCAAACTCTCAGACAATCTGCGCATTAAAGGGAATAAAAGAAAGATTGCATATTAATCTTTGACTCCATAAATACGCCCTTGTACGCATCTGCAAACAGTGTAGACCCAGATCAGACGGCTCCTATAGGAGCCGTCTGATCAGGGTCTGCTCTGTTTGCTTATGACATGATATAGATATTAAGATTCTACAATGTTTGTCAAAGTAAAACATTACCTTGAAAATTATACATTGCATAAAATAAGCAAATGAATATTCATGATGTAATTAGTTCTTACATGAATATTGAACAAGGAAAATGTTAACCCATTACCTCATAAGCTGTTTTTAGATACAACCTCTTTGAATAAATCTACCGAAAAGGAGCATTAACTTGAGGAAAGGAAATTTTTTAGAAGGTTGTAGTTTGAAACCATTGTGGTAAATAGAGCATTTGCTCCTATATGAGCAAATGCTCTATTTACCACAATGTTTTCACAAAGTGACTTTTACAGAGTCGTCAAAAGTCGTCAATATGAAGGAATGGGTTAAGACTGAATCAGAAGAAATATTCTGTAGAGGGGGTTAATTCAATATACAGAAGGTTAAGTTTATAAACAAACTAAATTAGGTTGTACGGATTAGTCAGCTTCCTATGTGAAAAGTTGGTTGGACTGTTTAAGGTATTTCATATATGACTCCATATGCATGCACGTATAATTGATATCACGGCTGCTACCAGTAGACAAACACTCGGGGTACATTTGGTACATTCACTAATTCAGAAATTCTGCATTTTGAGACATAGGGTGTTTGACCTTACCTTGCGAACTGCGATCTGACGGCCATTTGTTAATCTGAATTTTTATTGCTGTATTGCAATTTGCAAACAGTGTAGACCCAGATCAGAGGGCTCCTAGAGAAGCCCTTTGATCAGGGTCTGTACAATTTGTCATTCAAATTCCACATATAAATGGGTTTTGTCGCGCGTTTGCAAACAAAGTGGACCCAGATCTGACGACTATAGGAGCCGTCTGATCAGGGTCTGCTCTGTTTGCTTATGGAATTATAACAGACCGGGCTCTGCAAGTTCTACCAATATCAGACAATCATGTTTACATATGCCATTATACAGTAAACCCCCTCTAATGCGACCAACTAAAAGAGGTATAATTATGGGTTGTAGAGGCAGATGGTAGCTTAATGCAGGACAAACGTAATGCAGAAAGCTCCTAGAGGAACTTTCTGCATTACTTTTATCCTACATTGAGCAACCACCTGCTTATAACGTCACCCATGTTTATTCATTAAGTGATCGCATTACAGGGGTTCTACTGCATAAAAAAGCAGGTAATAAATATTCATGATGGCATTATTTCTTACACGGATAAGCAACAGGGAAAGGGCCAAACGTTTCCTATTTAGTGGACTCTATAGTTAAACTGATGGACTATTCCACTCTGATAATTCAGGGTTGAAAGTTTTAACATTTTGTGACACTGCGTACGTGACGTGAGACGTACAAATGTATCAAAACAGTATGTGGAGTTTCGCAATTTCTCTGTGCCATTTCGCCATCAATGCAATTTGAAATGTCTCCAGAATTCGCACTTAAATCGTTATTGCAATACACAAGACTGCACAGAATGGTACAGATCGTCCAGAGATAGGGACACACTATGAATATGTTGATATTTTCTCGACAATCAGTTTGATATGTACAGTTCAACCCCTCTAAACCGGATTTCTATAGTAGAGGGAGAATTTAGATACGTCTAGGCAGTTGGCTGCTTAATGCAGGGTGAAAGTCATGCAGAAAGCTCCTAGAGGAGCTTTCTGCATGACTTTCATCCTGCATTAAGCTGCTGCCACCAGTCCTGTCTTCAAGACCGATATTTATACCAAATTTAACGGCCGGTTTAGAGGGGTTTATTAGATCGTTGGCCCGTTAAACACGGTCTCAATTGTATTTGCAAACAACTGGGGTCTCAATGAGCTTAAGAGCAACTCGGGGTCACAACAGGGCCTACTGTATTTGACATTTGACACCATGAATATTTATTAGATGTGTTTATATGGCATACGAACATTGGTTCTGTGGTATTTTTAGGAAGTGTAAAATCAGTTCTATATATTATCATTGGCAAACAGAGCAGACCCTGATCAGACGGCTTCTACAAGAGTCGTTTGATATGGATCTACTCTGTTTGCAAAGTTGTGAAAAGGCGTTTGTATGAGATAAAGGGCTAGGTAGTCCAAAAACACCATTTTTATATTTTTGAAGACGACACATTACAAATACAGTAAAAACCTCTCTATAACGGCCACTAAATTGTGTTTATTAGTTGGTATTATGGGCAGGTGGCTGCTTAAAGCAAGGTGAAAGTAAAACAGAACGCTCCTATGGAGCGTTTTGTTTTACTTTCACCTTGCTTCAGCAGCCACCTGCTTTCAACAAAAAATATTTTATACAATTTAGTGGACGTTATAGAGAGGTTGTACTGTAATATACAAACAAACAATTTTGGATATAGTATTTTATTACAATAGAACCTGCCTTCAGCGACCATCGAAAATGTGTATATGGGTCTGTAAAGGCAGGTGGTAGCTTAATGCAGGTCAAAAGTAATTCAGAAAGCTCCTATATGAGCTTTCTGCATTACTTTTGCACTGCATTAAGCGACCACCTGCTGTTTAACACTGTGTTCAACAAATGCATGGTCGATTAGGAATGGTTCTACTGTACGGAGATAAACGGGAAATCTGCAAACAAAATTACTATTTTTAAGTATTTTCTTTTGTTTATCGGTCTTGCTGAGATGTGTCATGTACGTGACGTATGACATCCGGGAAACTGATCACCAAAAACTGCAGAAAACACTAATACAATATGCATGAAGCGCGCTTCCACATTTCATTGTAAAAACAAGAACGCTTAGCCTGGCGGACATAACCGAACAGCTCGAGTCAAAGTGAAACATTGACACTTAACCCTTTCCCTGTTCAATGTTTATTGCAAATTTTAGTACCTACTGAATAATTCATGGACAGAATAGTTATAATGAATAATGGAATATGGAAAATTGTAGTCATTTTAGAAAGTAATGAAATCGATCTATCAACTTCCATTGGCAAACAAAGCAGACCCTTATCCTATAAGAGCCGTCTGATCTGGGTCTGCTTTGTTTGCAAATGCGTGAAAACACATGAAGGAAAGGGTTAATCCTTTATCCCATTAACCCTTTCCTTCATAAATATTTTTAGATACAGCCTTTTTATACTCCCACCTAATAAAGGTGGTCGTATATTGTCGTGGCCCTGTCCGTCCGTCCGTTCGTTCGTTCGTTCGTTCGTCCGTCAACATTTTGTTTGTCCGCTGTTTTCTGGGAAAACTATTTGACAGATATTAATGAAACTTCACACAAATGTTAAATGCATCAAGATCTGAAGCTGAGTTGATTCTGAGGTTCATTTGATTTTTCATTTCAGAGTTATGGCCCTTGTCCTTAAAAAATATGCAAATAGTTTGTCCGCTGTTTTCTGGGAAAACTATTTGAGAGATATTAATGAAACTTCACACAAATGTTTAATGCATCAAGGTCTGAAGCTGAGTCGATTCTGAGGTTCATTTGATTTGTCGTTTCGGAGTTATGGCCCTTTTACTTAAAAAATAATGCAAATACATGCAAATAGTTTGTCTGCTGTTTTCTGGGAAAACTATTTGACAGATATTAATGAATCTTCACACAAATGTTTAATGCATCATGATCTGAAGCTGAGTTGATTCTGAGGTTCATTTGATTTTTCATTTCAGAGTTATGGCCCTTGTCCTTAAAACATATGCAAATAGTTTGTCCGCTGTTTTCTGGGAAAACTGTTTGAGAGGTATTAATGAAACTTCACACAAATGTTTAATGCATCAAGATCTGAAGCTGAGTCCATTCTGAGGTTCATTTGATTTGTCGTTTCGGAGTTATGGCCCTTTTACTTAAAAAATCATGCAAATACATGCAAATAGTTTGTCCGCTGTTTTCTGGGAAAACTATTTGACAGATATTAATGAAACTTCACACAAATGTTTATTGCATCAAGATCTGAAGCTGAGGTGATTCTGAGGTTGATTTGAGTTTTCATTTCAGAGTTATGGCCATTGCCCTTAAAAAATATGCAAATAGTTTGTCCACTGTTTTCTGGGAAAACTATTTGAGAGATATTAATGAAACTTCACACAAATGTTTAATGCATCAAGATCTGAAACTGAATTGATTCTGAGGATCATTTGATTTTTCGTTTCAGAGTTATGGCCCTTGTCCTTAAACAATAATGCAAATAGTTTGTCCGCTGTTTTCTGGGAAAACTATTTGAGAGATATTAATGAAACTTCACAAAAATGTTTAATGCATCAAGATCTGATGCAGAGTCGATATTTAGGTTTATTTGATTTTTCGTTTCGGAGTCATTGCCCTTTTACTTAAAAAAAATGCGAATATATGCAAATAGTTTGTCCGCTGTTTTCTGGCAAAACTGTTTGAAAGATATTAATGAAACTTCAGTAACACATGTTTAATGCATCTAGACCTGAAGCTAAGTCGATTCTGAGGATCATTTGATTTGTTGTTTCGGTGTTATGGCCCTTGCACTTAGAAAAATAATGCAAATCTATGCAAATATGAGAATGGCCATAACTTTTTCATTTGAAATGATATTTACTTCAATTTTTGTATATGGTTAAACCTTAATGTGAATTTTCACATATATTGCGGGGGTTTTGATATGTCATTTTATTCTAAAGTTATGGTCCTTGAACTTCGTGTGTTCGTTGCTTTGTTAGTTGGTCAACTTTTAGTTTGTCTTTTGTTTTCTGGGAAAACTATTAAAATGATATAAATGAAACTTAATACAAATGTTTTAAGCAACAAACTTTGAAGCTGAGTTTATTTTGAGGTTCACTCAGTTTGTCTTTACAGAGTTATGGCCGTTGCACTTTACAAAAATCTGCAAAAATAAGGATAAGCTGTAACTTTTTTATTTAATAAGATATTCACTTCATTTTTTTTTAAAAATAGTATCACCTTAATATGGAAATCAAGATCTGAAGCACAGATTAGAAAATGTCAACACTTATAAGGCATGTTGAATCAGAGAAAGTTTGCAAGTGGGCGTATTATGTACCGTATGCGGTACTCTTGTTGAATAAATCTACCGAAAAGGAGCATTAACTAGAGAAAAGGAAAAAATTTGAATGTTGTAGTTTGAAACCATTGTGATAAATATATCACAATGGTTTCACAAAGTGACTTTTACAAAGGCGTAGAAAGGCGTATTTATGGAGGAAATGGTTAACCTGACGGACATGTCCGAACAGATTGGATCCAGACGAAACGCCACGTGACCCGGCGTCATACTACGTAGGTCCTAATCTATTTGCCATTCAGTAAATAGTTGTTCAAAAGCTTAATTGAGTTTGGACGTAATTAACCCTTTACTCCATAAATACGCCTTTCTACACCCTTGCAAACAGAATAGACCCAGATCAGATGGCTCCTGTAGGTCTACCCTGTTTGATGATGATAAAATATATATGTAAGGGACTAATTTATTTGTCATCTCTCTCTCTCTCTCTCTCTCTCTCTCTCTCTCTCTCTCTCTCTCTCTCTCTCTCTCTCTCTGTCATTCTCTCTCTCACACTCTTCTTCACTGTCTTTTTCTCTTTTTCTATATGTCTCCGTATATCTCTGTCTGTCTCTGTCTCTGTCGCTCACTGTTTCCCTGTCTATCTGACTACCACCACCTCTCTCTCTCTCATTCTCTCTCTCTCTCTTTTCTTTCCCTGTCATTCCCTCTTCCATTCCAAAGTCGCCGTTTTTCTCCTAACTTCCTTTACTCCGTTTATATCTTATCTCACCTCTCCTTTCTCTATATGTATCTCTCACTCTCATTTCTTCTCACATTTTCTTGTTTTCTATATTGTCCCCCGCTGTCTCGTAATGTTGCTCTCACGCTCATTATATGCCAACTTCTTTCCCTAAAGTATAGGCATTTATTGCATCGTTTTTCTACTGTCTACAAGGTGGAATTCCGTTAGGACGGTATACAGTAAAAGCTCTCTAAACCGGACGTTAAAAGTTAGTATAAATATCGGCCTTTGAGACAGGTGGCAGCTTGATGCTGGGTGAAAGTCATGCAGAAAGCTCCTCTGGGAGCTTTCTGCATGACTTTCACCCTGCATCAAGCAGCCACCTGCATAACAGTATCTAATTTCTTCTCTACTAGGATTCTGATATAGAGGGGCCTTACTGAAGTCTGATCGATTTCATGTTACATAGAATAATTCTCCCCCTAGCAATTGTGTTTTGCTGTTTCTGGTTGCCGTCTAGTACTGCTTCCAAAATGCTTTATGATCATTTAACTCCAAAATCTCCAGAAACTCCGCTGGCTTATGGCTGTAAATGTGATAGACCGCCAATAAATATTGATGCAACAAACAACTGGGTTGTTTCAAAACTGACACTTTGGTACAGACACTAGAGCCAACAGCGTCTGCGTGCATGTCCTTTAAAACTGTGAATGATGCATTTCCCATAGTGGAATAGTCCGCCAGTGTTTAATTATTTCCCTGATCAATATTCTTGTAAGAAAAAAATGGCATCATGAATAGCTGTTTGCTGATTTTTTTTTATAATCCATGGCATATGTATACGGGATGTTTTGGTATTGGTAGAAACTGTAGTCAGATCTGTTATAATTCAATTAGCAAACAGAGCAGACCCTGGTCAGACGGCTCCACTAGGAGCCGTCTGATCTGGGTCTACTCTGTTTGCAAAGGCGTGAAAATGCGTTTAAACGAAGGAAAGAGTTAAATATAGAGCCACCTCAGTATGAAAGGCTTAAACTTGCTAGAGGATTTTGAATAACATGCAGTGCAGACCTTGATCAGAGGGCTCCTCTAGGAACCATCTGATCTGGGTCTACACTGTTTGCAAATACCAATACATGCGTGTGTCACACATTCAAAAGGTTTAACCCTTTCCCTGTTCTATGTTTATTCCAAAGTTCGATACCTACTAAATATTCATTGACATAATAGTTGTTATGAAATATGGAAGGTGAAATATTGTAGCCATTTTAGGAAGTATAGAAACAGATATTCAAATTCAATTACATGTAGCAAACAGAGCAGACCCTGATCAGACGGCTCCTCTAGGAGCCGTCTGATCTGGGTCTACTCTGTTTGCAAATGCGTGAAAACACGTTTATATATGGGAAAGGGTTGACCTATAGAATTGCCTGTCATTGCTCAGCAGTGGGTTTATTCAATATGAAATGGTGTAATTTATGAGTGGTTTTTAAATGACAAACAGTGCAGATCCTGGTCAAAAGGCCCGGCTTCTCGTAGAGCCCACAGATTATAGTATGTCCATGGGTACACTGTTTTCCATATTCAAAGAGTTAATTCAACATTATGGAAATTGCTGTTTAAACAGGCAATTATTATCATCTGTTTCATTGTTTCTTGTGTTGTTTTTATGCCCCGAGACGAGAGTGGGGAGGGGGTTACAGAAGGGTCATGGCTGTTTTTGCTCTGTCTGTCTGTTGGTTAGTTTGGCCCCAACATTAACGTTGGCGATATTATGGCGCCATTGCACATACATACATCAAACTTGGCATGCGTGTGCAACTTGTGGAGGCGAACATTTAGGGGTGACTTATTAACTCTTTCGGTGCCAATGTCGCCTGTTGGCACCATTGAAAACAGTGCAGTCCCAGGTCAGATGCCGCCTTTTCAAAGGTTATTCATCAAGATCAAAGATCAAGATCAAAGGTCATATCGTGGGCAGAGTGTATCACAAACACAATTTGTTGTTATTGAGATTTTACATGGCTTAACAGTGCCTGTAGTTCAGTTATTTGCGACGTCCAGCTAATTGCAGGTGGAGGAAGACCCTGGAGGTTTTTCCGTGCATAGAACAAATTACATTGTTTCGTACACAGAAGAACAGCCGGGTAGAACCATGGAACTACCGCAAGCCAGCTGGGGGTTTCTTCGCGTGAAAAATCCAAATGTCCAGGTCTTGATTGTCAGTCATGACCACTCGATCGAGGAGATCCTTCGTTTGTTTCATTAATCAGTTATTCCGAAAGTACATTGCTCTATGTAACCTTTTCCCTGTTTGAAGAAATAATGACCGCATGAATATTAAGTTTACCTCAAGCAGAAACTAAAGAATAAGATCTATATTATACCATAATCAAATAGGGCAGACCCTGATCAGACGGCTCCTATGAGAGCCGTCAGATCTGGATCTACTCTATTTGCAAAGGAGTGGAAAGGCGTTTATTTGAGGTTCCGTCAATACTTTCAAGCAATTTCGCTGCCAATGGTGGACAAACAAATGATCTGTCAACTAACTGGAACCTGTATAATATTTGTTTATATCTTTGTTGAACTTCGATATTTCGATATGCAGTTTAATGCAGTTGAACTTCGATATCTCGAACACGGATAACTCGAACTCGGAGATAGCGTTCGGTCCGCCCAAAATTTACAATACAGAATTGTGCTAAATGGTATCACTACGCATGTCTAGAGATACACATGACAGCTTAACCCTTCGCTTGCTATTCACGTCAATATACCTACCTGTAAATAGTGAAGACCCAGATGAGACAGCTCCTGCAGGAGCTGTCTCATCAGGGTCTTCACTATTTACAAGTTGATTGTGCAACCAGTGCACTCCATAGCAGTGATTGCACAGCGAAATACTTGTACACAGTGAAGATATATGTAATTATACAACAGGGCATGGGTAAAGAAGGAGAAATGAGTTTTAAAATTCAGCAAGAGAAGGGTGAATACAGGTCGAAGTATGTAGGAGCTTTCAGCATTACTTTAGACCTGCATTAAGCTGCGAATTTTTCAGATTATAAATCGGATGACTCGAACATCTGTTATCTCGAACTAATTTGTATGGTCCATTGAAGTTCGAGATATCGAAGTTCAACTGTATGTGCCTCTATCATGCAGAGGACATTGCAACCATTTCGAATGAGATGCAAGTAATTCATCATGATTGATAATCCTTTCGGCGCCAAATAAATTCCATCTGCTATGATTGTGGTCTGCTTCGAGTTTCCCATTGGCGTTTTCTTTAATTTCTTTACAAATATATTAATCAGTATCAAACAGTTTGGATCCTCGGGAGACGCCGAGTTACTCGGCCGAGTTACTCGGCGTCTCATCTGGATCCAATCTGTTTGCAAGGGTTATTAAGGATTGGTACTATGGAGGCGAAATGGTTAAATTTTCCAACATAATTGGAAGAAAGTTCAAGGAACCCTTCCTCGAAATTTGAAACGACTGGCATGTTGTATCGCAGGAGAATATGTTAAGCAGACTAATTTTAACTCTTTGCACGCTAAGTAATTTTTCCTCTGCAACAATTGTCGTCTGCTTCAATTCTTAAAATAAAATTTCTCTCATTTCTTTATAAAAAATATGGTAAAGTTGACAAACAGTTTGGATCCTGATGAGACGCCGCATTATGCGGCGTCTCATCTGGATCCAAACTGTTTGCATAGGTAATCACAGTTTCACCGCTAGCGTGCAAAGAGTTAATTAGTGCAAAATGGTGAACCACGCCATATGAAAACGAGTCTCTTGTACTAGTCAACTCAGACCCATACCAGCCAACAGAGTAGATCCATACCCATCCTGCAATGTAGATCCATACAATTCAAAAGTGTAGATTCATACCAGCCTACAATGTAGATTCACACCAGCCTGTAATGTATATTCATACCAGCCTATAATGTATATTCATACCAGCCTACAATGTATATTCACACCAGCCTATAATGTAGATTCATACCAGCCTACAGTGTAGATCCATACATGTCCATAATGTAGATCCATATCAGTTCCATGTAGATCCATACCAGCTTACAATGTAGATCCATACCAGCACAATGTAGATTCATACCAGACTACAATGTAGATCCATACCAGCTTACAATGGTAGATCCATACCAGCACAATGTAGATTCATACCAGTCTACAATGTAGATCCATACCAGCTTACAATGGTAGATCCATACCAGCACAATGTAGATTCATACCAGACTACAATGTAGATCCATACCAGCTTAAAAGGTAGATCCATACCAGCACAATGTAGATTCATACCAGACTACAATGTAGATTCTTACAAGCCTACAGTGTAGATCCATACCTGCTCTTTTTTTTGGAGCTAGAATGATTAGCCTACTACATTTGTATCAAATAGAGAAAAAAGATCCATACCAGCTCATAGTGTAGATCCATACCAGCCTATATGTAGATCCATATCATCCCACAATGTAGATCCATACCAGCCTACTATGTCGGCCTACAGTGTAGATTTATACCAGCCTACAATGTAGAGTCATACCAGCCTACCATGTAGATTCATACCACCTACAATGTGGATCCATACCAGTCCAGACTATACAGTAAAACTCTTACCCGAACTTTCAAATTAGCAGCTTAATCCAGGGTGAACGTCTTGCAGAAACCCCAAAGGAAATTTCTGCATGACTTCATCCTGAGCTAAGTAACCTCCTGCCCAAAACGGAAAATTAACTTCGTATTTACAAAAAGTCCAGGGGCGGGGGCGTTATCGGCGGTTTACTATACAGTAAAGCGTCGCTATAACGGCCACTAAATTGTGTTAATTAGTTGTTATTTAGGGCAGGTGGCTGCTTAAAGCAAGGTGAAAGTAAAACAGAACGCTCCTGTAGGAGCGTTCTGTTTTAACTTTCACCTTGCTTTAAACAGCCACCTGCGTTTAACACAAAATACTTGATGTAATTTAGTGGCCGTTATAGAGAGGTTTTACTGTAAATAGCGAGTGAAAATACCATGCAGTAAAGCAAATATATATTTCTCGTGCGATAGAGTGTTCGCTTCGGTAACTGGAGATCACGGGTTCAACTCCCGGGTGGGTCATGCATGACCCTGGAAATGGTATACAGTAGTACCTGTCTTAAGCGGCCATAAAAGAGGTCTAATTATGGGTCTGTAAGACATGCGGTAGTTTTATGCAGGTGAAAAGTAGATAAGAGCTTTCGAGCTTTTGTCCTGCATTAAGCTACCAGCTGCTTTCTAAGACGCCTACGTTCAAGAAATGAATGACTGCTTAGGACAGGTTGTGCTGCAAGTAAGTCACATTCTCAGCATTCAATATCATTTAGAGGATATTGTCTGTTTGTCCTGTGTCAGTATACTGGGTCAATATTGAGTCTTTCACTGCGAATGGCGAATATTAGATTATACAGTAAGCCCCGATAATGCGAGGTACATATTTTGGGTGCTAGATGCAGGTGGTAGCTTAATACAGGGCAAAAGTAATGCAAAAAGCTCCTAGAGGAGCTTTTTACATTACTTTTGTCCTGCATTAAGCAACCACCTGCTTATAAAGACACCGTTGTTTATTCATTAAATGGTCGCATTAGAGGGGTTCTACTGTATATGCAAACAGTTTAGATCCAGATGAGACGCCGAGTAACTCGGCATCTCAGCAGGACCCAAATGGTTTGGTGCTTTGATTATATTTTTTTAAATAAAAGAAAAACGAAACAAGCACATTTTTCAAAATTAAAAAAGAGCAGACGACCACTTTTGCAGACGACAATATTTTAAACACTTTATTCGCTACCAAACTCGGTGTCTCATCAGAATCTAGGTTGATTGTAAGTGCAATTGAAATTCGATAAACGGAATGCGGGTCAAAGTAGTAAATTAAATACAGTAAAATCCCACTAATGCGACCACTTAATGAACAAACATGGCTGTCTTCATAAGCAGGTGGTTGCTTAATGTAGGACGAAAGTTATGCAGAAAGCTCCTATAGGAGCTTTCTGCATAACTTTCGTCCTGCATTAAGCTACCACCTGCCTTTGCCACTGTGAGTTATGCCCCTTTTTGGTGGTCGCATTAGAGGGGGTTTTACTGTATGTGGAAATTTAACCTCTGGAACTATGCAGTTCCAATGGTCCCTGAAGCTCTCAATAACTGTCGTATTGCAGAACACACCGTCAGCCTAAGTTACCAACATTTTATTTGTTTAATTTATTTCTAAATTATAAGCATCAACGTTTCGAACGTATTGCATTTTTCATGATGACTCCTACATTTTGTATCACTTGTTGTCCTATTTGGATCTAAACTGTAGGCAAATGATGTCACAAAAACACTCTTAATAATGTTAGGAGATATACTTCACAATTGACGGTGACAAAGTAGTATTGGATCTGCGCTGTCACAAACAGGAGTTGAAATATTGAATTTATCTCCAAACAAAATGAAATACAGCTGAACGTCGATAGTTCGAACTTCAAGGGACTATGTAAATTACTTTGAGATACCGGTAAACGAGGCTCAAGTCACTCGAGTTCCAATCTGAACAATGTCTTAGAGCTAAATACAGGTTTAAAGCAATGCTGAAAGCCCCTGTAGGAGATTTCAACATTACTATCGGCCTACGTTAAACTAGCACATGCATGTCACATGTATGTCTAGATATGCGTAGCGATACCGTACATTTTAGAACAATTCAGCATTGCAAATTGTGAAAGGACCGAACTTTTACCTCGAGTTATCCGAGTCTAAATTATCCGAGTTCGAGATATCGCAGTTGAACTGTACAGTAAAACCCTGCTAATGCGACCACCTAAAAGAGGTATAATTCTGGGCACTAGATGTAGGTGGTAGCTTAATGCAGGACAAAAGTAATGCAGAAAGCTCCTAGAGGAGCTTTCTGCATTACTTTTATCCTGCATTAAGCAACCACCTGCTTATAAAGATATCCGTGTTTATTCATTAAGTGGTCGCATTAGAGGAGTTCTACTGTACCTTTTACCCTAAGCATGGTGGAGAAAGATTTGTATGCCAAACTTTTCTCCCCTTTAATTTAAAATACAATGTAAATGCAATGCAAAATGCAATTAGAGTGCTAATGATTTTTGATCTTGATGAGGCACCGATTCAATTGGTGTCTCCTGAGAATGCAAACTGATTGCAAGGATACATTTAAATTCTCAGATCGTCCATATCAGGTTAAATGTTATCTTGAAGCCTTTCAACACCGATTTTTCAATTGGACTTTTCCAAAATTTTAGAAGGGCATATAGTAAAACCCATCTAAATGTCGATTTAGGTCTTTTTAGGCAGGTGGCTGTTCAATGCAAGTTGATAGCCATGGCTGCTTAATGCAGGTTGATAGTCGTGCAGAAAGCTACCAACGGAGTTTTCTGCATGACTTTCACCCTGTATTAAGCTGGCACAGGTCTGCCTAAAAGTATCTAAATTCTTCTCTATTAGAATTTCGGTTTAGAGGGGATTTACTGTATGTGGCTTTAAGAATATTCATGAACTCATAGCAACAGATAAAAGTGCATCTTCAAACACTGACATTGCCATTACTCCACCCAACCCTATGTGGTGTCCACTCTTCGAGGCGATTCTAAGGAGTGGTCATAGTGTACGGTTTGGTGGAGAAAAAATGGAGTTATTCTTGAACATGTATTAAAGCACGCGTTTATTGTGGGCCCCTGGACTTTTTAGTTGACCCCGTTGAAGAGAGCGAATTGTCGTAGATTGTTTTCTATATCCGGCTGAGTAGTACTGATGTCTGCAATCATATAGACTGTAATTAAATATTCATTGATTTTCTGCCTCTCTAAATCTACTTAATTGGTAAAAAGGTAAACAAACGGCAGCAATTATCAATAATGTGTAAACAACACGTTTGAGAGTTTTCTATTAATTATTTTTATGTTTTGTTTAATTAACAGTGAGGAGAGCTCTTGTGTCTTCTAATAAATAGCCAAGCCTTTTCCTCGACTACGACAACCCATGGTGTGCTTTCTCAACAATTACCACTTCGATTTTGTTTTATATTCTCGGAATAATAACTTTTACCATTTATCTCATCCTGTTTGCCGGTTGATTGTTTTCTCTGCTTTGTTTTAACGTTTCCATACCCCTTTTCTTCGTGGATATTCATGTAAGAAATAATGACGTCATGAATATTAATTACATCGATTTGTTATACATATGTAATAGCACATGAACACCGGAGTTTTGGGCCAAGGCAGAAAATGGCCGAATCTGTTAAGTCGGATCTACGACGGCTGATTCAATTCAATTCAATTCAATTCAATTTCTTTATTGCATAAAACATACATAGTATGCTTATAGCAAGCACGATAAAGAATACAATACAGTGATATATGAACATGTTAATAGACAAAAATGAATGCTAGATCTATACCTCTTTCAAAAAGAAAAAGATTAGAATAGAATGATTGATAAGGTGTATAATCTCGTAAGCAAACAGATTGATTGATTGTGTTGATGAACGTCGCTTTCTGCTAACTATGGACTAATTGGACGCCCCAGAGAGAGAGTGGAGAGGATACAGATAAACCCGGGCGCAATGCCCTACTCTTATTATCGACAGGGTTTCTCTGGTTCTTTTATATGCCCAGTCCGGGTATACCCAGTTTGCAAAGTTATGAAAACAATAATATAGAGGGAAATGATTAAAGAATAGTATGGTTTATTGTCTTTTTCTACAAGCATACCAATGCGACGGCTAAATGCCTCATCTGCATCCCACTGTTTGTATATTTTCAATCGTAATGACATTTAGCATGCTTTACCATTTTGTAGACCAAGATCAGGGTCCATGCTTATAAAGCTTTTAGTCGAGTCTTGAGAACTCAAATCTGACCAATCAAAAGGCTGAGAACGAAACTCAGACTCAACTAAAAGCTTTATAAGCATGGACCCAGAGGGAGGGCTCTTCAAGGACCTATCGATGTCAATAGCTTATAGCAGCCAATATATTTTTTGCTGTGCGAACAGAGTAGACCCAGATCAGACGGCTCCAATAGGAGCAGTCTGATCAACAGGGTTTGCTCTGTTTGCCAATGGAATTTGATAGATCTGATTCTTTTCGTTCTAAAATGGCTACAATGTAACGCATTCTACATTTCATTATAACTATTTTTGTCCATGAATATTCAGTAGGTATTGAAATTTGGAATAAACACAGAACATGGAAAGAGTTAAATAACATGGAAAAAACATGGGTTAAAGTTGAAACTGTTATCTATGCTGGTTGTACTGGAATGTTGGCGGATCTTGGTGGATCTTAGGTCAATTATAGATATCAGGAGGATATGGCATTATAGATATCAGGAGGATATGGCATTATAGATATCAGGAGGATATGGCATTATAGATATCAGGAGGATATGGCATTATAGATATCAGGAGGATATGGTATTACTCGTCGCGTTAGCCCTCTTTAATGTGAGAAACGCTTGTCCTGTCATTTGCAAACAGTGTAGACCAAGATCAGAGGGCTCCTAGAGGAGCCCTCTGATCAGGGTCTGCACTGTGTGTCATTCAGAATCCTCTAGCAAGTTTTTAAAAGCCTTTCATGCTTAGTGGACTATTTAGCTAAACAACGATGGGTTGCTCCATTCTAACATTCAGCATTGGAATGGTTAATTATTAGTTTGTGTGAATAATCTGACAATCAAGCCAGTTATTGGTTTTATAAGCCATTTACTTTGAAAGAATGTGTTCGTAATCACATTGTGTCGCCCCGTTGCCTGCATTACCGGAAATATGAAAAGGGCTTAATTATGGACGGGCTCATAGGATGAAGGCCTTTTGGGACAATTTAAGGTTTGCAAACATTGCAAAACCAGGTCAATTAATACATAAGGGGCGTGGTTTATGTGGCTGATCAAGTTCAACACTGTATATCAGAGGTCCAGATAAGATGCATAAATTAAAAAAACATTTTCATGAATAACTTTTTTATTTCTCCACCAAACTCAATGTTGTGACCACTCTTTAGAATCGCCTCAAAGAGACATTATTATAGATATCAGGAGAACATGATGATTACCCTTAGGATGCATGACACGCATGTACTGCTATAAATGCAAACAGTGTAGACCTAGATCCAGAAGACTCCTAGAGGAGCCTTTCTGAACAGGGTATAACAGTTTGCCATTCAAAATCCTCAAGCAAGTTTAAGCCTTTTATATTAATTGGAGTCTATTGTTTAAACCCTTACCCTTATATAAACGTATTTTCACGTATTTTCAAACAGAGAAGACCCAGATCAGACGGCTCCTATAGGAGCCGTCTGATCAGGGTCTGCTCTGTTTGCTTATGAAATAATATAGATCTTACTATACTGTTTGTGTCAAAGCAAAACAAATCTTTGAAAGGTTTATATTAAAGTTCAGCTAATAAATATTCATGATGTCATTATTGCTTATATGAATATTAAATAGGGAAAGGTTTAACAGCGTAAATGCAAATTCAGCGTTGAATTCCTTAACTTGTCCTATATTTCCGTGCTCTTCATCACCAGAGCATGTAGATTACTGAACATATTGATCGAAAAAATCAGCCCGTATCATTCCATGTCTCATCAAAATTCAAACGTGTTGCACTGCAAGGACACATGGATGCATTGCGGATGTCACTGGTTGTGTCGGTTTGAGATTTCCGTTTGCAGGATGTGCTACGGATCTGGCAACCCGAGTTTAAGCCCCGGTTGTTACTAATTTACCATCCAGTGTTGCTTTCCTTGCGAACAATTAATAAATATTAGGCTACAACTCAGAGCTACAGAGAAAGGTGTGTACCCAAATACTAAAATCATAATTTCTCCACCAAACCCTGTATTGTGACCACTCTTCGAGACGATTCTAAAGAGCGGTCACAGTATAGCGTTCGATGGAGAAATAAAGGAGTTATTCTTGAAAATGGTTAAATTCACTCATCTTATCTGGAGCTCTGTTACATGCTAACGTGTGAAGTATTCATGTTGTCAACTCGAGTGTCCGATCATGAAGCAGTAGTGACATTCTGTTTCCAGCGTTGACAACCTGAATGCCTCATACCATTGCGTGATATATATATACCAGAGCAAGAATTAAAGGTGCGTACGCAAATAATGAAATGGTCTATTCTCCATCAAACCCCGTGTTGTGACCACTCTTTAGAATCGTCTCTTTGAGACGATTCTAAAGAGTGGTCACAACATAGGGTTTGGTGGAGAAATAAAGAAGTTACTCCTGAAAATGTTTTAATTCATGCATCTAATCTGGAGCTATGTATTAATTAGATCAACAGTGTCCCCCATTCAAACGCATTTCGCGGCTTTGCAAACAGAGTAGACCCAGATCAGATGGTTCCTGTAGGATACATCTGAACAAGGTCTGCACTGTTTGCCTACGAAAAAATATAGACCAGATTTTATATTTTCTACCAATACCAAAACATCCTTTGTCCAAAAGCAGCTAATAAATACTCATGGTGCCATTATTTATTACACGATCGCCAGGAACTTATATCTGATATATTGTATCGAACCACAAGTTTTGAGAAGAAATGTAGAAATTCTATAGCATCGGACACTTTTAGAAATTAAAGTTCTCCCGACAGCAATAAATATTTGTACTGAACACTCATGTAATATTGTTTTCATCACATAATCCTTAAACATGTCATAGATAGTGGCACAGGCTGTAGGTGACGCTGTTTCGGCGATTGTTTACAAAAAGCGTAGTAATACAACACTACGAATATAGATCCGCGTGCTATTTTGATATGTAAACAAAACAAAAAAATCTACACAGTAAAACCTCTCTATAACGGCCACTAAATTGTGTTAATTAGTTGGTATTTAGGGCAGATGGCTGCATAAAGCAAGGTGAGAGTAAAACAGTACGCTCCAATAGGAGCGTTCTGTTTTACTTTCGCCTTGCTTTAAGCAGCCACCTGCCTTTGACAGAAACTACTGATGCAATTTAGTGGCCGTTATAGAGAGGTTTTACTGTACCAAGCATCAATATAGGGGTACAGGTATTTGCTGTCCAGAGGTTCAATTTAGATGTGCACGTGTACGAGCCGTTCTAGCTGTTTACATTTTGGACTCTTCTAAATACCGCGGCGGTATTACGCACAAAGAGTGAATTGGTCGCGCAGAGCTATGATTGACTTACGAATAAATACATCATGCATTGGTTCCGCGAATTCTCGTTCAATGTCGCATAAATGCGCCACGACAAATAGTGCAGTCCCATATCAGATGCCACCTTTTCACGGCGGCGTATGATCAAGGACTTCATATTTTGTCTCAATCTCTATTTCTATATATGTGCTTTATTCCTTAGAAATTTGCATTTATTTATCTCATTTCATATCCTTATTTTCCTGAATGATTTAACAAATTTAGATTGCAGACGACAATTAGAAATTTGGCGACGAAAGGTTTAAGATTCATTACCGGCTAAATTCAAAATGCTAATTTAACTGAACTCGTGCATTTCCACGCTTTACGACACCCAGTTTCGGCACCCCACACCGAAGGTTATGCGTTAAGTAACAATTCTCCGATTTGTACGGCAAAGTTCCTATATCAACCTTTTGAAGCCTCTGTAAAAGTCACTTTTTGAAACCATTGTGATTGAAACCATTGTGATAAATAGAGCATTTGCTCCATGGGAGTAGATGCAATATTTATCACAATGGTTTCAATACCATACAATGCTAAAAGTTTCCTTTTCTCTAGTGTATGCTCATTTTCAGTAAATTTATTCAAAATTGTTTGGTCTAAAATTAATATAGCCAATGGGAATGGGCTAACTCCCATCCCTTTATCCGTTCAGCGCTGGTTTCAGAGTAAAAAGCCCATCTGTGTTGAAATGCATAGAGCCCCTTCAGTATTGAATACTTGCTAAATGACTTTGAATAGCAAACAGTGAAGACCCTGATCAGGGGTTCCTCTATGAGCCCTCTGAACTGGGTCTATTCTGTTTGTAAATTTAAATGTATTTTAAATGTACTTATAAAGAAATATGTTTACAAGTCTAGACTTCGAAAGGGAATTATTGGCCTAGACAAAAACAATAGGATAATATCTATACAATTCCCTCAGCCAACTGAGCAGACCCTGATCAAACGGCTTCTTCAGGGGCCATTTGACCTTGGTCTACGTACATCGTTTGCAATGACGCCAAAAGGCGCTTATATGGAAGGAATATTTAATCTAGCCACTGCATGTGTAACTAAAGTAAAATTTCGCACTTTCGCTACTTAAAATATCGTTACGTAAATTTCCGTTACCCATATCATATTACCCAAGACATTGTACCTTTATGTGTCACTAATAGCGTTACCCTCCAGTGACATCTTAATATTTATGCAACATGCCATTTTCAAATTAGATAAAACCAGACCCAATTCGCATTTCTTGATTGATGACCGCGTACAAGGTGACACACACTTACCATTGTCTTAGTCATGTCTAGATAAGATGCGTAAATTTAAACATTTTCAAGTATAATTCCTTCATTTCTTCACTAAACCCTATATTGTGACCACTCTTTAGAATTGTCTCGAAGAGACGATTCTAAAGAGTGGCCACTCTTTAGAATTGTCTCGAAGAGACAATTCTAAAGAGTGGTCACAGTATAGGGTTTGGTGGAGAAATAACGATTTTAGTATTTGGGTACGCACCCTTATCTGTAACTGTACATATACATAATAATAAACATTTCTTGTTTTTCTGCTTCTAATACTTACGTGTGCACTTATCTCCTTTCCGCCAATTGTATCCGATTTCTTTCTTTAGCTACTTTTCTATCGTTTTCCCTGATTTGTTAGATCAATACGTTCAACAATCCGCGTGCTAGGGTATAATCAATGAAGACAGAGGGCCACCCTAGGGACGCTGATTTCAATCATTGCCCAGCTTGGCGTGGTCTTTCTCTCGAAGTGAATCGACTAGAATAGCGTGCCAGCGAACTGTTGAACCAAAGCTGGAAAGAAGACAGACAAGGTGTTTACGTCGGTAGCCAACTGAATAAGAGTAAAGTCTAAAATATGGTAGAACTACTTTAAAATTTTACTCCAAAATACGCACTTCTACGCATTTGCAAACAGAGTAGACCCAGATCAGACGGCTCCTATAGGAGCCGTCTGACCAGGGTCTGCTCTGTTTGCTTGTGGTATAATATAGGTATAATTCTACAGGAACCGTCTGAGCCAAAATGTCATGTGTTCATATGACGTTATAAAAACTAATCTCATAAATATGCATTATGTCAAAATTTCGTGCATGAATATTCATGGGGTAAAGGATTGACACTTTACCTGATGCATGTTCAGGTTATGATTGTATGAATATCAATTAGATTAATTTAACCCTTTCCCCCATGAATATTCATGTAAGAAATAATGAGGTCATAAATATTTGTCATAAATATTAATTTGTTATAATAGCACACGGACACAGGAATTTATGGCTATGGCAGAAACTGAAGATGCATGTCTATATTATATAATAAGCGAACAGAGCATACCCTGATCAGATGGTTCCTATAGGAGCCGTCTGATCTGGGTCTACTCTGTTTGCAAAGGCGAATAAAGGCATATTTATGGAACAAAAGTAGATAGATATTCGTTTATTTCCTCCAATATAGGAGAGTACAACATGTAATATAAACAATTGTGCAAACAGACATACATTTAGATCAGCAACGTGAAACAAGAAGCAATGCAATACATGAATATACAGAACAAGACATACAGTTAGTAGGAATGAATACGGACATATACATATTAATATACATATATATTCATGTATAAACACAAATATAAATACTCCCCTGGTCATTGAATCATTCGCCTACAATATTAAGCACTGCTAACATATGGCGCAATCATGCAGCCGCAGTACCGGCTAGTGACCCTCACAGGTACCCATTTAACCCCTGGGTGGAGAGGAGAGGCGGGTGGGAGACACTGAAAAATGTCGAAATGTCCGGGAGAGACCCGGATTTGAACCCGGACCTCCAGACTGGTAGTCAAACGCGTTACTACTAGACCACCACACACCACAAAATGTTAAATTATGACATGTGAACACATGAAGTTTTGTCCTTGACAGAATCTATAGAATCAAAGCTACAAACAGAGTAGACTCTGATCAGATGGCTCCTACTGTAGCCGTCTGATCTGGGTCAACACTGTGTGCAAAAAACATGAAAAGGTGTCTGCATGAAGTAAATGAATATTTGTCGTGAACCGTTTTAGAAATTCCTGTTTTTAATTCACGACAGGCGAGTTTTGTTTATTTTACGGTTTGTCAATTCAATGTGCTGTGTACATTTGTTTGGAATATTTACTATAGTAGAACCTGGCTTTTCATTTAATGAACATAGGAGTTTTAAAAAGCACGTGGTTGCTTAATGCAGAGCAAAAGTAAAGCAAAATACTCCTAAAGTAGCTGTGTGCATTACTTTTTTACCTGCATTAAGCTAGCACCTGCCTTACAGACCTAAATTTGGATCTCTTTTTGATAGCCACTTAACCCATTCCCTGATATTGACGATTTTTGACGACCCTGTAAAAGTCACTTTTTGAAATCATTGTGATAAATATAGCATTTGCTCCTCTAGGAGCAAATGCTCTATTTATCACAATGGTTTCAAACTAAAAAAAAATCTTAACTTTTCCCTTTCTCTAGTTAATGCTCCTTTTAGGTAGATTTATTCAAAGCGGTTGTATATGAAAATAGCCTATGAGGGAATGGGTTAAGACAGGTTCTACTGATGCAAAGCTTCTTCAGAACGTCGTGAATAATTTACAAATGAAGTTTGCCTTGTGATAAGTTTACATGAACTTAAAATATATTTTGCTAAGGTCAGCAAGTGCAATGTCGCAGATATTTCTTTAACCATAAACTTGTTAACAATGTCACTGATATTTTTTTCGTCATAAACTTGTTGACTGAAATTTCGCCCACTTAAATTATTTTTTAGTTTATATATATTCAGTAGAGCCTGTCTTAAGCGGCCATCAAACTAGGTCTAATTACGGGTCTATAAGGTAGGCGGTAGCTGAATGCAAGGCAAATGTAATGCAGAAAGGTCATATAGGAGTTTTCTGCATCACATTTGCCCTGCATTAACCCATTTGCTCCCCCACGATCCCATATATGGGACATAGGCAAACAGTGTAGACTCTGATCAGACGCCACATAATGCGGCGTCTGATCAGAGTCTACACTGTTTGCTGATAGGAATTTATGCATTTCATTTTTTTTTATTTTATTTTTTTATGTGCAACACTTTATATATTATAGCTTTATATTAACTATTTGGATGCTAGTGGCAAATCAAATCTTGATAACAGATTGGATCCAGATTAGACGCCATGTGACTCGGAGTTTTATCAGGATCAAAATGCGTGTCCATAAAGAATAAATCTACAAATTGAAGCAGACAACATTTATTAATTATCCAGACGCAACATTACTGAATATCTGAACATTGATTTCTAGTGTATATAGATCTGTTTTACTGTTTTGTATTTTGTATGAAATGCTTGTTTTGAGGGCCTCAAGGTAGATTAGTCATTATGACTAATTGAGCTACCCTCGTTAAATAAAGTATTTCATTCATTCATTCATTCAATTTCAATATAAAACAAAATGAAATTGAAAATATAGGCCAGGCATCCCTTAGATAAAGAATGGACTAATCCAATATATAAATATGGAAGAATCCACTGGGAGCAAATGGGTTAAGCAACCGCATACATTTTAAGACTCTTTATGTTCAATAAATGCATGATTGCTTATGTCAGGTTCTACTGTAAAAACCAAACCGATGTTGTCTGTTTCAAAACACAGTCAGATTGCTAATTTCCTAACGAGACCTTGCTTTACTCTCTATCTGATCCTGACCCAATCTGTTTGCAGAGGAAACGAAAATAAAATCGCCTGTATGTTAACGATTTGAATGCTGGTGACGTATGCACTGACATCTGCGAATAGTGTAGACCAAGACCAGAGGGATCCTAGAGGAGCCCTCTCGCCATGGTCTGCACTGTTTGTTGTTCAATAGCCTCTAGCTAGTCTAAGCCTTTCACACTTAATAGATTCTTCAGTTAAACATTGATGGGTCATTCCATTCTGAACATTCAGCGTTGAAAGGGTTAAATGTTGATTTTTCTATAGCTGGCTCCAGAAATCTGTAAGCAAGCCAATTTAACTTGTAAGTCAGCTGTACTTAGTGTGTCTCAGAGGACATATGCAAACAGTGTAGACCCAGACCACAAATCTCCCATAGCAATCTCCTAATGATGGTACAATGATGTACAATGTACACTATTTGTTTCATAGGTTACATCAGCAACAAAATGGAAATGAACTACTGTAAAACTTCTCTATAACGGACACTAAATTACATCAAATATTTTGTGCTAAAGGCAGGTGGCTGCTTCACCTTACTTTAAGCGGCTACCTGTTCTAAATACCAAATAATTAACACAATATAGTGGCCGTTATAGAGAGGTTTTACTGTATTTCATAATATATATTTGGTCAGTGCAATCAAAATTAGGCTTAAGTGGTTTACTCAATACATACGCATTTCTACGTCCCTGCAAACAGAGCAGACCCAGATCAGACGGACCCTCCTATAGGAGACGTCTGATCAGGGTCTGCTCTGTTTGCTTATAGTATAATGTACATATGATTCTACAGTTTCTGCCATGGTGGCCAAACATTCCTGTGCCCATGTGCTATTATAAAAAAATAATACAATTAATATTAATTACGCCATTTTAATGAAGATTTGGGGAGGTAAAGAATATCAACGACAGCAGTGGCTGTATGGATTTGATTTCTGTCTCATTAGCGTTATATTGACAGAAGCTTCTCTGTTTTCATGTTTTAATTACACACAACATCGATAGCTGTGTGAAGCCGTACTTTGGTATTCAGTGCATGTTGGTGTCCGACACTAAAGTGCAGTGAACTATGTACATCACATTGGTGTCTGTTCTTCCATTCTTCATTGACTAAACTGGTGGAAGGGCACGATATAGGATTGAAAACTACATGTGTTAAATTTCAGAAATAATTTCATATTTGACGAGGATCATATTTATTGATTAATAAACCCTCTACCTAATATTAACCCATTTGCTCTCACGATCCCATATATGGAGCGTTGGCAAACAGTGTAGACTCTGATCAGACGCCGCATTATGCGGCGTCTAATCAGAGTCTACATTGTTTGCTGTTAGGAGTTTCAATATAAAACAAAACGCAATTGAAAATTTAGGTCATGTACCCCTTAGATAAAAAATGGACTAATCCAATATATAAATATGGAAGAATCCACTGGGAGCAAATGGGTTCAAACAAAAGCCTAACGAGCATCTAACCTTTAGCCTGCTGAGCAAATTATTTTTATAGAATGCTTCACCTACTACATTTTCAAAATTCAAGCTATAATCAACTTGTCTACCAAAATGCAATTTGGGTGTCAAACAGTTTGGATCCTGAAGAGACGCCGAGTTACTCGGCGTCTCATCTGGATCCAAACTGTTTGCATAGGTATTCACTCATCTGCCCATAGCAGGCTAAAGGATTGCTGTTTATACAGCTCATGGGATGATTAGGGTCTGGCTTCAGTCACCAAAATAGGATTGACTATGCACCTAAATTTTGAATTGGTATCCATACTTCAACATGACTGACATTAAAACTGGAGTTGAACGAGCCTCTAAAGACTCGACGAAAGACTTCAAGAACGCCCTCTGTCTATACAGCTCATGCGTTGACAGGGTATGATGGGCATGGCATCTGCACATGCAGCTGATGCCTAACAATATAGCGCGTAACGCGCTTTGGTGTTCGACACCACGGGTGCCCTTCGCATGCTCTGTCTCAACAACAACAATAACAACAACTCCATCACAAATACATTATTTTTTAATCACTTGTCATAAGTATATAAAACATACCAAATTATAGTTTTCTGACCCAACCCACAAAAAAAAAATTCGCGAACACCCCTGCTCTATATAAAACGTTTACTTATTATATAGATCAGGGGTGTTCGGGATTGGGTTTTTTGGGGGTTTTTTTGTTTTTGTTTTTTTGTTTGTTTTTTTTTGTTTTGGGCGGGGGGGGGTCAGAAAACTCTATTTTGGTATGTTTTAGATACTTATGACATGTGATTAAAAATATTGTATTTGTGATAGAGTTGTTGTTGTTGTTGTTGTTGTTGTTGTTGTTGTTGTTGTTGTTGAGCCATAGCATGCGAAGGGCACCTGTGTTCGACACCAACATTCGGTGGACTATGTACCACACTTCGGTGTCCATTATTCCGCATGTGTTGAACCCTTTCCTTCATATAAACGTCTTTTCATGCATTTGCAAACATAAAAGACCCAGATCAGACGACTCCCGTAGGAGCGGTCTGTTCAGAGTCTGCTATTTCTACTTATAGTATATATTTGTATGTCTACAATAGGCAAACAATTATATGTTCATATGCCATTATGGAAAATTATATAATTATTAGCCAGAATGTATTTTTGTATAATTACGTAATTAACCCATTTGTCCTTTTCTGCAGTAAATGCTCCTTTTCGGTAGATTTATTCAAAGAGGCTGGATCTAAAACTAGTCTAGGAGGGAATGTGTTTTAAAGGTCAACTCTTTGAACGCGGGACACACATTCACTTGGATATGTAGGCGCCCTCTGATCAGGATCTGCACTGTTTGTCATCCAAAAAGCATCTAGTACAAGTAGTACTGAGTGGAATGTATACCCCTTTCCCTGTTCTGTTTTATTACAAAGTTCAATACCTATTAAATATTCATGAACAAAAAAGTTATAACGAAGTATGGAAGGTGTAACATTGTAGCCATTTTAGAAAGTACAAAAACAGATCTATCAAATTCCATTAGCAAACAGAGCAGACACTGATCAGACGGCTCCAGATTATAGATTTTGATTCTATAGGAGCCGTCTGATCTGGGTCTACTCTGTTTGCACAAGCATGCAAATTCAGCATTTAAATGGTTACTATTTGAAAAACGCCCCTTTGTCCATGAATGGACTCTGTAGTTGAACACTGATGGGCTATTCCACTCTCAAATACAGTGATGATACAGATACATGTATGCTGATAGTGTACATGGGGAGCTATTTTCACAACTTTAGTTCTGCCTGAAAGATACAGGATTGGATTTACAGTAGCGCCTTGCTAAAGCGACCAGAGTATTATTAACACGGGAGACTGTAAAAGCAGGTGGTTACTTAATGCAGGGCAAAGGTAATACAGAAAGCTCCCATAGGAATTAGGCTACCACCTGTTTTAACCCTTTTCTCCATGACTGTTCAGGTAAGATATAAGGACACCATGCATATTAATTACATTAAATTTAACCAAGGCATATGGACACAGAAAAGTTTGGTCATGACAGATCAGTCGAAGCAGATCGATATAATTCAATAAGCACACAGATCAGAGCCTGATCAGACAGCTCCTACAGGAGCCGCCTGATCTGGGTCTACTCTGTTGCAATCGCGTAGAAGGACGTATATATGGAGTAACGGGTTAAAAATCTAAGTATATTTCTCCTGTCTACGCATTTGCAATGAGAGTAGACCCTGATCAGACGGTTCCTATGGGAGCCGTCTGATCAGGATCTGCTCTGTTTGCTTCTGATATAATATAGATTTTGATTCTACAGTTTCTGCCGTGGCCAAAATTCCCTGTGTCCATACGCCATGGTTTAAAGTTAAACCTGAATATTCATAGAGTAAAGGGCTAAAATATTTTTAACAAATTACTGTAATTAATATTCATGACGTCATTATTTCTTACATACATATTCATTGAAGAAAAGGCTAAATAGTCGTATTATTGAGAATTTTCTGTATTTTAACGGTCGTTATAGGTGGTGGGTTTTATTGTAAGTCTGTTTACTTGCATACGAAGCTACGGTTTGCAGTTACTGTGCCTCAGGGGCCAGTATTACAACCATAAAACCGTACACACTCATTCAGTATGCATTGGTTATATATTCGCCTTAGTCGGCATCTGTACTTATATTTGCACTGACGTTCAGTTGACTGTCCTTAACCCATTCCATCATAGGCTATTTTAGACCCAACCTCTTTGAATAAATCTACCAAAAAGGAGCATTTACTTGAGAAAAGGAAACTTTTAGAATTGTGTAGGTTTAAAACCATTGTGATAAATAGAGCATTTGCTCCTATTAGGAGCAAATGCTCTTTTTATTACAATGCTTTCATAAAGTCACTTTTACAGAGGCGTCAAAAGGTGTCAATATGAGGGAATGGGCCAACTCCGTACCTGTTCAATATTCATGTGATAAATAATGGTATCATGAATATGTATTAGCTGTATTTTTATAATGTAAAATATTCAAGGGAAGTTGTTGCTTTGACAGTTACTGTAGAAGTACATCTTTATCATGTCGCAAGCAAACCAAGCAAATCTTGGCCAGTCGGTCCCTATATTTCTCTGTTTGCAAAGACATGAAAAAGCGTTTATATGAAGGGAGGGGCTAACTATTTCGATGCCATTTATTGTCGTCTGCCTAATGACAGAGCTACAGATAAAGATGCATATCCAAATTCTAAAATCGTCATTTTTTCTTTAACCCTTTCGCTGCCAATGCCGGATCTGTGATTACCTATGCAAACAGTTTGGATCCAGATGAGACGCCGAGTAACTCGGCGTCTCATCAGGATCCAAACTGTTTGTTACTGTTACTATGTTTTTTAAAAAACAAAAATGAAGAAAATAAAACAAATGAAAATTTATAGCAGACGACAAAGTTAGCAGACGACATCATTTGGCACCGAAAGGGTTAATCTGTGTGTTTCTGGCTCCTGATTTGGAGTTGTCAATATAAATGCCGTGTCATATGTCACCATGACATGCTTCATGTAAATACCGTGTCATATGTCATCATGACCTTCTTCATGTGTATTTATAATGTATTTACTGTCTTGCTCAGGGACATGTTATGTCTTTTATTGAAGTAAAAGTATCTTTATCTGACTGCATGCATTGTGATTCATCTTTAACACTTTACTCCATAAGTATGCCTTTCTGAAAATTCGCAAACAGGGTAGACCCAGATCAGACGGTTCCTATAGGAGGGATATAATGTAGATATGATTCAACAGTTTCCGCTATGGTCAAAAATACATGTGTCCATGTGCTTTTATAACAAATTAATCTAATTAATATTCGTGACGTCATTATTTCTTACACGAATATTAATGGAGGAAAGTGTTAACACTTGTTATTGGAAATCTCTGACATAATATTCTAGATGCAGTGTTTCCCACGAGGTTTGCTATATTAGCCATACTTCAGGATACATAGCTACTTACAGAGCTCCAGATAAGTAGCGTAAATTAAAACATTTTCAAGAATAACTCCTTCATTTCTCCCCCAAACCCTATACTGTGACTTCTCTTTAGAATCGTCTCGAAGAGACGATTCTAAAGAGTGGTCACAGTATAGGGTTTGGTGGCGAAGTGACGATTTTAGTATTTGGGTACACACCCTTATCTTTAGCACTGGGGGTATACCTACAATGTTTTTATGGTCGTTATAATGTTCCTACGAGGCTGTCATTCTTACTTGCATTGCTCCTATAAAGTTCTGTATCTTAGTCACAATGTTCCTACGACGCTATCTATCTTAGTCATTTTTCATCCAAAGTTCTGTATCTTGGTCATTATATTCCTACGAGGCTATCTATCTGAATTATTTTTCAGGATGCTCTATATTTCCTTATCATATTGCATCTATGTATGAGACTATCTATCTTAGTCATATTCAGGATGCATTGTTCTTACGAGGTTATCAATCTTAGTCATATTCCGGATGCATTGTTCCTACGAGCCTGTCTTAGTCATATTCAGGATACATTGTTCCTACGAGGTTATCAATATTAGTCATGTTTAGGATGCGTTATTCCTACGAGGCTATCTACATGTATATTAGTCATATCCAGTATGCAATATTCCTAACTTCCTACGATTCCATTTATCTTAGTCGTATTTCAGGTGTTAGTTCTCCTAAGTGAATATTTATTTTAGTCATTATTCAGGACGCAATGTTCCTACCTGGATTTCTATCTTACTCATAATCAGGATGCATTTCTGTCTTACTCATATTTAGATTGCAGTGTTCCTATGACATCGTCTGTCTTAGTCATATTCAGGGTGTGACGTTCCTACGACGCTATCTATCTTAGTCATTGGTCATTGATCCAACATTGTTCTGTATCTTAGTCATAATGTTCCTAACAGACTATCTATCTTTGTTATAGTTCAGGATGCACTATCCTTCTTAGTCATATTATTTCAATAAGACTATCTATTCTAGTCATTATTCCGGTTGCAGTGTTCCTACGAAGTTATCTATCTTAGTCATTTCAGTATACTAATATTGCAACAGAGGTCCAGATAAGATGCGTAAATTCAAACATTTTCAAGAATTACTCCTCCATTTCTCCACTAAACCCTATACTGTGACCACTCTTTAGAATCGTCTCGAAGAGACGATTCTAAAGAGTGGTCACAGTATAGAGTTTGGTGGAGAAATGACGATGTTAGTATTTGGGTACGCACCCTTATCTGTAGCTCTACATAGACATAATGATAAACATTTCCAAGAATAACTCCATTAACTCTCCACCAAACCCTATTTTGGCCATTCTCTAGAGAAAAAAAAGTGGTCACAACATTGGGTTTAGTGGGGAAATGACGATTTTAGTATCTGAGTACGCACATTTATCTGTTGCTCTGATTGCCATGACATTCGGTTTAACTCTTCCATCGCCAATGGAGATTAAACGCCACATACAAACCACACAGCCGCCCAAACAGCACACAAGCAAGGTTTTACGCAAGCGTTTAAAATGGCGGCCTAACATGTCTTTAAGCAAGATAGAAGAAAAAGGGGGAGTAATATTGTTTATTACATTTAATTAACAGGTGTATTGGGAAAACATGACTGTAATGTATAAATTGATAACAGAAACGGGGGAATGTTTTAATGAGCTATGGTGCATACTATCCGTGTATGACACCAATAATACACATTACGTCACAGATCAATGTTATTCATTTGTTGAAACACTGGCATAGAAACCATTATCACATTAAGTGATGTTCACAAATAAAACTAATTTATGATAAATCCCAAAGCGTCTAGCACCATACGAAATTCGCCACTAATTCTATCAAATACTTCATACAACTACTGCTAAATAGGCATACAAACTCCCATACTTAACAGTCTACATGAACTTATTCGAATAGGTCGACTCAATACCCACTAACTTTTTCACTGATATTATCCCCAAATTAAGAACAGGTTAGTATAAGATATACATTTAAATGAAAGCAAATTCATGAACAATGGTTAAATATGCAAAACGGTCAACAAAACCACGAGTAAAAGGTCTCAGCTCAATAACTTTACCAAAGCCATAATGCAAACAAAGGACTTATATTTTTATGTACAAAATGGTTTTAAACCAAAAGCACGTAAAACTAAGGGTGATAAGAAAAATGAGAGAAAACAATATTGGGCTTCTTCTACGAACTAACGTTTCCTAAGCCATCGCTATAACCCTTATACCACGCTGATTGCTATGATAGAGAATGTGGTTTAAATCAGGTATACCTAATTCACTAGCATTCACTGCGATTGGGTCATGGCAGAAAAGAAAGAAATAACCCCGACAAAAATGTGTGCCCCCGCTGAGAAAAATATATGAATCAAAATAAATAAATATATATATAAATAAAAATTAGTCTCAGAGTAAACCATAGTTATTAAAAAGATTGGCTTTTATAGAAACATAGGAACGCAGTAAATCATGGTCAAAACTCAAAGTCGTATAGAATTGGGCTGCTTTCGCAGCCCAATGACAAGAACGTACAGCAAATGTACATGCCTCTCAAAAGACAAAAAAGAGATACTCAACGACATAACAAACAAACAATAGTGGAAGATGGAAGTAACACTTTGAGTTTAAACCGGTTATGGGGCACCCAACCTCACACTTGTTCCATCCCCACCCTAAAAGACAAACAGTGTAAATAACACATCTCCTCCCCGACTAATCTACAACAACCACGATGGCAAATACGGTGGTAAATTACACGTGCAACGAAAAACTGTTTCAGTGAAACAAACTGGATCAACCTATCACTAGTGTACTGAATGAATGAACTGCCAACAGAGGGCAGTGTTTTTGGTTGCTTTTTTTGTATTTTGGGGGAGGGGGTTGTCTGTTGGTGTTTGCGGGTTTTTTTTGTTGAGGTATTTTTTATTGAGAGGTTGTTGTTTTGTTTTGTTTTTGTTGGTTTGTTTTTGTCTTTTTTGTCTTTTTTTTTGTTGGGGGGGGGGGGTTGATGTGTTGTTGTTGTTGTTTTTTTGTTCTTTTTTGTTTTGCTTTGTTTTTTCGCTTGTGGTTGTGGTTTCTGCATGGATGTGTGTGTACAGACGTTATGTGCAACGAAGGAAACACGTGCATTACTAAAGTTACGTGTTCTTCTTCATTCTGTTAAAATGTAGTTTACAAATAGTTTGATATTTTTGAACGATTACCAGGAACAATTTTGATTACGACTAGCTTGTTGTCACACTGTCTGCTTTTTATTATATAGAGGATATTACATACGTTTTCATTTTATTATTGGATTTTGTCAAACGAGCAGATCAACCCTTTCACCGCCGATGTCGCATAAATGCACCACGCCAAATTATGCAGTCCCAGATCAGACGCCGCCTTTTTAAGGCAGCGTCTGATCAGGGACTTCACTATTTGTCTCAAACTCTATTTCTATATATGTGCTTTATTCCATTGAAGTTTGCATTTATTTATCTTATTTCCTTATTTTACCGAATGATGTAACAAAATTGGATTGCAGACGACAATTAGAAATTTGGCGCCGAAAGGATTAAACCCTTTTTGGTGTCATGTGTTAAAACCCCCTTGACTAAAATAGATGTAACGCCGGACTCGGTGGGGATTGCCCGGCTTTACATCTATTATAGTCAAGGGGATTTAACCCTTCGCTTGCTATTCGCGTCAATATACCTACCTGTAAATAGTGAAGACCCAGATGAGACAGCTCCTGCAGGAGCTGTCTCATCAGGGTCTGCACTATTTACAATTCGATTGTGCAACCAGTGCACTCTACAGCAGTGATTGCACAGCGATATACCTGTACACAGTGGAGATATATGTAATTATACAACAGGGCATGGGTAAAGAAGGAGAAATGTATTTTTAAAATTCAGCAAGCGAAGGGTTAATTAACACATGACACAAAAAAAGAGCAAGAAAAATGTTATTGTTGTTGTTGTTTAATTTATATTTCAACTCGCTTACACCATGCGTTTGCAATATAACTCGTTATATTAACCCTTTCCTCCATGAATATTGATATAAGAAATAATGACGTCCTGAATATTACTTATATTAAGTTGTAATAGTACATGGACAAAAGAAGTTTTAGCCATGGCAGAAACTATAGAATCGTATTATAAGCAAACAGAGCAGACCCTGACCTATAGGAGATTTCTACATTACCTTTGCCATGCATTAAGCAACCATCTGCTTTTTAACCCTTCGCTTGCTATTCACGTCAATATACCTACCTGTAAATAGTGAAGACCCAAATGAGACAGCTCCTGCAGGAGCTGCCTCATCAGGGTCTGCACTATTTACAAGTTGATTGTGCAACCAGTGCACTCCACAGTAGTGATTGCACAGCGAAATACGTGTACACAGTGAAGATATATGTAATTATACAACAGGTCATGGGTAAAGAAGAAGAAATGCATTTTAATATTCAGCAAGCGAAGGGTTAAGATTGCTGTGATCAATAAATGAATGACCGATTTGGACATATTCTAGAGCGTTCGTGCTTCCTCGTGTTTTGTCAATGGCAATTACTAGAATCCTTCATACAGCCCCGCCTACACCATATCTTTTAAGCCGTGTCTAAATTTATACAGTATTAAGTTAACACATGCTGAATGAATTTTCATGAGCAGAAAATGTCAACGGCAATTATCAAAAGTGCAGTTTTCTCCCGTTTTCTCTCAACAAAACTCGATCAATAAGGCGAACAGTTTGGGTTCATGTCAGATGCAGAATCGCTCGGTGTCTCATCTGGATCCGTACCGTTTGCAAACGCTATCAAGAGTTCACCTACACGATTCTTAAGGCGAACGCTGTAACTAGTTTACATGGTATTAACCCCTAATATCCGGGAACCGCGTATATAAGATCATTGCAAACAGTGTATATCCAGATCAAAGAGTTACTTAGGGATTACTTTGATCAAGGTCTGGACTGTTTGTCATAAAAAGCATGTTCTTCAATGAATTTGTTTATACAATTTGTTGTTGTTTAATTGATATTAAGAAAAGGGGCAGTCATATTAACCTTTATCCTGCTGCGGGCAGATGAGTCATTATATTTGCAAACAGTTTGGATTCAGATGAGACGCCGAGTAACTCGGCGTCTCATCAGGATCCAAAATGTTGACACCCTGATTGCATTTACTGAATTTTGAGAATATTATGGGTGAAAAATAGTGTGAAAATAATTTGCTCAGCAGGTTAAATGTTAATGTATTGAGCAGACTAAGGGTTTAATAAGCTGATAATAGTTTGTAATCTAAGCAGAAAATTGGCTCTGATATTTGCAAGCAGTCTTTGGTAATGCTGTATCTGCTGCTGAGGCAAATAACCACACACCGATCGAAACTAGTGTAATATGCTGTAGAGATGTAGTGTTGGTGTCTGTGTTGACTTGTCCCTGAAATGCCATATATAGTAGAGGAGAGAGAGACAGAGAGGCAGAGCGAGATACACAGATAGAAAAGAGACAGAGATAGAGAGGGACACTCAGAGAATACGTCAGAGAGATATACATAGAGAGAGACATAGAGAGAGAGAGAGAGAGAGAGAGAGAGAGAGACACACACACACACACACACACAAAGAGAAACGACAGAGACAAACAGAAACGGACAGACAGACAGACAAAACAGAGCAAGACAGAGAGACACACATACAGACAAAACGATAGCGAGAGACAGGGAGACAGATGCTGAGAGAGATAGATAGACAAACAGACATGGATATAGACAGACAGACAGGAACAAAGACAGAGACAGAGAGAGGGACACTCAGATAATACGTCAGAGAGAGGACGAGAGAGACGGAGTGAGAGAGGGACAGACAGAGACAGGGGAGATAGAGAGACACACACAAAGAGAAAACGACAGAGACAGACATAAACGGACAGAGAGACAGACATACAAAACAGAGCAAAACAGACAGAGACACAGAGAGACACATGTAGACAAAACGACAGAGCGAGATACAGGGATACAGATGTTGAGAGAGACAGACAGACAAGCAGACATACATATAGACAGACAGACAGGAACAACAACAGAAACAAAGACAGAGAGAGGGGCGTTATTGATGACAATATGATGATGATTATTCACCCTTTAATCATTCAAGATTTACAACATTTACTCGACAAGGTATCTCATAAGCCAATGAATCTTTTTGAAAACATCATTCGAAAATATACATTTGTATGTTTGGAGAAGTTTACTACAGTTTACAGTTTATTTCACTCAGAACATGGTTTGACATGTTATAAGAGGTTAAACATATATATCAAGAAATGCTAGTTTGGCAGGCTATATAGCAAACACGATTCCATTCATGGGACAGTGGCAAACAGTGCAGACACAGATAAGTGGGATCCTGAAGGAGGACTCCATAAATACACCTTTCTACGCCTTTGCAAACAAAGTAGACCCAGATCAGAGGGCTCCTGTAGAAGCCGTCAGATCAGGGTCTGCTCTGTTTTGCTTATGAAATAAAATATAGATATAATTCTACAGTATGCGCCATGGCCAAACATTCCTTTGTTCATTTACCATAACAGTCTAATTAGAAATCATGACGTCAATATGTCTTACATGTATATTTATGGAGTAATGAGTTAATAATACTACAGTAAAACCTCTCTAAACCGGACGTTAAATTTAGTGTAAATATCTATCTTGGAGACAGGTGGCAGCTTAATGCAGGGTAAAAGTCATGCAGAAAGCTCCTCTAGGAGTTTTCTGCATGACTTTCACCCTGCATTAAGCAGCCACCTGTCCAATTGTATCTGAAATCTATTAGAATTCCGGTTTAGAGAGGTTTCACTTTATCTGCTGCGGATTCGTAGTAGAATTTATTTTCTATTGATGTACCTTTTTCAGTCATACAAACGCATTTTCACTGATTTGCAAATAGAGTTGATTCAGATCAGGGTCTGCTTTGTTTGCGTATTTACTTATATAGATGTGATCCTATAGTTTTTATATAGGTAAGACACTCCAATGAAGTTCTTACATTATCAAAATTAAGTTAATGAATATTCATGTACATGTAGTGATAAATTAACGCATAGATGATCGTTGGGCGTTGGGTTCACATGTTGTACAACCGATGTAGCTAAATGGGAATTTTGCAACTTGTATTGCCATAGAAACCATTTCACCTGTATCCGAGAGACTGGGAAAATATAAACTATTTCCTTCATATAGACGTTTTCTTTCCATGCATTTGCAAACAGGGTAGGCCTATAGGAAAATTCTGATCAAGGTCTGCTCTGCTTGCTTACAGTATAATATAGATAAAATTCTGCAGTTTCTGCCTGAGCCAAAATGTCCTGTGTTCATAAGCAATTATAAGAAATAATCTAATTAATATCTATGACGTCATTATTTCTTACTTGAATATTGAACAGGGAAAGGGTTAACACTTTCGCTGCCAAACGCTATCGTCTGCTAACTTTGTCGTCTGCTACAATTTTTCATTTTTTTTTATTTTCTTCATTTTTATTTCAAAAACATAGTAACAGTAACAAACAGTTTGGATCCTGATGAGACGCCGAGTTACTCGGCGTCTCATCTGGATCCAAACTGTTTGCATAGGTAATCACAGATCCGGCATTGGCAGCGAAAGGGTTAATGACATCTATTTGTAAACCAAGCCGATTGTTTTTATCCATAACCAGTTTGTTATTTGATGATTCCCTGAGACACATGAAATAGACACATAGAGCTTGGGAATTGAAGAGATAGCTTAAGATTTGATATCACATAGTTCAAATCGGATATTGAGACAACCTTTGCCTTTTGACATTCCAAAGATATCGGGAGAGTAATGATGTATGATTTGTAAATAGCAAACAAATATGGTCTAATGGAAGTGATAAGTGGAGATTGGCTTCTGATATTGGAAAAGTAATTTTGCTCTGTTATATTAGTCAAAGGACAAACTGTCGCTGTGTTCTAATTCCAATACCTTGTACTGATCTATGTATTGGATTGTATTGATCCGGGCATATAGTACGAAAGACTGGCCGTGCCCTCGATCGTAGATACATAGCATCCCAAAACACGTGTACAACGGCGAGTTTTCATCGCACGCTGCCATTGATTTGAGTTCCTTGAATATTTATACGGAGCACTTCCGGCCATGCGCAGTCACGTCGTCTTATGAATAATCCATGTTGGTGGCTCCTGAAGTACTCAAAAATACGGACACGTCGATTTAGGAGTGCAGGGCAGCGAAATAACGATTTTGAGCGTTGCATAATTAGTGAAATGTGTTGTTAAGAGAATAATACGCCACCAGGACTAGAAACAAGGTACACATTGCATAAACATTCAGAGGATAGTGCTATGTTCTATACTACTCTTCTTTGATACGAGATGGGATCATTCTCTATTGACTCTCACGAATCTTTCACGAGACTACAATATGCATCGGTAAAGGAGGTACAATATTAAGACAGTACACACACCTATAGACAGAAGGTAAAAAGTCTTCCGATTGTCAATGCCGTTTTGTACATGTATTTTATATCTTGCTACCTCTACTATTTTTATAAATTTTCATTATTTTATTTATTATTACTATTCAGTTATTATTATTATTACCATCATCATTATTATCATCATCACAATCATCATCGTACTTGTCGTCCTCCTCCTCGTCGCCATCACCATCATCATTATCATCATCATCATCATCATTATAAGTATTAGTATTATTTAATTATTATATTTATTATTATTATTATTATTATTGTCTTTATTATTATTATTATTGATATTGATTTATTTATATGATTTAGACCCATAGACCTACATGGTCATATCAAAAAATGCATGTCTTTGAAAATTAGATAATAAATCGTTATTTAAATCAGTTAGATACGAACGTGTTTTCACTGGCACGTACGGATGTCATCTCCTATGATGTGACATTACAAGAATCGTTGTACACATTGATATGATATGTATTAACCCCTTAACCATTTTACCGCCGAAGTCGCATAAATGCACCACGACAAATAGTGCAGTCCCAGATCAGACGCCGCCTTTTCAAGGACTTCACTTTTTGTCTCATTCTCTATTTCTATATATGTGCTTTATTCTTTTGAAATTGGTATTTATTTATCTCATTTCCTCATTGTACCGAATGGTTTAAAAAAAATGGATTGCAGACGACAATTAGAAATTTGGCACCGAAAGGGTTAACCCTTTCCCTGGTCAATTTTCATGTAAGAAATAATGACATCACGAATATTTATTAGCTGAATTTTGATAATGTAAACTTTTCAAGGGAAGTTTTTGCTTTGGAAAAAAACCTGTAGAATCAGAGCTATACAATATTAAAAGCAAACAGAGCAGACCCTAATTGTATAGGAGACACCTGATCTGGGTGTACTTTGTTTGCAAATGAATGAAAAGGCGTTGATATGAGGGAAATGGTTACATGCCGGACATGCACGCGCTGTCGTGTGCAGTGTAGACCCAGACCAGAGAGCCCCTAGAGGAGTCCTGAGCAGGGTATACACTGGTTTTCATTAAAACCATCTAGCAAGATCTAGACGAGTCCTACAGGGGTCTGTGCTGTTTTCTGGAGCTTTCTGCGCTACCTTTGACCTGCATTAAACTACCACCTCTCTTATGATGGTCACTTAACCCTTTCCTTCATAAATACGACTTTCTACGCCTCTGTATAAGTTACTTTATGAAACCATTGTAATAATTGGAGCATTTACTCCATATAATGACGTGATAGCTATCGTGTAGACTATTTTTATAGTGGCACGTGAATACAGAACGTTTCGGTCATTCCAGTAGGCAATAATTTAGATACTTTTAAGCAGGTGGCTGCTTAATGCAGGGTGAAAGTCATGCAGAAAGCTCCTAGACACCTTCAATATCGACATTTATACTAAATTTAACGTCCGGTTTAGAGGGGTTTTACTGTAATTATTTTGGCGTTTATAAACCCTTATATCAAGATATATCCTGTTGCAAAAATAATTTCGGCTTAAACTCTTAATTTTTTGCGAAGTTTTCTTACATCCGGTTCCTTCAAGCTTTTCAAAAACTGCATGTATTAACTTTTTACTCCATATTAACCAATTACCTCATAGGCTATTTTTAGACCAAACCAATTTGAATAAATCTACCGAAAAGGAGCATTAATTAGAGAAAAGGAAACGTTCGGAATAGTATAGTTTGAAACCATTGTGATAAATAGAGCATTTGCTCCTGTAGGAGCAAATGCTCTATTTATCACAATGGTTTCACAAAGTGACTTCTATACAGAGTCGTCAATATGAAGGAATGGGTTAATGCTTTGTTCCTGAAGTAGCCGTCTGATCAGGATCTGCTCTGTTTGCTTATGGAATTAAAATAGACATGACTCTATAGTTTCTACCATTACTAAACCATCATATGTATATATATGCTATTATAAAAATTCAGCTAATAAGTATGCATGATGTCATTATTTCTAACATGAATATTCAACAGGGAAAGGCTAACAGTGGGTCAGACATCTCGGAGCCTCGTTAGATCGGTTAGATAAGGATTGGCTCTCCTCATGATCAATATTAAAATTGGGATATATTTGGCTATGAATATTTAGTAGGTGATTTATTCTGAAGGTGAATCAAATTTGGCCACTGGAATAACGTGGCAAATAGTACAGACCCACATGAGACAGCTCCTAAAGGAGCTGTCTCATGTGGGTCTATACTAGTTGCAATTGCAGGTATGTACACTAATAGCATTAGGATGATTAGTAAGTGGATTAACCCTTTCCTTGTTCTATTTTTATTCCATATTTCAATACATATTTAATCTTGATGGACAAAATGTTTATAATGAAATGTGGAAGTTGGTTTGGAAGTTAAGCATCAGTTTTAACGTATTTCCTGAGCAAACAGATCAGACCCTGATCAGACGGCTCCTATAGAAGGCGTCTGATCTGGGTCTACTCTGTTTGCAAATGCGTGAAAACACGTTTATATGCGGGTAAGGGTTAACAGAATTGAGCGTTATATTTATAAGTATGAGCCATAGAAATTGGACTTGTTATGCTCATGCCAATAAAATAACTATTTTGTTCTGTTCTGTTCTGCTATGAAACAGTATTTGCTTGTGATATGCCGATTAATCGCAATATTCGGCGATCACGTCGTGACGGTTCCGACGAGATGATCGATGAAGGACACTTGCCGTTGTCGACGATTTATACATAACCTTATGGAGACCATACCGTTCAGCAAACAGTCAAAGCAATACAAGGCCAGACGTCTGCTTAGGATTTAACGCATTGCTTTAACTGAACAGAATCCTTTTGTAATCTAAGATTTAAGATAAAGTTTGCCGTTATCAAGTATCGTACATATGTATTTTAGACAAAGAGACTGGTTTGGATATAAATTGAATACAAAACCACAACCTATATATTTACCTAAACCGAAATAAGCCCGCCATATTAAAATTTAATCGTAAGTTTTACTCGATGATCGATCGCGAACATGTGCCGATGATCGAATAATGTTTTGGGTCCGATTCCCAACACTACTATTCGCTTTCATTATCGATTGATTCACGGTTATAAATGTTAAGTTGGATCTTTTAACCCATTACTTGATGGGTTATTGTTAGATCCTACCTCTTTGAATAAATCTGCCGAAGAGGAGCATTTACTAGGGAAAAGGAACATTTAAGAATTGTATAGTTGGGAAACCGTTGTGATAAATAGAGCATTTGCTCCATAGGAGCAAATGCTCTATTTATCACAATGGTTTCAAAAAGTGACTTTTACAGAGGCAGTAAAAGTGCGTCAATATGAAGGAATGGGTTGAATTGACAGGGAAAAATCTTCAATTAATCAAGACGAACATATGTCGGCGTAGATTAATGGCCTACTCAGAGACGATCAATCTGGAATCCTCTTCGACGTTTTCAAGGCGAGGAGTAGGTCTTATGTTAGTTTAACTATTCAAAAACGTTTTACACCGTCACTGTTAGATTGTGAGTCTGACAATAATCGAAATTAATTCTTCGCTTGCTATTCACGTCAATATACCTACCTGTAAATAGTGAAGACCCAGATGAGACAGCTCCTGCAGGAGCTGTCTCATCAGGGTCTGCACTATTTACAAGTTGATTGTGCAACAAGTGCACTCCAGAACAGTGATTGCACAGCGATATACTTGTACACAGTGAAGATATATGTAATTATACAATAGGGCATGGGTAAAGACGGAGAAATGTATTTTTAAATTCAGCAAGAGAAGGGTTAAAGTTTGTTGAGTATGTGAGTTTTCTGGATGAAATTCAAAGAACTTGTAACTTGAGGAATAAGTAATTAATACGTTGCTAAGTTACAGCTCAACCCTTCTCATGCTGAAATGATTACGTCTGCTTAATACTTTACTACATGAATATTCATCATTATGTAAAACAAAATGACATTATGAATATTAATTAGATTAATTGTTATACTAGCACATGGAAGCAGGAACTTTTGGACATAGCAGAAACTGTATAATCTTATCTATATTATATCATAAGCAAACAGAGCAGACCCTGATCAGACGGCTCCTATAGGAGCCGTCTGATCTGGGTCTTCTCTGATTGCAAAGGTATAGAAAGGCGTTTGATATGGAGTAAAGGATTATTTTGTGGTTTGCTGAACTTTTCACTATCTTCCAATTCGATTACAAACTTTTGAGAAAATATTGACTGAGTGTCAAACATCTTGGATACTGATAATACGCTGAATAACTCGACCCCTCCTCAAGATCCAAGTTTTTTACAAACGCCATTGAAAAATTACGTTTGTTGGTGAAACTACGACTGGGCGTTATGCCGTTATCTAATTATTATGTGTCATCATCGTACGTTGCCCTTTGTGAAACACACTGTCATCAAATGTTTTACGACAGATATTCGTGGGTTTTCAGTCTCTGAAAACCTGAACATCAAAATATTGACACGGTTTTGTATTTCTGTTTTCTTCTAAGATTCCCAGGCATTAATTTAGACGTGGGTTGAGCTAGTTCAATGTAATATACTGCAGCTTTAATATATCGAACCAGCTGTACTTGTTTCCCCCCAGAGGGCGCTGACTCTTCGTTTGAATATATCGAGACATTGTTATAATGCAAGATACAAAGACAACATTTTCTAACCAAACACTTTTGTGGTGGTAAACAGGTAATTAGTAATGATGTTCCCCATCTGTCTAAATAATGGGCGAGGTCTTTCGGTTATATGATATTAATCGTTTCAACCCTGAAGTTTCAGATTGGAACAACCCAGTAACGTTTAACCCTTTCACCGACGTAGTCGCATAAATGCACCACGACAAATAGTGCAGTCCCAGATCAGACGCCGCCTTTTCAAGACTTCGTCTGATCAGGGACTACACTATTTGTCTCAATCTCTATTTCTATATATGTGCTTTATTCCTTTGACATTTGCATTTATTTATCTCATTTCCTTATTTTACAGAATGATTTAACAAACATGGATTGCAGACGACAATTAGAAATTTGGCGCCGAAAGGGTTAACTATAGAGCTCAGTCTGTCTCAAAGACGTAAACTTAATTGAGGACTTTGAATGACAATAGTGCAGAGCCGGATTAGAGGTTTACTGAACTACAGTAAACCTCTCTATAACGTTACATCAAGTATTTTGTGTTAAAGGCAGGTGGCTGCTTAAAGCAAGATGACAGTAAAACAGAACGCTCCTATAGGAGCGTTCTGTTTTACTTTCACCTTGCTTTAAGCAGCCACCTGTCCTAAATATCAACTAATTAACACAATTTAGTGGCCGTTGTAGAGAGGTTTAACTGTATTGCACTAACGTCAGATTCTATCAAATTTTGATAACAGCTTGGATCCTGATGAGACGCCGAGTTACTCGGCATCTCATCTAGATCCAAGGTGGCGGCAGATGGCAGTCCAGACGCGTTTAGTACGAAAAGGTTAAGCTTGTTCTTGAATCTTTGACTGGGCGTTATGTAACTACTTTTTGTGTCATCATAGTATTGTGCCAATTGTGAAACATACTACCATCAAATACAGTAGACCCCCTCTAATGCGACCACTTATGAATAAATATGGGTGTCTTTATAAGCAGGTGGTTGCTTAATGCATGGCAACAAGTAATGCAGAAAGCTCTTCTAGGAGCTTTCTGCATTACTTTTGTCCTGCATTAAGCTACCACCTGTATCTAGCAATCAGAATTATACCTCTTTTAGGTGGTCGCATTAGCGGGGGTTTACTGTATATTACGATCTTCGTGGGTTTTCAATCTTTCAAAACATGAAAATCAACATGTTGACTCGTTTTTTAATTTCAGCTCTCTTATAAGATTTCCAGGCATTAACCACTAATCAATAATGTCCTTTGCAAACAGTGTAGACCCAGATCAGGGCCTGCACTGTCATTCTATTGTTTTCTTTAGAAAAATCTCTAAGTGATCACCATGCGATTGACTTGTTTGAATTTGGGAATACATGTAGTATATTTGAAAATTCAGAGTTGCAAGGGTTAAATGGAGTGTCCCTACAATAAACGCATATGTTCAATAGCATCATGAAATTTGGTATGTGTAATGTTAAATCATTATTATGAAGATAATTGTCCTTATAATGTGTACTTATATCAAATAAATTGCCCCTGTGATACCATAGGGGTCTTTACCACTTCACGGGAGTCTATACATACTATATAATAACAAGGATTCCAATTGGAGGAACGGACAAATGTGTACTACAAGTACAAATAATACTGTAAGTCTTACAATTTAAATGATAACTTTGTAATTCTTTCGGCTATTGAAAGCAAATATATTTTACTACCAAATAGATATAATCTCCTGTAGGTAACTTATGCACTGCTATTAATCTAACAATGATTTTCTAAAAATGTCACGTGTTTTCTGGATCATGGACAAACGTAACCCTATCACAGCGATAACCTAGCGATATGCAGTTCAAAGATGGCGTTATTCAACAAAGCGACTCGATTCTATCTCCAATCTCTATCTTTTTAGTCCTTAGCATTAAAACAATTATATGTAAAACTAGCGAGTTTTTTTTTCAGTCAGCTCCAAATCGTCGAGAAATGAGCCATTGTACGTGACGTCACGGATTTTCCAAGTTTTCCTTCGCTCATCCAATTAAATGGCTCCATTCATATTTATTTGCAAAATGGCATCCTCCGAAACAGAAACATAACGACAGACGAAATATCCGTCACGGATTTTCCAAGTTGTCCTTCGCTCATCCAATGAAATGGCTGCATTCATATTTGTTTGCAAAATGACATCCTCCGAAATAGAAACATAACGACAGACGAAAAATCCGCTGTTGCTAGTTGCTTGCTTATTTAGAGGACAAAACAAATTGAGATTGGTGATACAATTCAGTTGTTTTATTGAGCTACGCCATCTTTTGAACTGCATATCGCCAGGTTATCGCTGTGGTAGGGTTAAACTGGGGTGAACGAACGTTGTTTCTCGATCCAAAAAACAACGTGAATTTTTGAGAAAATCATTGTTAGATTGATAGCAATGCATAAGCTACCGGCAGAAGATTATATTTGTGTGGTAGTAAATATATTTGCTTTCAATAGCCGAACGAATTATGAAGTTATCATTTAATTTATAGGAGTTACAGTCCTATTTGTACTTGTGGTACATGGATGTCCGTTCCATAGTATGTATACCGACTCCAATGAAGTGGTACAAACCCCCTACGTGTGATACAAACTAAACTGTTTTCGTCGAATCTTTTAACCCTTTCGCTGCCATACTCTGTCGTCTGCTAACTTTGCCGTCTGCTACAAATTTTCATTTTTTTTCTTCATTTTTGTTTCAAAAACATAGAAAAGTAACAAACAGTTTGGATCCTGATGAGACGTCGAGTTACTCGGCGTCTTATCTGGATCCAAACTGTTTGCATAGGTAATCACAGATCCGGCATTGGCAGCGAAAGTGTTAATTGTTATTCTACAACAAATTATTATCGGCCTTATGTCGAACAGTTAACGACACTAAAATGCAACCGAATAAATACAAATACATTGTCTGATATCATCTGGTCTTCCATATTAACCATATGAAAGTACATGTATGAGTCATGCGTTTATTCGATTGGTTTTCTTGCGATATACAGTAAAATCTCGATTATTCGAACACTAAAATACGTATTATTACCGATTTGTAAGAAAGATGGCTGCTTAATGCATGGTGAAAGTCATGCAGAAAGCTCCTATAGGAGCTTTCTGCATGACTTTCACCATGCATTAAGCAGCCACCTACCTAAAAGGGTCTAAATTCCTCTGTACAGAAAATTCGAATAATCGAGATTTTACTGGACTTCTTTTCAGCATATAAACAAATTATTAATGTACTTCTTAGGCATGTTTAAAATACGTTGCAAGTAGACACTGTCATTTTAATATACACGTGGGTTGAGCTGGTTCAAAGTAATTATACTGCAGCCTTAATATCGAACTCAGCTGTACATATTTCCCTCTAGAGGGCGCTGACTCTTCGTTTGAATATATCGAGACATTGTAATAATTCAGGATACATAGACAACATTTTCTAACCAAACACTTTTGTGAGGTTAAACAGGTAATTAGTGCTGATGTTTTCCATCTGTCTAAATAATGTGCGAGGTATTTCGGTTATATATTAATACAGCCAGCCCTTAATTTTCAAAGTGGAAAAGCCCATTAGTGTTTAAAAACTATAGAGTCCACTCAGTATGAAAGCCTGAACTTGATTTGGGGTTTTACATGTAAGTGACAAACAGTGAAAACCCTGATCAGAGGGCTCCTCTCTTTGTAAATGACAGTGCATTTTGTTTGTAAATGACAGTGCATTTTGTTTGTAAATGACAGTGCATTTTGTTTGTAAATGACAGTGCATTCTGTTTGTAAATGACAGTGCATTCTGTTTGTAAATGACAGTGCATTTTGTTTGTAAATGACAGTGCATTCTGTTTGTAAATGACAGTGCATTCTGTTTGTAAATGACAGTGCATTTTGTTTGTAAATGACAGTGCATTCTGTTTGTAAATGACAGTGCATTTTTGTCTTGAGATGAAAGGGATAACCCTTATTGTGCTGAAACAAATATGTATGCCAACATTCGTATCTGTTACATTTTTACTTACTTCTTATTCGTACTTGTGCAACTGTTGACCGAGTGTCAAAAAGCTTGGATCCTGATGAGATACCGAGTTACTCGGCGTCTCATTTGGATCCAAGCGGTTTACAAATGCGAGCCAGTATGCGCTTAGCATTATAAATATTGATAATATACAATTACCAGATATGAAGGTCAATATCCGTTTTCCAGGCTTGTCATGGGTTCCATTTCGCCAAAAAGTCAATATGTATTGCATTTGAGAGAAGTACAGCAGAATTTCGATAGCTCGATCTTTAAGAGACCATACCAATTACTGCCAGATAAAGGGAGCTCGAGTCAGCCTTTTGATAGCTTGGAAACTTTCTCGATATGTCAGCTTAATGCAGGCCGCAAGTAGTGCTTAAACATCCTGAAGGAGCTTTCAGCAGTACTTGCGACCTGCATCAAGCTGTTGCCGATGCAGTGATGAATTTCAGAACATTTCTGTATTACAAGTTTTGGAAGGGGCCTATCTTTTAACTCGATATATCGAAATTCGAGTTAACCGAATTCGAAATATCGACATGAAAAGGCGTTTATATGAGTGAAAGTTTTAACGCATGTATTCATGAATTGATCGCATCATGAATATTCATTTACTTAATTTTGATAATGGAAACTTTTCATGGAAACTTTAAGACAAAAGCCCTAGGTTCAAATCTATATACATGTAATTGCATAAGCATATATGAGCTGTCTGATCTGGGTCTACACTGTTTGCATAGACGTTCAAGTGCGTTCCCACCTGGTAAAGACGCCTTTTGACACATTTACAAACAGAGTAGACCTAGACCAGACCACCACTCCTGTAGGAGCCCCTCTGACCTGGGTCTGCTCTGTTTGCTTATGGAATTACATAGATCTGAAATCAATCATTCTGATACTATGCCTATCTGTATGTTTATTAATTCCAGTCTGTATTGTTTTAAACAAAAAGAACTGACAAATACAATGTTAAACCATACTGTTTACATATGAAAGACCATCTGCATGTTTATTAATTAAACGAAAATCCAATCTGTATTTTGTTTAAAACAAATAGAACAGTCAAATACGATGTTAATTATTACTGTTTACATATTAAATGTCATCTGCATATTTATTAATTAAAAGAAAATTCAATCTCTATTTTTTTTAAACAAATAGAACAGACAAATACAATGTTAATCAGTACTGTTTACATATGCTTTCATAATGTAACTCAAGTCATAATATGATGGCAAGCACATTGTAAAATACACTTATCTTATCTTAAACTTTTAGAAGCCCAATTAACACATTTCTTCATAGGCTATTTTTAGATACAACCTCTTTGAATAAATCTACCGAAAAGGAGCATTAACTAGAGAAAAGGAAAATTTCAGGATTTTGTAGTTTGAAACCATTGTGATAAATAAAGCATTTGATCCTATAGGAGCAAATGCTTTATTTCTCACAATGGTTTCATAAAGTGACTTTTACAGAGTCGTCAAAAGTCGTCAATATGAGGGAAAGGGTTATGTACCTTAGGTTCTAGCAACCTTCTCCAGAAAACAAATACCTTTATGATGCGTTTATGTATTGTTATGTCAGTTGTAGTTTTGTCAGTTGTAGTTTTGTCAGTTATAATTTTGTCAGTTATAAATTTTGAATATAATTATGTTTAATGTGTATACTATGTATACACTTCCTCATGGGCCGATGGCCTTATGTATTTGAATAAAGTTTTATATTATCATTATCATATGAAAGGTCATCTGCATGTTTACTAATTAAATGAAAATCCATTATGTATTGTTTTAAACAAATAAAACAGACAACGACGATGCTTATCCATACTGTTTACATATTAAAGGCTTTAGGTGTGCAATTTGTCCTGTACACATGTCTAGAGTAATTTCTTTTGAGCATCAGTAAAGAGGACTTTTATTTGGACATCCTGAAGATATATGTATCCCTTCCGCCACTGATCGCTGTCCAGGATATTTCAATTACTTTTTATGAGTCCCATATGAATTTCTTGTTCCAATTACTGTGACATTCTTACTGCTGTCTACCTCAATTACCTACGGTTGATAAATCATTAATGCTACACAATAGAACCTGCATTATGCGGCCATCAAAAAGAGGTGAATACTTACGGATTTGTAAGGCAGGCGGTAGCTAAATGCCGGTCAAACGTAAAATGGGAGCTTTCTGCATTGCTTTTGCCCTGCAACCACCTGCTTTTTAAGACTCCTATGTTCAATAAATGACTGGCCGAATAGGAGAGGTTGTACTGTACGCTACTTCGGGAGAAAGGGACATCAGCTACCAGTGGTTATGGTCTTCGACTGACAATCGCTTAGCCCTTCATCGCTGTGGGTTCGAATCTCAGTCTGGACATTTGGACTTTCCATGTGAGGAAGACTTCCAGCTGAGGAGCTCTCTGCATTACTTTTGTCCTGCAGTAAGCTACCACCTACCTATGTCACCCAGAATTATACCTTTTTTAGGTGGTCGCATTAGAGGGATTTACTGTACTACATAAAACGACGTAAACCCGATAATTCTTTTTATGCCCCCAAAGGCGGGCATATAGTAATCGCATTGTCCGTCCTTCCGTCTGTCCGTCCGTCCGTCCGTCCGTCCGTCTGTCTGTCCGTCCGTCCGTCCGTCCGTCCTTCCATCCGTCCCAAATTCGTGTCCGGTCTGTAACTTCTTCATCTATCGACGGATTTCAATATAACTTGCCACAAATGTTCACCAGACAATGACGATGTGTCGCGTTCAACTCCCTGGTCCATGGGTCAAAGGTCAAGGTCATAGGGTAAAACTACATTGTCACAAATTTCGTTTCCGGTCTGTAACTTCTTCATCTATCAATGGATTTCAATATAACTTGCCACAAATGTTCACCACAAAAAGAAGATGTGTCGCGTTCAACTCCCTGGTCAATGGGTCAAAAGTCAAGGTCACAGGGTACAATTACTTTGTCACAAATTTCGTGTCCGGTCTGTAACTTCTTCATCTATCAATGGATTTCAATATAACTTGGCACAAATGTTCACCACACAAAGACAATGTGTCGCGTTCAACTCCCAGGTCCATGGGTCAAAGGTCAATGTCACAGGGTACAATTACTTTGTAACAAATTTCGTGTCCGGCCTGTAACTTCTTTATCTATCAATGGATTTCAATATAACTTGCCACAAATGTTCACCACACAAAGACGATGTGTCGCGTTTAACTCCCAGGTCCATTGGTTAAAGGTCAATGTCACAGGGTACAATTACTTTGTAACAAATTTCGTGTCCGGTCTGTAACTTCTTTATATATCAATGGATTTCAATATGATTTGGCACAAGTGTTCACCAGACAAAGATGATGTGTCGCTTTCAACTCACTGGTCCATGGGTCAAAGGTCAAGGTCACAGAATACAATTACTTTGTCACAAATTTCGTGTCCGGTCTGTAACATCTTTATCTATCAATGGATTTCAATATAACTTGGCACAGATGTTCACCAGACAAAGACGATGTGTCGCGTTCAGCTCCCTGGTCCATATGTCAAAGGCCAAGGTCACAGGATACAATTACTTGTTTATCTGTGAATGGATTTCAAAGGAACCTGGCACAAATGTTCACCACACAAAGACGATGTGTCAACTCCCTGGTCCATGGGTCAAAGGTCAAGGTCACATGGTACAATTTTGGGGGGCATTTGTCACGTGACTGTGACATCTCTTGTTTTTTTAAAAAAAAGCAAATAATTTGTATTATGGTTGCGCTTTAGTTTCGTTAACTTTTCGACCTAGACTGATATTTGTGTTTGTTGTATACACTAAAAAACTAAATATCGACGAAAACGGTTTCTTTTGTATCACAGATGCATTTTTCGATATAATCTGAAAGTGGATGATCCTTCGAAAACAAAAGTAGCAATGCCAAAAGAGAAAATTGCAAGCTCGGTTTAATTGAGTCTGTTCATGAGTAGTTATTAATAGTACAACACTACTCACGCCCCTAGCACCGGTATAAACAGTATTCAATTTTCAAAATTTATACCAACAAAACTAAAGACCCCAAAGGACCAGAAAATATAATAACACTGAGAATGAAGTACGGGGCGACTTTTTACGGCCGCCACACAAGCACTTGCTGTTATGATGTACATTGTACATATATTCTGAAAGTGGGTGATCCTTCGAAAACAAAAGTAGCAATGCCAAAAGAGAAAATTGCAGACTCGGTTTTATTGGGTCAAATTGAGTTCAAAGTTCAAATTGACAATCTTCATAATAATGATTGAACATAACAAATACCATGTTTTATTTTGTTACTGAAAAAAGTGTTTTATTGTACGAACTATCGCTTTAACCCATTCCCTCATAGGCTATTTTCAAATCCAACCACTTTGAAAAATTCTACCGAAAAGGAGTATTAACTAGAGAAAAGGAAAATTTTAGAATTTTGTTGTTTGATACCATTTTTATAAATAGAGCATTTGCTCCTATAGGTGCAAATTCTCTATTTACCACTATGGTTTCAACAGGTGACTGTTGCAGAGGCATCAAGAGGCATCAGTATGAGGAAATGGGTTAAGCTCTATCCTGAGATGACGACGTAAGTTGTTGCCATAGTAACGGTGATGCTTGATGATATTTTACAGCAGCAAAGCCTAAAAAGACTAAAATGTTCTTAATTAAATTTCAGAGGTCCAGATAAGATGCGTAAATTAAAACATTTTAAAGAATAACTTATTTATTTCTCCACCAAACCCTCTGTTGTGACCATTCTTTAGAATCGTCTCGAAGAGACGATTCTAAAGAGTGGTCACAACATAGGGTTTGGTAGAGAAATGACAACTTTAGTGTTTGAGATCTGTTGTCCTGTTATTACTCCAGTTTAGAAGGTCGTACTGTATTATAAAATATTTCTTTCCAAAATAAGTCGAAAAGGATAAAATACCGGATGCCTGAATATCTATGGATAATGTAACACTCAGTTATCTACCGTTTGATCTTGTGACCGTTGGTGTCTTTGCGGTAATTTTTAATTTATATTCAGTCTGTGTTTTCGTTAATGCACTATTTGTATTCAGGACACGAATACTGCCCATTTTGGTCACCGTTTATCCCTGTTCAATGCTCTATACTTGCTGGTCATTCTAAGCAAGGTACAGTAAAATCTGTCTTAAGCGGCCATTAACAAGAGGTCTAATCATTGGTCTGTATGGCAGGTGGTAGCTTAATGCAGGTCAAAAGTAATGCAAAAAGCTCCTATAGGAACTTTTTGCATTACTTTGCCCTGTATTTAAGCAATCATCTGCTTTTGAAGATTCCTGTGTTTTGTTAATGAATGGCCGCCTAAGACAGGTGGTACTGTATATGCATACATATATAGAGTGATATGGGTCATTGTGAGGCCACAGCAATCTCATTTATGGCCGCTGTGTACTGACATGGAAACGAAAGACAGTGCGCAATTCATCTAAGCTTGATTTGCGGGGTACATTAGCTAAACAAATTACGTATTATGAGCCTAATGTTCATTTAGAGGGAAGCGTCTGCAAAAATCCATTCGAAGGGTTTCATTTGAAGGGGTGCGTCTGCAAGAATTCATTTGAAGGGATGCCTCTGCAATAATTCATTTAAAGCCAATCGACTGCAATAATTCATTTGCCGATGTAACTTTTGATAAATAGTTCATGAACAAAATAGTGCAAATCATACTCACGGGTCACCTTCAGCTCCCTCTGATCTCTATCTACAGTTTGCGTATTTCCACCTGTGCGTAAATGGATTCAGTAATGCAGAGTGTGTAAAGTGTGTACCCAAATACTAAATCGTCATTTCTTCACCAAACCCTATACATGTACTGTGACCATACGTATAGGGTTTGTTGGAGAAATAAAGGAGCTATTCTTGAAAATATTTAATTTTACGCATCTTATCTGGAAACAGTAAGATATTCTACTTCTGTTCCTTTTCTGCCCATGACGAATGAGTGCTTGCCTGTGTTATGAATAGTTTTTAACCTGATGAGACTTCGAGAAACACTTTTTCAAGAAAGTTTAAAAAATGACAATGGTAGCAAACGACAATATTTGCACGCTACAATGCGTAGCAGCGAAAGTTTTAGCGTACTAGGTCACGCATTGGATAATAGGTGCCAGTACAGTGACGTATTGCATAGGTGTTAGTACAGTGACGTATTTTATAGGTGCCAATACAGTGACGTATTCTTTAGGTGCCAATACTGTGACGTATTGGATAGGTGCCAATATATCGTTTATATTACTTCGGTATCGGCAATTTCGTGTCATAACTATTATTTTAGTCAGCTCGTTTGGTAAAACTTAGTTATAAATGAACAGTCATGTCATATCTTCTATTTATGGATGTCTGTGCGAGACATGTTATCTAGAACAAGCTAACCTTTAGCCTTCAAAGCAAATGTTAGTGGATAGAAAATGTCCCATTGTTTTACATTTCTAGTCACGGTTGTAATAAACATATCACAATTGAATAGTTTGGGTCCTGATGAGACGCCGATTTACGATTGGCGTCTCACCATCTGTCTCCAAATCGTTGCCAATCACAAAAAAGCACATAACGTTCGATACATGTATAGGTTAAAGGTTACAGTAAAACGTGTTTTGAGCGACCACCTGATTAATCATCATGACTATTCGTGCATGAAATGATGACATCATGAATATTGAATAGATTAAGGCTTTAGAATTTTAAAATTTAACACATGAAAGTTTTGCCAAAGCAGAAATTGTAAAATCAGATCTTATATTATTTCATAAGCAAACAGGGCAGACCCTGATTGATGGTTCCCATAGGAACCGTCTGATCTTGGTCTACTCTGTTTGCAAAGGTATAGAAAGGCGTATTTATTAAATAAATGGTTAATAAACAATATAGTGGTAAAGGTCAGATGGCGGCTTAATTCAAGACAAAGGTTTCCTTTTGCATTGAGCTACGAAAAGTCGGCCTTTTCCGTCATATAAACACCTGATCACGCATTTGAAAGCAGAGTAGATCCAGACCAGACGACTAATATAGGAACCGCCTGATCAGAGTTTGTTCTGTTTGTTTATAAAATAATAATATACTTGATTCTGCAATTTCTACCAACACCAAACTATTCCTGTATACTTATATCAAAATGTATACTAGCCAAATAAAATTATTATTATTATTATTATGATAAAATAACACTTCAACTCATATATATTTGTGACGTCATGATTTCTTTAATAAATATTCATGAGAAGAAGGATTTAAAAACCTGTTGTAAGACTTGTTTTGGGTGGTCGCTAAATGAAGGTGTCATTGTACAATAGAACTTGTCTTAAGCGGTCATTCATTTATTAAACATTAGAATCTTAACCCTTCGCTTGCTATTCACGTCAATATGCCTACCTGTAAATAGTGAAGACCCAGATGAGACAGCTCCTGCAGGAGCTGTCTCATCAGGGTCTGCACTATTTGATTGTGCAACCAGTGCACTCCACAGCAGTGATTGCACAGCGAAATACTTGTACATAGTGAAGATATATGTAATTATGCAACAGGGCATGGGTAAAGAAGGAGAAATGTATTTTAAAATTCAGCAAGCGAAGGGTTAAAAATCAGGTGGATGCTTAATCCATGTACCCCTATATTATTTAAGTAAAACTCGTCCAGTTCTTACTTTGGAACCATCCATTTATTATGTGGAGGGGGCACAGCAAACAAAATGGTTTCTTGAATAAGCCATTTGCATGAAATGGTTTCAGCAAACAGTGTAGATCCTGATCAGAGGGCTCCTTCAGGAGCCCTCTGATCTGAATCTACACTGTTTGCATATGTCACTTTCAAGGGACACTGGGCACACATGAATTAATACAGGCCAAAAGTAATTCAGAAAGTGTTTTATTGAGAGAAAACTGCACTTTTGATAATTGGCGTTGACATTTTCTGCACATGAAAATTCATTCCGCATGTGTTAACTTTAATACTGTATAAATTTAGACACGGCTTAAAAGATGTGGTGTAGGCGGGGGTTGTATGAAGGATTCCAGTAATTGACATGACAAAACACGAGAAAGCAGGATCCTAGTAGAGCCTGTCCTAAGCGGTCATTCATTTATTTAATACAGGCATCTTAAAAAACAGGTGGCTGCTTATTGCATGGCAAAAGTAATACAGAAAGCTCCTGTATTTTGACCTGCATTAAGCTACCACCTGCATTACAGATACATAATTAGATTTTTTTTTGATGGCCCATAAGACATGTTCTATTTTATTTCACATACAATGCACCATTCGCACTTTGCGCAGTAAAACATGTGTCTTTATAGTGCACTTCTTTGCGCATGCGCCTTCTGTGAAACATTTATCTGAGGGAAATGCAAATTGAATGTTGCCTGAATCAAGTGCAAGTTTATCAAAGAAAACTGAAATTGGTTGTTTCATTAATCAAGTGATTCATTGCCGTTTCAAAGCAACTCATTTCAAATAATTGCTTTCATAGATCACTGTGGGATCGTTTAACACAGTCACGCATGTTCAGAGTAGATCCAGATCAACCTATTATGTTTGATATACAGTAGAACCTGTCTTAACCGACCATGAAGAAGAGGTTTAATTATTAGTCTGTAATGCAGTTGATAGCTTAATGCAGGTTAAAGGTAATGCAGAAAGCTCCTGTAGGAGCTTTCTGCATTACCTTTGACCTGCATTAAGCAACCATCTGCTTTTTAAGATACCTATGTCCAATCAATAGAAGATCGCTTAAGGTGCATATGGTAGCTTAATGCAGGTCAAAAGTAATGCAGAAAAGTTATGTATTACTTCTGCCCTGCATTAAGCAATCACCTGCTATTTTAAGATTCCTATGTTCAATAAAAGAATGGGTGCTTATGATAGGTTCTACATTAGTACTGATTCTACAACTTTTACCATAGTAAGATATGATCTTGCTCGTGATGCAATTTTAACATTCAGCTGATTAATACTATAGTTTTTGCCATTGCCAGACATTCCTGAGTTTATATGCCATTATAAAGAATAAGCTGGTTGATATTCATGACATCATAATTACTAACGGGTATATTCATGAAGAAAAGAAATACTGGCTCTAGTGACTTTATCTCGCTTAGTACTAAGCATGGAGCAGAGATTCGACCGCTGTCACGTCATTGTCATACTTTTTTTAACATTTTATCTGATTTGTACGGGGGGACTCGTTGAGAAAACATGCATTTGTCCGAATTCTCCTCAGGGACGTTATAGATCTAGATGGCCAAATCTGATTAAATTATATCAATCACATGCATACCCGTCCAATAGATTACACGGATAGTAGTTTGTGCGAGAAACCTATAGTCCTAGTTCCGATTCTGATCAGAAGCCGGCTTTCGCGTCGATTCACTTGTAATCAAACTTAAGTATGTTTCGGCTCACATGGACAAATACTGGGTTTCCGCTTAAGAAAGATTTATTAGACTTTACAGAAAGCTCGCGGCGTTTTGATTGAAAAATAAATCCTGGTTTTGTATTCCGCTGTTCTGGCATTCAGGAATCGATACAAGCCCAAATTGTGTTGTATAACATACCATAGATGACCCTTTCTCTACAGTAAGTCATGTGCTCCACTTTCAAGTCTACCGATGCCATATTGAATTATGTTACATGTACATGTATTTTGTATCCTTATCGGAATAAATTCAAATACAGTAAAACCCGTTTGACCCGGGCGTTAAACTTGGTGTAAATTTCGGTTTTGGAGGCAGGTGGCAGCATAATGCATGGTGAAAGTCATGCAGAAAGCTCCTACAGGAGCTTTCTGCATGACTTTCACCATGCATTAAGCAACCACCTGCCTAAAAGTATCGAAATTCTTATCCACTAGAATTTTTACTGTAACTCTAGTACAGTTGAACTTCGATAACTCGAACAACAAAGAACTACACAAATTACTTCGAGATAACAGAAGTTCGAGACATCCGATTTCTAATCTGGACAATTTCTCAGGTCTAAAGTAATGCTAGAAACTCTTATAGGACAGTAGGAGCTTTCATAATTATTACCTATCTGGATTATGGTGTCACATAGATAAGTGTAGAACAATTCATATTGTACATTTTGGAAGGATCTAACATTTACTTCGAGTAATCCCGGAGTTCGAGTTATCCGAGTTCGAGATATCGAAGTTAAACTGTTTTTCACTTCCTTTTATGAACGTCAAGGACGTCTAACCTTATTTTCTGACGCTGACGTTGTAGAAACTTTGTGGCTATGTATGTAATGTCAGGAGACACAAGTGCTCGACCTGTAGCACTGTGGTGTGTAATGTCAGCAGACAAAGTGCTCGACCTGTAGTACTGTGGTGTGTAATGTCAGCAGACACAGTGCTCGACCTGTAGTACTGTGGTGTTGTAATCTTGATGTGCAAGCAGTTTGTCACACTATGATCAGGATCTGTACTGTATGACGCTTTGTTCTTGTTTTTGAAAAGTGGCTAAGAAAAACAAAATACAGTAAAATGCCTCTAAACCGGAATTCCACTAAGAGAAGAATTTAGATATTTTTAGGCAGATGGCTGCTTAATGCAGGGTGAAAGTCATTCAGAAAGCTCCTAGAGGAGCTTTCTGCATGGCTTTTACCCTGCATTTAGCTGCCACCAGTCTCCAGGGTCGATATTTATACTTAATCAAATATCCGGTTTGGAGGGATTGTACTGAGACAGTTTTGAGTATTGACAGGCGAGAACCTTGCCAACGTAAACCTCCGTCGCAAGTTAAGTGCGGGAGAACAGGAGACTTTCTCATCGTCCCTCGACTAATATGATAGAATAGCTAATGAGAAAGGCTTGATCCGCGGTCGATCTGTGTTTAGGACGTATTCAATTATCTAATAAATATACAGAACATCCGACTTATGAATAAGCAAAAGCCGAGAAACATTCGGTAGGTCAGGGCATCTGTTTGTTTCTTCAAATTACGGATGCAAAAATTGTCGTTTGCTCCAATTCTTAACCCTTTCCTCCATAGAAACGCCTTTCTACGACTCTGTAATAGTCACTTCTTAAAACCATTGTGATAAATAGAGCATTTGCTCCATAGGAGCAAATGCTCTATTTATCACAATGGTTTCTATACTACACAATCATAACATTTCCCTTTTCTCTAGTAAATGCTCCTTTTCGGTCGGTAGATTCATTCAAAATGGTTGGGTCTTAAAATAGCCTATGGAGGAATGGGTTAAAGTATGTCTTCATTATTTTTGTTCAAACATTTACGAGTACGTGAAACGGTTGTGGATCCTGATAAACGATGTAAACGCAATGTCTAGTTTTAATCAAGAATATTTATAAAGAATAGATTGTCAGGGATTCAGATAAGATGCGTAAATTTAAATATTTTCAGGAATAGCTCCTTTATTTCACCACCAAACTCTGTAATGTGACCTTTTTTAGAATAATTTCTTCGAGACGATTCTAATGAGTGGTCACAAAAAGGGTTTGATGGAGAAATGACGATTTTTGTATTTGGGTACGCACTTTATCTGTAGAGTTGCTTGTTCTTTGAAAAGTGTTTGTTGTTTTTTGTTCGTTTATGTTGATTATTTCCTGAGATTTGCTTGTGTTACTTACTGTTTGTTTCTTAATTTATATCAATGTTACTGGGTTTTGTTGTTGTTGGGTGAGCTTTTGGGAGACTTGAATGTCCGGCGTCCGTCGTCCGTCGTGCGTCGTCCGTCGTCAACAATTTGCTTGTGAACACTCTAGTGGTTATAATTGTAGTCCAATCTTCATGAAACTTGGTCAGAATGAATGTCTTGATGAAATCTCGGACGAGTTCGAAGTGGGTCAAGTTGGATTAGAAACTAGGTCACTAGGTCAAATGGTAGGAAAACCTTGTGAACCCTCTAGAGGTCACATTTTTAGCCCAATTTTCATGAAACTTGGTCAGAATGATTGTCTTAATAAAATCTCGGAGGAGTTTGAAAAGTGGGCTATGTGGGGTAAATAACTAGGTCACTAGGTCAAACAGTAGAAAAACCTTGTGAACACTCTAGTGGTCACAATTTTAGTCCAATCTTCATGAAACTTGGTCAGAATGAATGTCTTGATAAAATCTCGGACGGGTTCGAAAGTGGGTCAAGAAGGGTTAAAAACAAGGTCACTAGGTCAAACAGTAGAAAAACCTTGTGAACACTCTAGAGGGCACATTTTTTGTCCAATCTTCATGAAACTTAGTCATAATGATTGTCTTGATAAAATCTCGAAAGCGTTTGAAAGTGGGTTATGTGGGGTTAAAAACTAGGTCATTAGGTCAAATAGTAGTGAACACTCTTCATGAAAATTGGTCAGAATAATTGTCCTAATAAAATCTTGGACAAGTTTGAAAGTGGGTTACGTGTGGTCAAAAAGTAGGTCACTGTGTCATTTCTTAGAAAAATCTAGTTTACACTCAATCGGCCACATTTTAGCCAAATCTTCCTCAAACTTGCTCAAACTTGTCTTGGTGATATCAAGGTTGAGTGTGATCATGGGTGGGGTGGGAATAAAAAGTAGGTCACTAGGTCAAATCTTAGAAAAATTACTCTAGAGGGCACATTTTTAGCCCGATCTCCATTGGTCAGAATCATTGTCTTGATAAAATCAATATACCAAATCTTTGAAAAGCTTGTTCTGCAGAACCACTGCTCATGATCCACTATCAACATTGTTCAAATATTGTCCCTAAGGGCAATATTGACCCTACCCATGGGCTACCCAACAAAAATCTTAAATCTATGGTAATCAGGTGAGCGATTAAGGGCCATCTTGGCCGTCTTTTTTTTTTTTGGGGGGGGGGGGGGGTGGGGGTGGGGGTGGGGGTATATTGTTGTTGTTGTTGTTGTTGTTTTTGTTTGATTTTGATATTTGGGTGTGGGGGGTTTTCTTTCTTTTTTTGAGGGGGGGGGGGGGGTCGATGGGAGTCTCGTTTTTTATGTTTCCTGTCTTTTTTGTGGCATGATTATGTCTATATTGTTATACATATCGAACTGTAAAGAGTAGTTTTCTTCTGTATCAGATTGCCTTTCTCCATGTAGGCGTCGATTTGTCCTCGTATGCAGAACACGTGTGAGGACAAACATGAAAAGCAAACAAATATTGTAATAAGCGAAGCGCCTGTATACCGCCTGCATCGTATTTAAAAGCCAGTGCACACTCGCAGTACCTTTAAAACGCGATGTAAATGGGATTTTTTGTTGGTTGGAAATACAGACAATTGAAGGTCTTTTTCTTATATTTATAGTCCATGAGTCCCATACAATTTGAATCCTGTTAAAATGCCGAGTTACTCGACGTTTCATCTGTATTCAAACTATTTGAAGACGTGATCATTAATTCTCACTGCGTATGCTAAAAGTAAGTTTGAACAGGCAATATGGATTTTGTCGTAACGCTAGTAATTATTTATAATTTGTAGCCATAATAATCACAAGGCAATTTGTGTGCGTCGCTTCATTCCATCAATGCACGCCAATTATCATGGTTTACTTGTTTCAACATTATAGACCTTGTTTACTTTTGCAATTTGAATCAAGACTAGTCGCCGAGGGTATATTCCAATATCTCCCACCTCGCCGAGTTACTCGTAGTCGTATCGGAATATGAACAGTTTTACAATCTTTTGTTTTGTTGTTGTTTTTAACCCTTTCCTCAATAAATACGCCTTTCTACGCCTCTGTAATAACCACTTCTTGAAACCATTGTGATAAATAGAGCATTTGCTCCAATAGGAGAAAATACTGTATTTATCACAATGGTTTCAAACTACAAAATTCTAAAATGTTTTTAACCCTTTCCTCCATAAATACGCCTTTCTACGCCTCTGTAATAACCACTTCTTAAAACCATTGTGATAAATAGAGCATTTGCTCCAATAGGAGCAAATGCTGTATTTATCACAATGGTTTCAAACTACAAAATTCTAAAATTTTACTTTTCTCTAGTAAATGCTCCTTTTGGGAAGATTCGTTCAAAGAGGTTGGGTCTAAAAATAGCCTATGGCGGAAAGGGTTAAAACTGTAAAAAAAATGAACTTTTTGAAGTGAAACAGGGGACATTGTTTACTTGGAGTTTAAATGGGTACTACCCGCTGGTCATGAATGACAATATACATGTATTTGAATGGGTACTACCCGCTGGTCATGAATGTCAATATACATGTACATGTATTTGAATGGGTACATGTACTACCCGCCAGTCATGAATGTCAATGTACATGTATTGAAATGGTTACTACCCGCTAGTCATGAATGTCAATGTACATGTATTGAAATGGTTACTACTCGCTGATCGTGAATATCAATATACATGTATTTAAATGGTTTCTACTCACCGATCGTGAATGCCGAAATACATGCCTGTAATGCTTTCTACCCATCGATCATGAATGTCGAAATACATGTACTGAGATGCTTTCTACCCACCTATAGTGAATGCCGAAATGTATTGAAATTGTTTCTACCCGCTGATAGTGAATACCAAACTACGTCCACGTATTTGCAAACAGTGTAACCCCAGCCGTCTGATCAAGATCTGTTCCGATTACTTATGGACTTACTACATAGATCTGATTCTTCATTTTCCGCTATGGCTAAAATATAATACCGGTATGTTCATATACCATTGTAAAATGCAGTAAATAAATTCAGTATAGCCTGTCTCAAGCGACCTTATATCATTGGACACGGGAATCTAAAAAAAGTCAGTGGTTGCTTAATGCAGGCTTAATGCAGGCTTAATGCAGGTCAAAAGTAATGCAGAAAGCTCCTATTGGAGCTTTCTGCATTACTTATGTCCTGCATTAAGTTACCACCTGCCATTAAGACACATAATTAGACCTCTTTTTGACGGTCGCTTAAGACAGGTTCTACTGTATTTACTATGCCGCTAGATCTTACCAGAATATTCATCAAGACAGGGGTTAATTTCCATTTTATTTAAGATAAAATCGTCCCCAATGAATATTTAAAGCCGTCCATCGTATTTTCTTTAGAAGCACCCCCCGGATCTGGGTGTACATTGTGTGCCTGTGTATCGTAAATGGGATCACGGGACGTTATGGGTTAAACATTTCATTCATACAAACGCTTTTTCACGCCTTTGCAAACAGAGTAGACCCAGATCAGACGGTTCCTATAGGAGCCGTCTGATCAGGGTCTGTTCTGTTTGCTTATGGTATAATATAGATCTGATTGTGGAGTTTCTGCCAAGGTCAAAAGGTCTTGTGTTTATATGTCATAATTAACAAAAATAATTCTAATTAATATTCATGATGTCATTATTTGTTCCATGCATATTGTACATTAATTAAAGTGTCAATTCATTGCTCCAGATATTCCCTTCCATATATTCTCTGATCCAGATATCACCTGCCCCAGATATCACCTGTTCCAAATATCACCTACTCCCGATAGCATCTGCTTCTTTTGATATATTATTTTATAAACACAAACAAGATGTGAATAAGTGACGGGGATCCCTGAAGTGAATATTGATCTAAGTGTGCCATTGACCTTTGAACTGAGAACTTGGACTGGAAATCTTCAATACATTCTCAGACACAAAAAGTCATAGAACCAGTGGATGCCACTGAAGACTATACAATTGGTGATTTTTTATAAACTGTTTGTAATAGAAAACTAAAAGAAAACGTTATTGGAAGTATGGTTTAGTCCCAAGTCTGAACAGCTGTGGAATACAGTAAAACCCCTCCTAACCGCTCATCAAAATCAGTAACTGTGATGGTCATTCTCATTCTGACAGGTGGCAGCTTAACCCTTTCCCTGATGAATATTCATGTAGTAAATAATGACGTCATGAATATTAATAAGATTATTTTTTTTTTAAATCCCATATGAATACAGAACATTTTGGCCCAGGCAAAAGCTGTATAATCAGATCTATATTACACCATGAGCAAACAGGGCAGATCCTGATCAGACGGTTCCTATTGGAGCCGTCTGATCTGGGTCTACTCTGTTTGCAGGTGCGTCAAAATGCGCTTACATAACGGAAAGGGTTAATGGAATTGACCGTCAAGCAGAAAGCTCCTCTAGGCGTTTTCTGCATGACTTATAACCTGCATTAACCCATTCCCTTATATTGACGACTTTTGACGACTGTGTAAAAGTCACTTTGTGAAACCATTGTTCCTATAGGAGCAAATGCTCTATTTATCACAATGGTTTCAAACTACAAAATTCTAAAATTTTCCTTTTCTCTAGTTAATGCTCCTTTTCGGTAGATTTATTGAAAGAGGTTGTATCTAAAAATAGCCTATGTGGTAATGGGTTAAGCAGCCACCAGCCCTTAAACACATACTATATATTTAAGAATTCTGGTTTAGAGGGGTTTAACTTTGATTGAAAGCATTAATATGTGTGGTAGTAATTCTAGACATTCACCATTTAACTCATTATCTCCTAGGCTATTTTTAGACCCAACATTATTTAATAAATCTACTGAAAAGGAGCATTAACTAGAGAAAAGGGAAAATTTAGCAAATGCTCTATTTATCACAATGGTTTCACAGTGTGAATTTTATAGAGGCGCAAAAATGCGTCACGAGGGGGTAATGTGTTAATGGAACATCTAAAATACAGCTCTAACCTCGATATATCCAGTATCCTAATAAATAATATATAGTTTAAGGTCAAGGTCATATATACAGTAATACTCCTATAAACTGGAATTCTGGTAGCTTCTACGGGGGCCGTCTGATCTGGGTCTACTCTGTTTTCAAAGGCGTTAAAAGGCATATAAAAGTACATGGTGTAGAGTGTTATCTTGCTTCACGACATGTATAGCGTGTCAGACGTTGCACATTTCAATACATGTATATTTATGTGATATACATTGTAATTGCATATATGTATTCTATAAAGTTATATATGTTTTGTAAAAATTCAATGGTACAGTTGAACTTCGATATCTCGAACTACAAGGGACTATATAAAATAGTTCGAGATAACAGATGTTCGAGTTATCCTATTTGTAATCTGGACAATTTCTCAAGTTCACAGCTTAATGCAGGTCTACAGTAATGCTGAAAGCTCCTACAGGAGCTTCCAGCATTACTGTAGACCTGCATTAAGCTGTGAAATGTGTCTCTAGCTATGTGTAGTGATACATTTTAGAGCAGTTCTGTATTGTAAGATTTTGGAAGGATCGAACTTTTAGTTCGAGTTATCCTGAAGTTCGAGTTATCCGAGTTCGAGATATCGCAGTTCGACTGTATATATGGTACATAACTTGTGTATGTTGTAAAAGTGATATGTTCATTATAAAATGTTGAATATATTTTTCATACCTGCATATGTACAGTACAGCCTGTCTTAAGCGACCTTAGATTGGTTGGACACTGGAATCTTAAAAAAGTAGGTGGCTGCTTAATGAAGGGAAAAAGTAATGCAGAAAGCTCCAATTGGAGCTTTCTGCATTTCTTTTGAACTGCTTTAAGCTATCGCCTGCCTTACAGACCCTTAAATAGACATGTTTAATAGTCGATTAGCCCATTTGCTCACACGATCCCATATATGGGACGTAGGCAAACAGTGTAGACTCAGATCAGACGCCGCATAATGCCAGTATTTATGTTGTAAACGATTACATAAATATATGTGGTATACATAACTAGGCCATTTATATATCATCTTGACAAATAGTGTATCTTGGGATATGTTTACAAAATTTGTAACGATGGTTTTGATTGGACGGTAAAATCTATGACGAATCGAGCTTTGAAAGATGACAGTCTCCAGGAAAAACGTTGTCTGAATTGAAAAAAGGTCAACTTATAATGTTTAACAACATTAAAACATTAAAGGAGCTTTCTGCATGACTTTCACCCTGCATTAAGCTGCCACCTGTCTCCAAGACCGATATTCATACTGAATTTAACTGCCGGTTAAGAGAGGTTTTACTGTACGACATTATATAATATACATACAAAAATTCCAATATATATACGTATATTACCATATATATGTTGAATTTTACAATATAGATTAACTTTATAGAACATATATATGCAATTTTATCACAGTTATTGAATTTTGCAACATCTGACACTCGCCATAGACATGTGACAATTTCCAAGGTAATAAACAAACAGTAAATGTTTGTAACTATCAGTATACATGTATCAAAGCTGTCTCTTTGACATAGTACCCAGTTGAACGACCGACCTGCAACAATATGACGTCATTAGACACAGTGGCCAACCGAACACCGGGCACTTTACAAGAGCATATTAAACTAGGGACAACGTTTCACCCACCGTTCAATCTTGCTATCCTAATTCTTTTGAGCGCGACCCGAGTTCCATTTCCAAATGCTTGGGCGCACCAAGTTGTAAGTTGTCTGATACTTGGTCAATATAGCAAAACACCTCTAAACCGGCACATTTAAGTCGTTTAGGAAGGTGGGTGCAACCTTTCTGAAAGACCAGCACTTTAACGTCCGGTTTGGGGGGGGGGGGGGGGTACAGTAGTTTCTTAGAGGCTTATAGAGATCTGAAGTAAAAGTCATTTGCAACAGATCAAAGTAGACATAATATTTCCAGCATATAAAGGATAGTGCAGTGTTTTAAACCTTTCCTTGTTCTGTGTTAATTCCAAATTTCAATACATATTGAATATTGATAGATGTAACAGTTATAATGAAATATGGTAGGTGGAATATTGTAGTCATTTTATAAAGTAAAGAAACAGAACTGTCAAATTCAATTAACAAATAGAGCAGATCCAGATCAGACGGCTCCAATTGGAGCCGTCTGATCTGGGTCTCCTCTATTTGCAAATGCGTGAAAAGCGAAGGACAGGGCTATAAGAAGGACAGGGCTATAAGAAGGACAGGGCTATTAGAAGCAGGGCTATAAGAAGGACAGGGGGGCTAAGTAAATACGGATGGAGTGGAATACAACTGCAAAACTCGATCCTCGGGTTCACAGTTGAACTAGGACCAGAATATAAATATCCTGATTAACCTAACCGTATCATCAATAGGTCGACTTTATCTTTATATTCATACAGTAAAACATCTCTCTATAACGGTCACTAAACTGTGTTAATTAGTTGGTATTTAGGGCAAGTGGCTGCTTAAAGCAAGGTAAAAGTAAAACAGAACGCTCCTATAGGAGCGTTCTGTTTTATTTTCATCTTGCTTTAAGCAGCCACCTGTCTTTAACGCAAAATGCTTAACGTAATTTAGTGGTCGTTATAGAGAGGTTTTTATTGTAGACACGTGTAGTTGGAACTCAGACAAGCCATCGAGTAACTCACCATCTACCAGAATCGACACCGTGTGACTGTATGGTAGAATTTCAGTGCATACAAATAATGTAATTGGCATTTAGTTCGAGTGAGTAATTTACCCTTTCTTTCATATAAACGCCTTTTTACGTTTTTGTAAACAGAGTAGACCTAGATCAGATCGTTGTTCCTGTAGTATTTTGTCCTGCTCTGTTTGCTTATGAAAATATAATAAATATGACTGCAGTTTCTACCAATACCAACACACCCCGTGTAAATAAATAAATTATGCCATTAGAAAACTTCAGCTAATAAATACAGTAAAACCCCTCTATAACGGCAACTAAATTACATCAAGTATTTTGTGTTAAAGGCAGGTGGCTGCTGAAAGCAAGGTGAAAACAAAATAGAACGCTCCTATAGGAGCATTCTGTTTTACTTTCACCTTGCTTTAAGCAGCCACCTGTCCTAAATACCAACTAAGTAACACAATTTAGTGGCCTAGAGGTTTTACTGTATTCATGTCGTCATTATCTATTACTTGAATATTCAACAGGAAAAGGATTAATCCTTACTGTGCGGGACACGAGTCACTAATGTCCTTTGCAAATAGTGTAGATAAAATGAGAGGGCTCCTAGTTGGGCTCTCTCATCAGGGTCATGTTACACTTTTTTTTAGAAAAAAATCCCTAAATATTCACCATAAGCTTGACCTGTTTGAATTTTGGAAGAGTCAATTTGAAAACTCAGCGCTGTCAGGGTTAAATGGCTTTTAGTTACGAACATCGTGCTAAGCGTCGACTCCGACATAAAATAGAACCGTATTTGTTGTTTGGCACAGAGGGAAAACACACACGGGTTGCATGTGGATCTACAACTCTGTACACACAACCGGTGCCAGTCAATACTATCTGGGACTAGACGCATTGGCATTATTTGTTTAATGAATAGATTTCAAATACTCTTAATGGGTTTAACTGTATTTTTTACTCCGGGCGAGCGTTGGGGATTTAGATGTGTAAGCGTTGAAGCTGGATCAATATTCAGAAGTTGAGACTGGCTCTAACACTCTCTCGCCACTGTGTCGATGTGTGTGTGTATTTGCTAGTCGATGGGGTTTGTCATTAGATTCTCATCTCAGTATGTCTGTTTCGGGTTGACAGGAAAAAGCGGAGTAATACAAATAGTCGCCAAAATAAAACGGAACTACTTTAAATATCAGAGATTTTACGAAATTTCGATCTAATTAGTTGTCGAACACACTTTTGGGGGACTTTTCCTTGTGAAATCAACATTTGTACATACACACAATTTTTGAAGAAGAAACACAAAAGTGCGCTGTGTTGTGTAATGCCAACGTGAATGGTTGGAAATAAGAATTGTATAGTATCGCGTGGTTTGAGGTTGTTGGTGATTACGTATGAAGTTGTAAAAACAGTATTGACCGAAACAGAAAGCATCTTTACGATCGCCAGACGGAAAGACGCTATAAATGGCGATCGGAATATATTTTTTCGGTAAATCAGCCAGATAGAACTGACTGCGAAATTTTCCGGTAGCGACGTGTTAATATGTGCACAGATCAAAAGTTGTAACTGATCAAATCAAAACTGTAAGTTTAAAATGTGTCGTAATCGATTTTTTCGAATATTTCTCTGTTTCATGCTCTGCTTTTTTTCTAATCTGTCTATCTCTTTGTCTTATCTCTGTCTATCTAGTCCATCTATCCATCCATTCATCCATCCATCAATTTCATCCACCCATCCATCCATCTGTCTATCAATTTATCTGTCCGCCTATTTATATATCTGTCTTTCTATCTATCTATATGTCTTCATATATTTTCATTTGTCGTTCATTCATTAATATATTCTTTCATTTTCTTAAACGTATGCCATACATTTTGACAACTGTTACTACAAGGGTGGCCTTTTCTTGACGCGATTGTTACTACAAGCACTGTCTTTTCTTGTAAATGTTACTACCAGGACGGTGTTTTCTTGCCGTGATTGTTACTACAAGCACTGTCTTTTCTTGTAACTGTTACTACCAGGACGGTGTTTTCTTGCTGTAACCGTAATACTACTAGCACGACCACAATTCTACAAGCACGGTCTTTACTTGCCGCAATTGTTACTACATGTACTAGCCCGGTCTTTACTTGCCGTAACTGTTTCTTCTAGCAATACCTTTACTTTGCGTGACTGTTACTACTAGCACGGCATTTACTTGCCGTAAATGTTACTACTAGCACAGTGTTCACTTGCCGAATCTGTTATGGCGGGGATAACAAAAGGCCTACACAAACATATTTGCGACACAACCCCTTTACTATAGATAAATATCATTGAAGAATTAAATGACAATAAATACTAAGTTATTACTAACCCTTTTACCTCATAGTCTATTTTAGATACATCTTAAATCCACCGAAAAGGAGCATTAACTAGAGAAAAGGATTTTTTTTAGATTTTTTTGTAGTTTGAAACCATTGTGATAAATAGAGCATTTGCACATATAGGTGCAAATGCTCTATTTATCACAATGGTTTCACAAGGTCACTTTTACAGAGGCGTCGTCAAAAGTCGTCAATATGAGGGAATGGCTTAAACAGAGATGGAGCTGATCTTGATGTATTACGTTTACAAATGCTTTAAAATCTTCTCTCTCGGATAAAGTGTTCATCAGCATTTTTCCTGAAATATGGAAAACTTACTTGTGAGGTGAATCTTGTGATTTTATATACGTTTTCAAGTACATTTGTGAGGTGAATAATGTGATATTTTGTTACAGCCGTGATTTACATATCTTTACTTGTGAGGTGGACATCGTGATATTTTGTTACATGTAATATATATACGTAGAATCATGTTTCTTACATGGTCAGTTGATATAGTATTAATGCAATAAAATACAGTAAACCCCGTCTTAAGCGTCCACCAGAACAGGTCTAAGTTTGGGTATGTAAGACAAATGGTAGCTTAATGCAAGTCAGAGGTAATGCAAGAAAACGCCTACAGCAGCTGTCTGTATTACCTTTGTCCTGTATTAAACAACCACCTGCTTTTCAAGATGTCTATGCTCAATCAATGGATGTTCGCTTAACACTTCTCCTCATATAAACGCATTTTCACGCATTTGCAAGTAGAGTAGAACCAGATCAGGCGGCTCCTGTAGGAGCCTTCTGATTACAGTTGGTCTGCTCTGTTTGCTTATGGTATAATATAGATCAGGGTCCATGCTTATAAAGCTTTTAGTTGAGCCTGATATCGTTCTCAATCTTTTGATTGGTCAGATTTGAGCCAAAGGCTCAAATCTGACCAATCAAAAGCTTGAGAACTTAAATCTGACCAATCAAAAGCTTGGACCCTGATTCTACAGTTTCTGTCCCCGCCAAATTCCCCTACGTTTATAAGCTGTTTTAAACATAATCTAATTAATATTCATACTATCATCAGAGCCACAGCCAAAGGTGCGGCCCCAAGTACAAATACTAAATTCGTCATATCTACACCAAACCCTATACTGTGACTAATCTTTACAATCGTCTCTTCGGGTATAGTATAGGGTTAGGTGGAAATTTAAATAACGGTGACATTCTTAAAAATGTTGAAACTTACGCATCTTACATGGACCTCTTACATGAGTATTGAACAGGTAAAGGGTTAAGACAGGTTCTACTGTGGTGTAAAGACCCTCTAAAGCGACCACAAAAAATGGGCACAATTCTGGATGGCAGATGCAGGTGGCTGCTTAATGCAGGAAGAAAGTTATGCAGAAAGCTCCTATAGGAGCTCAAATCTGACCAATCAAAAGCTTGAGAACTCAAATCTGACCAATCAAAAGCTTGGACCCTGATTCTACAATTTCTATAGGAGCTTTCTGCATAACTTTCGTCCTGCATTATGCAGCCACCTGCTTACAAAGAGCGACATGTTTAATCATTACGTGGTCGCATTAGACGGGTTCTTGAACAAGTAAAGGGTTAAAACAGGTTCTACTGTAGTGCTTAATCGCTGGAATGCCTTCTCAATGATGACTGTATCTAATATATCTACAAACATCAAACATAGCTATTGATTGATATGGTAACATATGTTGAGTGATCGTTTAGTACTTTGAATGCAGTACATGCATGCACTGTAAACTGCAAACAGTGTAGAACCAGATCAGAGGGCTCCTTGAGGGGCCCAGGGTCTGCACTGTTTGTTATGCTTAATCCACTAACAAGTGTAAGTAGTTCATATTGAGTGGAATCTATAGTTAAAACGGATTGGCTATTCCACTCTGAAAAGTCAGCGTTAAATGGTTAATGACCGTTTTTGCCATTTTAGATTTATGAATGCTTCGGAGAGGGTGGGGACGAGGGCTTTTTGATATCCTTGTTTCTTTAACATGCCCACGGTAAAAGGAACCCACACCAGTGACATTGTCCTGACGCCGTGCCAGTTAGCCCTTATAGCATTTCCTATATGCTGAGCATTACAAGAGTGGCTAGTGCCGTTTTAAAAGTCGGTATTTATGCTTGGTTGGTCAAACTCAATCGGAGATCGAACCCACGACTTGCCCCGCTGACAGTGAACCTTAAGTCGACATTACTGTCTAGATAGTTATGCTTTACTTCATGAAATTCTTAAAATATATTTTAGAACTGTTATTTGTACAGATGAGATGTCAAGGTGCACAAACTCCAAAGCACTGACCATTCTGGTTACAACATTAACTTCTATAGCCTTATATCAGATATTTTAGGCAGCTGACAGCTGCCTTAACCCTTTCCTCCACCAATATGCCTTTCTACGCCTCTGTAACAGTCACTTTATGAAACCATTGTGATAAATAGAGCATTTGCTCCTAAGGATGGTTTCAGAACTACAACATTCTAAATGTTTCCTTTTCTCTAGTTAATGCTCCTTTTCGGTAGATTTATTAAAAGAGGTTGGATCTAAAAATAGCCCATGAGGGAAATAGTTAATCTTTACTCCACAAACAGAGGAGACACCTGATCAGGATCAGCTCTGTTTGCTTCTGAAATAATATAGATCTGATTCGTCAGTTTCTGTCCGGGTTAAAAATCCCTTATTGGTAATGCCATTATAATTAATAGTTAATGGTAATTCATTATGTCATTATCTCTTAAATGAATATTCATGGAGTAAAACCTTTAACCCATTCCCTCATAGGCTATTTTCAGGTACAACCTTTTTGAATAAATCTACCGGAAAGGAGCATTAACTAGAGAAAATGAACATTTTAGAATCTTGTAGTTTGAAACCATTGTGATAAATAGAGCATTTGCTCCTGTATGCTCCTCTGGGAGCTTTCTGCATGACTTTCACCCTGTATTAAGCAGTCACCTGTCTAAAAGTATCTAAATTCTTCTCTACTAGAATTCCGGTTTAGAGAGGTTTCACTGTATATATTTCTTACATTAATATTCACGTAGTAAAGGGTTAATCCTTGTCACATTCGAGAGGTTGCACCTCATGCAATGGAACCTCGATATCTCGAGGACCTCGCTATCTCGATATCTTAGAACCTCGATATCTCGAGGACCTCGATATCTCGATATCTTAGAACCTCGATATCTCGAGGATATCTCAATATCTTTAAGGAACCATACACATTACTTCGAGATAATGGGAGTTCGAGTCAGTCTATTTTGAACTTGGAAACTTTCTCGATGTGTCAGCTTAATGCAGGTTGAAAGTAATGCTGAAAGGTCCCGTAGGAGCTTTCAGCATTAGATAGATAGATAGATTTATTTCAACATAAAATGTACAATCACATGACAATCTGTTATTAAAACATACGTACATTATAAACAAGCAACAATATGTATGAATTTTAACAAAGCCATGTCAATCAACATTATATGCCAAGGATGACTCAAAAAAGGTAATAGTTACTCTTATTTCCATTACTTGTGATCTGCATCACGTTGTCGCATATCCTTATAGATATTTTCAGAGATAATTCTTAGAAAAAAAATGCTGTATTAAAAAAAATGGAAAGGATCAAACTTCCCTCAGGAGCCCTTTGATCCGGATCTGCATTGTTTGCAAAGATCGTATATATTCGGTACTCGTACATTAAGAGTTGAACAGCCTTTAAAGCATGTCTACCTTTAACCCATTCCCTCATTTTGACGACTTTGTAGAAGTCACTTTGTGAAACCATTGTGATAAATAGAGCATTTACTCCTATAGGAGCAAATGCTCTATTTATCACAATGGTTTCAAACTACAAAATTCTAAAAAAAAAATCCTTTTCTCTGGTTAATGCTCCTTTTCGGTAGATTTATTCAAAGAGGTGACATCTAAAAATAGCCTATGAGGTAAAGGGTTAAAGATAGACTTGTGCATAAACGTCCAGGTTATATTGTATCACATAACATAATAACTGTTTTGACTGTGTCCCCAAGTATCGAATATTTTATTTTCGGGCAAAATGATAAACTTTCTTTTATCTCAGATATATTGATAATGACTACAAGTAAACTCACTTAGCCCAAAATCGTAAACAGTTAACCCTTTGCCCCGCTGTGAACAAAAATAATGTTTGCTCAAAATTGGATTTGTTGAAATTTTTGACAACTTCCTATTCAATCAAAGTTTTGAAAATTAATTGACCGAATGTCAAACAGCTTGGATCCTGATGAGATGCTGAGTTACTCGGCGTCTTATCTGGATCTAAACTGTTTGCAAACGCGAGTCAAAGTCGCGAATGGCGGGATAAGGGTTAAATATAAACCGACTGCCAAATAGAGCCGACAACGATGTGTTATGAATCTGATCAGCTCATGAATTATGTATACCCTTCTTTTGCCACGGTATTAGCCGTTATTAGGGGTTATCGATTCCGGATTGGACAACAGACAACAGACAAAGATAAATTATGGACATCTTCTAATTATCATTAGAAGTAATTTGTTTGGAAATGATTTACACGGAATTGAATTCCCGGAAATGCTGGGATAGTGCTAATTGCCAGTCTGGCCGTACATGTATATGATTACAGTCTGAGGAAAATTGTCTTTCGAGTTTGTTTGCGTTAGGAGGGAGATTATGAATGAAACAATAAGTGTGGGTTGTTTTTGTTTTCATTTTCAAAGTTAGCATTAGACCAGATAAGATAGATATATTGGATTATTCCTAGTAGATAAAACATGTTTACCCTTTCCTTCATATAACCCTTCCCTCCATAAATACGCATTTCTGCGCCTCTGTAATAGCCACTTCTTGGAACCATTGTGATAAATAGAGCATTTGCTCCATAGGAGCAAATGCTCTATTTATCACAATGGTTTCTATACTAAACAATTATAACATTTTCCTTTTCTGTAGTAAATGTTCCTTTTCGGTATAGATTTATTCAGAGGTTGGGTCTAAAATAGTCTATGGAGGAAAGGGATAGATTATAAACGCCCTTTAAAGCCTTTGCAAACAGAGTAGACCAAGGTCGATCTGCTCGGTTTGCGTTTGACATTATAATAGATCTGATTCTGCAGTTTCTTCAAGAACCAAACACTACTGCGTACCTATGCTATTATAAACATTCAGCTAATAAGTATGCATGATGTCAGTATTTCTTACATATAACTCAAAAGGGAAATGGTGGTTAAGCTACCGCTAAAAAAGAAGTATTCGCATTAAGTAAGGCTGTGGCTTCAAAGCTGGTGAGAGCCTCATGCTGTCATAGAAGCTTTCTATATTATTTTTCTTTTCGCCCAACAGAAAGCATTCATATTCTTTCCATTCTCCATAAATACGTCATTCTATGCCTGTGCAAACAGAGTACTGTAAAACCTCTCTATAACGACCACTAAACTACATCAAGTATTTTGTGTTAAAGGCAGGCGGATGCTTAAAGCAAGGTGGAAGTAAAACAGAACGCTCCTATAGGAGCGTTCTGTTTTACTTTCACCTTGCTTTAAGCAGCAACCTGCCCTAATATACCAACTAATTAACATAATTTAGTGGCTGTTATAGAAAGTTTTTACTGTAGATATGATTCTACAGCTTCTGCCATGGCTAAACATTACTGTGCCCATGTGCTATTATATCAACAAATCTAATTGATATTCATGATGTCATTGTTTCTTTATAGAATATTCATGGAGTAAATGGTTAAAGACCCCTCTTACGTAGAGGTCTGCTTTTTATCGCACCTTGCCCACTCCTGCAGCCGTGCGCTCAGTAAAGGAACCGTTTGTAGATAGTCTTGCCACTAGTTTGTATGCTACGTTTTAACATACACAAATGTGTGAAACGCTGTGTACTATTATGACGTTGGCTTTCAGTCTCGTAGCTAATCTTCAAACCGTATTGCTAGACTGTAGCTAGTCTACAAACCGTATTGCATTCGGTTTCTTTACTGAACACAGGGCCGAATGAGGGGAAACGCGGTACAATTTACCCCTTTCCCCCAATGAATATTCATACATGGTTACTTCGTGAATATGCACTAACTTAATTTTTATAATGTATTTTTTTAAGGAGCAGTCTGATCAGGGTCCATGCTTATAAAGCTTTTAGTTGAGTCTGAGTTTCGTTCTCAAGCTTTTGATTGGTCAGATTTGAGTTCTCAAGCTTTTGATTGGTCAGATTTGAGCCAGAGGCTCAAATCTGACCAATCAAAAACTTGAGAACGAACTCAGACTCAACTAAAAGTTTTATAAGCATGGGCCCTGGTTCTACTCTTTTTGCAAAAATGCAAAAAGCTTTTGTATGTGAGAAAGGTTTAACACATATGAACACACATAGTATATAAATAGTTCACCAGCCTGCTATAATGGTCACGTCAATTTGATATATGAAACTTTCAAACGAAACCATGCTAAAATCGAAATAGATCAGCTGCCATTTTGATTGAATTACCAAGCCCACTGCTAATGATCATGCAATTTTAATCAAGCACTGTTGTAAATTCTGAAAAAATAATTTATTAATTATTGAACATGGAGAAACTGAAGCATGACATGCACTTTTGAAAGTTTCATACTGTTGGAATCCAGACGAAATGCCGAACAAGTCGGTGTTTTATCACGGCCCAACGTTATTTGAAGTTTGTAGAATGTTGATTTCAAAATGTGCTGCTACGGATTACAACCTACATCATGTAAACTAGATAAAATAGATCATGTTCGATTTAATGTTTAGCCCATGTTTAATCATTTCCTTCATGAATATTTATACAAGAACTCATGACTCCATGATTTTTTGTTTTTTTATTATATTTAACCCACTACCTCATAGGCTAGTTTTCGATTCAACCACTTTGAACAAATCTACCAAAAAGGAGCATTAACTAGACAAAAGGAAATTTTTAGAATATTGTAGTTCGAAACCATTGTGATAAATAGAGGATTTGATTCTATTGGAACAAATGCTCTATTTATCACAATGGTTTCAACAGGTGACTGTTGCAGAGGCGTCAATATGAGAGTATGGGTTAACTATCTCATGAATATGTAAACATCATTTCATCAATTCATGATGCCATGAATATGCGTTAACTTAATTCGAACAACGGCCAATGAACAAGAGAATATTTTGGCCATTTCAAACTTTTTAGAATCGGATCTATATAATGTCATAAGCTAACATTGCAGACCCTGAGCACACGGTTCCTAAAGGAACTGCCTGATCTTGGTCTGCTCTGTTTGCAAAGGCGCTAAAACAGGTTTATATGGAGAAAAGGGTTAATATTTCACTGCTAACTAGCTTGAGATAAACTTTGAGATAGTATCTCGTCCCAACAGGACTGGTTCCAAATTGTATGACACCCATACGCTGTTTCTAAATTATTGAAAGATTTTGTAAAAACATTTGAATGCATTTGCCATTAGCCCATCATGAAAGATTAGCTTATAAATATTCACGGTGCCATTATTTCTTACATGAATATTCAACAGGGAAATGGTTTAAAGAAGATACATGACTGCTAATTGCTTAACCCCCTCCCCCTCCCCCTCCCCCTCCCCCCTCCCCCTCCCCCAAATAGGCTATTTTTAGACCCATTGCCTCATAGGCTACCGAACATGAGCATTTACTAGAGAAAAATGAAAAAAATAGACTTGTGTAACCATTGTGATAAATAGAGCATTTGCTCCAGTGGAGCAAATGCTCTTTTTGTCACAATGGTTTCAAAAAGTGACTTTTAGAGAGGCGTCAAAGGGCGTCAATAAGAGGGAATGGGTCAATGCAGAAAGAAAATAGCACAGACAGTTCCTAATGGAAGAAGAAAGATCTCATGGGAAAAGTTCTGCACTTCTTTCGTTCTGTATTAAGCTGCCACCTGTCTTAACTCTTTCCTCCTTGAATATTAATGTAAACAACTATGACGTCATGGATATTAATTAGATTAACCCTTTCGCTGCCAAACTCTGTCGTCTGCTAACTTTGTCGTCTGCTACAAATTTTCATTCTTTTGATTTTCTTCATTTTTGTTTCAAAAACATAGTAACAGTAACAAACAGTTTGGATCCTGATGAGACGCCGAGTTACTCGGCGTCTCATCTGGATCCAAACTGTTTGCATAGGTTATCACAGATCCGGCATTGGCAGCGAAAGGGTTAATTTGTTATTATAGTTCGAGAGGATTCTAAAGAGTGGTCAGTCACAACATAGGGTTTATTGGAGAAATAAAGGAGATGTTCTTGAAAAATGTTTTAATTTACGCATCTTATCTGGACCGCTGTACTGTGGAACATTTGGTTGTCCTTGGCCTAGAGGTGGATCGACAGTGATAAACGAGATTGCGATACGCAACAATTACTACCGGAAACAGAATCGCCGATAATCGATTGTTTTACCACAGATTGGTCACTACTACTTGCTTAGAATATCGATTTGTGTCATTATCGTTGTCGGAAAGGTCCTGATATTGATCTTTGCAAATTTGGCACAGTGTAGGTGGGGGGGGGGGGGGAGGGGGGGGGGGGCTTGTGGTTGACCATCTACTTCATGAACATTCATGCAAGAAATAATAGTATAATGAATGTTAACCCATTACCTAATAGGCTATATTTAGATACAACCTCTTTGAATAAATCTAACGAAAAGGAGCATTAACTAGAGAAAAAAAATTTTTTTAGAATTTTGTAGTTTGAAACCATTGTGATAAATAGAGCATTTGCTCCTATAGGAGCAAATGTTCTATTTATCACATTGGTTTCACAAAGTGACTTTCACAGAGTCGTCAAAAGTCGTCAATATAAGGGAATGGGTTAAGATTAATTGTTATAATAGTTCATTGGCACAGGAAGTTTTGGCCATGACATGTATGATAATACCTATATTAAATGTATATAAGTAAATGTATATATTAAATGTCATAAAAGGTGGGAAAACGTATTTATGGAGTAAAATGTTAATTAAGTGAATGGTTTGGATGCAGATTGAGATGTTGTGTTATTCGGCACCTCACCAGGATCAAATTTGTCAAATCACATACGTTGTAACTATGCTTTTGATATGAGACGTCAGAAACCAGAGACAAATACATGTATGTATATATGTCTCTGCAGAAACAGATTCTTTGAAACGATGCACCTATTTTTAAAGACTGTTATATTGTTCTAAATATTAATCTATCCTCTTCTATTGACGGTTTTTTCTCCACTGTAAAACTCATATTTTGAAACTACACAATTCTAGAATTCTCCTTTTCAATAGTTAATGCTCCTTTTCGGTAGATTAATTCAAAGAGGTTGGGTCTAAACTTAGTCTAGGAGGGAATGATTTAATTGAGTTTTTAACACTGTCTGCATATTACTTTCGCCTGCTGTTTAAGACTCCTATATGTTCAATCAAATACCTATGATAACATGTGTTATCATAGGTCTTTGCTTCAATAAAGGACTGACCACCGAGTGTAGGACAGTTTGTCCCTCGGACAATTTTGTCTCTCACTCAATTTTGTCCAAAATTCAGTGAGGGACAAAACGTCCGCCTTGTATAAAATGATGAGGGACAAAATATCCACCCTTGAAAAAACACGGGGGACAAAATGTCCACCCTTGCAAAAGCACGAGGGACAAAATGTCCATCCTTGCAAAACCATAAGGGAATAAATGTCCACCCTGGCAAAATTTAGTGAGGGACAAAATGTCCGGGGGACAAATCGTCCGTATACGCTGACCACCAGGACATGTTCTACAGTATATATTTTCTCAGTGACACCAACTTCCCGGCGAGTCAGTTGATAGGTATTGTCTGTTTATCACTGCCATGTATCATTGGTCTAATCAATATCTCCGGACGCCAGCTGGCCATGTCCCATGTACTGACCAGTGTCCACGGGCATTACTGCAACTAACAGTTGAATTAACAACAACGTCCTGCCATCAGTTTTGTTCCTGTCTTTTTATGAAATTGTTATAAATCAAGTTGCACCAAATTAAAACAGTGCGAACCCAGACGTCCAATTCTGCGATGTTTAACCATCCAGTAGTGACATTAGTTATACAAGAAATGAAATTGTGCCTAGACTTCGCGCTCGTAATGCCTTTAAGTGCATTACTTATGGTCCAGTTTAGAATCATATCTAAGGCTGAATTGGAGTGTGCTTGGGGTCATACATGCAACAGGGGTAACACTACAATAAACTGGAAATATATGTAACAGAAACTGTACAAATATAACTCTTTTAAAAAAGAATCAATTTCATCGTCATCATCGCCATGGTTACTATGGTCATCATCGTTATCGTTATCGGCACCATCATCTTTCGTAATTATCGTATCCATCATCATGAACAATAGCGTAATCAACATCGTCATCGTCATCTTATTTGTAGTCGCCGTCGTCATTACCATCATCATCATCGTCGTCGTCGTCGTCTTCCACTTCATCATCATCACCACCACCATATTCTTCTTCTTCTTCTTCTTCTTCTTCTTCTTCTTCTTCTTCTTCTTCTTCTTCTTCTTCTTCTTCTTCTTCTTCTTCTTCTTCTTCTTCTTCTCATCATCATCAGCATCATCATCATCAGCATCATCATCAACAGCAATAACAATAACAACTACACCACAAGTCTCCTATAGCTGGCGTAGCTCTCAGCATATAATGGTAGTTAGAAGAATGATTGACCCAATGTCAGAATAATGTGACCGGTTTAACCCTTTACTGGATAGAGATGCGTTTTACCTATTTGCAACCAGAGCAGACCCAGACTAGATGACAAAGGCTTATTATTTGTACATACACAATAAAAAATATTAGTGATTGCCCTACTTTTCCATCCAATCAACGACCCGCATTTTTGAATTTTTTCAGACTCTAATCCTCATAAATTTTATAAAATCGACTCTAACTTTCGAAGACAAACCTTCCAGTGCGCATGCGCAACAAAACTCCGCCCACTGCTAGACAAATCGAACGAGTTGCTGTTATGACGCTATCGACACGTGAACGAGTATACACAAGTACACGTGTGTAAAACGTGGAGAGGAAGACTATGTAATTGCAAACAACTGAGAGGCAGAATTATAGACCCAATAGTAATTGGGCAAATAAACTGAGAGGTAGAATTATAGACCCAATAGAAAATGGACAAATACATCACGAAACATCCCACCTGTTAAAGCAGGATTATATTGAAAAAGGACTAATGTAAATAAGCAAATAAATTAGGAAATAAGAGCAAACCTGTATTTGAAACCGTAATCCGTTCAACAAAACATAAACAATTGAACCTGTAATCTTTTGTAATTATTCTTATTTCAATATTCTGATAATAATATAATGAATGTTTAATATTAGTGCCTAGTAAGCTTTATTTTTTTATATATGGGGTTTCGGTAGCAGTGAAGATATAAATCTGTGTAAACCGAGTAGACCATGATCAGACAGCATAGGAGTTGTCTGATCTGGGTCTTCTCGGCTTACAAATCTTCGTTAAATAAGTCTGCTAGCTCGGTGCCAGAGAGCAGGTCAAACGACAGATTGTTGTCAGCCATTATTATTTTGCCTCCAGAAAATTGCGTCAAACTGTTCTACACATAGACGGGGAATATTTGATTACGTGACAAAGCCAAATATGTCAATGTTTACAAGAAAAAGGCGCAAAATCAGTTTCACTGTGTAGGATTTTCAAAACATAAACACGTGAGAATATTAACAAAGACGACGTTTGTTTGATTGGTGGGTTTTCTGAGTATTTTGCATAAACGGATGTGGGTTTTAGATGTACCATAATCACGTGACTATATACAAGTTTGTCATTGCTCAGTGGGCGGGGCTTATAAACTCAGCCTGTTGAAAAGTAGGGCAATCACTAAATCGGTTAGAGCTTATAAACAGCAGTCTTCGAAAATAAGACGGCCTAAAACGCTTCGCTTCGCTCGCGTTATCGGCAGTCTTATTCTCGAAGACTGCAGTTTATAAGCTCTAACCTATACTTGCATGGAAAGTATTCAGAACATGTCGCATTTATGTTTTATTAGTGATTGCCCTACTTTTCCATCCAATCAACGAGCCGCATTTTTGAAAATTTTCAGACTCTAATCCTCATAAATTTTATAAAATCGACTCTAACTTTCGAAGACAAACCTTCCAGTGCGCATGCGCAACAAAACTCCGCCCACTACTAGACAAATCGCGAGTTGCTGTTATGACGCTATCGACACGTGAACGAATATATACACAAGTACACGTGTTCACGTGGAGAGGAAGACTATGTAATTGCAAACAACTGAGAGGCAGAATTATAGACCCAATAGTAATTGGGCAAATAAACTGAGAGGCAGAATTATAGACCCAATAGAAAATGGACAAATAAATCACGAAACACCCCACCTGTTGAAGCAGGATTATATTGAAAAAGGACTAATTATGTAAATAAGCAAATAAACCAGGAAATAAGAGCAAATGTAATCCGTTCAACAAAACATAAACAATCAAACCTGTAATATTTTGTAATTATTCTTATTTCAATATTCTGATAATAATATAATGAATGTTTAATATTAATACGTTTTATTTTTTATATATGAGGTTTCGGCAGCAGTGAAGATTTAAATCTGTGTAAACCGAGTAGACCATGATTAGACAGCATAGAAGTTGTCTGGTCTGGGTCTTCTCGGCTTACACATCTTCGTTAAATAAGTCTGCTAGCTCGGTGCCAGAGAGCAGGTCAAACGGCAGATTGTTGTCAGCCATTATTATTTTGCCTCAAGAAAATTATGTCAAACAGTTTAACACATAGACGAGGAATATTTGATTACGTGGCAAAGCCAAATATGGCAATGTTTACAAGAAAAAGGCGCGAAATCAGTATCACTGTGTAGGATTTTCAAAACATAAACACGTGAGAATATTAACAAAGACGACGTTTGTTTGATTGGTGGGTTTTCTGAGTATTTTGCATAAACGGATGTGGGTTTTAGATGTACCATATTCACGTGACTATATACAAGTTTGTCATTGCTCAGTGGGCGGGGCTTATAAACTCAGCCTGTTGAAAAGTAGGGCAATCACTAAATCGGTTAGAGCTTATAAACTGCAGTCTTCGAAAATAAGACGGCCTAAAACGCTTCGCTTCGCTCGCGTTATCGGCCGTCTTATTTTCGAAGACTGCAGTTTATAAGCTCTAACCTATACATAAAAATTTTTATATCATATTTTTCTGTAATACAAGTTTAACCATTTCCTTCATATAAACGCTTTTCCACGCATTTGCAAACAGAATAAATCCAGATCGGACGGCTCACTCTGACCAGGGTCTGCTCGGTTTGGTAATGGAATTTGATAGATATCTGTCTCTTTACTTTCTAAAATGTCTACAGTGTTCCATCTTTTATGTTTCATTATTACTGTGTTGTCCATTAAATACTGAGTAGGTATTGAAATTTTGAAAAAAGATAGAACAGGGAAAGGGTCAACTCATATGAGTGAAATGATTTAAGCATTGGCAGTCTGGATGACACCTCGTATATGTTGGCGCCTGATCAGGATTCAAATTGTTTGACAGTCGGTTCGTTTTGAATGGAAACGTATAAGAAAACGAAACATTGCTAGTTAACCCTTCGCTTGCTAATCGCGTCAATATACCTACCTGTAAATAGTGAAGACCCAGATGAGACAGCTCCTGCAGGAGCTGTCTCATCAGGGTCTGCACTATTTACAAGTTGATTGTGCAACCAGTGCACTCCACAGCAGTGGTTGTACAGCGAAATACTTGTACACAGTGAAGATATATGTAATTATACAACAGGGCATGGGTAAAGAAGGAGAAATGTATTTTAAATTTCAGCAAGCGAAGGGTTAATGTACTTCTACTTTGCAATATTGCCTACAATAAAGTATACGTATCAACGCTTGAAATGAATCATTTGAATGCTAGGCATGCATGCACTGCCATTTTCAAAAAAGTGTATACCCAGATCAGAGAGCTCCTAGAGAAGTCCTCTGGTCAGGGTCTGCACTGTTAGTCATTCAAACTCGTCTAGTATTTTATTTAAGACTTAACCCTGTCCTTCATATAAATGCTTTTCACACATTTGCAAACAGACTGGACCCAGATCAGACGGCTCCTATAGGAGCTGTCTGATCTGGGTCTAGTATGTTTGCTAATGGAATTTGATAGATCTGCCTCTTTTGTTTCTTAAACGGCTACAAAGTTCCACCTTTAATGTTTCGTTATACAAGTAACTATTTCGTCAATGATTTATGCAGTTGGTATTGAAATTTGAAATAAATTGGTTAATACTGAATGGACTCTGTAGGCAAACACTGATGGACATTGCACTTTGAAAATTCAGCGTTGATACATGTAACCCTTGCCCTGTTCTATTTTAATGTAAGAAATAATGACATCATGAATATATATTAGCTGATATTTAATAATGTAAAATTTCAAGGCCATGTTTTGCTTTGGCAAAAACTGTAGAACCAGATCTGTAAAATGCTATTAGCAAACAGAGCAGACCCTGATCAGACGGCTCCTATAGGAACCGTCTGATCTGGGTCTACTCTGTTTGCAAACGCGTGAAAATCGTTTACATGAATAGGGTTAAATCCATGTCTTACAGCAGTCAACACTTGAGTTGCCAGGGAGATAAACGCCACATTGTTCTAACGAGTGTGTGATAAATGAGAAAGCAGAAAAATGTCACAAAATCCATGAAGTAATGAGATATTTGAGTAAATAATGACATCGATTTCTGGCGACGTTGTTTGTTTCCCGTCTAATTCATAGTGCACTTTTGTCAATATTAGTAAATGGACGACACAGGAAGTAGCGAGAAATCACGACATAGTATTGTAGAGTGATTGAAAAATTACATGTAGACGAGCCACGTCACAGAAAATAGCGAGATATCACGACAAAAACATACATGCAGACCCTGGCTGCTCAGAAAATGGTGAGAAATCAGGAGTAGAATATGACAGACTGATTGAAAATGCGTGTACTGTCGAACCCGTTTTAAGCGACCATTCGTTTATTGAAAATTTGAGCGTTAAAAAGGCAGGTTGTTGCTTAATGCATGGTTAAAGTAATGCAGAGCTGTCTGCATTACTTTTGCGCTGCATTAAGCTACCACCTGCCTTACAGACCCACGATTTGACCTCTATTTGATGGCCAGGTTCTGCTGTAGACAAGATGGCAAAGTAGTGAGAAATAGAATAGACCATTGTAGAATGATTGAAAAATACACGTAGACGAAACGACAAAGTGTCGAGAAATAGGACATACTAATTAAGACCGATTGAACCATACATGTAGACATCACGCCAAACTATCGAGAAAAAGGACGGTGAGAAATAGGAAAAACTATTACAGAATGATTGGTTGAAACATGTAAAAAGGCAAAGTAGCGGGCAAAAGGGATGGAGAAAAACATTAATTACTATTTCAGAATGATTGAAACATACATGTAGACAAAATGGAAAAGTAGCGAGAAACATGATAACGTGTTACAGACAGACTGAAACATACATGTAGACGAAACAGTAAAGTAGCAACAAGCAGGGCTGACTTTATAGACTGAGTGAAACGTGCATGTAGACAAAATGGCAAAGTAACCAGAAACAGGACAACGTGTTACAGACATACTGAATCATGCATGTAGACAAAATTACCAAGTAGCGAGAATAATTTTTTAGGACAGACTATTACAGACTGATTAAAACATATACTCGTACGTAGACAACAACAACAGCAAGAACAAAGAAAGGTTATTACATGGAGGAGACATGGAAAAACTACAGTATAACCTGCTTTAAGCGGTCGTCAAAGATCTAATTATAGATCTGTAAGGCAGGTGGTAGCTTAATGCAGGTCAAGAGTTATGCAGAAGACTCCTAAAGGAGCCGTCTGATCTGGGTCTACTCTGTTTGTAAAAGTGTAGAAAAGTATATTTATGGATGAAAGAGTTCAAGTTTGCATTGCCAACACGCGCTGATCCCAGACCGACCATTTACACTCACTGATACTTATTTCAAGGCGTTTGACCAATTTATTGTGGTTATGCAAATGCTTTGCTCCCCATGAGAAATCAGGACTCGGAGTGGTTAACACTGATTTTGATGTTGAAAATAAATGATAGGAGCACCCTGTGTATATAACAATGCAGTAGAAACTGTCCTAAGCGGTCATGACTTTATTGAACACAGGGGTGTTAAAAAGCATGTGGTTGTTTGATGCTGGGGGAAAATGCAGAAAGCTCCTATAGGAGATTTCTGCGTTGCATTTGACCTGCATTAAGCTATCACCTGCCTTACAGACCCATAACTAGACCTCTTTTTTGATTGTTGCTTAAGACAGGTTTTGTATACACGTTTTGCAGACTTAACCCTTTACTCCATGAGTATTCATTAGAGAAATAATAACATCATGAATATTAATTAGATTAATTGTTTTCATAGCACATGGGCACAGGACATTTTCAACATGGCTGAAACTGTACAATCATATCTACATTGTATCAAAAGCAAACAGAGCAGACCTTGATCAGACGGCTCCTAGCAGACCATGATCAGACGGCTCCTAGCAGACCATGATCAGACGGCTCCTAGCAGACCATGATCAGACGGCTCCTAGCAGACCCTGATCAGACGGCTCCTAGCAGACCATGATCAGACGGCTCCTAGCAGACCCTGATCAGACGGCTCCTAGCAGACCATGATCAGACGGCTCCTAGCAGACCATGATCAGACGGCTCCTAGCAGACCATGATCAGACGGCTCCTAGCAGACCATGATCAGACGGCTCCTAGCAGACCCTGATCAGACGGCTCCTAGCAGACCATGATCAGACGGCTCCTAGCAGACCATGATCAGACGGCTCCTAGCAGACCATGATCAGACGGCTCCTAGCAGACCATGATCAGACGGCTCCTAGCAGACCATGATCAGACGGCTCCTAGCAGACCATGATCAGACGGCTCCTAGCAGACCCTGATCAGACGGCTCCTAGCAGACCATGATCAGACGGCTCCTAGCAGACCCTGATCAGACGGCTCCTAGCAGACCATGATCAGACGGCTCCTAGCAGACCCTGATCAGACGGCTCCTAGCAGACCATGATCAGACGGCTCCTAGCAGACCATGATCAGACGGCTCCTAGCTGACCCTGATCAGACGGCTCCTAGCAGACCCTGATCAGACCGCTCCTAGCAGACCATGATCAGACCGCTCCTAGCAGACCCTGATCAGACGGCTCCTAGCAGACCATGATCAGACCGCTCCTAGCAGACCATGATCAGACGGCTCCTAGCAGACCCTGATCAGACGGCTCCTAGCAGACCATGATCAGACCGCTCCTAGCAGACCATGATCAGACCGCTCCTAGCAGACCCTGATCAGACGGCTCCTAGCAGACCATGATCAGACCGCTCCTAGCAGACCATGATCAGACGGCTCCTAGCAGACCATGATCAGACGGCTCCTATAGGATCTGGGTTTACTCTGTTTGCAAAGGCATATAAATGAGTATGGAGAAAAGGGTTAATTTACTTTAGTGTTGAGTGCGGTACACGTATGCATTGCCATTTGCAAACAATGTAGACCCAGATCAGAAGCCATCTCATCACGGTCTGCAGTGTTTGACATTTAAAGCTCGCAAATTTGAAACATTTCATACTGAATGGACCCATAAACACCCGTGATCCCATACGTGGAACTTAGGCAAACAGTGTAGACCCAGATCAGAGGGCGTTCTTGAAGGAGCCTTCTGATCACAGTCTACACGGTTTACTTTACCAGTACAGTAAAACTTATTTAACCCTTCTCTTGTTGAATTTTAAAATACAGTTCTCCTTCTTTACCCATGCACTGTTGTATAAGTACATATATCTTCACTGTGTACACGTATTTCGCTGTGCAATCACTGCTGTTGAGTGCACTGGTTGCACAATCAACTTGTAAATAGTGCAGACCCTGATGAGACAGCTCCTGTTTCATCTGGGTCTTCACTATTTACAGGTGGGTATATTGACGTGACTAGCAAGCGAAGGGTTAAACCAGACGTTAGAGTTGGTATAAATCTCGGTGTTGGAGACATGTGGCAGCTTAATGTAGGGCGAACGTCGTGCAGAAAGTTCCTCTAGGACTTTCTTTCTGCACTTAGCAGCCACCTGCCTTAAAAAAAAAAATTCTCTACTTGAATTCCGGTGTAGAGGTTTTTTACTGTAAATAGTAAAGGACACCACCACAGATGTTTGTTTTACAGGATACGCCACCATGAACAATGGGTGATATTTTTAAGTTTTAATTTTTTGCACGGGTTCACCTAAAATACATAATGGTTTAACACCGATGGGCCATTCCACTTTGAAAAATTAGTGTTGATGGGGTTACCCTTGGACACCAGCTAGTCTATTCGACATGTGCTATTATACGAGCGCTTTGTCTTATTTTTACGTGTTATTTCACTACGCGTGTGCAATGCCGTCTTTCTTTTAAATTATTCAAAGCATAGTAATGTCAGAACGGAGAAATTTGCAAGAAATCCTGGCTGTCTTGTCGATAACACGAAAATCACTGTCAAGAACTCGACACGCTGTTCGTCTGTGCTCGTCATTGTCCATATTGCGAAATAATTGAAAGTGACGCAAAATCGCAATACCCGCATCAAAACTGTCAGACTGAAAACAAACATGAACAAACAATCTGAGTACGGAATAACATGGCGTCTGATCAGGATCCGAACTGTTTGGAATTAATTTTGCATTTTGATAAAGATCATTTTTCTCATGGTTTAATCCTGAAGTAGACGAGTGTAATGCTTTTCGCGTCATGCTAAAACATAGATTCAATAAATAAGAAGCGCAGTATTTGTGACTTGTCCTTTGTACCCACAATTCATGCTGGACATCCTATACGATGAGCTCTGAAATGCCATAGCAGTCAATAAATAGTCTGGGGAAATTTAAACATTTTCCTGCGAAAACAATATTGCCTGCTTATATTCTGATATGAAGCAAGATGACTCGTAAGAACTTTTGAGAAACTTCTGACCGAGTGTCAAACAGCTGACTGGGTGTCAAACAGCTGACCCGGGTGTCAAACAGCTGACCGGGTGTCAAACAGCCTGGATCCTCATGAGACGCCTGATGGGTCTAAACTTTTTTTACAAAAGCGTTAAAAGGCGTAGATATTAAGTAACGGGTTCACAATGTTTCATTTGAAAATTCAGCCAGAGTATGGAAACTTTCAGTTTGGAAACTGCTTTTCATTATGATCGTTTACAACTCGCAAAGATCATTACGAAGTGAATCACGAGGGTGACCGAATTGCGTCATGTGCCAGAGTGCGAGTTATACAGTTGTACCACGCGATCCATACCGTACAATCAGTAACAAAGTTAGTAATAAAATTCGTACCCGATTAAACAAGCGTCAGCCGTGAAACAGACACACCTTCAACCCTTACAACGCTGAATTTTCAAATAGACTATTCCAAAATTCAAATATATCAAGCTTATGGTGAATATTTAGGGATTTTTCTAAAGAAATGTGCAACATGGCCAACAATGCAGATCCTGATGAGAGTGCTCCTCTAAGAGCCCTATCTGTATCATCTGGGTCTGCACTGTTTGCAAAGGACATTAGTGACTCGTGTCCCGCACTGTAAGGGTTGAACATTAGCAAATTGATTTCTATCAAGGAGCAATTTAACCTGCATTCGATGATATTGGATATGTTTGTTTAACCCTTTACCTGTTCAATATTCATATAAGAAAATAATGACGTCATGAATATTTATAAGCTGAATATTTATATATAATGTAAACTTTTCAAGCGGCTTTGTTTTGCTTTGACAAAAAACTATATATAATCATATCTATATCATGTCATAAGCAAACAGAGCAGACCCTGGTCAGATGGCTCTTACAGGAGACATCTGATATGGGTCTACTCTGTTTGCAAATGCGTGAAAAGGCGTTAATATGAAGGAAAGAGATAACATTTTCTTGCATACCAATTCATGCAGACATGTACAGTAGTTAGCTCTTCGTATGATGGTATGATGGATACCCATGCAAGGAATAACGACTGTATGAAATATGTATTAGGATCATGAATAAATGAACAATTGGCAATAGCACAAACAATGGAATCAAAATTATATTATTCCATAAGGAAAAAGAAGCGACCCTGTAGGAGCCGTCTGATCTTAGTCTTATCTGTTTGCAAAAGTGTGAAAAGGAGTTAATATGAGGGAAAACAGTTGGCGCAACATGTATTCTAATGGATATTTAACCTTATCCTGCTGAATTTTTCACCTACTACAGTTTCAAAATTCAAGCCATAACCAATTTGTCTACCAAAATGCAATCAGGATGTCAAACAGTTTGGATCCTGATGAGACGTTTGCATAGGTATTCACTCATCCGCCCATAGCAGGCTAAAGGTTAAGACCCCGCTGCTTCCTTTTCTGTTCAAATGCAAACTTACGAGACGAGACGCCTTATGAACACGGCGTAGACCTGACGAGACGCCGAGTTACACGGCATAGACCTGACGAGACGCCGAGTTGCACGGCATAGACCTGACGAGACGCCGAGTTACACGGCGTAGACTTGACGAGACGCCGAGTTGCACGGCGTAGACCTGACGAGACGCCGAGTGACCTGACGAGACGCCGAGTTACACGGCGTAGACCTGACGAGATCCAGACGATTGTCGATATCGTTAACCCTTTCCTTTATATAAACGTGTTTGCAAATAGAGTAAACCCAGATCAGACAGCTCTTATAGGAGACGTCTGATTAGGGTCTGCTCTGTTTGCTTAAGGTATAGTTCAGATCTGATTTTGCAGTTTCAGCATGAGCCTAAAAGTCCTGTGTTCATAGTACATATAAAAAACAATAATCAAATTAATATTGATGATTCATTAAATCTTACATGAATATTCAACCAGAAAAGGGTCACCACACGAAATATCCATCGCTGTGGTGGCCAAAATGTCGTTTGTTCATATGTCATTATAAAACAAATACATGTACTCTAATTAATATTGATGACATCAATAGTTCTTAAATGAATATTCAGCGCTGTAGTAGCATTATTAGCTAATATGAATGGACGATAATTATTGTTCTTGAATAGCATCACGGTCAATACTGTTGTTTGCGAGGTGTCGATTATATTTACCCAAAGTTTGGACCCAGATGAGACGCCGAGTAACCCGGTGTCCCGTCATGTCTACGCCGAGTAACCCCCCGGTGTCCCGTCATGTCTACGCCGAGTAACCCGGTGTCCCGTCATGTCTACGCCGAGTAACCCGGTGTCCCGCCATGTCTACGCCGAGTAACCCGGTGTCCCGTTATGTCTACGCCGAGTAACCCGGTGTCCCGTCATGTCTACGCCGAGTAACCCGGTGTCCCGTCATGTCTACGCCGAGTAACCCGGTGTCCCGTCATGTCTACGCCGAGTAACCCGGTGTCCCGTTATGTCTACGCCGAGTAACCCGGTGTCCCGTCATGTCTACGCCGAGTAACCCGGTGTCCCGCCATGTCTACGCCGAGTAACCCGGTGTCCCGCCATGTCTACGCCGAGTAACCCGGTGTCCCGTCTTGTCTACGCCGAGTAACCCGGTGTCCCGTCATGTCTACGCCGAGTAACCCGGTGTCCCGTCTTGTCTACGCCGAGTAACCCGGTGTCCCGTCATGTCTACGCCGAGTAACCCGGTGTCCCGCCATGTCTACGCCGAGTAACCCGGTGTCCCGCCATGTCTACGCCGAGTAACCCGGTGTCCCGTCTTGTCTACGCCGAGTAACCCGGTGTCCCGTCATGTCTACGCCGAGTAACCCGGTGTCCCGCCATGTCTACGCCGAGTAACCCGGTGTCCCGTCATGTCTACGCCGAGTAACCCGGTGTCCCGTCATGTCTACGCCGAGTAACCCGGTGTCCCGTCATGTCTACGCCGAGTAACCCGGTGTCCCGTCATGTCTACGCCGAGTAACCCGGTGTCCCGTCATGTCTACGCCGAGTAACCCGGTGTCCCGTCATGTCTACGCCGAGTAACCCGGTGTCCCGTCTTGTCTACGCCGAGTAACCCGGTGTCCCGCCATGGATCCAGGCTGTTTTGGTACTCTGATAGAGTTTCTGTAAAGAAAGTACGCCATTTAGAAGCAACACTGTGGACTTATGTTTATTACCTGAAAGATTCCCAAGGCTGAAAGCGTTAATCCTTTTACCTCCATAACCCTATCCCTGTTCTACGTTTATTCCAAATTTCAATACCTACTGAATATTCATGGACAAATAGTTATAATGAAGTATGGAATGTAGAACATTGTGGCCATTTTAGAAGTAAAGAAACAGATCTATCAATTTCCATCAGCAAACAGAGCAGATCCTGATCAGACGGCTCCTATAGGATCCGTCTGACCAGGGTCTGCTAAATTTGTTTATGGAATAATATAGATCTGGTTCTGCACTGTCTGTCAGTCAAACATTCCTTTGTTAATTATGTTATCAAATAGTTCGGTTCATAAATATGCATTGCATCATTATTTCTTACATGAATATTAAACAGGGAAATGGCTAACTCCCTGATTGATTATTGGATATCTCTCTGTCATAGGGTCAACACGCAAGGTTTAATACGATATCGTAACGAGCCTGTGTGATTGTATATTGCGTCATATCCGATATTAATGACGGGTGCTACTTCTCGTGAGTGACCAATGCCATTGTCCACTGCACTGGACAGTAACAGATTGCCCGCTTGTATTAATGACCATTGATTTTAAAGCCAGTACGTATGGTTCTGTATGATATTGGAGGGGTTAAAGTGATGGTGAGAGGACAGTGTGGTGGTGAGAGGTCAGCGTAAATTGGGATATAACAGTCAGGTAGTTATTCCTTTATTACGTGATTATTCATGTAAGGAAAAAAGACATCATGAATATTGATAATATTGTTTTTATAATGGCACATGGACACATGAATGTTTTGCATTGGCAGAAACTATAGGATCATATCTATATTATTCCATAAGCAGAAACAGCTGGCCCTGATCAGACGACTCCTATAGGAGCCGTTTGATCGGGGTCTACTCTGTTTGCAAAGGCGTAGTACTTAAGGCGTATATATGAAGTGAAGGGTTGTGTCAAAATGAAGGAGATGATTTCATGGTTTTGCAAACAGCGCAGAACAGATCAAACGCCACGTAATGTACTGATTGGGGTATACATGTATACTACAGTAAAACCTCGATTATCCGAACACTAAAATACGTATTATTATCGATCTTTAAGACAGGTGGCAGCTTAATGCATGGTGAAAGTCATGCAGAAAGCTCCTCTAGGAGCTTTCTGCATGACATTCATCATGCATTAAGCAGCCACCTGCCTAAAAGGGTCTAAATTTGTTTATAACGAAAATTCGAATAATCGAGGTTTTACTGTATTTGATATGTGTCTGATGCATCAACGTTTGACCTTTACAAGTGACGGGTGGCCGACGTTCATTAAGCACCGTGATTATAAAACATGACCTGACCTGGTCAACAATCATTGTTATTACCTTTCTTAGTTATGTGCATAAGCTATACAGTTCAGTAAAATAGCACAACAGTGAAGCAAGTCTATATAATGAGGTTTAAACCTTTCACGGCCAATGTCGCAAATAAAATGCGCCACGACAAATAGTGCAGTCCCAGATCAGACGCCGCCTTGAAAAGACACTTTTTGTCTCAAATTCTATTTCTTTATCTGTGTTTTATTCCAATTAAGTTTGCATGTATTTTGTCTTATTTCCTTATTTTACCGAATGATTTAACAAACTTGGATTGCAGACGACAATTAGAAATTTGGCGCCGAAAGGGTTAAGACAGGTTGCGGATACGACAAGACAAAATATTTAGAATTGTAATTGAAACCACCTTCTGTAGACGTCTTACCTTTGCTCTGTTTTTAACCCTTTCCTCCATAGGCTATTTTTAAACACAACCTCTTTGAATGAATCTACCCAAAAGGAGCATTTACTAGAGAAAAGGAAAATGTAATAATTGTGTAGTATAGAAACCATTGTGATAAATAGAGCAAATGCTCTATTTATCACAATGGTTTCAAGAAATGGCTATTACAGAGGCGTAGAAAGGCATATTTATGGAGGAAAAGGTTAAAGTTTATTCATAATATGGCCGATACAAAGATACTCTCTTTATGCAAATCGTTTTGCATTAATTAGTGTCTTTCTCTCTTTGGTCATTTCAGTACAGGAAACTGGTCAGTAATGTCCTTTGCACAAATAGAATAGACTCACGTGAGAGTGATCAAAATGAGCACTCTCAACAGGCTCTGCACTGTTTGTCATGTTACACTTTTCTCTATTTTCTTTTAAAAATTTCTGAATATTCACGATAAGTCGGACTTATTTAAGTTTTTGAATACTATAGTCCAGTTGAGAATTCAGCGATGAAAGGGGTGTTTTTCATTGCTGATACATCGCATGTGATTTAACCCTTTCGGCGCCAAATTTCCACTTGTCGTCTGCAAACCAAATTTGTTAAATCATTAGGTAAAATAAGGAAATGAGATAAATAAATGCAACTATGAAGGAAGAAAGCACAGATATAGAAATAAAGTTTGAGACAAAAAGTGAAGTCCCTGATCAGACTATTTGCCGTAGTGTATTTATGCGACATTGGCGATGAAAGGGTTAAAGGTACGCATAGTGTATACAATAGAATCTCGCTAAAGCTAATATGTGATTTATTAACACATGAAACTGTAAAAGTATGTGGTAGCTTAATGCAGGGCAAAAGTGATACAGAAAGCTCATCTAGAGGAGCTTTATGTATCAAGTTTGTCCTGCATTAAACAACCACCTGTTTTATAAATCTGTAATAAGACGACTTTTGACTGGTCGTTTTAGCGAGAATTCACTGTATTTGTAGGAAGAGGGGAATTGTTTTCGTGATAAAAACTTTTATCTCTTTAAACTGCCAGCTGCCCATATAGGAGCCGTCTGATCAAGGTCTAATCTTTTTGCATATGCGTTAAAGGGCGTATTTATGAAGTAATGTGTCGATGTGAACACTGATGACATATACTGTACATTTAGCATATTAACCCATTCCCTCATAGGCTATTTCTAGACCCAACCCTTTTGAATTAATCTACCGAAGTGGAGCATTTACTAGTGAAAAGGGAATTTTTACAATAGTGTAGTTTTGAAACCATTGTGATAAAAAAAGCATTTGCTCCTATGGAGCAAATGCTCTATTTATCACAATGGTTTCAGAAAGTGTTTTTACAGAAGCGCCAAAAGGCGTCAATATGATGGAATGGGTTAAGTTTCAAGCATGTACATAGCAATGCCTTCTTCTTAAAACTTCTGTTCTCCATTTCTTGACAAATAGTTGGAATCCTGCTCAGACAGCGTTTGGGGTTGGTCGATATGACTCTAACTTTTAGCGTGCTTTTGTCGGATCTATGCTTCACCCTGCAAACAGTTTGGACCCAGATGAGACGCCGAGTAACTCGGCGTCACATCAGAGACCCACACTGTTTAAGTCTCTGAGGGTATTTTGGAAAAAAAGAAACGCAAGACATAACAATCCATTTTGACCACTGATGAGGCGACGTTTTCTACTAACATAAATACACTCAGCAGGCTAAAGGTTAAATGGAGCGTACATGTTATCAATTGATGGACGTGTTTGATTGTATTCATAATGACACATAAGGGGGAAAAGGCTATATTGATAAAATAGAACATTTTTATCTAGACTATTTTATCTAAACTAACTTGATTGTGATACTCTTCTGACACAAAACTCTTCGTACTTTTCACACACACGAGTTCGTAACATTTGTGAGTAATTCATGCAAAAGCCTCACTTTGTGGCAGAAACAATGTACGTACATATGTGAAAAATTACATGTAGTTCTGTACCTTTATCCCCATTCCCTCATAGCCTATTTTTAGATCCAACCACTTTGAATAAATCAACTGAAAAGGAGCATTAACTAGAGAAAAGGAACATTTCAGAAGTTTATAGTTTGAAACCATTGTGATAAATAGAGCATTTGCTCCTATAGGAGCAAATGCTCTATTTATCACAATGGTTTCAATAGGCGTAGAAAGGCGTATTTATGGAGGAAATGGTTAATTCCCATCCACTTTTTCAAAGCAGAACGTATACTTCACAGGTCAAAGACTGTAGAAAACATGTAAAACTATTGTTCATACGAAACTTTCCCTACATAATTATGAAAACTTCTTTAACAAGCAGCTTTGGAGATCATAGGATTGATCTACCCCATCCGTTTGTCCGTCTGTCTGTCGCATTTCGTACCCGGTCAATAACTTCATGATCCATGGATACGTTTGAAATTACCTGGCACACGTGTTGACCACATGATGATAATGTGTAGCGTGCAAGACCCAGGTCCATAGCATAAAGGTTGAGAGCATAGTGCACTTTGAACTTTGATGATGCTCACTATGTAAGAATGATGAGGACGTTGTTGGTGTAATGTAGACCCAGATCAGAGGGGTTTGTTTGTTTGCTTGTCCTCTCAACATGAACATGGGTGGGTTTCAATATAAGATTTGGACGGCGTTTTCTTATGGGAGTTACTGGTTCAGTTGCCTTTCACATATGTTCACTATAACAGTTTTGAGCGTCATATGGCGTTTACAAAAGTTATTATAAGTGTGTGAATTGTTTGTCAAGAGAATAATAACGCACATAGATGCTTTAACCATCTACTACGCATTTAAAATGATTTGCAAACAAGGTAGACCCAGCCCAGACGGATCTTATAGGAGTCATCTAATCAGGGTATGCTCTGTTTGCTTATGAAATAATATAGATTTGGCTGTGGCCAACATTCCCTTTGTTCATGTTCCATTAGTAAAATACATCTAATTAATATTCATGATGTCTATCAATTTCACGAATATCCAAATTAATATTCATAACGTCATTAATTATTTCATGACCATCCATGGAGTAAAGTGTTAAAAATAGTTATCAGCAAGAGTAACACGGCGGTATGTACTTATAGTTTTGTTACTATGGTAACGTTTTTATTTCGATAATAGGTGACCTTATTTGATGCAGCTCAGTGCGTATCGCTGCTTGCAAAATATTCATCTGGGATTTGCATGACATGTGGAAATATTTACTATAACAAAGCAAAACGTTTCCTAGGAAATAGATTTCCTAACAGTGCTCCACCATGTAAGTTTTTCATAGTATTAATTGTCAGACATTTTATATACAGTAAAACCTCTCTATAACGGCCACTAAATTACATCAAATATTTTTGTTAAAGGCAGGTGGTTGTTTAAAGCACGGTAAAAGTAAAACAGAACGCTCCTATAGGAGCGTTCTGTTTTACTTTCATCTTGCTTTAAGCAGCCACCTGCCCTAAATACCAGCTAATTAACACAATTTAGTGGCCGTTATAGAGAGGTTTTACTATATTGAACAGTTTGATTAGTCAGGTCCTTACAAACGAATTACGATATGATAATAAAAATATTGAATACTGAAATTATTAAATATAGATATTTTTATGCCGTTATTAGGAAATGAAACCCACCGAAGGGCATGGGAACAAGGAAGTAATCCGTTATTCCATAAATTACACCTTTTCACGCATTTGCAAACAAAGCAGACCCAGATCAGACGGCTCCAATAGGAGCCGTCTGATCAGGGTCTGCTTTATTTGTTTATGAAATAATATAGATCTGATTCTACATTTTCTGCCATGACCAAAGTTTCCTGTGTTAATTAATGTTGTTTCTTATATAAATATTCATGGAGGAAAGAGTTAAAATAAGTCCTTATTCTGTCAAAAACTGTGTCTGCTCAAACTCTGATGTTTTTTTACCTACCTCGGATTCCTTAAAACATTCCCTCCTAGACCTAACCTCTTTTTAATTAATCTACCGAAAAGGAGCATTAACTTTAGAAAAGGAGAATTTTAGAATCGCGTAGTTTTGAAACCATTGTGATAAATAGAGCATTTGCTCCTACGAGCAAATGCTCTATTTATCACAATGGTTTCAAAAAACGAATTTTACAGAGGCGAAAAAGGCGTCATTAGGAGGGAATGGGTTAATGTATTTTGGAACCCGTTGTCCCATACATTGGACATAGACAATCGACGTAGACCCAGGTGAGAGGGCTACTGAAGGAGTCCCTTTGACCAGGGTATGCGCTGTGTGCTATACCAATCAATGTCGAAGGTTGTTACCAGGACATGTTTCTATTGCAGGACACCTCCGCAAAGACAAATTGATGAGTTTTAAATTTTAATTTGTTAATCTGATATAATATGAGAAATAAAGGGTTCCTTGGTTTTGTAGCAATACATGTATTTAATTATAGAAATTGTTCTGGTTTTGATGCAATATTTATTTATAGAATATGTTTCGGTTTTGTAGCAGTATTTATTTATAGAATAATTATGCTTCGGTTTCATAGCAATATTTATTTATAGAATATGTTTCGGTTTTGTAGCAATATTTATATATAGAATGTGTTTCGCTTTTTTAGCAGTACGTGTATTTATTTATAGAATATGTTTCTTCGTGACACAAGGATTAATATTGACTCTCATCTTGTCTATTTTCAGAATGGCGTCCTTCACTGCACACGGTCTTAACCGTGATGACGGGGATTTGACGGGGCCCTCGGATGGCTCCCTGGGGCAAGCCACAAACAGAGCCGCTCATCTAAGTCTTCCGGGGTTCGGCGGGGCCAACACAAGGTCCTTGTTCATCTTTAGCGAGGAGAACTGTATACGAAAATACGCGAAGATTATCATAGAATGGGGATATCCTTTTTTTACTAGAGTTTCACCGACGAGTTTTTGGAATTATGTTTTGTATTTTGAGAAGCGAGAAATATTATGTGATAATTTGTTTGGATTATTTTCGAGCACAAAATGTAAGTAGTGTTTATAAGTTATCCTGTCTTTGTTCTCTTGTCTCTTCTTAACCTGTGTTTAGTAGTGTTTACCGTCTATGTTATATGTGTCTCTAGTTTTCTCTCAGTATTATATGTGTACGTGTATACTGTTATATACATGCCTCTACTTTCCCCTGTATGTTATATGAGTATATGTGTGTCTCTGGTTGGCAGCTTTGTTATACATGTATGAGGGTAATTGTTTCTCTGGTGCGCCTTCTTAACTCGAAGTTTAAGGGACCATATCAAACTACGATAACAGAAGTTCGATTCATTAAGTTTCTGATTTGAACAATTTCTCAAGTTCACCGCTTAATACAGGAGCTCATGTAGGAGCTTTCAGCATTACTTTCGTCCTGTCCCAGGCTGTCACATGTGTTTCTAGACACACATGGTCACTAGTGATACAATTTAGAACAATAATTATTGTCTATCTGTATATGTGTCACTCTGATTGTGATACATTGTACGTGCCTATATTGGCTGTGAATTTATAATTGGCGGTTGTGAAACTTACTGTTCATGTTCAACAATACCCAGTGAAGTCTCTGACAATACAATTGTACTGCATTATGCTACTATATGTACTACAGTTTGTAGTTAACCCGTAACCCGTCATATATTTGTATCACTCTGCCCTCTTTGAATATTAACCCTTTCGGCGCCGAATTTCTAATTGTCGTCTGCATTCCAATTTTGTTAAATCATATGGTCAAATAAGGAAATGAGATAAATAAATGCAAATTTCAAAGGAATAAAGCACAGATGTGGAAATAGAGTTTGAGACAAAAAGTGAAGTCCCTTATCAGACGCCACGGCCTTGAAAAGGCAGCGTCTGATCTGGGACTGCACTATTTGTCGTGGTGCATTTATGCGACATTGGCGGTGAAAGGGCTGATTAGGCAAATCTTTACAAAAATATATAGGATGTGTTGAAATGATTTTCTATGCAAACCCATAGAACATTGAGGCATTGATTTTCCATGGCGAACAGTGCAGACCCAGATGAGAGAGCTCCTATATATAGGAGCTCTCTCATCTGGGTCTACACTGTTTGCAAATACAACTATAGTTGTGACTGGCGGGCTATGGGTTAAGCATTTGCAAGCAACTTCACCCTAGATAAATTACCGAATAGCTCGGTCTCTCATCAGGATCTTAGCTGTTTGGCACACTGTCATTAGTTTTTCATAAGTTTTGATTAATCGGATGTACAGAAACTTGCAGCATATTGGAGGAGTTTGAGCAGAAAGTATGGTGGCTGCAGGATAAATATTAAACCGCACCCACTACGCTTGCCTCTCTGAAACGCTCGGTGTTATTTGAGATTGGAGTTTCCTTCCATCGATTAAATAAAAGTACAAAATGAGTCATGCAGGAAACACCACATACATGTACAGAACAAACAGCCGCCCGAACAGCAACACAAGGAAACAGCAAATGTACATAACTATAAAAACATCAAGAGATGCACAAAGACAAAACAAATAGTTTTAACCGAAATTTCTTGATGAACTCGTTCGAATATATATTCTAAATGAATTAAATTGTATTATCAATTTTGGGGAATGTTTTTGTAAGACTGACTTTGCCGATTTGACATATGGAAAATCAGTTGTGAAGAAAACACTGCAGACCCAGATCCAAGCCCGTTTTCCAAGGTCTACACTGTGTGCACATGTCTTCCTTACTAACTTCTTCTCCATAGATGCGCGAGATATGATTCTACATTTTCTGTCATGGCCAAATTTGTCCATGTGTTCATAATGCAGCTAATGCACATCCATTATGACATTATTGCTTACACAAATATCCATCAGATAAGATGCGTTAATTCAAACATGTTCATCAATATCTCCTTTATTTCTCCACCAAACCCTATACTGTGACCACTCGTTAGAATCGTCTCGATGTGGAGAAATGACGATGTTCGTATTTGGGTACGCACCTTTATTTGTAGCTCTGCTTTCATGGTGTAAATGATTAACCATTTCCCTGTTGGATAAATGTAGGATAATAATAACAAAGAGAGTGATGTTTATATAGACAAGATATCGATTACTTTATTTCATGACAACGTTTTCGAGTTTCATGTGCGCAATTAAATATTTCTTTAACCCTTTCCCTCATATTGACGCCTTTTGACGCCTCTGAAAAATTCACCTGCTGAATCCCTTGTGATACATAGAGCATTTGCTCCTTTAAGTGCAAATGCTCTATATATCACAATTGTTTCAAATTACAAAATTCTAAAATGTTCATTTTCTCTAGTTAATGCTCCTTTTCGGTAGATTTATTAAAAGAGGTTGGATCTAAAAATAGCCTATGAGGGAATGGGTTAAAGTTGTTTAAATATTGGGGCCTTGCAAGGAGGTCCGTATTAACCGTTTGTCTCATATAAACGTGTTTAGTTTCACGCCTATGCAAACAGAGTAGACCAAGATCAGACGGCTCCTGTAGGAGCCGTCTGATCATGGTCTGCTCTGTTTGCCTATTAGATCTGACTGTAGTTCCAACCTAAATACTAAACAATCCTATGTACAATACACATATGCCATTATAAAAAATTCAGCTAATAAATATTCATTATGTCATTTTTTTCTTACATGACTATGCAACAAGGGAAGGGTTTATTATTCTAGACATCATTCGAACTTTAGTATCATGATAATTATATTCATATCGTCCAGGAAACTTCTATGTTCATCCCCTTTTCGATCTCTGTTGTCAAATACTTTACTACCGGCCCAGTTCCCGCGTTATAACACCAGTATACCACGAATGCCATCCTTTATTCTATCAATTTTTCACTCACTCCCATGTATCATGTTTGTTTCGCTCAGTGACTAGAACACATCCTTGGGGAGCGATATCAGCAAACGATAAACGTTACTCACCATTGTCAATAATGCATAGGTCTTTAACAACACGATCGATAAGATCCTGGCATACAAATGGCAACTTATGAATAATTATAAGCACCCGATAATCAATTATGGCGATGTACCAAATATAATAATACCGCTTGCTGGTCGCCCTTTCAAGGCATCTAAGAGTATTGTCCTGGGACAAATGTTTGGAAATCATCCAGATGAATTGGTCGTTTTTAAGGATTAACTCATCTCGTACTAACCGCGTCTTGGTTGGTATTTCCAAATCGTTTGGATCCAGATGAGATGCCGAGTAACTCGGCATCTAATCAGGATCTAACCTGTTTGACACCCGATCAATTGTTTGTTGAATGTTTGATCGACTCGGAAGTCAGCGCACATATATCAGCAGATATGTTGGGGGTTTTTTAGCGTAGAAAATGGTAACCCTTATCACGCTGTGAAAAAATAAGATGTACTCAATGTTTGTGTTCGGTTAGGGTGCAATGATTGACTTCTTCCCATTCGATCAATCTTTTAAGAAGCTACTGACTGAGTATCAAACAGGTTGGATCCAGATGAGACGCCGAGTAACTCGGCGTCTCATCTGGATCCAAGCTGTTTGTAAATGCGAGTCAAGGTCGCAGATAGCAGGTTAAGGGTTGAGTGGTTTTTTCATGGATCACTACTGAGAACAGTTCAATCTGCAACACTTTTGATTGGATTTTTGATTGATGTCATTTGGAATGAAATCTATATGATTGAGTGATACAAATCCAAAAATGATTTTTATAATGATTTGAGAGTTTTGCGAAATTCTATTATGCCGTCTTATATTAGTTGATTATAATTGATTTTGAATGCTATGGTACTCGTCAACGTGATCGGGGTGTCAAAAAACTGTAGATCCTCGTGAAACATCGTAGATCCTCGTGAAACATCGGAGGAGTCTAGGTCCAAACAGTCTGTAAAATGTGTTACAAATGGGCCTAAATAGAATACATTTACATTTTTACAATGCGTTTGTTGGATGACCAGGGATCCAGATAAGAGATGCATAAATTAAAACATTTTCAAGAATAACTTATTTCTCCATGAAACCCCTATACTGTGAGCAGTATAGGGGTTCTCTCTCTCGAAGAGACGATTCTAAAGAGCACCATGGTCACAATATAGGGTTTGGTAGAGAAAGGACAATTTTAGTATTTGAGTACGCAACTTTATCTGTTACACTGGAACTTTGATGAAGAATATATGGACCCCATCCACGCTATATAACCCGCGGTCTGGTCTGTTAAAGCCTGTACTCCATGAATGGTAATGCAAAACCTAATGACATTTTAAATATAATTAGATTAATTTGTTTAATGCATATCAACAAAAAAACTTTTGGCCATTGCAGAAACTGTAGTATCACACCAACAGTACAGTAGCACTCTGTCTCAAGCGGCCATTAAAAGAGGTCAAATTATGGGTCTGTAAGGCAGGCTGTAGCTTAATACAGGTCAAAAGTAATATGGAAAGCGGGAGCTTTCTGCATTACTTTTGCATTGCATTAAGCACCCATATGCCGTTTAAGACGCACATGTTCAATAAATGAATGGCCGCTTATGACAGACTTCTACAATATATCATTCCATTAATAAACGAAACCATCTGATCCGGGTCTATCCTGTTTTCAGCGTCTTGAAAATGAGCAACAGATATGCGTACTCCGATACTAAAATCGTCATTTCCCCCCCACCAGACCCTATGTTGTGACCACTCTTTAGAATCGTCTCTTCGAGACGATTCTAAAGAGTGGTCACAACAAAGGGTTTGGTGAAGAAATAAAGGAGTTATTCATAAAATGTTTTAATTTACGCATCTTATCTGGACCTCTGATTCATTACGGAAAGGACTGACATAATAACATGGCATGTCCGTTTCTGACAATATATTAGCCACTCAAAATTAGAGTGATGATAAACCTCTCATGAAATGTCGACAGCACTTCCGCAATATAATATTTCATTTGCAATTTACTCTAAACAAATTAATCCTTTCCTCCATAGACACGCCTTAAACCCATTACCTCATAGGCTATTTTTAAATACAACCTCTTTGAATAAATCTACCGAAAAGGAGCATTAACTGGAGAAAAGGAAACTTTAAGAATTGTGTAGTTTGAAACCATTGTGATAAATAGACCATTTGCTCCTATCACAATTGTTTCACAAAGTGACTTTTAGAGTCGTCAAAAGTCGTCAATATGAGGGAATGGGTTAAACACTTTCCTTCACAAACGCCCTTTCACGCATATGCAAACAGAGTAGACCAACAGTAGACGGCTTCAGTAGGAGCCGTCTGATCAGGGTCTGCTCTGTTTGCTTATGGCATTTGATAGATCTGTGTCTTTAGTTTATAAAATGGCTACAATGTTCTACCGTCCATATTTTATTTTATATCCATGAATATTCAATAGGTTTGTTTGGGCTCTGTATAGAGAACAGGGAAAGGTTTAACGTTTTACAAACAGATTAAACCCAGATCATACGACCCCCAAACCCAGATCATACGACCCCTAAACCTAAACCCAGATCATACGACACCTAAACCCAGATCATACGACCCCTAAACTCAGATCATACGACACCTAAACCCAGATCATACGACCCCTAAACTCAGATCATACGACCCCTAATCCCAGATTATACGACCCCTAAACTCAGATCATACGACCCCTAAACCCAGATCATACGACCCCCGTATGTGCAATCAGATTATGGTCTAGAAACATATTATGTGACAGCTTAATGCAGGTCCAAAGTAATGCTGAAAGCTCCTATAGGAGCTTTCAGCATTACTTTGGACCTGCATTAAGCTGTGAACTTGAGAGATTGGTCAAATTAAAATCGGATAACTCGAACATCTGTTATCTCGAACAAATGTGTATGGTCCCTTGAAGTTCGAGATATCGAAGTTCAACTGATCTTAATATAAAAATTATCTGTAGTGAAGCTAAGTAGGAATACCTTCTAGGAGTCGTATGCTTTGTTTGCTTATGGAATAATATAGGACTGATTCTGTAGTTCTGCTTTGGCAAAATATCATAAGCTAATATGCCATTTTAAAACTAATTAATATTCATGATGTCACCAATTTCTTACATTAATATTCATGGAGTAAATGCTTAAATAATTGTTCTAAAAACACTTTTTTATTTTTAAAAAAAACCGAATGTGTCCAAGAAAGCGCATTTCCATATTTATCGGCAATATCCACTTTCACTTTCCACGACCAAGTGGAACATTGCAGTCACATTATCCTGACATGGAGCCAACCAATATCTGCATTATTTTCGTATTCTTAACCCTTTCCCTGTTGAATATTCATTTAACCCTTTCCCTCATATAAACGCGTTTTTACGCATTTGCAAACAGAGTAGACCCAGATCAGACGGCTCCTATAGGAGCCGTCTGATCAGGGTCTGCTCTGTTTGCTGATGGAATTTAAAAGATCTGGGTTTTGTTTACTTTCTAAAATGGCTTCAATGTTTCACCTTCCATATTTCATTATAACTATTCCATACATGAATATTCAGTAGGTATTGAAATTTGGAATAAACATAGAACAGGGAAATGGTTAAGAAATAATGACAGCATTAATATTTATTGGATGAATGTCATCATGCTTTCACGGGGTATTTTAGTATTTGTAAAAAGCTGTATATTCAGATCTATTATAATTTAATATCATAAGCAAAGAGAGTAGACCCTGATCAGACGGCAGACCTGGGTCCATGCTTATAAAGATTTTTAGTTGAGTCTTGAGTTCGTTCTCAAGCTTTTGATTGGTCAGATTTGGGTTCTCAAGCTTTTGATTGGTCAGATTTGAGCCAAAGGCTCAAATCTGACCAATCAAAAACTTGAGAACGAACTCAGGCTCAACTAAAAGTTTTATAAGCATGGACCCAGGTTCTACTCTGTTTGCAAAGGTGTAGAGATGCTTTTATACTAAGGAAGGGTTAATCGACTATTTTTGTAAATAGACATGAAGCTTAACAAAACAGTGCATTACTTTTTGGTGCAGAACTTAAGTAATGCAACAATGCGTCTTGAGTTTCTTGCATAACTTTCGTCCTGCATTAAGCTACCATATGCGTTAACCCATTCTCTCCCGCTAACACCTTTAAACCCCTAATGTGATAAGTAGAGTATGTGCTCCAGTGGGGCAAATGCTCTAGTTATCACATTGGTTTCAAAAGTGTACAATTCTATAAAAAAAACAACACTTTTTTCCTAGTAAATGCTCCTTTTCAGTAGATTTATTCAAAGAGGTTGTTTCTGAAAAATAGTCTAGGAGGGAATGGGCTGAAATACCAACAATTAGTCTTGATTTGAATGACTTGGTGAGACAGGTTTTACTGTATATAGCATTTAGCCCTGGTACTCAACCAGGTTTATGTGGCAATTAACTGTGTGATCGGTGGTGATTACAGCTGTAATTGACTCGTAGAAAAACACTTCCCACACTATATTAGGCTGACACGACTTCTAATTCGTCCTTATTATTGTGGTGATCGTGATGTTGTAATTGCCTTTATATAGAAATAAACGCAAGTGTTTAGTTACTCAGCATATCATGTCCCAGAGCTACAGTTTACCCCTTCTCTTGCTGAATTTTAAAATACATTTCTCCTTCTTTAACCATGCCCTGTTGTATAATTACATATATCTTCACTGTGTACAAGTATTTCGCTGTGCAATCACTGCTGTGGAGTGCACTGGTTGCACAATCAACTTGTAAATAGTGCAGACCCTGATGAGACAGCTCCTGCAGGAGCTGTCTCATCTGGGTCTTCACCATTTACAGGTAGGTATATTGACGCGATTAGCAAGCGAAGGGTTAAAGGTGCGTACCCAAATACCAAAATCGTCTTTGCAAAATCTTCCATCTTCAGATTCTATTCTGTGAACACTGTTTAGAATCGTCTCAAAGAGACGATTCTAAAGAGTGGTCACATTATAAGTTTTGGTGGAGAAATAAATGAGTTATTCTTGAAATTGTATCAATACCTCATTCAGTTCAAATTATCTTTTATGAATTTTTTTTATACATATACTGTTCAAAATGATTCGATATAGTAAGAATTATGGCAGGTTTAGTTCGTTTCCTAAAGTAGTAACGTGGCATATATATTTCATGTGTGGGTATGGCGTGTAATTGGCCACGTGTTGACCAATCAAATCTTTGAAACTTGTAATGTAACGGAAGAGATTTGAGGCAAGTGATAAATGTTGCAAAGGGCAGAACGAATGAGCAAACTCGTTAATTCTAGGCGAACTCGATGTCTCACCCTAATTCTGTGACCACAATACATGTAATTGAATTATTGTAGAGAAACATTATGTAGACAGAAAAGTAAGAAAATAGGAATGTTCTAAAACAACTGAAGCAGACGACAACTGGAGCAGACGACGACGACAAGTGAAGCAGACGACAAATGAAGCGGACGACAACGACAACTGAAGCGGACGACAACTGAAGCAGACGACAACTGAAGCGGAAACTGAAGCAGACGACAACTGAAGCGAACGACAACTGAAACAGACGACGACTGGACAACTGAAGCAGACGACGACTGTACAACTGAAACAGGTGACAACTGAAGCAGACGACAACTGAAGCAGACGATAACTTCAGCCTTTACCCTGTAACCCTTTACTCCATGAACATTCAAGATTTAGCCACTTAAGAAACTTTAAAATAGTATCTATATTATATCAAAAACAAGCAGAGCAGATCCTGGTCAGAATCTATCGTATTTATGGAGTTGAGGGTTACCATGCTGAGTAAATTTCTGCAGAGGTCCAGATAAGATGCGTAAATTTAAACATTTTCAACAATAGCTTCTTTGTTTCTCCACCAAACCCTATACTGTGATCACTCTTAGAGACGATTCTAAAGAATGGTCACAGTTTGGGGTTTGGTGGCACAATGACGATTTTAGTATTTGAGTACGCACCGTTATCTGTAGGTCTGTCTGTTTTGAAACTGTCTGTTTTGAAACTCTTCAATTACACATTGGTTACACTAGTTTTGACCCGCATAAATATAATAGGTGTCATACAGAGAATTATTGCATTAATTAATATTCATGATATCATTATTTCTTGCATAAATATTCATGAAGTAAAGGGTTAATAGACCAATGGTCCTTTTCGATCAAGTGCCAGTGGGTTATTGATAGAATAGGCGTCATTCATAGAATTAACCCTTTACTCCATAGAATAGGCGTCATTCATAGAATTAACCCTTTACTCCATAAATACGCCTTTCTACTCCTTTGCAAACAGAGTAGAATCAGATCAGACGGCTCCTATTGGAGCCTGTCCTGTTTGCTTATGCTATAATATAGATTTGATTCCACAATTTCTGCCCTGGTCAGAAATGCATGTGTCCATTATAACAATTAACCTAATTACATGTAATATTAAACCTTTCGCTGCCAAACTTTGTCGTCTGCTAACTTTGTCATCTGCTACAAAATTTCATTCTTTTGATTGTTTTCATTTCTGTTTCAAAAACATAGTAACAAACAGTTTGGATCCTGATGATACGCCGAGTTACTCGGCGTCTCATCTGGCTCCAAACTGTTTGCATAGGTAATCACAGATCCGGCATTGGCAGCGAAAGGGTTAATAATATCGTTATTTTTATGCCCCCATCCGTCCGTCCGTCCCAAATTTCGTGTCCCTTCTGTAACTTTTTTTTATCTGTAAATGGATATCAAAATAACCTGGTACAAATGTTCACCACACAAAGACGATGTGTCGCGTTCAACTCCCTGGTCAATAGATCAAAGGTCAGGGTCATCCCTCAGGGTCAAAGGTCGGGGCATAAGTGTTTCACAAACACACTCTTGTTTACATGAATATTGGTGGTGTAAAGGGTTAAACGCATTGTCCGTCCTTCCGTCTGTCCGTCCGTCTGTCCGTCCGTCTGTCCTTCCGTCCCAAATTCGTGTCCGGTCTGTAACTTCTTCATCTATCAATGGATTTCAATATAACTTGCCACAAATGTTCACCAGACAGAGACGATGTGTCGCGTTCAACTCCCTGGTCCATGGGTCAAAGGTCAAGGTCACAGGGTACAATTACTTTGTCACAAATTTCGTGTCCGGTCTGTAACTTCTTCATCTATCAATGGATTTCAATATAACTTGCCACAAATGTTCACCACACAAAGACGATGTGTCGCGTTCAACTCCCAGGTCCATGGGTCAAAGGTCAAGGTCACAGGGTACAAATACTTTGTCACAAATTTCGTGTCCGGTCTGTAACTTCTTCATTTATCAATGGATTTCAATATAACTTGGCACAAATGTTCACCACACAAAGACGATGTGTCGCTTTTAACTCACAGGTCCATAGGTCAAAGGTCAAGGTCACAGGGTACAATTACTTTGTCACAAATTTCGTGTCCGGTCTGTAACTTCTTTATATATCAATGGATTTCAATATGATTTGGCACAAATGTTCACCAGACAAAGATGATGTGTCGCTTTCAACTCCCTGGTCCATGGGTCACAGGTCAAGGTCACATGGTACAATTACTTTGTCACAAATTTCGTGTCCGGTCTGTAACATCTTTATCTATTAATGGATTTCAATATAACTTGGCACAACTGTTCACCAGACAAAGACGATGTGTCGCGTTCAGCTCCCTGGTCCATATGTCAAAGGTCAAGGTCACAGGGTACAATTACTTGTTTATCTGTTAATGGATTTCAAAGGAACCTGGCACAAATGTTCACCACACAAAGACGATGTGTCAACTCCCTGGTCCATGGGTCAAAGGTCAAGGTCACAGGGTACAATTATTTATTTATTTATTTTTTTTTTGGGGGGGGGGGGCATTTGTCACGTGACTGTGACATCTCTTGTTCGATCTAGTGTCAGTGAGTCACTGGTCGTTATTTTACATTTCCAAAACGTCTAGACCGAGACAAAGCTGCCGTATCACATGCTATCTTATATATATCATTGTCTAACCCCAGACACGTATTAATTGTAACTACTAGTTGTTTTCCGGTATGTTCGAAAAGTACCTCGTATGCATTAGTTCTGTAATACATTCATTTATCCTTGTTTTGTTTCTGCAACGTTCGCATTAATTGTTGTGCAAATTCTCACAGTAAGTATTTACACTGACAGGCAAAATAGAAACGACACACGTACGACGTCAAGACATGTTTAACATTTCAGTTATTTTACGTTTACTTATACAGTAAAACCTCGATTATTCGAATTTTCGGTATAGAAGAATTTAGACCCTTTTAGGCAGTTGGCTGCTTAATGCATGGTGAAAGTCATGCAGAAAGCTCCTAGAGGAGCTTTCTGCATGACTTTCACCATGCATTAAGCTGCCACCTGTCTTAAAGATCGATAATAATAAGTATTTTAGTGTTCGGATAATCGAAGTTTTACTGTATAACGTTTTATTGATACAAACTGCACATTTAATCCTTTCCCTGTTGTATGTTTGTTTCAAATTTCAATACCTACTGAATATTCATGAATAATAACGTTATAATGCAATATGGAAGGTGGAATATTGTAGCTATTTAAGAAACTAAAGAAACATATCTTTCATTTTCGATTAGCAAACAGAGCAGACCCTGATGAGACAGCTCCTACAGGAGCCTCTGTGTCTGGGTCTACTCTGTTTGCAAAGGCGTGAAATCTCGTTTATATGAAGGATAGGGTTAAATAAGTATTCCTGATTCTACAACTTAGCCTTTTACTCTATAAATATGATTTTCTACGCTTTTACAAACAGAGTAGACCCAGGGTCTTTCAGACCGTCTGATCAGGATCTGCCCTGTTTTCTTATGATATAATATAGACACGATTCTACAGTTTCTGTCATGGCCAAACATGTGTGTATCCATACCCTGTCATAAATATTAATCTTATTATTGTTCAAGATGTCATCATTTCTTTCGTGAATGTGCAGTGAATCCCCTCTTAACCTGAATTTTAATTAAAAAAAGAATTTAAATATTTTGGGCAGGTGGCTGCTTAATGCAGGATGAAAGTAACGCACAAAGCTCCCAGCTTGCATCCTGCATTGACCTGTAAAGGGATAAAGTGAGAAGTAAATTGTCCATATGTAGGCCTCTGTATTATTTCCGATGTGATTTACATAGAAATGCTCGAGGTGTTCCGATTTGATAATAGGAGATCAATGATTTATCGATAGATCGATGTAATACGATAGTAACATTAGCGATAATGACACATCGATTGTGACACCAGAAATCGATGAATATCTGCGATAGTGTCTTTGACGTTCAATATACATGTAGTTAATCTAACCCGTTTAAACTTTTTTAATTACTGTTCGAAACTAAAAGTATCGACATCTAGTTTGGTTCAAAGCGCGTTTCGGGGTGTTTTTTTCCCCTCGGGGTTGTGTATACATGTCTTTAGCGCTGCTGTTATGACTCGGTCTAAATTCTACCCCGATGCCACCCATCTATTCAATATTCATTGGGACGTTGAAGACAGTACGTTTAATTGATACACATTGTGATAATATGAAATGACACGGTGTTGTTTCACATCCTGTCTAGCACATAGTATAGTCTAGACTCAGACACTCTGTCATGTCCAATCATATGTATTATGGTGACACACGATGTCTTATACAGTGCTCCCTCTCTACAACGACACCCTTTGGGATACGAAGAGTGTATGTGTTGTTCAGAGGGAGTTGTTATAGGGAGGGAAAATCAAACATAATTAGCTTGTTTGCAGATCCCCAGATAAGGTGTATTTCGAGAACTAAAACCGTTATGCCTCAATCAAACCCTATGTTGTGACCACTCTTTAGAATCGTCACAAAGTGTCGATTCTAAAGAGTGATCACACCATAGGGTTTGATGGAGGCACAAAGAAAATACGATGGAAAAAGTTGTTTCTGGAGCCTTTTTGTTTCTGAAACCGTGACATGCGTTGTTGTATGGAGGGAACCGTTATTGAGAGGGCCGTTGTAGCGAGGGATCTCTGTATGTACCATGGTCTAGACTAAGACATGCTATCGTATCACGCAATGACTTACATGTATGATGTAATCAGAGGTCCAGATAAGATGTGCAATAATAACACCTTTATTTCTCCACCAAACCCTCTAGTGTGATCACTCATTAGAATCGTCTCTTCGAGTGACCACTCATTAGAATCGTCTCTTCGAGTGACCACTCTAATATTAGAATAGTCTCTTCGAGAGTGGCCACAGTATAGGTTTTGGTGAAGAAATGACGATTTTAGTAGTAGGGGAAGCACCCTTATCTGCAAGATAAATTATGTAGTATGGTGTAAACTCAGACCAGTTGTCATATCACACCATGTATTATATGTATCATGGCCTAGACTAAAACAAGCTTTAGTATTACGCAATGATTTGCATGTATAATAATATTGACCCGGACAAGTCGTCGTATAATATCCTGTCTTACTTGTATGATGATCTTCACTCAGACAAGTTGACATATCACACCATGGTCCAGTGTTATAACACATCTGAGTCTGAGTCCGAGGCCATTCTCAAGCTCAGAATCTGACCAATCAGATGCTTGGGAGTGATCTCAGACTCAAACAAAAAGTTGTATAACCTCGGCGCCTCACATGTTCTTCACACTGGCAAGATGTCAAATCGCACCCTGTCATATATATCGTAGTCTAGATCTGTTCTGGGTCTACTCTGTTTGCGAAGGTTTAGAAAGGTGTGTTTATGGAGTGGGTGGTTACAGTGCACTGCTTGTCCAAACCTTTTCGGAATCACCACCGTTTGCAAAGCCCTTATTTGTATTTCTACATGGAGCGGCTTATATGTTGAAGCGACATATATGTCGAAGCGGCTTATATGCCTAATCTTAGCGAAACCTTATAGAATAGAAACTATGCATCTCAGCTGGATTCAAACTGTTTAACACGTGACCTCTGGGTCAAGCGTAGATTTACAGGGACGGAACCGGCAAACACCCCATCCCCTAAACTTGCCCAAACAAACTTTTTGAGTAATTGTATTAGATCTATTTCTAATAAATATCAATGATTTAATCTGATTTTTATCTCCCCGTTCGCTCTTTTAGAACTGTTTCGATTTAATTACTCTTTTCAACATGCATTACAATGACACTAGTGATGTCATCCAACTTTTAAAAACATACGCCCCAACACACCCCCAATCTGAAATCTTGGATCCGCACCTGGAAGTTGCAGTAGATTAGAATGAAGGATACATATTCGTGTATAATAATTATCAACGGCTCCGATCCAATGCTGGAAACGAATATACAGTAAAACCTCTCTATAACGACCACTGAATTACATCAAGTATTTTGTGTTAAGGGCATGCGGATGCTTAAAGCAAGGTGAAAGTAAAACAGAACGCTCCTATAGGAGCGTTCTGTTTTACTTTCACCTTGCTTTAAGCAGCGACCTGCCCAAAATACCAACTACGTAATTAACACAATTTAGTGGTCGTTATAGAGAGGTTTTACTGTATCGGCATTCGCAAACAGTAAAGACCCAGATCAGACAGCTCCCAGAGAAGCCACCTGATAAGATTATGGACTATTTGTGTTTCAAATTCATCTAGCAAAATATAATTTCATACTAACGCTTAACCCATTCCTGCATATATGCTATGTTAGATCGATTTACCTCTTGGACTATTTTAGACCCAGCTTCTATGAATAAATCTGCTGAAATTTACTAGAAAAATAAACAAACTTAGAATTGTGTAGTCTTGAAACCATTGTGCATTTGCTCCTATGGAGCAAAATTAGCAAAATTAATGCACTATTTATCATAATGGTTTCAAAGCATGACTTTTACAGAGGCGTCAAAAGGCGTCAATATGAGGGAATGGGTTAATTCTTTGGCTGCCAATGTCGCACATGTTATTACCCATGCAAACAGTTTGGACCCAGATGAGACGCCGAGTAACTCGGCGTCTCATCAGTATCCAAACCAGACTGAGTGATGCTTCTGTAGACCCAGACTGGGTGAAGCTTCTGTACACCGAGATCAATCGCTATGATAGTGAACTATACATACGAGGGGTTAGTTTCAACCCGCTCAACGCTAGAGTGGAATGGTCCATACGTGTTTAGAGTACACTCAATACGAAAAGCTGAACCATTTATGGATACAGTTCGATTCAGAAAATAATGACATCATGACTATTCTCTACATGTCTGTCTCCCAGCCTCTCTCTGTCTCTGTGTCTATGTATCTGTCTCTCTCTATGTTTCTGTCTGTCTGTCTCTCTCTGTCTCTCTCTCTGCCTGTCTCTGTCTCTCTCTGTCTCTCTCTGTCTCTGTCTCTGTCTGTCTGTCTCTGTCTGTCTGTCTGTCTGTCTGTCTGTCTCTCTCTGTCTCTGTCTCTGTCTCTGTCTCTCTCTCTCTCTCTCTCTCTCTCTCTCTCTCTCTCTCTCTGAATATGTACTTGTATGTATGTGTTTCTGTCTATCATTTTTTGTCTCTGTTCACCGCAGATCTTCATTTTAAATTTTAAAAACAAAAACAAATGTTCTTGTTTTCCCCTTGTTCTGGCCGTGGTACCGTATCGACATATAATATCTCTCTCTACCGTCTAAATTCTCTCGCCCCTGTATTTATCCAGACTATATGCTACTGAGTTTATGTATCCAGTAAGGAAAATCTATAAAACCCATCAGCTGCTGATTCATCACCGTGAAAGAGATGCTTGCTCTCATGTGAACGGATGGGAAAATCAATCTTCACCTCAACTAACAGAATTTCGAAGATCCGACTGACGCCAAATGTGTTCTTGGGAATTTCACACTTTTTTCTCAAATCTACAACTTAGAAATGAATATAATTATGTCACACACTATTAACCCTATCCCTTATCTGGGTTTATTCAAAATTTCAATAGTTACTGAATATTCATGGAAATAATAGTTACAACGAAATATGAAAGGTAGAATATTGTAGCCATTTGAGAAAGTAAAGAAACAGATCTTTCAAATTCCATTAATAAAGCAGACCCTGATCAGATGGCTCCTATAGGAGCCGTCTGATCTGGGTCTACTCTGTTTGCAAATGCGTGAAAACACGTTTATATGAAGGAAAGAGTTAACTTCGCAAGACAGATGATATCGTATGTATCGTACCTTACGATTATCGCAACCGGAAGTACCGGTATGTCGTACGGTCGTTCGATTATTCGAATACTCAAATACGTACATGTACTATTATCGATTTTAACCCATTACCTCATAAAATTATGTTATTTTTAGATCCAACCTCTTTGAATAAATCTGCCGAAACGGAACATTAACTAGAGAAAAGGAAAATTTTAGAATGTTGTTGTTTGAAACCATTGTGATAAATAGAGCATTTGCTCCTATAGGAGCAAATGCTCTATTTATCACAATGGTTTTAACTGGTGACTTTTGCAGAGGCGTCAAAAGGCGTCAATATGAATGGGTTAGAGGACAGGTGGCAATTAATACAAGGTGAAAGTCATGCAGAAAGCTCCTCTGGGAGCTTTCTGCTCTTCTGGGAGCTTTCTGCATGACTTCCTCATTGCATTAAGCAAATTCCTGCGCATAAGTGTCTAAATTCGTCTCTTATAAAATTTCGAATTATCGAGTCAATACTATGTATACTGTGTCTCAAGTTATGTTACAAAACCTTGAACATATAATTCAGAAGGAAAGTAATGCAGAAAGTCTCCGTATTGGTGCAAATTTGTATTAACCATTTCCTTCATACAAACCTTTTTCACGATTTTGCAAACAGATTAGACACTGATCAGACGGTTTCTAAACAGTGTCTTCTGTGTTTGCTTACGGAATTATTATAGATATGACTGCAGTTTCTACCAATATGTGTACATACGATAATGTCATTATAAAAAATGTGATTATTCTTACATGTGTGTTCAACAGGAAAAGGGTTAAAGAAACCCCTTACTCCATGAATATTCGTGTAATGTCTATTTCCCGTGATTTACGGGCATATATGCTTACTGAAAAGGATGGTTTGGTTTTAACTATGATTCTTAAACTAATTCCATTTTTATTATTCTCATCGATATCTTTATCTTAAACATATTCTCTTTAAAATATTCTATAGGTATTAACTATACTCAGTAATGTAACTTATTAGTGTGAAGCGCTTTTGAACACACACATCCTGTGTAAAAAGAGCGCTGTATAAATATGGTATACTAATAATTATAGTGATAACAATACATGTAATAATAAAAATAATTACGATGTAAAAACTTAACTGTTTCGCTGTATTGTACAATTTTTATTGAGGACACAGGTGTTTGCTTTAAATCGGAACTGTCTTTCAAGAGTCATAATCTGACAATACGTGTCATTCCTAGCGAGGTTATCCTGTATGTTTTAAATGCGATACAAATGATAAATAATTATACAATAATTATGTTGATTTACAAGGAAAAGCCTACTTTTCCAGGCAACATTACCCAGATCTACGCAAATACTACAATTGTCATTTCTCCAACAAACCCTATACTGTGACCACTCTTTAGAATCATCTCTTCGAGACGATTCTAAAGAGTGGTCACAGTATAGGGTTTGGTGGAGAAATAAAGGAACTGTGCTTGAAAATGTTTACATTTACGCATCGTATATGTAGCTCTTATTATTTTTGCTACATACTACTGTTTGCAACAAGTAACAATCCCATTATTGAACTTTATTACATAACTCATTAATTTTATTATAATCAGAGCAACTTATGAATACTAAAATCGTAATTTACCGTATTAATCAACCCCTTTGTTGTGACCACTAGTTGGATTCGTCTCTTCGAGACGATTCTAACGAGTGGTCATAACACAGGGTTTGGTGAAGTTATAAAGAAACTATTCTCGAAAATGTTTTAATTTGCTAATATTAGCAATACCTCTGTACAATAATGAAAACAACAATTTGTTACAAAGAGCATCCTGTCGGCTACAAGTAACATATAAACTTGCTCACTTTTGACGGAATCAGAATAGCGTAACCCTTTCCCTGTTTAACCCTTTCACCGCCAATGTCGCATAAATGCACCACGACAAATAGTGCAGTCCCAGATCAGACGCCGCCTTTTCAAGACGGCGTCTGATCAGGGACTTCACTTTTTATCTCTATTTCTAGAATTGTACTTTATTCCTTTGAAATTTGCATTTATTTATCTCATTTCCTTATTTTACCGAATGATTTGAAAAAAATTGGATTGCAGACGATAAATAGAAATTTGGCACCGAAAGGGTTAATATTCATGGACGAAATAATGACATTATGAATACATGTATTAGCTATATTACTCCTATAATGACACACGAAATGTTTTGCAAAGGAAGAACCTGTAGAATCATACCCATATTAGTTTTTTTAACAAACAGAGCATACCCTGATCAGACGGCTCCTACAGGAGCCGTTTGATCTGGGTCTGCTCTGTTTGCAAATGCATGAAAACACGTTTAAATGAGGGAAAGGGTTAACTCAATAACATTCTGTCACAATTTAGTAGAATTTACAGCCAAACCTCTCTTAAACAAACACAGAAAAGAAGTCTAAAGTCTGTATTTTAAAATATATATTATAGCTTAATTCAGAACGTAAGCATCGCATTAAGCTTCTGAAGGAGTGTATGCGTTAATTGTTCTGCATTAAGCAGCCGCCTGCTTTTAGCCCTATCCCTGTTGAATATTTATTTTAAAAAATAGACAAATGCTTAATCCTTTTCTTGTTGAATATCCATGTAAGAAATAATAATACTATGAATATTTTAGCTGATTGTTTATAATGTAACCTTTACAAGGAAATGTTTTCCTATTTTATTAGAGATGTCGCTTAACCCTTTCCTTCATATAAACGCCTTTTCCGTCTGATCAGGGTCTTTTCTGTTTGCTGAGTGAATTAGATAGATATGTTTCTTTAGTTTCTAAAATGGCCACAGTAGTCTACCTTCCAGATTTCTGTATAACCATTTTGTCCATGAATACCCGGTATGTATTGAAATTTGATACATGAAAAGGGTTAAAACATGTTGTACATTGTATGTTGAAATCTGTAATTAAACCCTTTAGCCCTTCCAACCCTGAGTTTTCAGAGTAGAAAAGTATATCACTGTTTAAAAGTAGATATAATTCAGTGTGAAAGGATATATTTTGTGAGCGGAGTTTGAATTACAGACAGTGCAGAGCCTGATCAGAAGGCTCCTCTAGGAGCCCTCTGATCTGGGTCTACACTGTTTGCAAGTGACATCTAACAGGTTTCCCAGATTCAAACGGTTAATGAATCATATTCATTATATAGTATAGGGTTAATCCTACTGTAATTTGAAATTTGCGACGGTATATGAGGTTTTTAACGGTCGCAAATTATTTTAATGGCGACGCCGAAGGCGGAGCCGTTAAAATAATTTAAGACGTTAAAAACCTCATATACCGTCGCAAATTTCAAATCACAGTAGGATTAACCCTATTCTAACGCAATCTTAACACGAAAAAATGCCAAATTGTTGTTATATCCTATGCGCGCAGGTGACTCAATGAGTGATGAGGCGAGAAATAGTGCCCAGTTTCTCTCAGATTTCTTAAAATAACTGGATTTTTTCACCCTGGTTTACACAGTCAAAACACCGGCCCAGTTGTAGGTTCACTATTACATTTGTCATGAATCATTATGCGACAGCTATTTTACATTTCAATACACTTTCAATACACATGTCAGGAAACGTAACGTTATCTTAGTCTTTGGCGCCGTACGCCAAAACGTCGTCTGTAACAATGACGTCACGTTATAACGTTATGTTTGAATAGTATGATAAATAAGGTTGAATATGAATCGCAACGCTTTGAGTATATCAATAATTCTCCACATGACATAGAGCTCTATAAAAGGCCGGTCAAGTCGTGACAAAGAATGGAAATTAATAACTTTCAAAATACCGGACTGAACTTGAATATATGTCAGTGTATGCATACGAATTTATCAGTAGATCTAAGTGCTTATCAATAAACAAAGCGCATTAATATATTTACAGGCTAATGCTGTTATTCGGCCGTTTTCGATTGGTTGAATTTGCGACATATAAAACAGTTTTTATATGCCGCAAATTTAGTCACATGAGCCAATCAGATTGCAGAAAATTGACAGATTGCGTTAGAATATTGATTTACTGGGCGTAATTAAGACTCATTGCATAGCGGTAACAGATGGAAATGCATATACATATATACACTCGCTTAGGACCTTCTTGTATGTCGATAAATGGCATTTATATCAATAGATATATATACTGAACCAGAAAAGAAACATTTGCTTACCGTGACTGTCCATTTATAATATCATGTCGTCAGCCATTCTTTTTAATGACATAAATAAATTTTGTTTGATATTAGGTCAATAGATCATGTTTATCCGCCAGTGCACCGAATGACCCAACGGACTACTTCCTATAATATAGTTGGAATAATTCACGATCAACAGCATCAGTTTGTATAGTGTCTGAAAATGCTTTAAACTATTCTGTCGTTTCCCGCTTATTGTGCCGCGAACCGTAAGAACGCTTACCGATATTTATTTATACTATCCCGTATAACCCAGTTAACGGACAATTGGAAGCAAACTCCTCACGGTGATCTCCCTTGTCAGTACGTGCGATCTCTGCGTGTAGCAATTAGGGGAGATAACTGCATTGGAGGTTGAATTGGAAGTTCTAACGCAGAAACCATTCAAATGTTGGATTGAATTTGCGTCAGTAGATGAGATTGAAACTTCTTATTCGTGCTTCGTTATTTGTGTCACATAATGATATTATTTTTGTTCATGATATGCATGACGCAATACTTTTTGAATATCGCTTCGACTTCTTCGACAGACATATAGGCGGGTGGGGTAAAACATGTTTGACAGGAGTATCTCTTGACTAACCGTAACCGATCCAAAGTAAGACATGTACTGTTAGTTATTTGGTCAAGAAATCTGTAATGAATTGACCGACAGGCTATGTACTTACTGGGGTTTTTTGCCTTTAACACTAGGCCTACGCATTGGAAAACAGAATACACCTAGGTCTGCTCGGTATGCTCATGGAATAATATAGATTTGATTCTACAGTTTTTACTTTGGAGAACATGGACACTAGCGATAACCGGAGAGGGTCTACGTGAGGCGCATGGATAGTTTCCCAGTAGAGACATTTAAATTACCATCAATGCCAACAAATGGTGTCCGATGTCCATAAACGATACCAGACCACCTCCGCCCCGGAACCAACCCCGCTGCATAATGCAACAGTCAGCATAAAACCCGTTGTTAGTTCGGTAGACCCTCGTTCGACTGTCACTTTGAGATAGCACAAACATTGATTCGTCTGAACGAAAGAAACATCCACCAGTTTTGTATTGTCCAGTAACTGTTGATATGTCGTGACAGAAGCTGTATTATCACATAATCTGCTGCGTGGGAGTGCCGAAACAGAGTGCCGTAAATCGCGGAAATGCACTAGTACATTGTTTAGCAAATTAGCAGTTTAATCCGGCTTGTACTACGCTGTATGCAACGGCCCAAACAGCCGTCAGATATAGTCCGTTTCATTTTCTATGGCACTTTTAATGGTCATGTGATAAAAATAATCTTACATTCATGTGCATAACAAATGGTTTTCACGAAACTCGTTTACTATAATGAACATTACAATCGCTATTAAAGCTCATGTCATATTATTATAGTAAACTTGTTTCATAAAAACAATTTGTAATGAACACTCATGTAAGATCCTCTATTTACTGCAGTGCCATAACGGTATCTTAGACGCTGGCTTAAGCTATCATTTCAATAGGAATTCTTACTTCTACCACCCCAAATGCTATTTCCTGCAAATATTTGGAATCCGCGGCATTAGTATTCCGTAGTAAAACAGTTGATCTGTGAAAACCAAACTTTTTGAATTATTATCTGCATGTAGTCGTTGAATGTAATGTATAAATCTGTTCTACATGTAGACATAATAGTTATAATAAAGTATACGAGTTGGAACATTGTGACCATTTTAGAAAGTAAAGACACAACTCTTTCAAATTCTATTGCCAAACGGAGCAGACCCTGATCAGACAGCTCCTATGGAGCCGTCTGATCTGGGTCTACTCTGTTTTAAAATACCGAATTCATCGTTTCTCCACCAACCTCGATACTACGAAATTTCAGTAAGGAGGAATTTATGTCTTTGTATAGCTAGCCGCTAAATGTAGGGTGAAAGTCATGTAGAAAACTCCTAGAGGAGCTTTCTGCATGAATTTGACCCTACATTAATCTGCCACCTGTGTTAAAGATGAACAATGGTACGTATTTGAGTGTTCGTAGTATCGAGTTTTTGCTGTATCTGCAATAACACTTCTCTCAGGAACATAGATAAGAGTACAAAAATGAGTCATGCAGGAAATACCACATATAGAACAAACAGCCGCCCGAACAGCAACACAAGGAAACAGCAAATATACACAACTATAAAAACATCAAGAGACGCACAGAGACAAAACAAACATACAATAGGGGGAAGATGGAAGTACCGCCTTGGAACGGTCAGTGACAAAAGCTACTGGGGGTTAAACCGGTTTTGGGCGCCCAACCTCACACTTAGTCCATCCCCATCCTAAAAGACAAACAGTGTAAATAAACGTATCCCCTCTCCGACTAATCTACAACAGCCGCGATGGCAAATACAGTGGTAAAGTGCATAAATAAACGTATCCACTCTCCGACTAATCTACAACAACTGTGATGGCAAATACAGTGGTAAAGTGCATACAATTCATCGTTTCTCCACCAAACCTTATGGCTTGAAAACAATTTGGAATTGTCTCGAATGGTCACGGAGAACGGAGCGTGTTTTGATGGCCTTTTTCTTCAAACTACTAAATTCATCACTTCTCTATCAAACCCTGAGGTGCGGTCCCTCTTTAGAATTGTCTTGAAGAGGCATGGAGAAAGGGGTGTGTTTTTGTGGGTTTGTCTTCAAAATATTTAATTCGTCATTTCCCTACCAAATCCTATGGTGTGCCCACTCTTTAGAAATATTTCGAAGAAATGGTTGTAAACTCTGGTCACACCTTAGGGTTTTGTGGAAGAAAAATGATTTATTCACACATCTTATCTATAAGTTTATTTTGTTGAAGTTTGTTCACCTGTGGGTTGCTTAACCCTTTCCCTCCTAGTCTTAGACTATTTTTAGACCCAACCTCTTTGAGTAAATCTACTGATAAGGAGCATTTAATGGAGAAACGAAATACAGTAAAACCTCTCTATAACGACCACTTAATTACATCAAGTATTTTGTGTTAAAGGCAGGTGGCTGCTTAAAGCAAGGTGAAAGTAAAACAGAACGCTCATATAAGCAAGGTGAAAGTAAAACAGAACGCTCCTATAGGAGCGTTCTGTTTTACTTTCACCTTGCTTTAAGCAGCCACCTGTCCTAAATACCAACTTATTGATACAATTTAGTGGTCGTTATAGAGAGGTTTTACTGTAGAGCATGTGCTCCATATTTTATACAATGGTTTCAAAATATGACTTTTACAGAGGTTTCAAAAGACGTCAGTTCGTGGGAATGGGTCAACCCTTCCCCCGTTCAATATTCATGTAAGAAATAATGACATCATGACTATTTATTTGCTGATTTGGTATACAGGTTTGTTTAGTATTGTTACAGAAAGTGGAGTCAAAATCTCTCATAATTTCATAAGCAAACAGAACAGATCCTGATAAGGAGCCGTCTGATCCGGATCTAATGTGTTTGCAAATGCGTGAAAAGCGTTTATATGAAGGAAATGGTTAATCCTTTCCTCCATGAATATTAATTTATGTATTTATGACTTTGTGAATATTCATGGTGCGGGTTTTTACACATTAACAAGGAGTTGTCGGGTTTAGATCTGCACTGTTTGCAAATGTACCAAAACTCGTCGTTATGAAATAAAAGGTCACCCCATGCAAACAGAGTAGACCCAGATCAGACGGCTCCTACAGGAGCCGTCTGATCTGGGTCTGCTCTGTTTGCTCATGAAATAATATATATAGTATTCCAGTTTCTACTACGGCCAAAAATGCCCGTGTCCTTGTGCCAATATAAAAATTGATGTAATTAATATTCATGATGCCATTATTTCTTACATGAATATTCATTGAGTATTTAAGCGTAAAACTGAGATTTAACGATATAATAGTGCAACCAGTCCTCGGTGTTATCACGTGACTGCTGACGTCATTATGATGTATAAGCTGTTGCCCCCGGTGTTTCCAGTTCTATTTCAGTTCTACTGCACACGTATACGGGATTACAAGTAGATTGCAAGGTTCCATGCGATATAGGTTTTTGTCTGCCTACCAAATGACGCAACTACAACCTTTAACCCATAGACTGTTGAATATTCATATAATAAATAATGACGTCATGAATATTTATTAGATGATATATTATAATGGGGTATGCACACTTGAATGTTTGCTAGTGGAAGAAATTGCAGAGTCGGGTCTATTGTAATTTCTTAAGCAAACAGAACAGATCCAGATCAGATGGCTCCTACAGGAGCTGCCTGATCTGGGTCTTCTCTGTGTGCAAAGACATGAAAAGGTGTTTGTTTAATCCTTTCAATCATATAAACGTGTTTTCAGGCATTTGCAAACAGAGTAGACCCAGATCAGAAGGCTCCTAGAGGAGCCGTTTGATCATGGTCTACTCTGTTTGCTAATAGACTTTTAAAGATCTGTTTATTTGCTTTCTAAAATGTTTACAATGTTCTACCTTTCACATTTCTTTATAACTATTTTGTTAATGAATATTCAGTAGGTATTGAAATTTTGCCTAAATACAGAACAGGGAAAGGCTTAAAGGAAAGGGTCAACACTCTTACCAATATTACAATATTAATCTGCAAAAAAGTCCATTGCTTCAATCTTCAATCAGGTACAGTATAACTTCTCTTTAACGGCCATTAAATTACATCAAGTATTTTGTGTTAAAGGCAGGTGGTTGCTTGAAGCAAGGTAAAAGTAAAACAGAACGCTCCTATAGGAGCGTTCTGTTTTACTTTCACCTTGCTTTAAGCAGCCATCTGCCCTAAATACCAACTAATTAACACAATTTAGTGGCCGTTATAGAGAGGTTTTATTGTATATAATATAACATATGAACTATCTTCCAGTTCTGTTTGCAGTCCCAGTTTGATTGTCAAAACCGTTTTTGAAGTTTTGATGATAGGCAGAAATGTCCGGCTATTAACTGAATCCAAACTGTAGAAAATATCCGCACATAGGTCTAACAGGGATCCAGATAGGATGTCTAAATTAACATACAGTAGAACCCCTCTAATGCGACTGCTGAATGAATAAACATGGATGTCTTTACAAGCAGGTGGTTGCTTAATGAAGGACAGAAGTAATGCAGAAAGCTCCTAGGAGCTGTTCTTGCATTAAGCTACCACCTGCCTCTATCACCCAGAATTATACATCTTTTAGGTGGTCGCATTAGAGGGGTTTTACTGTATTTTCAAGAATAACTTGTTTATTTATCCACAAACCCTATGTTAAGACAACGCTTTAGAATCGTCTCGAAGAGTGTTGACAATAGCCTATAGGGTTGATTGGAGAACGGACGATTTTAGCGTCAGAGTACGCACCTTTACTTTATATTTTGCTCTGTCTAAGAGTCGAAAACATTTTCTTTATTCTTTTATACTTAATCCTTTCTCTGTTGAACAGTCATGAATATTTATTAGTTTATTTTTATAATGAAATGGTATATAAACACAGAACAATTCGGCTCAGACAGTAACTGCAGAATCAGATATTTTACCATAAGCAAACGGAGCATACCCTGATCAGACGGCTCCTACAGGACCCGGCTAATCAGGGCCTATACACTGTTTTAACCCTTCTCTTGCTGAATTTTAAAACACATTTCTCCTTCTTTATCCATGCCCTGTTGTATAATTACATATATCTTCACTGTGTACAAGTATATCGCTGTGCAATCACTGCCCTGGAGTGCATTGGTTGCACAATCAACTTGTAAATAGTGCAGACCCTGATGAGACAGCTCCTGTAGGAGCTGTCTCATCAGGGTCTTCACTATTTACTGGTAGGTATATTGACGTGAATAGCAAGCGAAGGGTTAAAAAGCGTGAAAAGGGGTTCTTATGGGGGAAATAGTTGACCCTTTCCTCCACAGGCTATTTTTAGACCCAACCTCTTTGAATGAATCTACCCCAAAATGAGCATTTACTAGAGAAAAGCAATATTTTAGAATTTTGTAGAATATAAACCATTGTGATAAATAGAGCATTTGCTCCTATGGAGCAAATGCTCTATTTATCACAATGGTTTCAAGAAATGACTACTACAGATGCGTAGAAAGGCGTATTTATTGAGGAAACGGTTATAGTGCGTGAACAGAGTACATAAGACTCTTGCAAACAGTGTACACCCAGATCAAAGGGCTCTCGAGGGAACCAGTTTTAATTATTTAACAGATTAAGATTAATATTGCCAAATTATCGTTTCCAATATCACTATCGTGTCCTTTTGAAATGGAATGTTTTTCAAGAAAGATATTTAAAAAAAAAATATCTTGGATTTTCCCCAGAAACAATTAAGCTTGATTTACATCGAATCTAAAATCCTATTTAGCACCGTATGGAAATCCACATCTGAAACTGATGTTTGCGACATTCTGAGAAATGCTGAGTTATTAAAATGTCACAAAATTCTTTTCCATCCCTATCAGCTTCCTCGCATTTCAGAGACATCCAGAGAAATTTTAACTCTTAAACATGCTGACGAAATATATCGTCCACATCAATATTGATGTCTGCCAATCATTCATTTTTTATTTTCTCTCTGTTTATTTTCATAAATATATTCTCAAACAGTTTAGGTCCGCATCATACGTCAACTTGCTCTATATCTGATCTGGATATAGAATGGTTAAAATATGTTCAAACCACGTGGACTTGGAACGCTTTAAGGTTTAACTCTTTCGCTGCCAAAAGTTGTCGTCTGCAAACATTGTCGTCTGGTACGCTTTTCATTTTTTTTCTCTTATCTTCATTTTTGTTTTAAAAAATGACAGCCACAGTAGCAAACAGTTTGGATCCTGATGAGACGCTGAGTTACTCGGCGTCTCATCTGGATCCAAACTGTTTGCATAGGTAATCACAGATGCGACATTAACAGCGAAATGGTTAATAAATTCAGAAAATAACAGCAGCTACAAAATCCGACAGGAAAATAATTACATGCATGGCGCCATCTTAACTCTTTTACTGCCAGATTGTGTCGTCTGCAAACGTTGTCGTCCGCTACAATTTGTGTCGTCTGCTACGATTTTCAAATCTTATATTTCTTCATTTTTGTTCAAAATCAGTCACAGCAAGAAATATTTTTGTTCTGATGAGACACCGAATATCTGGATCCAAACTGTTTGCGCAGATAATCATAGATGCGACATTGGCAGCGAAAGAGTCAATTCTTCAACGCTGATGTATCAAATGGACTATTCCAAACTTCAAACAGGTCAAGCTTACCGCGAATATCAAGGACTGGTTTTAATAAAAGTGTAACATGAAAACACAACAGTATAGACCACTAAAGGGGCTCCTCTAGGAGCCCTGTCATCTGGGTCTACACTGTTTACAAAGGATATCTATGACACATTTCCCGCACTGAAAGGATTAAGTCAGAATTCGTCGTACTGTCTTCTTGTGGGTTATGTCGCGATTTTCTAATGCACATAGTTCAGATGCAGATGTAGTGCCAAGTATCATTGCATCTCATCAATTTGAAACTTTTATTGTAAAGATGTATGAGAAGAACGGAATGGTTTGTAATGAACACTTTACTCCGTGAATATTCATGTAAGAAATAATTATGTCATGAATATTATTAGTTAGATTAAATGGTATAATAACACATGGAAACAGGAATATCTGGTCATGGTAAAAAACTGTAGACTCAGATCTATATTATATCATAAGCAAACAGAGAAGACCCTGATCAGACGGCTCCTACAGGAGCCGTATGGTCTGGGTCGACTCAGTTTGCAAAATCGCAGAAAGATTTAAAGGGTAAAGGAGCAAAGGGTTAAAATAATAACAGGTGATAATAAAAAGAGAGACAAATGCTAATTGCTAACCATGCCAAAGTCTATAACTGTTTATTTGTAACCATATTCAAAACCATATGGCAGCTGCTCATAGTGACGCATTTTGGTGCCTCTGTAAAAGTCACATTTTGAAACCATTCTAAAATTCTCCGTTTCTATAGTTAATGCTCCTATTTGGTAGATTTATTCAAAGTGGTTGTATCTAAAAATAGCCTAAGAGGTAATGGGTTAATAATGTAAATGCATGTCACAAATGCATGCTCTGTGATTTGTAATCAATGCAGACCCAGATCAGATGGCTACGACAGGAATCCTGATACGGGTCTGCATTGTTTGACATTCAAATCGTCTAGACATTGTAAGCCTTTCATACTGAATGGCCTTTATAGTAAATAACAATTCCAGTTTGAAAATTTAGTATTGAAAGGGTGAATATTTAACCCTTTTGGCGCCAAACTTCTAATTGTCGTCTGCAAACTACTTTTGTTAAATCATTTGGTAAAATAAGGAAATAAAATAAATAAATGCAAATTTCAAAGGAAAAAGACACAGATATAGAAAATGGAGATTGGGACAACAAGTGAAGACCCTGATCAGGTGCCGCCGTGAAAAGGGTTGCGTCTGATCTGGGACTGCACTATTTGTCGTGGTGCATTTTTGCGACATTGGCGGTGAAAGGGTTAAAATATACCCCGTTATCTATGAGTGAACTCTATAGTTAAACACTGGTGGACTATTCAATTCTGGAAATTCAGGGTTGAAAGGGATAAAGAAAAACGTATCTGAGGAGAACCATATCAACAAGAGAAACTTTATTCTAGAAAGTCTAGCAATGAAACTAAACTGTCTACAGAATCGGTAACATGCCCTTTCACTCCCATATTATATAAGGCAACCTCAGGCCAAATTGACATTTGAAACCATCACATTTTCATGGGCGGGGACGGAGAGGGTTCCTCTCGGCTACAAGTTTTGAAATCGGATCTGTATCGTTTTCAAAATCTATGATCCGAAGGCCAAACAATTCGGATTCTTATGGGAGTTAACCTATTACATCATAGGCTATTTTAGACCCAATCTCTTTGAATAGATCTCCCGAAAAGGAGCATTTACTAGAGAAAAGGGATAATTTAGAATTGTGTAGTTTTTAAACCATTGTGATAAATAGAGCATTTGCTCCTATGGAGCAAATGCTCTATTTATCACAATGGTTTCAAAAAGTGACTTAAAAGCGGCGTTAAAAGGCGTCAGTATGAGGGAATGGGTTAATTATACACGTACCTGCTCATTAATTACATGTATAAGGAATGCTGTGCTCCACACGTGTACAGTACAATTCACTTACTTATAAACACATGAATCTTAAAAAATATAACTGTTTCCGTCCTCAGCAAAATACTTTCTATTCCGTATCTTCTTAAAACGAAACTATTTTCTTCGTCAACAAAATAATTTATTGTTGACTGACGTATCATATCATTCTAAATTGTGTGCAATTTTCTCTGACATATGGAACGGTTTTCATGTATCACATTATTAGGGAATCTTTTATAACACCTGCAAGGGGTCTGCTCTGTTTGCTTATGTAAAATCTCGATTAAATACGAACACTCAAATGCGTATTTTTATAGCTCTTTAAGACAGGTGGCCGCTTAATTCAAGATGAAAGCCAGAGCTCGGTGAGCTTTCTGCATGACTTTCATCCTGCATTAAGCAGCCACCTGGCTACAAAGACCTTAATTCTTCATTACTAAAATTTCGTTGTATCGAGTTTTTACTGTACTTGGCTTAACCCTTTCGCTGCCAATGCCGGATCTGTGATTACCTATGCAAACAGTTTGGATCCAGATGAGACGCCGAGGAGTAACTCGGTGTCTCATCAGGATCCAAACTGTTTGTTACTGTTACTATGTCTTTGAAACAAAAATGAAGAAAATCAAAAGAATGAAAATTTGTAGCAGACGACAAAGTTAGCAGACGACAGAGTGTGGCAGCGAAAGGGTTAATAATACAAATGTATACCTAAACACTCATGTGAAGTGAAAATGGTTATAAATAGATGTGCATTTATACATGCATAAATGAACCAAATGTTGCAAAATTGACATGGTGTCTTAACCCTTTCCTTCATATAAACGTGTTTTCACGCATTTGCAAACAGAGAAGACCCAGATCAGACGGCTCCTATAGGAGCCGTCTGATCAGGGTCTGCTCTGTTTGCTAATGGAATTTGAAAGATCTGTTTCTTTACGTTCTAAAATGGCTACTAGATCTATGTTCTACCTTCCACATATCTTTGTAACTATTTTGTTCATGACTATTCAGTAGGTATTGAAATTTTGAGTAAAACTAGAACAGGGAATGTGTTAATTCTTAGTTTGCTAAGCCCGCCTTGGAAACAGTTTGTATTCACAAAACCATTTCCTTCCTATAATCGCTTTTCACGCATTTGCAAACAGAGTAGACCCTGATCAGACTGCTCCTGTTCTGTTTGGTTAATGAGCTATACAGATCAGATTCTACTTTCTGCTAAGGTAATAAAAACTGTATGCACGAATCATTATAAAACTTCAGTTCATAAATATTCATGATGACATCATTGTTTACTTGAACATTGAACAAATAAATCGTTAAGCAGACATTCTGTTGGCATCATGAAACCCCTGTTGAATATTCATGTAGGAAATAAATGACATCATTAATGTATATTACCTACATTTTTATAATGATCTTTGTACACATGATGTTTTGGTATTGGTAGAAACTGTAGAATCAGATCTATAATAATTTCATAAACAAACAGAGCAGACCCTGATCTGACCGCTCCTACGGGAGCCATCTGATCTGGGTCTGCGCTTTGCAAGGCGTGAACAGGTGTTTATATTTTGCGGGAAGGGCCGTCTATACGAGTACAATGCACCATTACAGTTGGTTCGAAAATTAAGTTGTTTCAAACTTGTAACCCCAATTCTCTTACCGCAGACAATTTGCAAACACAGTAAACCCCCTCTAATGCGACCAATGGCTATCTTTATAAGCAGGCTGTTGCTTAATGCAGGACGAAAGTTATACAGAAAGCTCCTATAGGAGCTTTCTGTATAACTTTCGTCCTGCATTAAGCTACCACCTGCATTTGCCACTGTGAATTATGCTCCTTTTTGCTGGTCGCATTAGAGAGGTTTCACTGTAGTCGACATATTCATGAACGTGTGTGGAATAGTTTGCTGAAAGGTCTAAGGAAATGTGTGCTCTCTTGTCTTATAGCAGTTTTCTGATGCTAGTCTGGCTCTGCAATGCATGAAATAGATTTCAACCACCACGCTGAGTACGATTCTAAAGAAGAATTCCAGTGCCTCACACGGGAAAACGGTCAATATCTCTTGTATTATCAACTTAAAATAGGAGCTATGAGCCGCGGCAGCAGGCGTTACAATCGATTTGACCTAAATCATGATTGCATACAATATGGCAAAACTCGGGCTGTAAACAAAACTCGGGCTGTAAACAAAACTCTTTCCAATTGGTTCAATAATCAGGTTTTCTGGAAAGTGTTTAGCCATTTTACTTCTAAGTACGATGTGGCTTGTGTTTTCAAACAGTTTAGATCCAAATTATACGCTTTGTAGGCCCAAATAAGATTCGAATGATAGGCACAACTTATGTCTATCTATAAAGCTATTTGACATTTGTATCTAAATACGTATTTATAGTGTAGAGCGAGAAAACGGTGTATCTGTACGTGTAACCATATATATCATAGAGATCAATGACACAGTGTAAACATACGCCATGTAGAACAGTGAAATAGTGTAAGCATACGACATGTAGAACAATGAAACTCTAACCATATAGAACCATGACAGAGTGCAGTCATGCGTTATATAGAACAATGTAACAATGCGTCATATAGAACAATGAAATTGTAACTATGCGTTATACAGAACAATGAAACCATACATCATATAGAACAACAATATATACATATAAACCATATACATGTAGCACTGTGTAACCATAAATCATATAGAACAGTGTAGCAATGCGTCATATAGAACAGTGTAAACATAAATCATATAGAACTGTAACAATGCGTCATATAGAACAGTGTAAACATAAATCATATAAAACAATGTAACAATGCGTCATATAGAACAGTGTAACCATATGTCATATAGAACAATGAAACATGTACATAAATACTTGAATTGCTCTGATCTAATATTTCGACCACTAAGGACCCTTTTCAAAGATTATCATGTCTATTATTCTCTTTGATTTCATGGCTGAATGAATGTAACAAAAACGTGACGTGTATTTTGACATGATAATCTTTGAAAAAGGCCCTTAGTGGTCGAAATATTAGATCAGATAAATTCAAGCATTTATGTATTATATTAATTGGAATATTTTCTCCATTAAAAAAATGTAACCATGCACAATATGGAACACTGAAACAGGGTAACCGTAAGTCATATAGAACAAAACGGTGTAACCATGTCATACAGAAAAGTGAAACGGTGTAACCATGTCGTATAGAACAAAATGGTGTAACCATAAGTCATATAGAAGAGTAAAACGGTGTAACCATAAGTCATATAGAACAATAAATCTGTAGCCATACTTCATACAGAACAATGAAACGGTGAAACCACGCATACTATAGAACAGTGTAACCATAAGTCATATGGAACAATGAAACGGTGTAACCATACGTCATATAGAGCAATGAAACAGTGTAACTATACGTTATATATTACAAATGAAGCAGTGTAAGCTACAGTAAAACCTCTCTATAACGACCACTAAATTACATCAAGTATTTTTGTTAAAGGCGGTGGCTGCTTAAAGCAAGATGAAAGTAAAACAGAACGCTCCTATAGGAGTTATGTGGTCCCTAAATGACCCTCTTACATGGGTCTAGATAAGATGCGTAAATTTTCAAGACTAGCTCCTTTATTTCTCCACCAAACCCTATATTGTGACCCCCTCTTTAGAATCGTCTCGAGGAAGCGATTCTAAAGAGTGGTCACAGTATAGGGTTTGGTGGAGAAATGACAGATTTTAGTACATTGTGTATTTCGGTACGCACATTTATCAGTAGCCCTTCAGTGCTGGGTTTGGTATCGTCGTTCATCTCCCGACAGAATGTACTATATATACAGTATTCGATTGGAGACAAGAGATCTCATTAGAGACTGGTGGACTCGATGAAAACCTAAAAATGCACGAAACCAGTTTATCAAAGAGTTCTTGTGAAATCAGCAGAATCCTTGAGAGGGCTGTCTGATCGCAGAGGTCCAGATATTATGCGTACATTAAAATATTTTCAAGAATAACTCCTTTATTTTCCCCACCAAACACTATACTGTGACATTCTAAAGAGTGGTCACAGTATAAGGTTTGGTGGAGAAATGGCGATTTAGGTGTGCACCTTTATCTTGTTTGTCTTTGAAAGCATATCCCTTTGGGATATGCATTGGGGTCTCTTGAACACGACTTACGCATCTGTCATGGGCGAGACACCGCTTACCATTTAGAGAAGAAATTGAAGGAAAAATACATGGTTTTTCGTCTTGATATGCGTCCTGTTATGTTTTGTCTTGTGGCTTTACCGTTTCTTGTTAGATGGTGTTTGGTGCGGTGTCATTTCGTGTATGGCTCTCCCTGTTTGACTATTTTTTCCATATTTGCAGACGAAAATTATATAAAGGGTTGATGCAGTACAAAGGCGGTGCAGAATTATCCTACAACACGATAAAAGGTTGTCACAGTATACATTATATATGCAACACAAGCCCCGAGGTTAAACAAAACTGATGGAATATGAAGTAGAAGCCATATTTTCCGCCGCGATAAAATCCAAGATTCTCCAAATGAAGGCTTTATATTCATTTGGCACGCTTTTGACAACTTCGCCATGGCATATGCAAACAGTTTTGGTACAGATGAGAAACAGGGTAATTTTGAGGCTTACCAGGATCCAAACTGTTTCCCACTTCATTGTTATTTAGAGGTCTACATGGAAACAATAACCGATAATTGGATCAGCTTCCCATCTATGATTACCTATGCAAAACAGTTTGTATCCTGATGAGACGCCAGCTAACACGGTTTCTAATTAGGATCTAAACTGTTTGTTACTGTGGCAACGTTTTTGAAAGAGTTAAACAACCGAAAAAAATGTAGCTGGCGACAAAGTTTGCAGATGACAATGTTTGGCAGCGAGAGAGTTTAACCCATTACCCCCATATGCTATTTTTAGATCCAACCTCTTTGGATAAATCTACCAAAACGGATCATTAACTAGAGAAAAGGACACTTTTAGAATTGTGTAGTTTTGAAACCACTGTGATAAATAGAGCATTTGCTCCTTAGGAGCAAATGCTCTATTTATCACAATGGTTTCAAAAAGCGACTTTTACTGAGGTGTAGAAAGGCGTATTTATGGAGGAAAGGGTTGAGGGTAAATATACGTTTTATCTGATACCATGGTGAATATAACTTGGCATTTTTAATTAACCCTTTCAACCCCGGATACGCATGTACTGACATTCACAAACAGTGCAGACCCAGGATGTGCTCTGTTTGTCGTTCAAAATCCTCTAGTCATGACTGAAACTGTAGAATCAGATTCTTTACTATATCATACACACACGCAAACATAACAGTGCAGGCCCTGATTAGACAGAGTGTATATGAGCTGTCTAATTTTGGTCTACACTATTTGCAAAGGCGTAAAAAGGCGTATTTATGGAGTGCATGGTTGAGAATTTTGACCTGCTTCCAATTAGATATTTAAGCCGTAGTATCTTTTTTCACAAACACATTATCTGAGTGTCAAGCAGTTTGGATCTTGCTGAGGCAAATAACCCTTCGTCTCAGGGAGTTCAACCGTAACATGTTAAGTATACAGTAGAACCCCTCTAATGCGACCACTTAATGAATAAACATGAGTGTCTTTATAAGCAGGTGGTTGGTTAATGCAGGGCAAACGTATTACCTTTGTCCTGCATTAAGCTACCACCTGCATCTAGCACCCAGAATTATACCTCTTTTATGTGGTCGCATTATTGGGGTTTTACTGTATATTGTTGTGTGATGATCCTTGAGACTAGTTTGTATTGAATAGACACGCCGAATACCGGTACATTGTATTTTGGCGTTTCTTTACGATGCACTCTTTCTAATACTCTCGTCTAGAAGAAAAGTTGAGACAAAGCTGACTGTCTGTCTGTCTGTTTATCTGTCCATCCGTCCATATGTGTGTCTATTTGTCTGTCCGTCTACATGCGTCGATGTATGTATCAATGTATGTATGTACGTATGTCCGTCCGACCCATCAACTCTCCATTCATCCGTCTGTCTGTTCGTTTGCTGTTGTTTATGTTTGTAGTGTTACTGTGTTATTTTATTTTCTCTGTTTATTCGCATTAAGAATACACTATTAATATTTTTATAAACATGTGTTTATATGGTGTATCAATTATATTTATATTATATGACATTTGCTACATGTAAAACCAATTCCTAAAAACGTTTTCCTTGACTGAGATTCACGCCATTCGAATACATGGTGCTACTGACAATTATAGCCAACTGCATAGTACTAGCATTAGAAGAACATTTACCAGAAAACGACAAAACGCCTCTCGCCGAAAAACTGGTAAGTTTGTTGTTGTTTTTATTGTCATAGTATCCCCATTTGATATGTTACATGTTTTTTATTATAAAAATGTTTAACCTATTACTCCATAAATACGCCTTTTCTACGCATTTCCAAATAGCGATTACCCAGATCAGACGGTTCCTAGAGGAGCCGTTTGGTCGTGATCTCTGTTTGCTTTTAATATTATATTGATAGGATTCTAAGTTTCTACGAGGACAAAACGCTTCTTTGCCACAAATAATCTAATTAATTCATGAGGTCAGTATTTCTTAAATGAATATTCATGGAGTAAAGGGTTAACTAACATCACTGTGGCATTTTGAGGAAGAGATTACTTCTTTACCAGAGCTTCAGATAAAGGTGCATACTCGAATACTAAAATTGTCATTTCTCCAACAAACCCTATACTGTGACAACTCTTTAGAATCGTCTCTTCTATACGATTCTAAAGAATGGTCACAACATAGGGTTTGATAGAGACATGCAGAAGTTATTCTTGAAAATGTTTCAATTTACTCATCTTATCTGAATCTCTGTTTACTCTATTGATACACATTTGCAAACCGAGTAGACCCATATCAGGCGACTCCTCTAGTAGCCGTCTGACCAGTGTGTGTTCGGTTTGCTTATGATATAGTTTAGATCTGATTCTACAGTTTCTGCCATTGTCAAACTTTTCTCTGTGTTTATCTGCCATTTTACAAATGCATCTACTCATTACATATGATGTCATCATATCTTACATGAACATTCATGGAGGGAGGGGTTAAATATTTTACTTCTTTGAACATGTATATAAACAAACAAACTTTGCATAAGTTAACCAATGCTATACAGTAGAGCCAGTCCTAAATGGCCATTTATTTATTGAACACAGTGGTCTTAAAAACAGGTGGTTGCATAATGCAGGGCAAAAGTTATGCAGAAAACTCCTATAGGAGCTTTCTGAATTACTTTTGACCTGAATTAAGCAACCACCTGCCTTACAGACCCATAAGTAGACCTTGATGGTCGATTAAGACAGGTTCTACTGTAGATGCAAACTATTGCGCAATTAGAGCTCCAGATAAGATGCGTAAATTGAAACATTTTCATCAATAGCTCCTTTATTTCTCCACCAAACCCTATAATGTGACTACTCTTTAGAATCGTCTCGAAGAGACGATTCTAAAGAGTGGTCACAGTATAGGGTTTGGTGGAGAAATGACGATTTTAGTAATTGGGTACGCACCTTTATCTGTAGCTCTGTTCGCAATAATTAGCCATTGGACGTTAATGACATTTGTCTAGTGACTAAATTTGATAGCTGATGTCAAGACATGTCGCGATTTGCCTGAAAACATTACTGCCAAGTCTGTGTTAGCGACAGATATATACAAATTTTCACACTCTATCAGACACTTTCATTAGTACTAATTACACCAGACGCTTATTGAATTTCCATTCGTAATTGGAGCTGTACTACCGTGTATCGCTTTTCTAGATTACCTTCGCGTTAATCAACACTGTGCATTGCGAAATATTGAACACTTCATGTATGGGCAAAACACTTTGGTCCTGAGAATGTTATCCACACATGGAGATAGTTTGTGTATCTTTCATTGAAAGTAGCAAATATTTAATTCATTGACACCTATAATGAAAATGTTTGGATATAGACTCATTGCATTTTGTTAATTAATACTTGTATTTTGTTTCCTATCAGTAAAAAAACAAAGACAAAAACAATTTGATAAATAACCCCCCCCCCCCCGGTAAAGCTTTTCCAGATCATAAACATGTTTATCACATAATCTGTCGTGTGGGAGTGCCGAAACAGAGTGCTGTAAATACATGTGCACTAGTGCATTTTTTATGCAAATGAACAGTTTGAATTTGTCTGTATTACGCTGTAAACAATGACCGAAACAGCCGTCTGATATAGTCTGTTTCACTTTCTATGGCACGTTTAAGGGTTATATGATAAAAAGAATCTTATATTCGTGTTCATTACAAATATATTTTATGAAACTCGTTTACTATAATGAATACTGTATTACACTAGCTAAAACAGGGTGATTCCATTATGCTGTTTAACCCTTTCCTTTATATAATCACCGTTTCACGCACTTGCAAAGAGAGTAGACCCAGACCAGACAACTCCTATAAGAGCCGTCTGATCAGGAACTGCTCTGTTTGCTTATGAAACTATAACAGATATGAATGTGATAGCAAATAATCTATTATAAAATTTCAGCCAATAAACTTCATGATGTCATTATTTCTTACTTGAATATTAAACAGGGAAAGGGTTAACCACGAAACAAGCTGACACAACGAAATATAGAATCATAAATTAGTAATTTGTGTAATGATGCTCCGAGGCCTAATCATTTGCCAGTATTGACCCTTTGACTGGCATGAAGAGGGATCTGTGATATCATATACAAACAGTTTGGATCCAGATGAGACGCCGAATATTTCGGCGTCTCATCAGGATCCAAACTGTTTGACACTTTGTTTATCTTTTTATACAGAAATTAAAGAAGCTTGAAGCGGCCGAAATTGTGGCAAACCGACGAAACCGTTGACGCTCAGAAATGTTAATAATTGTCTTCTTCTTCTTTGTTTTTCAGGAGGAGACAGAGGCGTATTTTTTAGGAATATTTTGCGTTGAAGCTTTATTAAAGATTGTAGCGTTAGGTTTTATATTCCATCGAGGTTCATATCTGCGGAACGTGTGGAACATCATGGACTTCATAGTAGTCGTAACAGGGTAAGTACGGAACCAGTCACCCAAAGCACTTACACTATACATGTGAACCAGTCAAACAAAATACCTACACTATACATGTGAACCAGTCAAACAAAACACCTATGCTATACACTTGAACCAGTGACCAAGTCACCTACACTATACATGTGAACCAGTCACCCGGTCACCTACACTATAAATGTGAACAAGTCAATTACACTATACATGTGAACCAGTCAACCAGTCACCTACACTATACACATGTGAAACAGTCAACCAGTTACCTACACTATGCATGTGAACCAGTCACATGTCACCTCAACTAAACATATAAACCAGTCACCTACACTATACATGTGAACCAGTCACCTACACTATACAGGAGAACAAGTCACCAAGTTACCTACACTATACATGTGAACCAGTCACCCGGTCACCTACACTAAACATGTGAACCATTCACCTCCAATATACATGTACTCGAAATCTAAATGCAAACCCATTGCCTCCTAGAATAGTTTAAGACCCAACCTCTTTGAATGAATGTACTGAAAAGGAATATTTGCTAAAAAAAAGGATTTATTCTAGAATTGTAGAGTTTTTAAACCAGTGTGATAAATAAAGTATTTGCTCCAATAGAGCAAATGCTCTATTTACCATCATGGTTTCATAAACCATGCGTCAACATGCGTCATTAGGAGGGAATGGGTTAACCCTTTCCCTGTTCTACATTTATTCCAAATTTCAATACCTATTAAATATTCATTAACAAAATAGTTATAAAGAAATATGGAAGGTGGAACATAGTAGACATTTTAGAAAGTAAAGAAACAGATCCATCAAATTCTATTAGCAAACAGAGCAGACCCTGATCAGACGGCTCCTCTAGGAGCCGTCTGATCTGGGTCTACTCTGTTTGCAAATGCGTGAAAACACGTTTATATGAGGGAATGGGTTAACCCTATCAACGCTCAGTGTATAATGTTTAAATTTGCTAGAGGAATTTGAAAAATAGACCATGTAGATCATGATCAGAGAGTTCCTCTATTAGACCTCTAATCTGAGTCTTCACTGTTTGCAAATGCCAGTGAAATTTGCGTGTCCCGCATTTTCAGACGGCTAACCGAATGATGTTGAAAATCAACATTCTCTGGCCATCAATTATTTGTCTTATAAAACTGCCCTAGATTAAAGTTTTAAATATTAAGTTTTTATTTATTATATTTCAATGGGCAAATCCCAGTCATAATCCTTGTTCCAATAGTGTATGATAGGCAATGAATATTTAGCAGTATTCACGCGTGTTTATTTACTCTAAAAGTAGACCGATTTAACTTTATTTCTGTATTAACTGTATTCCATACATGTTGACAATAGAAACACAATGACATTTCTTATAAAGTGAACGAAATGACAGGAAATTTGAAAACATCATTTAATAACATAAAGCGCGTAAATATTTTATAGTTGATAGTTTCAAACTGTTGAATGAAGGTAGTTATGATCAAAGAATAAAAATATCATTAGTGTCCGTTGGAATAAAATATTGAAATTTAACAGTTTATTGCTATATTAACTCTACCTGTATACAAAGCAATAATAGGCATTGTTTAATTGATCTACCAAATTGTATATTGTATTTTAAACATGTGAGACATTATATATGTTATAGTTTGTATGTAACTTGATACAATATTGTTTAACCCTTTACTCCATATATCTATACACATGTTCACCCTTACGACACTGACTTTTCAAATGGACTATTTCAAAATTCAAACAGGTCAAGCTTATGGTGAATGTTTAGGGATTTTTCTTAGGAAAAGTGTAACATGACAAACAGTGCAGATCCTGGTGAGAGGGCTCCTCTAGGAGCCCTCTCACCAGGGTCTTCACTGTTTGCAAAGGACATTAGTGACTTGTGTCCGGCACAGTAAGGGTTAAAGCCTGTGTAAAGAAGAGTAGACCCAGATCAGGCGGTTCCTGTAGGAGCTGTTTGATCATGTTCTGCTCTGCTTGCTTATGAAATAAAATAAATCTGATTCTACAGCTTCTGCACTGGTAAAACATTCATGTGTTTATATGCCATTGTAAAAATTCAGCTCATTAATATTTATGGTATTATAATTTATTACATGAATATTCATGGAGTAAAAGGTTAAGAGATATAGGTCTATCATGCAAGTAGACGGATTGGCAATCCAGGCAAGATTCGGTATTCTTGTAATGTTACAAGCTAGATACTTCGCCTCGAATGCCAATAAAGATTTTCCAGTTCATATATATGCATTGTTCTCAGTCTAGAATAAAGGACATATAGAATATTACATGAGTGTTCATTCACTATTTGTGTTTACATAACGTGTTGACTAACTAGTATAATACGAGGCTTGTCGAGTATCATATTTATTTAACCCATTACCTAATACTCATAGGCTATTTTTAGATCCATCCTCTTTGAATATATGTACTGAAAATGTGGACTTGCTACAAAAAGGAAACGTTTAGAATTGTGTAGTTGCGAAACCATTGTGATAAATAGAGCAAATGCTCTATTTATCACAATATTTAAAAAAAACACCTGACATTTACAGAAGCATCAAAACGTGTCAATATAAGGGAATGGGTTACGTCAACGGGTTCTGTAACAATAAATAGCAAATTAACACGATTATAATATTATTTTTATCACATGACACAAACATAGGGTAAACGGGTGTTTTTTCTATGTGTCTGTGACAGCTGTCAACCAGATGGACTTGCTTACGTCATCTGCATGTTATATTACACAAGTGCAGTATAAATATATGTAACTACGATCTCATATTAATCCAATACTCCATAGATACGTCTTTCTACGCCTTTGCAAACAGAGCAGACACAGATCAGACGGCTCCTGTAGGAGTCGTCTGATCAGGGTCTGCTCTGTTTACTTATGGGATAATATAGATATGATTTTACAGTTTTTGCTTTGGCCAAAACGTCCAAGTAACAATCTAATTAATATTCATAATGTCATTATTACTTACATGAATATGCATGGAGTAAATACAAGCAGTGTCATGTGATAAAAACGTCCCATTGTACACGCTAATTATATATACATTAAAGTCAAATTATTAACACCGGATATGCTTGGTTTTATTCGGAAAGCTCTCTGGAATCTTTCTTCCCTTCGTTTGACTATCCGGCCGTCAGGTCATTAAGGGTCTTGCGACCCCTTAAACTTGTAACTGGCATTGAGAGTAAGTCATGAACATGACCCAATTATAAACCTAGAAGGACAAACCAGTATTTATCCCATTTGGCTGTAATTAAAATTAGATTGCATTAACTTTGACATTTTAAGTACTAAACTAAGCAACAGCATTCGATTGTGTACAAACCTAGAGATACTTCATTAAGAAAGGTATTTAAAATGTTTCTGAAATAGTAAACGACATGACACAAAGAAGTTTGAACTAAATTCCATTGGAGAGAGAAAAGTTATTTAATGAAGCAGCCAAATAGGATACATGTATTTAGAGACAGTAGAATATGAAGTGTAGCGTTTTGTTTACATGTTTCTTTGACTAGACAATTAGTAGACCTTTCTCGACCCGCTGGTACCGTTCCTGTCATGCTCTCCATTACCAGTTCCTTTATCGGTTGTGCGTATACATATTCGATGGAGCGTTTTTTATGTTATTTTTAAGATATTATTTTTATCATTAAATGTAGATGCCAATTCAATAAAGATAACGATTTCCTTAATGAACAATAATGCATGAATTGATCACATCATGATCATTCATTAAACTCTTGTTTTATTGTTGTAAACATTTCCAGGATTTGTTTTGCATAGACAAACACTGTGGGGTCAGATCTAAATACTAATCCCCTAAGCAAACAGAGCAGGCACTGATCTATATGGGTCTACTCTGTTTGCAACGGCATTAAAGGGTCTTTATATGAAGGAAATTATTAACATAAACATGTGCCTTTTTAGCTCACCTGAGCAAAGCTCAGGGTGAGCTTTTGGGAGACTTGAATGTCCGTCGTCCGTCGTGCGTCGTGCGTCGTGCGTCGTGCGGTGTGCGTCGTGCGTCGTGCGTCGTCAACAATTTGCTTGTGAACACTCTAGTGCTCACAATTGTAGTCTAATCTTCATGAAACTTGGTCAGAATGAATGTCTTGATAAAATCTCGGACGAGTTCGAAAGTGGGTCAAGTTGGGTTAAAAACTAGGTCACTAGGTCAAATAGTAGGAAAACCTTGTGAACCCTCTACAGGTCACATTTTTAGCCCAATTTTCATGAAACTTGGTCAGAATGATTGTCTTGATAAAATCTCGGAGGAGTTTGAAAAATGGGTTATGTGGGGTAAAAAACTAGGTCACTAGGTCAAACAGTAGAAAAACCTTGTGAACACTCTAGTAGTCACAATTTTAGTCCAATCTTCATGAAACTTGGTCAGAATGAATGTCTTAATAAAATCTTGGACGAGTTTGAAAGTGGGTCAAGTGGAGTTACAAACTAGGTCACTAGGTCAAACAGTAGAAAAACCTTGTGAACACTCTAGTGGTCACAATTTTAGTCCAATTTTCATGAAACTTGGTCAGAACGAATGTCTTGATAAAATCTCGGACTAGTTCAAAAGTAGGTCAAGTGGAGTTAGAAACTAGGTCACTAGGTCAAACAGTAGAAAAACCTTGTGAACACTCTAGTGGTCACAATTTTAGTCCAATCTTCATGAAACTTAGTCATAATGATTGTCTTGATAAAATCTCAAACGAATTTGAAAGTGGGTTATGTTGGGTTAAAAACTAGGTCACTAGGTCAAATAGTACGAAAACCTTGTGAACACCCTAGATGTCACATTTATAGCCAAATCTTCATGAAAATTGGTCAGAATGATTGTCCTAATAAAATCTTGGACAAGTTTGAAAGTGGGTTATGTGAGGTCAAAAAGTAGGTCACTAGGTCATATCTTAGAGAAATCTAGTTTACACTCCAGTGGCCACATTTTTGGCCCAGTCTTCGTCAAACTTGCTCAGAGTGTTTGTCTTGGTGATATCAAGGTTGAGTGTGATCATGGGTTAGGTGGGAATAGAAAGTAGGTCACTAGGTCAAATCTTAGAAAAATACTTTAGAGAGCACATTTTTAGCGCAATCTTCATTGGTCAGAATCATTGTCTTGATAAAATCAATATACTAAATCTTTGAAAATCTTGTTATACAGAACCACTGCTCATGATCCACTGCTCATGATCCACTATCAACATTATACATATATTGTCCCTAAGTTCAATATTGACCCTACCCATGGACTACCCTGCAAAAATCTTAAATCTATGGTAATCAGGTGAGCGATTAAGGGCCATCTTGGCCCTCTTGTTTAAATTGTTATTCACAGTTTTACGTAATACATGTACATATATACTTAATTAGTTCATAGTTTTTTTTATTGATGCTGAGGAGCTAAGTCTCGAACAGAGAATATACTTCTTTCATGGATAAATGGAACGTTATCTAGATATCATTGCATTCATCACCTTGCCACCAAGTATATCAATCATTAACCCTTTAGCTAAATATATACTTTTGCATGGTTCTAAATGGGAGCGTAGTAGGAACGATAACTCCGGATAGTGACATCACTAGACTGTTGGTAGAGGTGACGGGACTTTGTTTATGTTTGTTACCTGATGTGTTTATTTCCTAGGTTCATAACCCAGATAGCCTCTAGTGCATTAGACCTGCGGTTACTGCGGGCAGTGAGGGTATTGCGTCCTCTTAAACTGGTGTCTGGCATTCCGAGTATGTATTACCTCCCTTTTTGAGAGCTAGTTCAGAGTTTCAGATAAGATGCTTTAATTGAAACATTTTCAAAAGTAATTCCTTTATTTCTCCACCAAACCCTATGTTGTAACCACTCTTTAGAATCGTCTCGAAGAGACGATTCTAAAGAGTGGTTACAACATAGGTTTGGTGGAGAAATGACGATTTTAGTATCCGAGTAAGCACCTCTATCTGTTGCTCTGTAGTTATCTCCCTTTTTTGAAATCGTTGTTTCGTATACCAACAGCTCACTTCTCCATTTCTCTTTTTTTCTGTTTGGAGAGTAATAGAATAATCTGTCGTTGGTATCGGGCGGTACTTGAAACACAGTTAAATGTAGTTTTAAAAAATGTTTATAAAAATTAAATCATAAATACGTTCACTAAATAAGTTATCAATAATATAAATAGCATCGCAAATTTCTAACAGCCAATTAGTGTCGTCTGCAAAGTAGGCCTATTTCGTCTGCTGCAATTTTGGAACAGTATGGATCCTGATGAGAAGCCGAGTTACTCTGCGTTTCTTTTGAACCCAAACTGTTTTCATAGGTTTTCACAGAAATGACACTAGCAGCGAATGAATTAAAACTGCTGTACATAATGTTAACCCTTTCCCTGTTCTATATTTATTCCAAATTCCAATACCTATTTAATATTCATGGAGAAAATAGTTAGAATGAAATATGGAAGGTGGAACATTGTAGCCATTTTAGAAAGAAAAGAAACATATCTTTCAAATTCCACTAGCAAACAGAACAGACCCTGATCAGACGGCTCCTCTAGGAGCCGTCTGATCTGGGTCTACTCTGTTTGCAAATGCGTGAATCCAGGTTTATATGAGGGAAAGGGTTAATTGATATAAGTAATGACTACATTTTGCGTTCAGTCACGCAGCATCTTACTGTAACGGCCTATATTTATTATAACGACCGTAGCCGTTATTCTATGTATAAAAATGGCATATCTAACAATGTGCAGCTACTTTCGTTCTCCATTATTAAGAGCATCAGATGTATTACACAGGGGTTTAAACCGCCTCATGGGAGTCTATATATACTACATAATAATTTATTATGTAGGTTATATAGACTCCCATGAAGCGGTATAGACCCCTGTGATGTATTATGTCTTCCCTGGACAATCTTTACTGATGAAATATATGTTGAATTGTATCTATCGGACTTTTTAGATAATCTAAATACGCTGATATTGCAATTTATACAAAAGTGTATAGTAATGGAAAAAGTTACTTCCTGTTATTAAAAGTGTAATATATTTGGTCTGTCTGTATCTATATGAACTTGTTCCACTCAACTTTGAAAATAATATGACTAAAAAATCTATAATAAAATTCGATATTTTGAAAATTTAGTAATGAAGAATTTATGACATTTTAGGCAGGTGGCTTCTAAAAGCAGGGTAAAAGTCATGCAGAAAGCTGCTCTAGGAGCTTTCTGCATGACTTTCACCCTACATTAACTCTTCCGGTGCCAATGTCGCCTGTTGGCACCATTGAAAACAGTGCAGTCCCAGGTCAGATGCTGCCTTTTCAAGGCCGCATCTGACCTGGGACTGCACTGTTTTCTGTATTATTTCAGACCAAGCATACAGGTTTTTAAAAACAAATGTTTTACTAATATACCTTTATTATTTAGTTTCGAATTATATTTAATATGAAATTATTATTGCAGACGACACTATTAAATTTGGCGCCAAAAGAGCTAAGCTTCCACCTGACTTTAAAGACTAATGATACTTGTATCAGTGTTCGAACTGTCAAGAGTTGTACTGTATTTATTCAAATGTCGCAGAGCTATGACCTTCTGTGCAATGTCTAATATGACCATAATAGCTCTAAAGTGTGTGCCTTGTATTTGTCAAATCGTTTGTAACTCATTCCCTCCTAGACTATTTTTAGATCGAGCCTCTTTGAATTAATCTACTGAAAAGGAGCATTAACTATAGAAAAGGAGAAATTTAGTAGTTTTGAAAACATTGATCACAATGTTTTCAATGAATGAGTTTTACCAAGGCGGCAAGGTGCAAAAGGGCATCATAGAAGAGAATGGGTTAAAATGTTCCTTGTTTACAGTTTATACTCCTTTTCGGAAGATTAATTCAAAGAGTTTGGGTCTAAAAATAGTCTAGGAGGAAATGGGTTAATTCAACCATTAATCTACTGAGTAAATTACTCAAAAACAAAGGGCTCAGTGGTTTCAAAATTGATTTTTCAAAAAATACTATAAGAGGGTCAAACAGTTTGGTTCCTGCTGAGACAACGAAGTTACTCAGCATTGAAAATTGTGCTAAACAAAATTCCTGCCTTATGTTATCCCCTTCAGTGCCATGAAGATGGGTCTTTGAGTCGTACCCAGTCTCTCATCATGCTCCAAACTATTTGGCCCTATTATAGGTTTTTTTTTAAAAACAATTGCAAGATAAATTAATTTAGAAATTTGAAGAGGCAACATTTTCTACTAATACACTGTTTTATCTTCTTTTTTTTGGTACAAAGAAATTGAACAAGTTCCCATTCTAAAACTTGAAACAGACACAAATGTGTCCATCATTGCTGGCACTGAAAAGAACCAATTTGTGCCTAATGTCCCTTAACCCATTACCTCATAGGTTATTATTAGATCCTACCTCTTTGAATAAATCTATCCAAAAGAAGCATTAACTAGAGAAAAGGACATTTTAAAAAATTGTAGTTTGAAACCATTGTGATATATTGAGCATCTGCTCCTATAGGAGCAAATGCTCTACATGTATTTATCACAATGGTTTCATAAAGTGACTTTTACAGAGGCGTCAAAAGGCATCAATATGAGGTAATGGGTTAAAGAGGGCATAGCCAAACAGTGTAGACCCAGATCAGAGGGCACCAGAAGGAGTCTTCTGATCAGGGTCTACACTGTTTGCTCAACTCATTGATGCCAATGGCTTATTTTATCAAACATATATTTGCTGTTGCTGTCCAACATGAAAAATGGATGGGTTCCAAATTAAGATTTGAACAGGTTTTTCTTAACCCTTTCCTTCGTAAATATGCTTTTCCACACCTTTGAAAACAGAGTAGACCCAGAATAGACGGCTCCAATAGGAGCCATCTGATCAGGGTCTACTCTGTTTGCTTATGATGTAATATAGATATGATTCTACAGTTTCTACCATTGCCAATATTTCCTGTGTTTATTCACCATTATAAAAAATAAACTACAGTTGAACTTCGATATCTCGAACTCGGATAACTCGAACTTCGAGATAACTAGAACTAAAAGTTTGGTCCTTCCAAAATCTTACAATACAGAATTGCTCTAAAATGTATCACTACGCATATCTAGAAACACATTTCACAGCTTAATGCAGTTCTACAGTCATGCTGAAAGCGTCCTGCAGGAGCTTTCAGCATTACTGTAGACCTGCACTATTTTGCTATGAACTTGAGAAATTGTCCAGATTACAAATCGGATAACTCGAACTTCTGTTATCTCGAACTAATTTATATAGTCCCTTGAAGTTCTAGATATTGAAGTTCAATTGTAGTTAATATTCATGATGTCATTATTTCCTATGGAGCAAATGCTCTATGCATCACAATGGTTTTAAAAAGTGACTTTTACAGAGGCATCAAAAAGCATCATTATGAGGGAATGGGTTAATTGTCAATTAGTTTAAATTATTTCTAAAAAAGTATCTCTTCATATTTGTGATTCTTAATTACTTTACACCTCAATGATGTGCCATTGTATGTCACATGACATTGTTGCTGTTGTTCCACTATAGGTCTCCAGGTGGTGTTGAAGTCCATCATTCGGGCGATGGCGCCTCTGCTACAGGTCTGTCTGCTCGTCTTGTTCGCCATCATCATGTTTGCCATCATAGGTCTTGAGATATATAGCGGTGCTTTCCACTGCGCGTGCTACGACAAGAACGCTGTAGGAAATGACGAAAGTAAGTACCGCCCACATTGGAAAGAATCCCGTCCATTAAACACAGTTCCGCATCATATTAATATGTGTCGTTTATTTGTTGTGATTCAAAGGCAGCACAATTTTATATTCAGTTGATTGATTTCAAATTTTTCAATTTTATGTAAAGTATAAACATGGTAATTTTGTCTTTTATATTGGTAATTAACCCTTTCCCTATTCTATTTTTTTTTCAAATTTCAATACCTACTGAATATTCATGGTCAAAGTAGTAAACATTATAATGAAATATGGAAGGAGGAACATTATAGCCATTTTAAAAGGTAAAGAAACAGATCTTTCAAATTCCATTAGCAAACAGAGTAGACCCTCGGATCAGATGGTTCCTATAGGAGCCATCTGATCTTGGTCTACTCTGTTTGCAAATGTTTGAAAATGCGTTTATATGAAGGAAAGGGTTAATCATAGAGTTCACTCAGTATGCTAGAGGCTATTGAATTACAAATAATGCAGACCCTGATCAGAGGGTTCCTCTAGGAGCCCTGTGATCTGGGTCTGCATTGTTTGCAATGCAAATATCAGTGCTTGTGTGTCCTGTATTGAAAAGGATAAGGCTCATAAGTTGCCCTGCCGGTCCGTGCCAGACATCCAGATTTTCTTTGGTTACTTCCTTCCACACATAAATAACCAGATACAGCCATCTACTGTAATTGTATAAGTATTAGAACTCTTAAAAAGCATGTCGCGCAAAGATAGATCATGCACTATCATAATCAAGGAAATTGTAACAATTTTCATGCTAAATATTTAAATGTTAACCCTTTCACCGCCAATGTCGCAAAAATGCACCCCAACAAATAGTGCAGTCCCAGATCAGATGCCGCCTTTTCAAGGCGGCGTCTGATCAGGGACTTCACTTTTTGACTCAAACTCTTTTTCTATATCTATGCTTTATTCCTTTGGAATTTGCATTTATTTATCTCATTTCCTTTATTTTACAGAATGATTTAACAAAATTGTTTTGCAGACGACAATTAGAAAAGTGGCGCCGAAAGGGTTAATCAACCCACGATGAATATTAGTTAAATGAATCTTTCTAATCTTGAATCAATTGTAGCCAGTGCATTATAATGGCAAATGGAGCAGACCCATATGAGACAGCTCCTCTAGGAGCTGTCTCTTATGAGTCTACACTATTTGCAAATGCAGATATGTGCGCTAAAAGCACGAGAAGGGTTAAATTGAAATTCAAAAGCATGTGACTTTCTGAAATATTTATACGTATCTGATAAGAATGTTTCTGTTTCAGGTGATATCATATTGGGGTCAGAGGACACTATACGACCGTGCAGAAGCGGAAGTGGCCCCTTCTCAGGATTCCGGTGTCAGGATAATGTGTCCTCGTGTAGACCCTATTGGCGGGGCCCAAATTATGGAATTACCAGTTTTGACAATATAGGACATGCTATGTTGACTGTTTTTCAGTGTTTCACAATGGAAGGGTGGACGCAAGTTTTGTATTATGTAAGTTTGCATACAAACTGTCAAACTCGAATCATTTGGCTGTCTTCGGAAAAGATTGGTTATTCTTTGATATGTCATGGAATATGTATATTAACTCTAAGGTTACTGTAAAATCAAATTCAGCTTAACCCTTTACTCTGATAATTATGCCTTTCTATGCCTTTACAGAGTAGACCCTGATCAGATGGCTCTTGTAGCAAGTTGTCTGATCTGGATCTACTCTGTTTGCTTATGAAATAATATAGATAAGAGTTCATGCTTATAAAACGTTTAGTTGAGTCTGAGTTCGTTCTCAAGTTTTTGATTGGTCAGATTTGAGCCTTTGGCTCAAATCTGACCAATCAAAAGCTTGAGAACTCAAATCTGACCAATCAAAAGCTTGAGAACGAAACTCAGACTCAACTAAAAGCTTTATAAGCAGCTTCTGCCAAGGCCAAATAATCCTGTGTTCATCTTTGCCATTGTAAAAAACTTATCATAATAAATATTCATGATGTCATTAATTCTAGCATGAATATTCGTAAAGGGTTTAACTATAATCTATTAACCCTTTTCCCTGATGAATATTCATATAGGAAATAATGACGTCATGAATATTAATAAGATTATTTTTTATAATGGCTTATGAACACATGACATTTTGGCTCAGGAAGAAGCTGTAGAATCAGATCTATATAACACCATAAGCAAACAGAGCAGACCCTGATCAGACGGCTCCTATAGGAGCCGTCTGATCTGGGTCTACTCTGTTTGCAGATGCATCAGAATGCGCATACATAAGGGAAAGGGTTTAAACGTTTCACTTGCTTCCAAATCATTCAAGCAAGAAACCATTGACCAGGTGTCAAACAGCATGGATCTTGATAAGACGCCGAGTTATTCTATTTGCAGACCAATGACACATGCAACCTTTGACTGTTTTGTTTCTATAACTTTTTGTTTTCTATGACAGTTTTTGATTTATAACTTTTTACAAGTATTCTCTAACCTTGGTTCTGTTATCTGACTTTGTTTTTGTTCTCTATTTGCAGACGAATGACGCCTATGGCATCTGGTTCAACTGGGTCTATTTTTATCCGCTCATCATTTTAGGATCTTTTTTCATGCTCAATCTAGTCCTTGGTGTTCTTAGCGGGTAAGTACCTGAAAATTCTGTTGTCATAGCACCATATAAATTTGCATACTCAAATATTAATGTCATAATTTCTCCACCAAACCCTCTCTTTGAGACGTTCTAAAGAGTGGTCACAACATAGGGTTTGGTGCAGAAAAAAAGGAGTTATTCTTGAAAAAAATTTAAAATGTTTTATTTTACGCATCTTTAAGCTGGACCTCTGTGTTGTGATTGATAGATACTCTAAATAGTGTCATCAGATATATTTATATTTGAACTCTCTTGATCCCATAATTATAAGGGCAACTAGTGTAGACCAAAATCTGAGGATAAAAGAGCCCTCTGACCTGGGTCTATACAGTCTGCTTTAACCCTTTCACTGTTCTATGTTTGTTACAAATTTCAATACTTACTGAATATTCATTAACAAATTAGTTATAAAGAAATATAGAAGGTTGAACTTCGTAGACATTATAGAAAGCAAAGAAACAGATATATCAAATTCTATTAGCAAACAGAGCAGACCCTGATCAGACGGCTCCTCTAGGAGCCGTCTGATCTGGGTCTACTCTGTTTGCAGATAAGTGAAAACACCTTTATATGAGGGAAAGGGTTAACGATCAATGTCAACTGATTTCACTGGCATTTGTATTATCTCCCAAATTAACCCTGGCAATACAGGAAACGAGTCACTTAAGTCATCATTTGGGAACGAGTCACCAGTGTCCTTTGCAAAGAGTGTAGACCCTGATGAGAGGGCTCCTAGAGGGAAAATTACACTTTTCTTTTAAAAAAAACCGAAATATTCACCATAAATATTCACCTGTTAGAAGTTGCATTGCTTAATCCTTTACTCCATAAATACGCCCTTCAACGCCTTTGCAAACAGAGTAGACCCAGATCAGATGGCTCCTATAGGAGTAGTCTGATCTTGTCTGCTCTGTTTGTTATGATAAACAGTAAAACCTCTCTATAACGACCACTAAATTGTGTTAATTAGTTGGTATTTTGGGCAGGTGGTTGCTTAAAGCAAGGTAAAAGTAAAACAGAACGCTCCTATAGGAGCGTTCTGTTTTACTTTCACCTTGCTTTAAGCAGCCACCTGCCTTTAACACAAAATACTTGATGTAATTTAGTGGTCGTTATAGAGATGTTTTACTGTAATATAGATAAGTTTTTGTCATGGCCAGAAACTCCTGTTTGCTTATGATATAATATAGATTCTTCAGTTTCTGCCATAGCCAAACATTCCTGTGTTGTAGTGCTATAATATAACAAATTAATTAATCTAATAAATATTCATGACATCATTATTTCTTACATGAATATTCATAGAAGAAAGGATTAAGGAGACCTGCATGAGTATAACTCAGCTATACTCATATCCAGTAAAACAAAATTAAAAGATATATCGGTAAGTTTGACATGATATCAAAGTTCAGCTAGGACAAAATCATTCTGCACGCCATTGAATGGATCTTTGCACACTCTTCCTATATTCCATTGACCCAAGCTTGAGCAATTTGCAAAACTTGCATATTTGAATAAGAGAAGTTCTGCTGTCACTTGCGGATCAATATGTCAATACTCTAATGTTTCTTTGAGAATTTGCTTTCCTGGAGAACGCGGGGGAGGGTTCTGTATGTCGTGTCCATGTCTCATTTTACATGCAGCCTGGCAAGAAACAAACATTCCAGTCATAATTGTCCCGGGAATACGTCCTGGACTGTATCGTCCTGGATGGGGTAGTATTGATTTGACCCTTTACTCCATTAATATGTCTTTCTATACCTTTGCAAACAGAGTAGATCCAGTAAGACTGCTCCTATAGGAGCCTCTGATCAGGATCTGCTCCATTTGCTTATAATATAATATAAATCTGGCCAAAATATCCTGTGTTCAACTGCCATTATAAATATGAATCGAATTAATATTCATGACATATTTCATACGTAAATATTCATGGAGTAAACAGTTAACCCTATCCACACTATGGTCATCTTCATCACAACATTTCGAGGGCTTGGTGCAAAACTATTCTAACTCCTTCACTTTGTGAAGGAGTTAGAATATTTTTTGCACCAAGCCCTCGAATTTTGCAAACAGTTTGGATCCAGATGAAATACTGTGTACCTAGTCAGAGAGGTCAAGATGCATGAATTAAAACATTTTCAAGAATAACTTCTTTATTTCTCCACCGAAACCTATGTTGTGACCACTCTTTAGAATCGTCTCTTCAAGACGATTCTAAAGAGTGGTCACAACATATGGTTTGATGGAGAAATGACGATTTTAAAATTTGAGTATGCATTGTATCTGTAGCTCTGTAGGCATTAATTCAGAATCCAAACTTAAATGAAAACCCCTTTACCTCATATACAGTAGAAGCAGCCATCAAAACAGTCTGTAAAGCAGGCGGTAGCTTAATGCAGGTCAATTAGCTAAATGTTGTACAATGGCTTATTAACACAGAATTAGTATTTCAGAATTAACAATGCATTAAGCTGTCATTTGTCTCAAAAGATCAATAAAGAAACATGTTTGAGTATTCAGATACTGGAATGATAACCCCAGAATGTCATAAAGACTGTACGATTAAACCTTTTCTTCATATAAAGGACTATTTTTTTGCCTTTGCAAACAGAGTAGACCTAGATCAGACGGCTCCTTAAATTAGCAGCCATCTGATCAGGGTCTGCTCTGTTTGGTTATGATATAATATAAATCTAATTTTACAATTTGTGCTTCAGCCAAAATGTCCTGTGTTCATACGCCATCATAAAAAATAATCTAATCTAATATTCATGATGTCATTATTTCTTACATGAATATTGAACAGGCTAAGGGTTAAACACTTGACATGACGGGAAATAGCAATATTGATATGCAGATATTTACTTTTTGTTTCGCCTGTCTCTATTTTGCATGTCTGGTTTTTAGTAATGGCAAATCTATATCATTCAAGCCATTGTAAGCCCCTGGGAGTTTCGTTTTGGATTATGGTCGTCAATGAGTTATATTTAATATGCTGATATAAGGCATCGACCATGCCATTGTTTTATTACCTTATGCTTGACGAGCAATATTGTTTGTCCAGACCTGCTTTATGTCTATCATTATATTCCTGAATTAGCGACTGCTGCATTGCGTGTTTTGCAAAATATTAACCCTTTCCTCCATAAATACGCCATTCTACGCCTCTATAAAAGTCACTTTTTGAAACCATTGTGATAAATAGACCATTTGCTCCTAAGGAGCAAATGCTCTATTTATCACAATGGCTTCAGAACTACAAAATTCTAAAATTTTCCTTTTCTCTAGTTAATGCTCCTTTTTGGTAGATTCATTTAAAGAGGTTGGATCTAAAAATAGCCTATGAGGGAATGGGTTAATGCAAGAATGAAGATAATTCAACAGACAAGAATGGTCATACTATTTACTGTTGTCTTCATATAAACAATTTGTTACGCCGTTGCAAATAAAGTAGACCCAGATCAGACAGCTCTTATAGGAGCTGGCCGGCAGTCTCATCAGGTTTTGATCTGTTTACTTATACAGTAGAACCCCTCTAATGCGACCACTTAATGAATAAACATGGATGTTTTTAAAAGCAGGTGGTTGCTTAATGCAGGGCAAAAGTAATGCAGAAAGCTCCTCTAGGAGCTTTCTGCATTACTTTTGTCCTGCATTAAGCTACCACCTGCATCTAGCACCCAGAATTATACCTCTTTTAGGTGGTCGCATTAGCGGGACTTTACTGTAATACTTTATAGATCTGATTCTGTAGTTTTCCCCATGGCCAAAAGTTCCTGTGCTCATAATTTTATGCCATTTTCGAAAATTAACTTAATTAATATTCATGGTGTCATTATTTCTTACATGAATATTCATGCAGTAAAGGGTTTAAGTTAATGAATATTCATGAAGTGATTAATTCATGCATTAATGTTCATTATGGTAATGGTTAAGCCGATGTAAATTTCTAATGTCTAAGGTATATTGATTGTTTGTTTAAGTGCTTTTTGACAAGCTTGAAAATATCACTTATTACAGTAAAAGTCTCGCTACTATTATAGACAACTCAAAATTCTGGATTTTAAAACTGTAGATGGCAGCTTAACCCTTTCCTCCATAAATACGCCTTTCTAGCCTCTGTAATAGTCACTTCTTGAAACCAGTGTGATAAATAGAGCATTTGCTCCTATTGGAGCAAATGCTCTATTTATCACAATGGTTTCAAACTGCAAAATTCTAAATTTTTACCTTCCTCTAGTAAATGCTTCTTTTGGGTAGATTCATTCAAAGAGGTTGGGTTTAATAAATAGCCTATGGAGGAAAGGGTTAAAGCAGGACAACAGCTCCTATAGCATTACTTTTTGCCCTGAATTAAGCAACCACCTGTCCTGCTTTTACTGAATCCTATGTGAATAAATCATGTGGTCGCATTAGCGAGACTTTGTTAGTATAATTGAGTCTGTCTGTTTCGTGTTTGGTTGAATATTATGTCATATTATAGCAAATATCACAACTTCATAAGCTATCTTGTACAGAAACAAGAATAGTTTATATATTGGGCATACTGTATCTTTATAAGAAAGTTCTGAGCAGTGAAACATCTTTAAAGTCATGATCATGCTTTAACTCATTTCCCTGTTGAATATTCATGATTGGAATAATGATATCATGACTATTTTTTTTGGCATAATTATGTGCACATGATTTTATGGTATTGTAGATTTCATAACCAAACAGGGCAGACCCATCAGGAATTTTCTGATCTGGGTCTACTCCGTCTGCAAAAGGTGTCAAAAGACATCGCTTTCAGGTGAAGCGTTAAAAGAACCAACAGTTTTTATATGAGATTTAAACTATCTGTGTCTAGATAACACAATCTTTGACATTTTTCAGAGAGTTTGCCAAAGAAAGAGAGCGAGTAGAAAACCGCCGAGCCTTTTTCAAGTTGCGGCGCCGACAACAGCTGGAAAGGGAGCTAAACGGATACCTAGAGTGGATCATTAAGGCCGGTACGTGTCAATGAAAAAGTCATGTCGCAACATCAGGCACTGTTTCTGGGTATTTTCAGGGCGTTAAGGGGGAGGGGACTCACAGTATACTGTATTGGGGATGTATTTGTCCTTATAACACCCTTCTCCTTGTAAAAATTAATGTCTGCACTTCGATATCTCGATCTAAAATAACTCGAACTTCGGGATAACTCGAACAAAAAGTTCAGTCCTTCCAAAACTTACAATACAGAATTTCTCTAATAATGTATCTCTTAGTAACAGATATCTAGAAACACATGTGATGGCTTAATACAGGTCTAAAGTAATGCTGAAAGCTCCTACAGGAGCTTTCAGCATTACTTTAGACCTGTATTAAGCTGTGATCCTGAGAAAGTGTTCAGATTAGAAATCGGATGACTCGAACTTCTGTTATCTCGAACTAATTTGTATGGTCCCTTGAAGTTCGAGTTATCGAAGTTCAACTGTACTTTTGAAAAACTAATGAACAAGTATTAAACATCTTGGATCCTGATGAGACGGCGAGTTACTCGGTGTCTTATCAGGATCCAAGCTGATTGCTCAGAGTCTATCACAATGAGTGGGCTGAGGGTTAGTACGAATTTAATGTATCGTTTTATTCACTGTCCAAGCAATCTCACAAGTGTTCACAGATAAGATGCGTAAATTTTAAAGAATGGCTCCGTTGTTTCTCCACCAAATCCTATACTGTGACCAATCTAATCTAACCACGATTCTAAAGAGTGCTCACAGAAAAGGGTTTGGTGGAGAAATGGCAATTTTAGTGTTTGGATATGCACCTTTATCTGTAGCTTTGGTTCATATACTTCCAGGTTGTTTTTTTTATAATTTTAGTATTAAACACTTTCAAAGTGACAACTATTCAAATTTAATAGAGTGTTTCGAGGGTGAGACTTTGTCTGTATGCTAGAGGTTACATATAATAGTAAAACCTCTCTACAACGGCCACTAAATTGTGTTGATTAGTTGGTATTGAGGGCAGGTGATTGCTTAAAGCAATGTGAAAGTAAAACAGAACGCTCCTATAGGAGCGTTCTGTTTTACTTTCACCTTACTTTAAGCAGCCATCTGCCTTTAACACAAAATACTTGTAAAGCAACAAAATACTTGTAAAGCAGCCACCTGCCTTTAACATTAAATACTTGATGTAATTTAATGGCCATTCATAATAGAGAGGTTTTACTGCATTGTTTGATTATTACAGAGGAGGTCATACTCAACGAGGAGAAGACAACAGACGAGGAAAAGATCAAAATTATAGAAGGTATGTAAACAGCAATAAGGAGAGATGGGTACAGTCATTGTACTGTACTCTTAACATTAATAGGGAGATAATCATTCAGTCACAGTTGAACTTCTATATCTCGAACTCAGATAACTCGAATTTCAGATTAACTCTAAGTACAAGTTCAATCCTTCCAAAATTTACAATACAGTTCTCCCTCTCTACAACGACATCCTTTGGGGTACGAATATTGTATGTGTTGTTCAGAGGGAGTTGTTATAGGGAGGGAAAAATCAAACATAATTAGCTTGTTTACAGATTCCCAGATAAGGTGTATTTCGAGAACTAAAACCGTTATGCCTCTATCAAACCCTATGTTGTGACCACTCTTTAGAATCGTCACAAAGTGACGATTCTAAAGAGTGGTCACAACATAGGGTTTGATGGAGGCATAAAGAAAATACGATGGAAAAAAGTTGTTTCTGGAGCATTGTTTCGGAAACAGCGACATGCGTTGTTGTAAGGAGGGAATCGTTATTGAGAGGGCCGTTGTAGGGAGGGAGCACTGTACAGAATTGTTCTAAAATGTATAATGTTCGCATATCTAGAATCACATGTGACAGATTAATGCAGGTCTAAAGTAATGCTCAGAGCAGACCTACAGGAGCTTTCGATCAGCATTACTTTAGACCTGCATTAAGCTGTGAACTTGAGAAACGGGATGATTTCAACCTCTATTATCTAAAAGCAATTTGTATGCATGTCCCTCGATGTTCGAGATATGGAAGTTCAACTGTACTTATGACCAGTAGGGATATGTGGATACAATTTTTGTACTATATATAAGTTATACACTTATTGCAGTATAAGTTAGTGTTCTCTGACAACCACATGGGAGATATGGATACAATTATTTTACTACAAGCTAATGTCCCCTGCATCCTTCCCTGCTTTGTCTATTGTTGTTTGAATCCTGACGAGAAACACCTCTAAACCGGACATTGAATTTAGTATAAACATCGGTCTTGGAGACAGGTGGCAGCTTAATGCAGGGTGAAAGTCATTTAGGAGCTTTCTGCATGACTTTCACCCTGCATTAAGCAGCCACCTGATTAAAAGTATCCAAATTCTTCTCGACAAGAATTCCGGTTTAGGGAGGTTTTCTTGAACTTGTTATCTCAGGTACACCCAAGCGAGCCCTTTATTTATTAACCCTTTAACCCATTACCTCATATGCTATTTTTAGACCCTACCTCTTTGATTAAATCTACCAAAAAGATCTAGCATTAATACTAATGAAAAGGAAAAACTTATAACTGTGTAATTTTGAAACCATTGTGATAAATAGAGCAAATGCTCTATTTATCACAATGGTTTCAAAAAGTGACTCTTACAATGGCGTCAAAAAGTGACTTTTACAATGGCGTCAAAAGGCGTCACTATGAGGGAATGGGTTAACTGTTCAATACATGTATTTATGTAAGAAATAATGACATCATCAATATTTATTAGCTAATTTTTTATGATGGCATTATGTACACAGGATATTTTGGCTCAGGCAGAAACTGTAGGATTATGTCTATATTATAGGAGCTTTCTGTTTCACTTTTGCCCTGCATTAATCGACCACCTGCTTAACCGTCTCATGCATTTGCAAACAGAGCAGACCCAGATCCTATAAGAGCCATCTAATCAGGGTCTGCTGTGTATGATATAGATCTGATTCTTCAACCAACCAACCAACCAATCAACTAGACTGAGCCAAAACATCCTCTGTATGTAGGCCATTATGAAAATTCAGCTAATAAATATTCATGATGTCATTATTTCTTACATGAATATTAAACAGGGAAAAGGGTTAAGCATCCACGTGCTTTTATTAAAACCCCTCCCTTATTTATCAGTATGTTGTTGCTGTAGAGAAGTGGTTTCTGTACTCATTGTGCTGCAGGAGTTTTTCCATAAAATTGAAGATTCTGTATTATGTATGAATGCTTTGATTTAGAAGTACAGTAAAACCTCTCTTAACCAGATGTTCAATTTAGTATAAATATCGGTCTTGGGGACAGGTGACAGCTTAATGCAGGGTGGAAGTCATGCAGAATGCTCCTAGGGGAGCTTTCTGCATGACTTTCACCCTGCATTAACCCTTTCCCTGTTCTATGTTTATTACGAATTTCAATACCTACTTAATATTCATTCACAAAATAGTTATAATTAAAAACTTAAGTTGGAACATTGTAGCCATTTTAGGAACTAAAGAAATAGGTCTACCAAATTCCATAAGCAAACAGAGCAGACCCTGATCAGACGGCTCCTCTAGGAGCCGTCTGATCTGGGTCTTCTCTGTTTGCAAATGCGTGAAAACACGTTTATATGAGGGAAAGGGTTAAGCAGTCACCTGCCTAAAATATCTAAATTCTTCTCTACTAGAATTCCGGTTAAGCGAGGTTTTACTGTATAGAAATAACCCTCAAAACCGGAATTCTAGTAGGGAAAATTTAAATACTTTTAGGCAGGTGGCTGCTTAATGCAGGGTGAAAAGCATGCAGAAAGACCCTAGAGGAGCTTTCTGCATGATTATTACCCTGCATTAAGCTGCAACCTGTCTCCAAGACCGATATTTATACTAAATTTAACATCCAGTTTAGAGAAGTTTTACTCGATTTAGTTTTGATTTGCATCATCCAAATACTTTTGTTTGCAGTCTTTGACATGCCATTGAAACAGATCTCACTTTTACATACTGTAATATCTGTAATAAATGTCCCACCAGATCATTACATATTTTAACCCTTTCCCTATCCTATGTGTTTTCCAAATACCAACTCGATATTCATGGACAAAATAGCTATAATGAAATATGGAAGGAGGAACATTGTAGCCATTTTAGAGTAAAGAAACAGGCATATCAAATTTCATTAGCAAATAGGAGCTGTCTGATCAAGGTCTACTCTGTTTGCAAATGTGTGTGAAAAAGTGTTGATATGAGTGAAACGTTTAATGAACTTCATACAGCATGTACACAGGTGGGTTGCTTAATGCATATTGACGACTTTTGACGACTCTGTAATAGACACTTTGTGAAACCATTGTGATAAATAGAGCATTTGCTCCTATAGGAGCAAATGCTCTATTTATCACAATGGTTTCAATTTATCACAATGGTTTCAAACTACAAAATTCTAAAATTTTCCTTTTCTCTAGTTAATGCTCCTTTTCGATAGATTTATTCAAAGAGGTTGTATCCAAAAATAGCCTATGAGGGAATGGATTAAACTACCACCTGTTCTTTGAAAATCCTATTAAATTTCATGGTTATTATATAGGAAGTTAGTTGTTTTATTCAGCGGAAGCAAGAGGATGTTTTACCCTTTTTCTCATATAAACCTGTTTTCATGCATTTGCAAACAGAGTAGACCCAGATCAGACGGCTCCTATAGGAGCCATCTGAGCAGGGTCTGCATTGTTTGCTAATGAAATTTGAAAAATGTTTCTTTACTTTCTGAAATGGCTACATTTTTCCACCTTCCATATTTCATTATAACTGTTCTGTCCATGAATATTCAGTAGATATTAAAATTTGGAATAAAGGAAAGGGTTAATAAAGTTGGGCATTTATCAAGGAGAATACGGTACATTGTGCTGCTAGAATTAGCTGCCATTCCATACGCATATAAGACATACCAGCAGTTTTAAACCTTTCCTCGTCTAATGTCAACGAAAGAAATAATAACAACATGAATAGATTCTATAGTCTGATTTTTTATGATCGTATTATATACACAGGATAGATTGGTATTAATAAAAGCTGTAGAATCAGATATATTATAATTTCATAAGCAAACAGAGCAGACCCTGATCAGACGGTTCCTATAGGAGCTGTCTGATCTGGGGCTACTCTGTTTGCAAAGGCATGAAAAGACATTAATATGAAGGAAAGGGTTAAGGTCAATCAACTGAATTTTTACTATTGTATTATAAGAAAAAACTGTAGAATCAGATCTTTAGTGTTTCATAAGCAAATTGATCAGTTCCTGATCAGACAACTCAACAGGAGCTGTCTAATCTGGGTCTACTCTTCTTTTGCAAATACTCAAAATGGTGTCTCTCTCAGGTATAGAGTTAACCTTCCCGACACGCATCGATAACCTTGCTTATGTCTTACAGAGGTCCAGATAAGATGCGTAAATTAAAATATTTTCAAGAATCACTTCTTATTTCTCCACTAAACCCTATGTTGTGACCACTCTTTAGAATCGTCTCTTCGAGACGATTCTAAAGAGTGGTCACAACATAAGGTTTAGTGGAGAAATGACGATTTTAGTATTTGGGTATGCATCATTATCTGTAGCCCTGTCTTACCATTGTATTACAAAAGAGCTTTTGTAAAGTTCTTGGTGGTGAAGAATGAAGTCTTTTATGTGTAGCTTTGTATTGCAGTTGCGTGATGGGCCAACGGTGTTCTAGATAGCAATACAAAGTAAATAGTTCACAGATAACTAACAGGTTACAGAAAAGACTTAACCCTTCGCTTGCTATTCACGTCAATATACCTACCTGTAAATAGTGAAGACCCAGATGAGACAACTCCTGCAGGAGCTGTCTCATCAGAGTCTGCACTATTTACAAGTTGATTGTGCAACCAGTGCACTCCACAGCAATGATTGCACAGCGAAATGCTTGTACACAGTGAAGATATATGTAATTATACAACAGGGCATGGATAAAGAATGAGAAATGTATTTTAAAATTCAGCAAGAGAGGGGTTAATAACAGAACATTTGTGACAGTTACAGTCAGTTCTCATTACAACAACCCTGTTCGCTCCCAAAGAAGGTGTCATTGTATTGAAAATGTGGTTGTAACGATCATTAAGTTATGCAGTAACACCCCTCTAAATTGGACTTTCAAATTATCATCAATTCTAGTCTGTAAGACAGGTGGCAGCTTAACCCTTTCCCTGTTCTGTATTTAGGCCAAATTTCTATACCTACTGAATATTGATTACCAAAAAATTATAAAGAAATATGGAAGGTGGAACATTGTAGAAATTTTAGAAAGTAAAGAAACAGATCTATCAAATTTTATCAGCAAACAGAGCAGACCCTGATCAGACGGCTACTCTAGATGCCATCTGATCTGGGTCTACTCTGTTTGCAAATGCGTGAAAACACGTTTATATGAGGGAAAAGATTAATACAGGATGAAAGTCATTAATTTACTGTACGTTTCCAAAATTTGTGTCAGTAATCATGAATATTCCGCTATATGTAATGTCGTTATAATGAGAGTTTACTATATAATGAGTTTGAATTCTTACTCAACACTTTTAAAGTGAGACATACTCTTTGCATGCTAGCGGCAAAACTGCAATTACCTATGCAAATAGTTTGGATCCAGATGAGACGCCGCATAATGCGGCGTCTCATCAGGATCCAAACTGTTTGACTTCTTGACAACATTTTTGCAAAAAAAAATGAGAGAAAGTTTATCTTAAGAATTGAAGCAGATGACAATTATTGTTGCAGATGAAAAATTACTTAGCGTGCAAAGAGGTAACAGTGTAGACCCGGATCTGAGGACTCCTCTGATCAGAGTGTGCATTGTTTGTCATTCCAAATCCTCAAGCAAGTTTAAGCTTTTCATATTGAGTTTACTCTATAGTTAACCCATTACCTCATAGGCTATTTTTAGATACAATATCTTTGAATAAGTCTACCGAAAAGGAGCATTAACTAGAGAAAAGGAAAATTTTAGAATTTTGTAGTTTGAAACCATTGTGATAAATAGAGCATTTGCTCCTATAGGAGCAAATGCTCTATTTATCACAATGGTTTCACATAGTGACTTTTACAGAGTCCTCAAAAGCCGTCAATATGAGGGAATGCGTTAAACACTAATGGGCTAATCCAGCGCTTAAGTGGTTATGAGGTTGCAAGGAATGTTTAGAATTAGCTGATTTATTGTTACAGTTGAACTTCGATATCTCGAACACGGATAGCTCGAACACAGATAGCTCGAACACAGATAGCTCAAACACAGATAGCTCGAACATGGATAGCTCGAACACAGATAGCTCGAACACAGATAGCTCGAACACTGGGATAACTCAAACTAAATGTTTAGTCTTTGCAAAACTTGCAATACACAATTGCTCTAAAATGTATCACTATGTATATCTAGAAACACATGTGACAGCTTAATGCAGGTCTAATATAATACAGGAGCTTTCAGCATAATGCATTACGTAAGACCGGTGTTAAGCTGTGAACTCAAGAAAATGTCCAGATTACAAATTGTATAACTCGAACATCTGTTAATATCTCGAACTTATTTGTTTGTATTGAAGTTCGAGATATCAAAGTTAAACTGTATATGATTGCGGTGGTAGTTTTAAGCTAACCCTGTGCTATATGTGTCAACCCCCATCTATATTCTATTTATCAGTGGTAGACCCAGGTCGGTATATGAGTGTTTGTTTTGAACTGATGATCCATTAGTATTTGAATGTATACTTATATACAGAGCAACAGATAAAGATGCATACTCAAATACTAAAATACAAAAATACTAAAATCGTCATTTCTCCACCAAACCCTATGTTGTGACCACTCTTTAGAATCGTCTCAACGAGACGATTCTAAAGAGTGGTCACAACATAGGGTTTGATGGAGAAATAAAGAAGTTATTCTTGAAAAAGTTTTAATGTACGCATCTTATCTGGACCTCTGCTTATATATACATGTATATTAACATGCATGCACTGCATGTAAATGACTTGTATTTTTAAATGTCAACTAAGGTAACGATATAGTCGTCTTGTACGGTAACAGTAGAAATCACTTTTTATCGTCTGCTTATCTGTCCGTCTGTCCATCACTTTTAAACTTAACAGATGTACTATTAAAAAATAACCATCAGCAAATACATTTCTTGTTACATTTACCCTTTAATCTGCTCTGGGCAGATCAATGGTTATCTTTGCAAACAGTTTGGATCCTGATGAGATGCCATAGGAGCACCATAGATCTCTTCCGGATGGGGCGATATAGGGGTACTTACGATCGGATTACTATCAGATAACGCTCCAGCTGCGATTCAGTAGCGATCTGTATTATCCAATAGTGACTTGATAGCATTTGGTCGCCACCCATTTCCCGAAAAATCTTGTGACCCTCCATGATCAGTTTTCGCTCCGTTGGCAATTCAGTGCGAGTAAGAGGTGATCCAATGCGCTCTATTTGTGCTTTGAGGGCGATCCTTGAGATCTATGGCGCTCAAGCAAGATCCAAAGCGATCTTGGCGACCTATCGCTCAATTAGCGCTTCAGGCGATCCGATTAGGATGAGATGCTATGAAAACCTGTGGTGTTCTACCATGCTCAACAGTTTTACGCTTGACTGCAGAGGAGCACAAAGACTTGAGAGAACAGAACAGAACATATATTTTATTGATTTGTGCATAGTACATCATCATATACACAACATATGTTACACATTATAGCATATTGTATATTCATATAATCTATATGTAAAGATATAAGACAAACCTTTTTGGAGAATGATGGCACTTGAAGGCGATCCGATTGCGCTTCAGTTACAATCTCGGCAATCAAGTAGTGCTCTGATGGCGATTTTGGCAATCAAGTAGCGATTTGGTGGCGTTCTGGACGGAGACCCATGGATCTTTGTGCAGGGGAGTATACCAATGGCGACCTTGGTGATCATGGAGATCTGATAGAGATCCACTAGATATCAGGTGGCGCTTCCGGTGATCATGGCGCTTTATTTGGCGATCTGTGGCACTCTCACAGAGCGGCAAGAGCGCCATAGATCACCGCCTAGTGGAATGGGGGTATAAGTTTCTAAAATGGCTACAATATCCAACCTTCCATATTTATTATAAATATTTTGTCCATGAATATTCAGAGTGCATTGAAATATGAAATAAATCTAGAACAGGGAACGGGTTTAAAATAATTTGCTTAGCAGGCTGATGGTTAACTGTTGTTTAATGATTCAACTAGATTGGTGGTCAAGTGGTTACCAGAAGTCCTGGGTTTGATCCCCCGACGGACCAAGTCCTTCAGATGAAACTTGATAAACCGAGGTCCAATGTATCAGTGCTTTACACTGGGCATCTGAAAAAAAACCCAGAGAAACTCTGTCGATAAGAATGGTAGGGCATCGCACCCGGGCTTCTCTGTATCCTTGGCTCTCTCTCTCTCTAGGGCGCCCAAATAGCCCATAGTTGGCAGAAATGGACGTTAATCAATAAAACCAACCAACCAACCAATGAACTAGATGGCATTTAGAAAAGATATTTGACATGGGTAAAGAACATGACTGTTTGTTCTTCTCGGTGATTCATTCACCAATGACTATTCTGTTGTTATGCCAACGTAGAATTTGAAATATGCCATCCCTCTATCTTGCTGATCTGGACGTGCACTCTTGAGAGCCTGACTGGGTTGATCTGGGTGTGCACTCTTGAGAGCCTGACTGGGCTGATTTGGGTGTGCACTCTTGAGAGCCTGACTGGGCTGATATTGGTGGGCACTCTTGAGAGCCTGACTGGGCTGATGATGGGTGTGCACTCTTGAGAGCCTGACTGGTCTGATCTTGGTGGGCACTCTTGAGAGCCTGACTGGTCTGATCTTGGTGGGCACTCTTGAGAGCCTGACTGGTCTGATCTTGGTGGGCACTCTTGAGAGCCTGACTGGGCTGATCTTGGTGGGCACTCTTGAGAGCCTGACTGGTCTGATCTTGGTGGGCACTCTTGAGAGCCTGACTGGGCTGATCCGTTTGTACACCCTTGAGAGCCTTGCTGGCCTGAACTGAATGTTCCCTCTTGAGAGCTTGGTTGGGTTGATTTGGATGTGCACTGCCCTTAGAATGTCTTTCCTGGTGGAGCAACTGGTAATTAACAACAGGTGATGAGACAGGATCAATCAACCACACTGCATCAACATATATCTTGAATCAGAGGTGCAGATAAGATGCGTAAAGTAAAACATTTTCAAGAATAACTTCCTTATTTGTCCACCAAACCATATGTTAAGACCATTCTTTAGAATCGTCTCTTCGAGACGATTCTAAAGAATGGTCACTACATAGGGTTTGGTGGAGAAATGATGAGTTCAGTATTTGAGTATGCACCTTTGTCTATTGCCCTGTTGAATGTTACATATATTATGAATAACCCCCCACCCTGCATGCTTTGTTTCGTATATTTATGCAAGTATAAGGAAATAAAGGTTTTATTTCACAAGCACACATTTAAAGAATATATCTGCATATTGCATCACACTGGCCTAATAGCATTGTACAGTTTTCATGCAAACCAATTCACTGTCTACATATTACAGACTATTACAGATGTATTTATCTTATACAGAGTACCAGATAAAATGCATAAAATATTTTGAAGAATAACTTCTTTAATTCTCCACCAAACCCTATGTTGTGACCACTCTTTAGAATTGTCTCAAAGAGACAATTCTATAGAGTGGTCACAACATAGGGTTTGGTTGAGAAAGGATGATTTTTGTATTTGAGTATGCACCTTTATCTGTTACTCTGATCTTATTTTATGAATCATATTTGACCATTTTGTATAAAGTTGTTGGCCTTGACCCTTTGCTTGATAGAGATGCTTTTTGACACTTTTGCAAACAGAGTAGACCCAGATTATACGGCTCTTGTTTGAGCCGCCCAATCAGGACTGGCTCTATCTGTTAACATATAACAGGTTCTCTTCTGTTTATCATAACCATGTTTTGTAATGTCATAGTTTTATAAAAGATTCTAAATATTTTATATTCTAAAATGATGGAGTCATACTTTGACATTCATTAGTTTAACCCATTCCCTCCTACTGAAGCATATTCACGCCTCTGTAAAAGTCACTATTTGAAACCATTGTGATAAATAGAGCATTTGCTCCATAGGAGCAAATGCTCCATTTATCACAATGGTTTCAAAACTACACAATTCTAAACATTTCCTTTTTTCTAGTAAATACTCCTTCTCAGTAGATTAATTTGAAGAAGTTTGGTCTAAAAATAGCCTATGATGTAATGAGTCTAAAAATAGTCTATGAGGTAAAGGGTTAAAGGTTAAGACAAACTGAATCACTTCTTTGGACTTTAGCCTGCTGAGCAAATAATTCATTAACAGAAAATGTCTTCTAACTCTTTTTTTTTTAACAGCAGACTTTCTTCGATTCTGTTTCAAAGATGTAAGCAGGGTGTCAAACAGTTTGGATCCTGATGAGACGCCACGTTAATCATTGTCTCATCTGAATCCAAACTGTTTGCAAAGATTATTACAGGTCAATCCACAGCAGGCTAAAAGTTGCACCATTACATAATGTATTAACCCTTTCCCTGTTCTGTATTCATGTAAGAAAAAATGACATCATGAATATTTATTAGCTGAAATTCTATAATATAAATTTTCCAAGGATTTGTTTTTGCTTGACAAAAACTGTAGAATCAGATCTATAGCATGTCAAAAGCAAACAGAGCAGACCCTGATCAGACGGATCCTCTAGGAGCCGTCTGATCTGGGTCTACTCTGTTTGCAAATGTGTGAAAACACGTTTCTATGAGGGAAAGGGTTAATTCATTTACATGTGTTATGTTTGCCTTAGTAACTACTCTGCAAAGGTGCTTAACCTTTTCCTTCTTATAAACGCGATTTAACGCATCTGCAAATAGAGAAGACCAAGATCAGATGGCTCCTACACAAGCCATCTGATCAGGGTCTGCTCTGTTTACTAATGGAATTTGAAAGATATGCTTCTTTACTTTCTAAAATGGCTACAGTGTTCCACCTTCCATTAGTTCGTTTTAACTATTTTGTCCATAAATATTTGGTAGGTATTGAAATTTGGAATAAATATAGAACAGGGGAAGGGTTAACCCTTACAGTGCTGAATTTTCAAATGGACTATTCCTAAATTAGAAAAAGCCGTACTTACTATGTAGATTCAGTGATGAAAAGCTGTAATATGAAAACTAGTGCAGACCTTGATGAGAGGGCTCCCCTAGCAGCTCTCTCATTTGTGTCTACACTGTCTGCAAAGGACAATTAACCCATTCCCTCATATTGACGACTTTTGGAGACTCTATAAAAGTCACTTTGTGAAACCATTGTGATAAATAGAGCATTTGATCCTATAGGAGCAAATGCTCTATTTATCACAATGGTTTCAAACTACAAAATTCTAAAATGTTCCTTTTCTCTAGTTAATGCTCCTTTTCGGTAGATTTATTCAAAGAGGTTGTATCAAAAAATAGCCTATGAGGTAATGGGTTAAATGATGTGTTAATGTACAACAATTGAAGATCATATTTTGAAAATTGAGTGGACGAACTTCTGTGGATAAATATATCATGTATGTTAATGGTTTCAGCAGTACATGGTTCTGTTGCAGCCCGGCGTCGTACTGCCGCCCGCAAGATGAAGCAAATACAGCTGGGCAAGTATGGCGATGATGACAACATGGATGACAACGATGACGATCTCCTCACTGACCTTAACCTAGGTAGGTTCACTAAACTACTGCTCACTGACCTTAACCTAGGTAGGTTCACAAGACAACTGCTCACTGACTAAATCCTAGGAAGGTTCACTAAACAACTATTCACAGATATTTACTCCTTTTCAAACCATTATGATAAAAAGAGCATTTACTCCGTAGGAGTGAATGCTCTATTTATTACAATGGTTTCAAAACTAAACAATTTGAAAATTTTCCTTTTCTCTTTAGCCTATGAGGTTATGAGTTAACAACCACTCACGGACCTCAACATGGGCTGGTTCATTAAATAACCTAAGTAGGTTTGCTAATTTTTAAGATCAAGCTCACTGACTTGAACCTCGATAGGTTCATCATTAAAAGCTGCTCACTGACTTTAAACATATTTAGGTTCAATGACAAGGACATTTTTAGATTGCTCTTAGTTACATAATTATATCTTCACAGAACATCAGCGATACATATGGTACATTGCTGAATGGAATATAACATCTGCGTTTAGACACACTAAGTTATTCACCATTTAAATCCTTTTACAGTAAAGGATCTCTAAACCGGAAATTTTAGAAGAGAATAATTTAGATACTTTTAGGCAGGTGGCTGCTTAATGCAGGGTGAAAGACATGCAGAAAGCTCCTAGAGGAGCTTTCTGCATGTCTTTCACCCTACATTAAGCTCAGCCACCTGTCTCCAAGACCGATATTTATACATAATCTAATGTCCAGTATAGAGGGATTTTACTGTACAATCAACTCCTATCCATTTGTCATAATGAAGAGGTCATCACAAGCAAAGATTATACTGGTGTAAACCATGGATATCCACAGTTTCAGCGAGTGTTAACCAGATTAGAGGGCTCCTCCATGTTCCTCCAGGAGCCCTCTGATCTGGGTCAATACTGTTTGTCTATAGCCCATCTATGGGTTTCGTGGGAGTTAACCCTTCCTTTCATATTAACACATAGCCTATGGAGGAAAGGGTTAAAGCACTATTTGCATCTTCTTTAGACATGTGTTCAGTGCACTTCTGTTATTCTTTTGCAGGTAACGCCTTTGGAAGAAATCTGCGTGGTAAAAAATCAACAGGCAGATTTTGGAAAGTTGAAAAAAGATTCAGGTAAGTAAAGTCATCTTACAGAGTGATTTTATTAGCTCGTCTGTTTTTTGAGGGAAAAATACGAGCTTTTGTCATAACTCTAGCTTCCACATTGTCTTTCTCATTGTCTTCCACTTACTGTAATAGCCAGATGACAATGATGACTTAAATCCTATGAAACTTCACTGTCACAAGCCTGACGATGGCTATAATGGAATAGACGAGCGTTGGCACTGGCATGCGGTGCTCTTGTTTGCTATGGAATGTTTTCCTTTGAGTTCCACACATTGAACTCAGTCATTTCATTTCTTTCATTAGAAGTAACTGTCTTATCTGTTTTTTCTTGTTCAAGTCTTTTTACACAATGGATATTATATATATATATATATTTTTTAAAAAAGTTTGTATCCAGATCAGACACACTAAGTATTTTCTTTCATAACAGTGACCAATGTCCCATACTATACATGTAATATGGAGTTTTTCAGCACTATGTAGTTTACTGTTATGAGGAAATTATCAAAGCATTTTAACTCTTTGCATGCTAAGTAATTTTTCGTCTGCAACAATTGGCTTCTGCTTCAATTCTTAAAATAAACTTTCTCTCATTTTTTTGCAAAAATATGGTCAAGATGACAAACAGTTTGGATCCTGATGAGATGCCGAATTATGCGGCGTCTCATCTGGATCCAAACTGTTTCCGTAGGTGATCACAGTTTCGCCGCTAGTGTGCAAAGAGTTAATAAATTAGTTTATTTACAGACCATGGGTTAAGTTTGTTGTATTTTGTTGTATTTTGTTTCAGATATGCGGCAAGACGAGCAATCAAAAGTCAAGCATTTTACTGGACTGTGATAGTTTTAGTGTTTTTAAACACAGTTTGTGTGGCCTCAGAGCACTACAACCAGCCTCAGTGGCACACAACCTTCCTCTGTGAGTATCCATGCACACCAAGTTTGTTTTAACCCTTCTCTTGCTGAATTTTAAAATGCATTTCTTCTTCTTTACCCATGCCCTGTGGTATAATTACATATATCTTCACTGTTTACAATTATTTCTTTGTGCAATCACTGCCGTGGAGGGCACTGGTTGCACAATCAATTTGTAAATAGTGCAGACCCTGATGAGACGGCTCCTGCAGGAGCTGTCTCATCTGGGTCTTCACTATTTACAGGTAGGTATATTGACGTGAACAGCAAGGGAAGGGTTAACTCTTTCCCTGTTCTGTCTTTATTCCAAATTTCAATACCTACTGAATATTCATGGAGAAAATAGTTATAACGAAATATGAAAGGTGATACTGCTATAGGAGCCGTCTGATTTGGGTCTACTCTGTTTGCAAATGCCTAGAAATGTGTATTTACGGAGGAAATGGTTAAATTGTTTTTTTAGCATTTTACGTAAAAAATACTGCCATCATGAAATTCATGACATGAATATTTATAACATGCATAATTATACAGTAAAACCCATCTAATGCAACCACCTAAAAGAGGTATAATTCTGGGTGGTAGAGGCAGGTGGAAACTTAATGCAGGACAAAAGTAATGCAGAAAGCACACCATGATCAGATGGCTCCTACAATAACATAGTCTACTCTGTTTGCAGATCCATAAATGGTTAACCCTTTCCCTCATAGGCTATTTTTAAATCCAACCACTTTGAATAAATCTACCGAAAAGGAGCATTAACTAGAGAAAAGGCAAAATTTTAGAATATTGTAAATTGAAACCATTTATCACAATGGTTTTACAGAGGCGTAGAAAGGCGTGTTTATGGAGGAAAGGGTTAAACAAAGATAGACTTCAGATCAGACTGTATTTATCTTAATTTCACAGTTTCTGAATCAATAAACAAAACATGCACACATGTAATATTGTGATCGGACATGTCATTAGCTTTGATGGCTCTTTCTATCTGAACCAGCATCCTGACAAAAAATTGCTTCTGAAAAGTAACAAAGGGAAATAACTCCCTCAAAAATGAATTTAGAGTTACATTTACAACCTTTGTTGATTGAAGCACATCCTCTCATCACCCTCTAATATATGTTCTGTTTCGTAAAATGTACTACATGTAATTACATGACAATGCTTGATTTGGTGCATATCCAAATACTAAAATAATCATTTCTCCACCAAACCCTATACTGTGACCACTCTCTATAATCGTCTCGGAGAGACTAAAGAGTGGGCACAGTATAGGGTTTGGTGGGAAAATAAAGGAGCTATTGTTGAAAATGTTTAAATTCATGCACCTTATTTGGATCTCTGTGTTTTATTTTAGTATATATATATATATATATGTATATGCAGATGTGACGGAGTTTATGTTCCTGGGTCTGTTCATGTTGGAGATGATCATAAAGATGTATGGGCTGGGTGTCCGTATGTACTTCCAATCCTCGTTCAACATATTCGACTGCGCAGTAAGTAATACTAAGGCTTATCTATACTGGCCACTTATACAGTAAAACCCCTGTAAACTGCAATTCTAGTAGAGAAGAATTTAGATACTTTTAGGCAGGTGGCTGCTTTAGATACTTTTATGCAGGTGGCTAGCTGCTTAATGCAGGGTGAAAGTCATGCAGAAAGCTCGTATAGGAGCTTTCTGCATGACTTTCACCCTGCATTAAGCTGCCACCTGTCTCCAAGACCGATATTTATATCAAATATAATGTCTGGTTAACCCTTCACTTGCTGAATTTTAAAACACATTTCTCCTTCTTTGCCCTTGCCCTGTTGTGTAATTACATATATCTTCACTGTGTACAAGTATTTCGCTGTGCAATCACTGCTGTGGAGTGCACTGGTTGCACAATCAACTTGTAAATAGTGCAGACCCTGATGAGACAGCTCGTGCAGGAGCTGTCTCATCTGGGTCTTCACTATTTACAGGTAGGTATATTGACGTGAATAGCAAGCGAAGGGTTAAGAGAGGTTTTGCTGTATACAGCATCATTTACTTTAAGCCTGCTGTTGGTGGATTCATTACAAACAGTTTGGATCCAGATGTGATGCTTAGTAACTCGGGATCTCATCAGGATCCAAACTATTTGACATCCTGATAATTTCATCAGCAGGCTAAAGGTTAAATATTATTCTACGTCAAAGTGACGTCAATGATTTATAATCACTCTTACTGTTATCTCACGATACACTGGTGAACATCCTGCGTACACAAAAGTGCGTTCAGTAACGATAACCATCACAGTTTTATGCAACTCCTGAGGGAGTCCTTTGATCAGGGTCTGCACTATTTGTTTAATATTTAGAAAGAGATGAGTCAGTTTTTATTATTCAACAGATTAAGGATTAAAATCCATTAGAGATTTGGTTTTATACGCCCACCTAATAAAGGTGGTCGTATATTGTCGTGGCCCTGTCCGTCCGTCCGTTCGTTCGTTCGTTCGTTCGTCCGTCAACATTTTGTTTGTCCGCTGTTTTCTGGGAAAACTATTTGACAGATATTAATGAAACTTCATACAAATGTTTAATGCATCAAGATCTGAAGCTGAGTTGATTCTGAGGTTCATTTGATTTTTCATTTCAGAGTTATGGCCCTTGTCCTTAAAAAATATGCAAATAGTTTATCCGCTGTTTTCTGGGAAAACTATTTGACAGATATTAATGAAACTTCACACAAATGTTTAATGCATCAAGATCTGAAGCTGAGTCAATTCTAAGGTTCATTTGATTTGTCGTTTCGGAGTTATCGCCCTTTTACTTAAAAAATAATGCAAATACATGCAAATAGTTTGTCCGCTGTTTTCTGGGAAAACTATATGAGAGATATTAATGAAACTTCACAAAAATATTTAATGCATCAAGATCTGGTGCCGTGTTAATTTTGAAGTTTATTTGATTTGTCGTGTCGGAGTTATGGTCCTTTTACTTTAAAAATAATGCAAATATATGCATATAGTTTGTCCGCTGTTTTCTGATAAAACTATTTGACAGATATTAATGAAACTTCATACACATGTTAAATGCATCAAGACCTGAAGCTAAGTCGATTCTGAGGATCATTTGATTTGTTGTTTTGGAGTTATGGCCCTTGCACTTAAAAAAATAATGCAAATCTATGCAAATATGAGGATGGCCATAACTTTTTCATTTGAAATGATATTTACTTCAATTTTTTTATATGGTTAAACCTTAATGTGAATTTTCACATATATTGCGGGGGTTTTGATATGTCATTTTATTCTAAAGTTATGGTCCTTGAACTTTGTGTGTTTGTTGCTTTGTTTGTCGGTCAACTTTTAGTTTGTCTGTTGTTTTTTAGGAAAACTATTAAAATGATATGAATGAAACTTAACACAAATGTTTTAAGCAACAAAATTTGAAGCTGAGTTTATTTTGAGGTTCATTCAGTTTGTCTTTACAGAGTTATGGCCGTTGCACTTTACAAAAATCTGCAAAAATGAGGATTAGCTGTAACTTTTTTATTTAATAAGATATTCACTTCATTTTTTTTAAAAAATAGTATCACCTTAATATGGAAATCAAGATCTGGAGCACAGATTAGAAAATGTCAACACTTATAAGGCATGTTGAATCAGTTTGCAAGTGGGCGTATTATGTACCGTATGCGGTACTCTTGTTGTCAGTTTTACGAGTGTTAAAAACAATCTTGTTATATTCAGTTGAAGTCGTATCTGTAATCAGCAGAAGGGAGATAACTCACACAATATAAGTCTACATGCATTTAAACAAACATCAATGTCTCCCAAGAAGAAGAAATAAAATTCATATTTTAACATGCAGTAAAATCCCTCTAAACTGGATGCTAAATTAAGTATAAATTTGGTCGTGGAGACAGGTGGCAGCTTAATGCAGGGTGAGAGTGATGCAGAAAGCTCCTGTTGGAGCTTTCTGCATGACTTTCACCCTGTATTAAGCAGCCACCTGCCTAAAAGTATCTAAACTTTTCATAATGCTAGAATTCCAGTTTAGAGGGTTTTTACTGTATATGATATTTTTAAATACTGTATCACTGTATATTATTACAGTGCTCCCTCCCTACAACGACCCTCCCAATAACGATTCCCTCCTTACAACAACGCATGGCACTGTTTCCGAAACAACAAGGCTCCAGAAACAACTTTTTTCCATCGTATTTTATTTATGCCTCCATCAAACCCTATGTTGTGACCACTCTTTAGAATCGTCACTTTGTGACGATTCTAAAGAGTGGTCACAACATAGGGTTTGATTGAGGCATAATGGTTTTAGTTCTCGAAATAACCTTATCTGGGAGTCTGCAAACAAGCTAATTATGTTTGATTTCCCCTCCATATAACAACTCCCTCTGAACAACACATACAATCATCGTATCCCAAAGGGTGTCGTTGTAGAGAGGGAGCACTGTATATGATGTTTGTCATGGATCAGTTAAACATTAAACACTGTATGGCAAAATATTATTCTCATTCTTTTAATTAATCTAAACTAGCAATACCACCTTATCTGTAATATACATATTATCTCTGATCTTTAAATGGAGCTTCTTGCATTTTGCATACAGGTGGTTGCTTAATGCAGTATGAAAGCAATGCAGAAAGCTCTTAGGGGAGCTTTCTGCATTGTTTTCCGAAGTCTGCATTAAACTATCACCTGTATTTTGAAAAACCTATATTTCTGTATTTAATGATTATCATATAGGGTATTAGTTGTTTTATTGATTGTTAGTTCCCCCTCCACCCACCCCCACCCCAATCAAATCCCCTCCCCCCCCCCCTCCCCAAGTAAGGGTTGGGGTGGGGCATTTATATGGGAGAATACAGTACATTAAACTTGATTTTAGGATATAGTCAGGCGTAACCAACAGCCTATTTGTTCACGCAGATAAACTGTAACTTGAATACAATATAGCACTCATTATTATAGCATACATTTTGTTTATTTTCAAGGTTATTGTCGGTAGCAGTGCAGAGGTCATCTGGTCAGAGTTCAAGGACGGGGCGTCATTTGGCATCAGTACACTTCGTGCCCTCCGGTTGCTCAGAATATTCAAGGTCACCAGGTCAGTAATGCTGACTATCAGAATTAACTAGTGAAGGTTGTACTACATCAGTACCTTATGGAAAATATAACTAATAATGTGCTGTCAAAATCAATGGTTGCAATACTTTTGTACCATCTCTGTTTCCTTTATAGAAATAAAATATCTTTTTTTTTCTAAACAATATAAAATATTCATGAAACTACATAATTTACAACACATTGTAGTCATATTCTGTTTTATCAAAACTCTAACAGAATATGGCTTTTTTATATGAATTTTTACCTCTTTGAATAAATCTGCCAAACAGGGGCATTAACTAGAGAAAAGGAGACTTTTATAATTGTTCAGTTTTTAAATCATTCCTATTGAGCAAAATAATGCTCTATTTATGACAATGATTTCAACAAGTGACTTTTACAGAGGCATCACACAGGCATCAGTATGAGGGAATTGGTTAAACAGTTGTGACATTCTGTATTTTGTTATAGAATGTCTCCATACTACAATTTTCCATATATTTGTTACAAACTGTCACAATATTCCATGTGTTTGTTACAGAATGGTACATATTTTGTATAATCTATTACAGATACTGGTCATCATTACGTAACCTTGTGATATCACTCCTCCACAGTATGCGCTCTATCATCAGTCTCTTGTTCCTGCTGTTCCTCTTCATCCTCATATTTGCTTTACTCGGAATGCAGCTTTTTGGTGGAGAGTGAGTAGCCATGTTTGATGTTTACATTATACTACAGTAAAACCCTGCTAATGCGACCACCTAAAAGAGGTATAAATCTGGGTGCTAGATGCAGGTGGCAGCTTAATGCAGGACAAAAGTAATGCAGAAAGCTCCTAGAGGAGCTTTCTGCATTACTTTTGCCCTGCATTAAGCAACCACCTGCTTATAAAGACAGATATGTTTATTCATTAAGTGGTCGCATTAGAGGGGTTTTACTGTATTTTGTAGTTCTGGCTGCACCATTTACTCATGAAAAGTTATGTAAGAAATAATGACGTCATGAATGTTAATTAATTAAGTTTTTATAATGGGCACATGAATGCAGGGATTCTTGGCCATGGCAGAAACTTTAGAATCATATCTTTATTGTTTCATAAGCAAACAGAGCAGACCCTGTTCAGATGGCTCCTATAGGAGCCATCTGATATGGGTCTTCTCTGTTTGCAAAGGCATAGAAAGGTGTTTTTATAGAGTAAAGGGTTAAAAACAAATTAAGTCAATACTTAACCGGGGCTTTCAACACTGATTTTTCAAATGGACTATTCCAGAATTAAAAATGATCATACTAACCATGAACGATTAATGGGTTTTTGTTGTTGTTTTTTTTAAAGAAAATTGTAACATTGACCAACAGTACAGACCCTGGTGAGAGGGTCTCGTCTTGGAGTCCTGTGATCTGGATCTACCCTGTTTGCATAGGATATTAATGATGTAATTAATTCAGCCTGTTTCACCCAAGCTGATTCCAGGAGAGAAAAAAATCAAGTGTTTCTGTTCGTTTCAGTTTACCTAAATGTTCTTTCTGGATAAAAGTAATTATTTAAACTTTCATTTCAAGAATTATTCCATTATTTCTCTCCAAGTGCTTTTACTATAACATCAAGTGTTCACAGTAGTTTTCCTCTAAATCAAAGGAATGTACAGTAAAACCTCTCTATAACGACCACTAAATTACATAAATTATTTTGTGTTAAAGACAGGTGGCTGCTGAAAGTAAGGTGAAAGTAAAACAGAACGCTCCTATAGGAGCGTTCTGTTTTACTTTCACCTTGCTTTCAGTGGCCACCTGCCCTAAATACCAAATAATCAATACAATTTTGTGGTCGTTATAGAGAGGTTTTACTGTACATTTGTACTGATATACCAGCAAATTTCTTGAAAATTGTGAATGAAGAACTTTTTGGAAAAAACAAATGCTTGATTGTTATTAGAAATATGTTTATTTTGTCATATTTTTCAGAATGAACTTTGACGAGGGTCGTCCAGCCAGTAATTTTGATACATTCCTTGTTGCCCTGCTAACAGTGTTCCAGGTGACACATGTTTATCTTCATATTACAGTAAACCGTTTCTATAACAATCGATTGAAAGCAGTTTAAATCTAGCTATTAAGAAATTTGCCAGCTAAATGCAGTAGGAATGCAATGCAATACTTTCGGCATTACTTTTGCCTTGCATCATGCAGCCATTATTCTAAAAGACACCCATGTTCAATCATTCTTTGATCATTGAAGTGACCTTTTTATGTGTATGAGTTTTATCTAAACACACAAAGCTCTTATATATATATATATTATGTATCAGCCACCTCTGATCCCCTTATGTTTTTTGCTTTTTTAATGATATATCATATTTATTATATACCTGTCAGTTTCTGCAGTAAATACGATTGAATTTGATCATACAATACAGCCTCTCAGATAAATTTTTCATATTGCACGAGCGTGCAATACAAGATCCATATTTTCACGTCGAAAAGTGGGGCAATAGCCATAAATTTCTTTGACGCATTGGAGATGCATCTATATTTCTCTATTATTTCATGTATAATATTGACTAACTATCATTCATTGTTTGTCAGATTTTAACTGGTGAAGACTGGAATGAAGTCATGTACAGTGGTATTCGTTCTGGAGGTGGAATAGACAAGAATGGCATGATATACTCCCTCTACTTCATCATCCTCGTCGTCTTTGGTAACTGTATCCTTGGAAACGGTCAAGCGCATTTGTTATTTTATTCAAGATAGACATTTGGACATAGTTATGAAAAGGAAGACTACCCTCTTTTAAATCTTTGGAGGGTAATTGGGGAATTTATGCAATATTATAGTCTGAATCAGTATTCAAATCCCAAATTCATGGTCAAAAGTAAAACAGAAAGCTCCTATAGGCGCTTTTCTGTTTTTTGCCCTGTATTAAGCAGCCACCAGCTTTCAAGACTCCTATGTCCAGTAAATGAATGGCCGATTAGGACAAGTTCTGCTGTACCACACTCTAATAGTCTCTACATCCAGTCGTTTCTCTAATGCTTATTATAAACGTGTTTTCACGCATTTGCAAACAGAGTAGACCAAGATCAGATGGCTCCTATAGGAGTCGTCTGATCAGGGTCTGCTCTATTTGCTAATGGAAGTTGATGGATCTGTTTCTTAAGTTTCTAAAATGGCTACAATGTTTCACCTTTCATATTTCGTTATAAATATTTTGTCCATGAATATTCATTAGGTATTGAAATTTGAAATAAACACAGAACAGGGAAAGGGTTAATTTCCACAGTCCTATAGCATACAGGGAAAGGGATTATTTGCCAATGTACAATCTGTGGGACTGCAGCAGCTTCACTCTTTCATTGCTGTTAAATATGTATAAAAAAAGTAATGTACCAAATTATGGTCTACTTTTGTTCAGCCGACTGTACATTTACTCCCCTGGTCATTGAGTCATTCACCTACAATATTGAGCACTGCTAACATATGGCGCAATCATGCAGCCGCAGTGCCGGCTAGTAACCCTCACAGGTACCCATTTTAACCCCTGAGTGGAGAAGAGATGCGGGTGGGAGACACTGAAAGCGTCTCTGAAATTTCCGGGAGGGACCGGGATTTGAACCCTGGACCTCCAGATTGATAGTCAAGCGCGTTACCACTAGACCAGCGCACACCACATCTGTATTACATCTGTGATGCAAACAGTATCAATCCAGATGAGATGTTGAGTAACTTGGCATCTCATCCGGATCCAAACTGTTTGTTTCTCTTGTAATGAATTTGGAAAAAAGTGGAGAAAAATAAACAAACAAACGTAGCAGATGATAAATTTAGCAGACGACATGTTTGGCAGCAAAAGAATTAATCCCAATGCACTTGCAGTTTTCAACGTTATACGACAACAGAGAGAACACAGTCATCACTATTTTGCCGTTTTACTTTCTTTAACTTAAACAAGATACACTTCTGAATGTGTTCTTGGCCATCGCCGTCGACAATTTAGCCAACGCACAAGAACTTACAGCAGATGAGGAAGACTCTGAAGCAGCGAAAGATACAGTAGGTGTTTCTTATAATAGAATCATTATCAGAGGTCCAGATGAGATGCGTATATTTTCAAGAATAACTTCTTTATTTCTCCACCAAACTGAATGTTGTGACCACTCTTCAGTATCGTCTGTTGGAGACGATTCTAAAGAGTGATCACAACATTGGGTTTGGAGGAGAAATGATGATTTTAGTATTTGTGTACGCACCTTTATCTGAAGCTCATGCATTGTGTCATTTTATTATATTCATATCACGTCTAATTCTATTTACGACTATGGTATACATGTACCATCATTTCATAAAATATATTTGTTACAAGACACCACATATACATATTCGAAAAATGGATAGATGTTTGTAACATTTTGATATGCATGGCAAGTTTAATAAGAATTTCTCCTTTACCAAACCATGATATATTTCAGTTTTCATAATCTGTATTTTTTTTCAAAGAGCTTTACAAGGCATAAACAATCCCTTAACTCATTCCCTCCTAGACTACTTTCAGACCCAACCTCTTTGATTTAATCTACCAAAAAGGAGCATTTACTAGTAGAGGATTTTAAGGGAACTTTTGGAATTGTGTAGTTTTGAACCGTTGTGATAAGTAGAGCATTTGCTCCAATTGAGCAAATGCTCTTTTTATCACACTGGTTTCTAAATTCTTGTATGACTTTTATAGAGGTGTCAGAAGGTGTCAATTTGCGGGAATGGGTTAATATAGAACAGCATTTCATCAATTTTGGCCCATTTTTGCATATGTTACTTAATCTTTAACCTGCTGTTGGTAAAAAATGTCATCGACTGAAGATGTGACACAGTTATCTTGCATTTCTTTTCAACAACACGGTCAAAGTATCAATCAAGATTTAATGTAGAGGCGATTTCAAGTAACTCGGCATCTGCTCAGGATCCAAACTGTTTGACGTTGGTGTTATATTTTTATATACAGTAAAACCTCTCTAATATGACCACCAAAAATGGGCATAATTCTGGGTGGCAGAAGCAGGTGGTAGCTTAATGCAGGACAAAGGTTATGCAGAAAGCTCCTATAGAGCAGGCACCTGCTTATAAAGGCAGCTATGTTTATTCATTAAGTGGTCGCATTAGAGGGGTTTTACTGTATAAGAAACTAAAGAAAATGCCACTTGAAACTTTTTAATATTCAGAAAGAGAGGTCACTCACAATATAATAAACAAAAAGGAAACATGTATATTCTTGTATATCATCTCCATTTTCAGTATTTGCTTATTTGTCAAGATATGGAAATTCACCTATCACTATTTTTGCATGAGTTTATGCACTGGACGTTATATATACAGTTAACGTCCGCTCTAAACCTGACAAACAATTAGTATCAATACTGAATCTTAAATTCAGGTGGTAGCTTAATGCAGGATGAAAGTCATGCAGAAAGCTCCCACAGCTTACACCATGCATTAACCCATTCCCGCATATTGACGCCTTTTGACGCTTCTGTAAAAGTCACTTTGTGAAACCATTGTGATAAACAGAGCATTTCCTACAGGAGCAAATGCTCTATTTATCACAGTGGTTTCAAACTACAAAATTTTAAAATTTTCCTTTTCTCTAGTTAATGCTCCCTTTCGGTAGATTTATTCAAAGAGGTTGTATCTAAAAATAGCCTAAGTGGGAATGGGTTCAAGAACCACCTGACTAAAAAGGCCTAAATTCTTCTTTAATAAAATTTTGGTTTAGAGGGGTTGTACTGTATTTAAAGATTTTTTTTATATCTCGATACACTCTGATCATGTGATGAGAAACACTGATTATGTATATAATTTCTATCTTTCATAATATTTACTTGCATGCCAAATCATATCATAAATTGATGGCTTTTTGTATTTTTATAATTCAACATTTGCGGTTTGTGCAAAGCTTTACTCCAGTTGGATGCTATATGACTAATGTTTAAGCTTTTCACGTCTTTTTACAACCCAGAAAGCACTGATGCTGATGACAGAAGCACATCTATTGGACGTATGTCACCATAGCACCATATTGTTTCGTTTTTTGCCCCTCCCATTTCCCAAATTTACTGCTAAACACCAATATCATTGAAGTCACATACTATGCTAGAGATCCTTTAACCCTTCGCTTGCTATTCACGTCAATATACATACCTGTAAATAGTGAAGACCCAGATGAGACAGCTCCTGCAGGAGCTGTCTCATCAGGGTCTGCACTATTTACAAATTGATTGTGCAACCAGAGCACTCCACAGCAGTGATTGCACAGCGAAATACTTGTACACAGTGAATATGTATGTAATTATACAACAGGGCATGGGTAAAGAAGGAGAACTGTATTTTAAAATTCAGCAAGGGTTAACCTTTCCCCTGTTGAATATTCATCTGAGAAATAATGACTTGATGAATATTTATTAGATGAATTGTTAAATATGAATTTTTGGTATTGGAACAAACTCTGGAGTTAGTCATTTTATAATTTGAACATAAGCAAACAGCAGACCCTAATCAGATGGCTCCTACTGGAGCCATCTGATCTGGGTCTACCCTCTTTGCAAAGGCATGAAAAAGCATTTGTGTGAAGGAAACACTGTGCAAATAAGAACTGACATATTTGAAAACTAGGTGACTAGTTAATAAAAGGTAGATTAAAGCACAACCACGCAGAAAGCTTCTTGTGGAGTGGCTGCTCTACTTTGTTAAGTATTATGTGCAATTTTTCCTGAGAGCAGAAAAGTAGACCACATTTAACCCATTCCCTCATATTGACAACTTTTGACGAGTCTGTAAAAGTCACTTTGTGAAACCATTGTGATAAATAGAGCATTTGCTCCTATAGGAGCAATGCTCTTTTTATCACAGTGGTTTCAAACTACACAATTCTAAAATTTTCCTTTTCTCTAGTTAATGCTCCTTTTTCGGTAGATTTATTCAAAGTGGTTGTATCTAAAAATAGCCTATGAGGTAATGGGTTAAACCGAAATGTGTGGGAACAGAGTATATAAAACTTTTGCTAACATTGCAGACCTAGTTCTAGGGGAGCCCTTTGATCAGGGTCTGCAGTGTTTGTCATACTAATAATTTTCTTCATTTTCTTGATGCACTGTGATACAGCTTTTTTGTTTTTATTGACCCTATCCTTCATATAATCACCTTTTCACACATTTGCAAACAGAGTAGACCCAGATCAGATGTCTCCTATAGGAGCCATCTGATCAAGGTCTGCTCTGTTTGCGTATTATATGATATAGATCTGGTACTACAGTTTCTGCCTCAGAGCAAAATTATCACATGTACATAATTATGCTATTATGAAAAATCAGCTGATAAATATTCATGATGTTATTATTTCTTACATGAATACTAAACAGGGTAAAGGTTAACCCATTCCCTTATAGTGACGACTTTTGACGACTCTGTAAAAATCACTTTGTGAAACTGTTGTGATAAATAGAGCATTTGCTCTATAGGAGCAAATGCTCTATTTATCACAGTTGTTTCAAACTACAAAATTCTAAAAAACATTCCTTTTCTCTAGTTAATGCTCCTTTTGGGTAGATTTATTTAAAGAGGTTGGGCCTAAAAATAGCCTATGAGGCAATGGGTTAATATTCTGAAAAGTAGGAGTCAGTTTTAACCCTTTCCCTCATAGAAACATTTTTTTACGCATTTGCAAACAGAGTAGACCCAGATCAGATGGCTCCTAGATGAGCCATCTGATCAGGGTCTGCTCTGTTTGCTAATGGAATTTGATAGATCTGTTTCTTTACTTTCTTATATGGCTACAATATTCCACCTTCAGTATTTAATTATAAATATTTTGTCCATGAGTATTCAGTACGTGTGGAAATTTGGACTAAATATAGAACAGGGAAAGGGTTAATCATTCAGCAGATTAAGGGTTACCTTACAAAAATAAAACTCTCTTGGAGCACATTTTGCGCCATCATAAGCAACTCATTGTTTCATTGTTTGACATTGCCATTATGTACCATTCTTCACAAACATTGCCAAATGGTCATCATTTCTATGGTATTCATTATTCTCTTTCCCATTTCGAGGGCTTGGTGCAAAACTATTCTAACTCCTTCACAAAGTGAAGGAGTTAGAATAGTTTTGCACCAAGCCCGTTTATGAAGTACAAATGTACATCTTGGTCTCTGCCAATTAAATCTCAGCCTTGGTTTCATTTGGAATCCCAAATTTTACATCTGATCCCTATTGTACTCTAGAGGCTCATACAGAATACCTTTTTCTGTTATCATTTGCAAAGTTGCTCTCTTTACCTCCTTTCCATCTCAGATGTTTATTAAGTCTTTTACATGAATCAAATGTCTATTTCGAGGGCTTGGTGCAAAACTATTGTAACTCCTTCACAAAAGTGAAGGAGTTACAATAGTTTTGCACCAATCCCTCGATTTATAAATTCATGTATCAGAGTTCCTTTGTTCAACCTTAAGGAAAACTGATGCACAATAATTTGGTTTTACAATTCATATGTGTGAAATAAAAAGGTCAGTTCATATGTTGTTCAGTGCAAAACTGAATAATGAATCCTCCTGTAGAGATATCAGAGCTGTGTACTCGTCCAGTAGAGATATCACAGTTGTGTACTGGCCTAACAGATATATTCCAGCTGTGTACTAGTCCAATAGACATATCCCGGCTGTGTACTTGTCCAATAGAGATATTACAGCTGTTTACACATCCGGTAGAGATATCACAGCTGTGTGCTCATGCAATAGAGATATAACAGCTGTGTACTCGTCCAATAGAGATATCACAGCTGTGTGCTCATGCAATAGAGATATCACAGCTGTGTGTTCATACAATAGAGATATCACAGCTGTGTGCTCATGCAATAGAGATATCACAGCTGTGTACTCGTCCAATAGAGATATCACAGCTGTGTACTCGTCCAATAGAGATATCACAGCTGCATGCTCATGCATTAGAGATATCACAGCTGTGTACTCATCCAATAAAGATATCACAGATGTGAACTCATATGGTAGAGATATCACAGCTACGTGCTCATGCAATAGAGATGTCACAGCTGTATGCTCATCCAACAGATACCGGTATATCCCGGCTATGTACTTGTCCAACAGATATATCCCATCTGTGCACTCATTCAGTAGAGATATCACAGCTGTGCACTTGTCCAGTAGAGGTATCACAGCTGTGCACTTGTCCAACAGATATACCCTGCTTTGCACTCATCTCGTAGAGATATCACAGCTGTGCACTCATCCCATAGAGATATCACAGCTGTGCACTTGTCCAATAGAGATATCAAAGCTGTGCACTCGTACAATAGCTGTGTACTTGTCCAGTAGACTTCAGTTGTGTACTCAACAGCACATAGTGTCATGTCTGTCAAACAAAAGCAAGTCATACTACACCAAGTCATCCCATGTTATGTCATTTTGGTGATAGCACAGTAGGTTGTAAGTTTGGGTACTTTTCAAGTTTTCAGACTGGGACGGTAATATTGGAGCGAGGATGGATATATTGGTAAGATTTTGTCGTAGAAAATGAGAGAAGTGTGTGCATCTTCAGTGGTAGCCACTATATCGATATGTATATATTCCATATACGGCATTATGTTTTTATTTGCCTGTAATATATTTGAGTGCAATGTCAAATAAAGAAACGGCTTAGGCTTTAGTCTGAAATAATTTGAAAAGATATTTTTTAAATGGCCAGTTTCGGGAGAAAAGTTCACTTCGTCATGTTCAAACTTGTTGACGAAGATAATCACATTGTTTGAATGTGGCATCTATTAGATATTCAGTAACCACTCTCTATATCAAAAAGAAATTATTTTGGTCGTTTCCACATATGGTACCGGTAGCTTAATTCGGAACAAAGCTATCCAGAAAAGTCCAACTGCATTGCTTTGCTTTTGCATTAACTCATTCTCTCCTAGACTTATTTTAGACTCAACCTCTTTGAATAAATCTACCGAAAAGGAGCATTTATTACAGAAAGGAAATTTTTTGAATTGTGTAGTTTTGAAACTATTGTGATAGAGTATTTGATCCTCTGGAGTGAATGCTCTATCTATCACAATGGTTTCAAAAAATGTCTTCAACAGAGGTGTCAAAAGGCTTCACCAGGAGGGAATGAGTTAGACAGTCGTCATATTTTCCTCTTAGTTCTGATTGTAGAGAGACTTAACTGTATATTTATTACATCAAAAGTTTACACAATATGGCGAATTACAGATCTTCACTTACATCTACGAATGTCTGCTTACTCCCTGATACTGGCCATATTAGTTCGGGCTTTTAGCATTCATTTGGACGATTAGCAGTAAGACTGGGTAGAACACTTTGACCTTCCCATTATGAACCCTGCTTGACAGTAATTGGTGTGTGCATGATAGTATTGTTAACTGCAAATGTTAAACATTTTTCAGAGGTCCAGATAAGTTCATCATAGGGTTTGGTTTTTATTCTTGAAAATGTTTTAATTTATGAATCTTATCTTGACCTTTGTGATATAAAAATTATCAATTACAATGTTAATGCACACAATTCTACATTGTTGTGCATTCACATTGAAAGTCTTGTAGATCCTTTATAAGCTAATACGTGTATGGCATACTGGTTTAAATGTTTAATCTTGTTTTATGATTTTCAACGACAGCTTTCCATGTTTATACATGTATTGTGTAATTAAGTGACTAGCCAGCTGGATATTGATCTCAAGATGAGAGTACATTTGCATGCATGTATGTTGTATGTTATGTGCTTTGTGATATAAGTCTATACTTAAAGATATGTACAATGAGCAAGACAAACTACACAGTGACTGTATGGTTGAGAGAAACTGGCTCTACCGGGGTCAGACACAATATAGTGAACCCTCGTTACAACGGAAGTGTTTGTTTCCAGACATTTTACTGGTATAACGAGGTTGCCGTTATAACGACTTTAGATATGAAAGGAACCATATGGCTTGTTTTAAACTAGTATCGACAGGTGAACGCTTAATGCAGAACACAAGAAGTGCAAAAGCTCCCTATGGGAGCTTTTTACACTTCTTGTGTTCTGCATTAAGCGATCACTTGTCTTATTGGCATTGTACCTATTTATTCAGTGGTTGTTTAAAAGACTTAGCGGTAATTTTGTTTCAATGCATACTGCTGGTATAACGAGGGTGCCATTGTAACGAATGCAGGTATAATGATGATTGACTGTATATGACACTTATTAGTTTGTTGATATTAGTCTTTACTTACGTTTTGTAATGTCAAAGATGAGCTCAATTATGACCAGTAGTCATAATATTCTAGAATTAACCCTTTCCTTCATATAAGCAAAAGAGTAGACCCAGATCAGACGGCTCCTATAGGAGCTGTCTGAACAGGGTCTGTTCTATTTGCTAATGGAATTTGATAGTTCTGTTTCTTTACTTTCTAAAATGGCTACAATGTAAATCTCCTGTAAGAGCTTTCAGCATTACTTTCGACCTGCATTAAACTGTCTCATGTGTTTCTAGATATGTGTAGCGATACATTTTAGAATAATTCTGTATTGTAAATTTTGGAAGGACCAAGCTTTTAGTTTGAGTTATCCCAAAGTTGGGGTTATGTGAGTTTGAGGTATCGAAGTTCAACTGTATATCAGAATATCCATAATGCTATTATAAAACACTCAGCTGGTAAATATTCATGATGTCATTTTTTCTTACATGAATATTCAACAAGGAAAGGGTTAACCCTTTCCCTGTTCTATGCTTATTCCAAATTTCAGTACCTACTGAATATTCATGGCCAAAATAGTTATAATGAAACATGGAAGGTGGAACACTGCAGTCCTTTTAGAAAGTAAGGAAACGGATCTTTCAAAGTCTATAAGAAAACAGAGCAGACCCTGATCAGACGGCTCCTCTAGGAGCCGTCTGATCTGGGTCTACTCTGTTTGCAAATACGTGAAAATACGTTTATTTGAGGGAAAGGGTTAAAGTAATTGATATTCATCAACGATGTAGTAATACATGCATATTCATCAGTGGTTAAAAATGACCGTCCTTAGCCTTCTCTACAGCCCAGACACTAGAGAGTTCACTTTAACTCATTCTCTCCTAGGCTATTTTTAGACCCAACCTTTTTTAATTAATCTACTGAAAAGGAGCATTAACTATAGAAAAGGAGAGTTTTAGAATTGTGTAGTTTGAAACAATTGTGATAAATAGAGCATTTGCTCCATAGGAGCAAATGCTCTATTTATCAAAATGGTTTCACAATGTGAATTTTATAGAGGCGCAAAAATGCATCACTAGGGGGTAATGTTTTAATTGGAAGAGGGTTCAAAGTTTGACACTTTCTTAACCCTTTCCCTGTTCAATATCATGTAAGAAATTATGCCATCATGAATACTTATTAGCTGAAATTTAATAATGTAAAATTATCAAGGATTGTTTTACTTTGACCAAAAAAATATAGAATCAGATGTATATTATGTCAAAAGCGTTTATAAGAGGGATAGGTGTAACCCATTACCTCATAGGCTATTTTAGACCCAACCTCTTTGAATAATTCTACCAAAAAGGAGCATTAACAAGAGAAAAGGACAGATTTAGAATTTTGTAGTTTGAAACAATTGTGATAAATAGAGCATTTGCTCCTATAGGAGCAAATTCTCTATTTGTCACAATGGTTTCAACAGGTGACTCTTGCAGAGGCATCAAAAGGCGTCAAAATGAGGAAATGGGTTCAGTCATATTATCACCTGGCACTGGTTGTGTCTAATATAATGGGTTTGTAATATTTTTACACTGCAAATGTGTAATATAACACTTAAATGACGTAAGAAATGTAAAATATAAATAGGAACAAGGCACCTGTTTTTCTTGGTTTGTAGCTCGACTGTTTTGAAGAAATGTCAAGCTATTATGATCAATGGGTCTTAGGCATTGGTCGTAGGCATTGGCATAGTTGTAGGTGTTGGTGTTGTCGTCGTCGGCGTGCAAAAACGTTAATGTAGCTGATTAATCAAAAAGTATAAGAGGTATCAACATGAAACTTCATAGGTTAGTAGATCTCTTCGAGGAGAAGTGTATGCAGTGGACAAGCACCAAATCAGACGAACGTTGGCGCAGCACGCGGCTCTTGTTGTGTCATGTGATTAAAAAAGATATTAAATTCATGCTCATTTATTAGTGATTTTTAGCTCACCTGAGCAAAGCTCAGGGTGAGCTTTTGGGAGACTTGAATGTCCGTCGTCCGTCGTCCGTCGTCCGTCGTGCGTCGTGCGTCGTGCGGTGTGCGTCGTGCGTCGTCAACAATTTGCTTGTGAACACTCTAGTGGTCACAATTGTAGTCTAATCTTCATGAAACTTGGTCAGAATGAATGTCTTGATAAAATCTCGGACGAGTTCGAAAGTGGGTCAAGTTGGGTTAAAAACTAGGTCACTAGGTCAAATAGTAGGAAAACCTTGTGAACCCTCTACAGGTCACATTTTTAGCCCAATTTTCATGAAACTTGGTCAGAATGATTGTCTTGATAAAATCTTGGAGGAGTTTGAAAAATGGGTTATGTGGGGTAAAAAACTAGGTCACTAGGTCAAACAGTAGAAAAACCTTGTGAACACTCTAGTAGTCACAATTTTAGTCCAATTTTCATGAAACTTGGTCAGAATGAATGTCTTGATAAAATCTCGGAATAGTTCGAAAGTAGGTCAAGTGGAGTTAAAAACTAGGTCACTAGGTCAAACAGTAGAAAAACCTTGTGAACACTCTAGTGGTCACAATTTTAGTCCAATCTTTATAAAACTTAGTCATAATGATTGTCTTGATAAAATCTCAAACGAGTTTGAAAGTGGGTTATGTTGGGTTAAAAACTAGGTCACTAGGTCAAATAGTACGAAAACCTTGTGAACACCCTAGATGTCACATTTATAGCCAAATCTTCATGAAAATTGGTCAGAATGATTGTCCTAATAAAATCTTGGACAAGTTTGAAAGTGGGTTATGTGAGGTCAAAAAGTAGGTCACTGGGTCATATCTTAGAGAAATCTAGTTTACACTACAGTGGCCACATTTTTAGCCCAGTCTTCCTCAAACTTGCACAGAGTGTTTGTCTTGGTGATATCAAGGTTGAGTGTGATCATGGGTTGGGTGGGAATAGAAAGTAGGTCACTAGGTCAAGTCTTAGAAAAATACTTTGGAGAGCACATTTTTAGCGCAATCTTCATTGGTCAGAATCATTGTCTTGATAAAATCAATATACTAAATCTTTGAAAATCTTGTTATGCAGAACCACTGCTCATGATCCACTGCTCATGATCCACTATCAACATTGTTCATATATTGTCCCTAAGTTCAATATTGACCCTACCCATGGGCTACCCTGCAAAAATCTTAAATCTATGGTAATCAGGTGAGCGATTAAGGGCCATCTTGGCCCTCTTGTTACCAAACATATTGACTAGAATACATATACTCAGCAAGCCTTGTGTCATATCATTTTAGTCAATAGTGGATGAATACTCATGTAATATCCTCTGTTTGAAAACTTAAACGTGGCATGAATGGTTCCCTTCATTATAGTACTCGGCCTATGAATGAAATGCTCGAACTGGTTCCCTGGTATTAACCCATTCCCTCATCTATAGGCTATTGTTTTTAGATTGAACCTCTTTGAATAAATCTTCTGAAAAGGAGTATTTGTTGGAAAAAGGGAAAAATTAGAATTGCGTAGTTTTGAAACCAGTGTGATAAATAGAGCATTTGCTCCCATGGAGCAAAATGCTCTATTTATCACAATGGTTTCTAAACTTTTACAAAGGTGTCAATATGAGGGAATGAGTTACGGGTAGTGTGACTGCTTGTAGATTAAAATCACATCTTGTATTGGCACTTTAACCCTTTCGGCACCAAATTTCTAACTGTTGTCTGCAATATAATTTGTTAATCATTCAGTAAAATAAGGAAATGAGATAAATAAATGCAAATTTCAAAGGAATAAAGCACATATATAGAAATTGAGATTGAGACAAAAAGTGAAGTCCCTGATCAGATGCCGCCTTGAAAAGGTGGTGTCTGATCTGGGACTGCATTATTTGTTGTGGTGCATTTTTGCGACATTGGTGGTGAAAGGGTTAAATTCTGCAAGTTTAACCCTTTTTTCTACGCCTTTGCAAACAGGATAAACCCAGATCAGACAGCTCCTTTAGGGGCCACCTGATCATGGTCTGCCATGTTTGCTTATGAACTAAAATAGGTATACATGTAATTCTACAGTTTCTGCCATGGCCATAAATTCATGTGCCATTATAAAAATTAACCTAATCAATATTTTCTTGATGTCATTATTTCTTACATGAATATTCATAGAGTAAAGGATCAAGAGAGATATTACTGTGTACATGTTTTTTATGGTTTTTTATTTGTTTTCACAGCAAAGGGAAGAAATGACGAGGAGCATAAGAGGGCAGGGCGGTCCGCCGATGGTGAACATCTGTCCTCCATCACCACAAAACAATGACGAGACATTAAGCAAAATTGGAAATTTTAACTAGTGAGTATTACTTGCCTTTATTTAGAATAACTATTTATCCTTTAACCCAAATTTTGCTCCCAGTGGATTCTTCCATGTTTATATATTGAATTAGTCCATTTTTTATCTAAGGGGTGCCTGGCCTCAATTTTTAATTTCGTTTTGTTTTATATTGAAATTCCTATCAGCAAACAGTGTAGACTCTGATCAGATGCCGCATTATGCGGCGTCTGATCAGAGTCTACACTGTTTGCCTACGTCCCATATATGGGATCGTGGAAGCAAATGGGTCAAGCTATTTTCCACAATGTTAGGAACCATGTCTTTTATCAAGGTAATTGTCGGTTAACCCTTTCACACATTTGCAAACAGAGTAGACACAGATGAGAAGACTCCTTGATCAGGGTCTGCTCAGTTTGCTAATATAATTTGATAGATCCGCTTTTTTAGTTTCTAAAGTGTCTACAATGTTCCACCTTCCATATTTCATTATGACTATTTTGTTAATGAATATTCAGTAGGTATTGAAATTTGGTCTAAATACAGAATAGGGAATGGGTTTTCATTTAACCCTTTCCTCCATAAATACGCCTTTCTACGCCTCTGTAAAAGTCACTCTATGAAACCATTGTGATAAATAAAGCATTTGCTCCTTAGGAATTATACAACATTATACAATTGTAAGTAATTATACAACAGGACATGGGTCAAGATGGAAAAATGTATTTTGAAATTTTAGCAATATTAGGGTTAAAAAATGCTTAAAAATTACATAAATTATATTGTTATAATTATGCTGAAATGAGGTTTGTACAACCCAAGAACACTCAAATGAATCAATGTGAAGAAGACAAACTTTCATTTGTTTGATATCGAAGATCCGATGTTATTCGCCAACGAATAAGTATTTATTTGGGTTGCATTTGAGTTTCATAATTGTTCAAAATAGGCTGATAATAATTTATTGCACAACAATCATTTATATGTATCACAGGAGCGTTATTCAATATAAATTCAAATTGATAATCATCATCATAATAATTAAACATACATAGCTAATACCCTGCCTTCTGATTTTATCGAGAATATGCTTTTATTGTCAAAGCTTTTACTTTAACCTTTCACCGTCAATTTCGCAAAAATGCACCACGACAAATGGTGCAGTCACAGATCAGACGCCGCCTTTTTAAGGCGGTGTCTGATCAGGGACTTCACTTTTTATACGCCCGAAGGGACGTATTATGGTATGGCGCATGTCGTCCGTCCATCCGTCCGTCTGTCCGTCTGTCCGTCTGTCCGTCCGTCCGTCTGTCCGTCTGTCCGCACTCACCAAAGGGTAGTTGTGTGACTTTTTCTAACTAGTCCCACAAGTAAAATCATTAACCTGGCCATCTCTTGTGACATTAACCTGGCCATTTCTTGTGACATTAACCTGGCCAGTTGTGGGACATAGGGTTAGGGTTAGGGTTAGCTTCCAGATCATTCTTTTCCAAAGTTAGAGCCAAAAATAGTTTTTCTTGTGGGACTAGTCACACAAGAAAAGATCAAAGGAAAAAGTCACACAACTACCCATTTGTTAGCATCTGTCCGTCCGTCCGTTAGCAATTTCTTGTGCAACTAACTCCTCCTTTATTTTTCAACATAATTTCTTCAAACTTTCAGGAATGATAGATACTGATGTGTAGTTGTGCATATCAGTGAGATAACTCTCATATCATTTTTCATTCTGGAGTTATTGCCCTTTGATAGTTTCGGGTAGCAATTTCTTGTGCAACTAACTCCTCCTTTATTTTTCAACATAATTTCTTCAAACTTTCAGGAATGATAGATACTGATGTGTAGTTGTGCATATCAGTGAGATAACTCTCATATCATTTTTCATTCTGGAGTTATTGCCCTTTGATAGTTTCGGGTAGCAATTTCTTGTGCATCTAACTCCTCTTTTATTTTTCAACATAATTTCTTCAAACTTTCAGGAATGATAGATACTGATGTGTAGTTGTGCATATCAGTGAGATAACTCTCATATCATTTTTCATTCTGGAGTTATTGCCCTTTGATAGTTTCGGGTAGCAATTTCTTGTGCAACTAACTCCTCCTTTATTTTTCAACATAATTTCTTCAAACTTTCAGGAATGATAGATATTGATGTGTAGTTGTGCATATCAGTGAGATAACTCTCATATCATTTTTCATTCTGGAGTTATTGCCCTTTGATAGTTTCGGGTAGCAATTTCTTGTGCAACTAACTCCTCCTTTATTTTTCAACATAATTTCTTCAAACTTTCAGGAATGATAGATACTGATGTGTAGTTGTGCATATCAGTGAGATAACTCTCATATCATTTTTCATTCTGGAGTTATTGCCCTTTGATAGTTTCGGGTAACAATTTCTTGTGCAACTAACTCCTCCTTTATTTTTCAACATAATTTCTTCAAACTTTCAGGAATGATAGATATTGATGTGTAGTTGTGCATATCAGTGAGATAACTCTCATATCATTTTTCATTCTGGAGTTATTGCCCTTTGATAGTTTCGGGTAACAATTTCTTGTGCAACTAACTCCTCCTTTATTTTTCAACATAATTTCTTCAAACTTTCAGGAATGATAGATACTGATGTGTAGTTGTGCATATCAGTGAGATAACTCTCATATCATTTTTCATTCTGGAGTTATTGCCCTTTGATAGTTTCGGGTAACAATTTCTTGTGCAACTAACTCCTCCTTTATTTTTCAACATAATTTCTTCAAACTTTCAGGAATGATAGATACTGATGTGTAGTTGTGCATATCAGTGAGATAACTCTCATATCATTTTTCATTCTGGAGTTATTGCCCTTTGATAGTTTCGGGTAGCAATTTCTTGTGCAACTAACTCCTCCTTTATTTTTCAACATAATTTCTTCAAACTTTCAGGAATGATAGATACTGATGTGTAGTTGTGCATATCAGTGAGATAACTCTCATATCATTTTTGATTCTGGAGTTATTGCCCTTTGATAGTTTCGGGTAACAATTTCTTGTGCAACTAACTCCTCCTTTATTTTTCAACATAATTTCTTCAAACTTTCAGGAATGATAGATACTGATGTGTAGTTGTGCATATCAGTGAGATAACTCTCATATCATTTTTCATTCTGGAGTTATTGCCCTTTGATAGTTTCGGGTAACAATTTCTTGTGCAACTAACTCCTCCTTTATTTTTCAACATAATTTCTTCAAACTTTCAGGAATGATAGATATTGATGTGTAGTTGTGCATATCAGTGAGATAACTCTCATATCATTTTTCATTCTGGAGTTATTGCCCTTTGATAGTTTCGGGTAGCAATTTCTTGTGCAACTAACTCCTCCTTTATTTTTCAACATAATTTCTTCAAACTTTCAGGAATGATAGATACTGATGTGTAGTTGTGCATATCAGTGAGATAACTCTCATATCATTTTTCATTCTGGAGTTATTGCCCTTTGATAGTTTCGGGTAGCAATTTCTTGTGCAACTAACTCCTCCTTTATTTTTCAACATAATTTCTTCAAACTTTCAGGAATGATAGATATTGATGTGTAGTTGTGCATATCAGTGAGATAACTCTCATATCATTTTTCATTCTGGAGTTATTGCCCTTTGATAGTTTCGGGTAGCAATTTCTTGTGCAACTAACTCCTCCTTTATTTTTCAACATAATTTTATAGAACAGCCTTTGGGCGTATATTGCCCCGTCTTGCGGTGCTCTTGTTGTTTCAAACTCTATTTCCATATCTGTGCTTTATTCCTTTGAAATTTGCATATATTTATCTCATTTCCTTATTTTACCAAATGATTCAACAGAAGTGGTTTGCAGACAACAATTAGAAATTTGGCGCCGAAAGGGTTAAGCTAGTAACAAAATGACAGCTAAAGGTGCATACTGAAATACTATAATCGTCGTTTCTCCACCAAACCCTATGTTGTGACGTGACCACGCTTTTGAATCGTCTCGAAGAGTTATAACAACAGAGGATTTGGTGGAGAAATAAAGAAGTTATTCTTAAAAATGTTTTTATTTACTTTATCTTATCTGGACCTTTGAAAAATTAATTAAAGGTGGAATAAATATGACTTTTATTAAACCTTTCCCTCAAATAAACACTTTTTAATGCAAACAGAGTACACCCAGATCAAACTTCTCCTGTAGGAGCCATCTGATCTGGGTTCTGCTGTGTTTGCTTATGAAACTATAATAGATCTGACTCTTCTGAGTTTCTACCGAAATTTCTGTGTGTATATATATGTCAATAATGAAAATTCAGCTAATAAATATTCATGATGTTATTATTTCTTATGTGAATATGCAACCGGGATAAGAGTTTACCTTGACCCTTTCCTCCATAGGCTATTTTTAGATCCAACCACTTTGAATATATCTACCGAAAAGGAGCATTAACTGGAGAAAAGGAAAATTTTAGAATTTTGTAGTTTGAAACCATTGTGATAAATAGAGCATTTTGCTCCTATAGGAGCAAATGCTCTATTTATCACAATGGTTTCATTAAGTGACTTTTACAGAGGCGTAGAAAGGCATATTTATGGAGGAAAGGGTTAATCTACTGTTACATTTCTGCATATTCCCTATTCTGCTACATATTTCAATATTACAGTAGGACTTATCTGAAATGACCATTCATTTATTGGACACAGACATTTTTGAAAAGCAGGTGGTTGTTAAATGCAGGGCAAAAGTAATGCAGAAAGCTCCTACAGGAGCTTCCTGCATTACGTTTGGTCTGCGTTAAGCTACCACCTGCCTTACAGACCCATAATTCGACTATTTTTGATGGTCGATTAAGAGAAGTTCTACTGTAGATGGTTTTTCCAAGTTTTGATTCGAACCTGTAGGCTGAACAAAAACATTTTGGATTGTGACGAGTCGCCGAGTAGCTCAACGCCTCATCTATTTCAAGCTGTTTGTAGATTGCAATTATCATTTAGTAAGAAACAATGACTGGATACTTGTTTTACTAACCTTTATCAAACATTTGTCAAAAATAGTTCAATTGCTATGAAATCAAGCCAAACTTAATCCTTTATTACCAGATGTTACCCGCATGACCCTTGCAGCACGTTTTAAAATCAAATTCACAGATTGCTGACATTCACATTGTTTTCAACTTTTTCTACATGTTCTCCTATTCCTACACTGTTTCTACATCCTTTGTTTATAATTTACAAAAATGATACAGATCATTAAGGTGTTACCATTAATTTGTTTGTGTTTTAACCCTTACCCATAGGCTATTTTTAGACCAAACCTCTTTGGATGAATTTACCCAAAAGGAGCATTTAATAGAGAAAAGTAAAATTTTAGAATTTTGTAGTTTGAAACCATTGTGATAAATAGAGCATTTGCTCCTATAGGAGCAAATGCTTTATTTATCACAATGGTTTCAAGAAGTGGTTTTTACAGAGGCATAGAAAGGCGTATTTATGGAGGAAAGGGTTAACCCTTTCCCTCATAAAAATGTGTTATCACGCATTTGCAAACAGAGTAGACCCAGATCAGAAGGCTCCTATAGGAGCCGTCTGATCAGGTTCTACTCTGTTTGCTAATGGATTTTGATAGAGCTGTTTCTCTAGTTTCTAAAATGGCTATGATGTTCTAAGTTCCATATTTTATTATAACTATTTTGTCCATGAACATTCAGTAGGTATTGAAATTAGTAATAAACATAGAACAGGGAAAGGGTTAACCCTTTCCTCCATAAATACGCCTTTCTACACCTCTGTAAATTCACCTGTTAAAACCATTGTGATAAATAGAGCAAATGCTCTAGGAGCAAATGCTCTATTTATCACAATGGTTTCAAACTACAAAATTGTAAAAAAATTCTTTTCTCTAGTTAATGCTCCTTTTCGGTAGATTTATTCAAAGTCGTTGGATCTAAAAATAGGCTATGGAGGAAAGGGTTAAATTCAAAATGCTTCAGCTGAATGTGAGATTACCTGTGCAAGCAGTTTGGATCTAGATAAGTAACTCAGCATTGGGGTCCAAGCTTTTTATTAATCAAATTATGTTTTAACCCTTTACTCCATAGGCTATTTTTAGATCCAACCTCTTTGAATAAATCTCCCGAAAAGGAGCACTAACTAGAGAAAAGGAAATTTTTTAGAATTTTGTAATTTGAAACCATTGTGGTAAATAGAGCATTTGCTCCTATAGGAGAAAATACTCTATTTATCACAATGGTTTCATTAAGTGACTTTTACAGGGGCGTAGAAAGGCGTATTTATGGAGGAAAGGGTTAACCCTTTCCTTAATATTTTCACACACTAGCCCCAGATCAGACAGCTCCTATAGGAGCCATCTGATCAAGGTCTGCCCTGTTTGCTTTTGACATGACATTAATCTGATGCAGTAGTTTTTTTCAAAGCAAAAAATTCTCATTAAAAGCTAATAAATATTCATAATGTCATTATTTCTCACATGAATATAGATCAGATGCTATGGTAAACATGGAACAGGTTATTGATAGAAAAGAAAAAGGTTAACCCTTTACTCCATATACGGTGTATGCCTTTTTATGCATATGCAAACAGAGTAGACTCAAATCAGACAGCTCCTATAGGAGTAGTCTGATCAGGGTCTGCTCTGTTTGCTTTCGATATACAATAAATATTGATTCTACAGTGTCGGTCACAATAAACAGATCATTTTGTTCATAGTGCCATTGTAAAAATTAGTGAATCAATATTCGTGATATTTGTTGTCTGAATATTCATGGAATAAAGGATTAACCCCTTACTCCATAAATAAATATAAGCCTTTGCAAACAGAGCAGACCCTGATCAGTCGGCTCCTATAGGTGCCTATATGATCAGGGTCTGTTCTGTTTGCTTATGATATAATATAGATAGGATTCTACGTTTTTTCTATCATGGCCAAGCTTCCAGTGTCCATGTACTGTACTATTAGAGCTATTAATCTAGTTAATGTCCCATTCCCACATAGGCTATTTTTAGATCCAACCTCTTTGAATAAATCTACCGAAAAGGAGCATAATTTACTAGAGAAAAGGAAAATTTCAGAATTGTGTAGTTTTGAAACCATTTTGATAAGTAGAGCATTTGCTCCTAAGGAGCAAATGCTCTATTTATCACAATGGTTTCAGAAAGTGACTTTTACGGACTGGTGTCAAAAGGTGTCAATATGCGGGAATTGGATATTTATGGTGTCATTATTTCTTACATGAATATTCATGGAGTATAGGGTTAAACATGATTATACAACCCATGTGCTGTACTGCTACTGTTGTGTGTGTTTCTGTATATATATGTTGTCTTGTGTGTTTTTTATATATCTATATATACTTCCATTTCTCCGGTCGGTGCTCAGACGCCGTGGTCACTTACAGTATCTCTTTCAGTAACACGAAGCTGGACACCAACCTCAGCCAGAACAATCTCAAAGACAATCTGAGCCGGGAACTAACAATGCAGATGAGGGTCGGAATGTACAGTACACCAACACCGAGATCAGAAGCTGGTATGTTAGTGCTTTTGTAATTAGACAACATCATGATCCTCTATGAGATCTTTGGCACTATATGACCTATTTAGTGTCGCAGTGCCGTAAAACCCAACTCACTCACTCTATGAGATCTTAAGTATTGTGTTTGTATTGCTATCATGAATACAGTAAAAACCCTCTAAATCGAATGTTCAACTTAGTATAAATATTGGTCTTGGATTAAGGTGGCAGCTTATTGCAGGGTGAAAAAAGGAGCTTTTTGCAAGATTTTCATCCTGCATTTCTCTACTAGAATTCTGGTTTAGCGGGGTTGTGCTGTTGCAGTAGAACTGTTAACCCATTCCCTCATATTGACAACTTTCGATGACTCTGTAAAAGTCACTTTGTGAAACCATTGTGATAAATAGAGCATTTGCTCCTACAGGAGCAAATGCTCTTTTTATCACAGTGGTTTCAAACTACAAAATTCTCCTTTCTCTAGTTAATGCTCCTTTTCGATAGATTTATTCAAAGAGGTTGTATCTAAAAATAGCCTATGAGGTGATGGGTTAATAGAAAGGTTTGTGATAGTGGTTTAGGATTGGTAGTGGTAGTTTTTGTAGAAGCAGCAGTCGTAGTAGTAGTGTTTGTAGTAGTATTTGTAGCCGTATTTGTAGCAGTAGTAGTAGTAGTAGTAGTAGTAGTAGTGGTAGTAGTAGTAGTAGTAGTGGTAGTAGTAGTAGTAGTAGTAGTAGTAGTAGTAGTAGTAGTAGTAGTAGTAGTAGTAGTGGTAGTAGTAGTAGTAGTAGTAGTAGTAGTAGTAGTAGTAGTAGTAGTAGTAGTGGTAGTAGTAGTAGTAGTAGTAGTAGCAATAGAAACTAGCAGTATAGTAAAGTAAAAGTAGTGGTTATTGTATCAAAGCGTATTTATGGAGTTAAAGGGTTAAGGCTGGTTTTGTGATGACGATGCTCATATACTAAGTACTTTCATATAATACATTCAGCTATCCCTTCACTCCATAAATATGCCTTTCTACACCTTTGCAAACAGAGTAGAACCTGATCAGACAGCTCGTATAGGAGCCATCTGATCAGGGTCTGCTCTATTTGCTTATGAAGTACTATAGATATGTAATATAGGTATGGTCCTACAGTTCATTCGACGGCCAAAACTTCATGAGTTCATCATGTTCATGAGCCATCATAACAATAATTCTAATTAATATTCATGACATCATTATTTCTTACATGAATATTCATGGAGTTAAGGATTAAACAACTGAATATATCCCAACTACCACATCGAAAATATATCATGCTATGTGTAACCTGTCTTAATTAACCCTTCTCTTGCTGAATTTTAAAATACATTTCTCCTCCTTTACCCATGCCCTGTTGTATAATTACATATATCTTCATAGTGTACAAGTATATCGCTGTGCAATCACTGTTGTGGAGTGCATTGGTGGCACAATCAACTTGTAAATAGTGCAGACCCTGATGAGACAGCTCCTGCAGGAGCTGTCTCATCTGGGTCTTCACTATTTACAGGTAGGTATATTGACGTGAATAGCAAGCTAAGGGTTAAGTGACCATCAAAAACAGGTATAATTATGGGCATACAAGGCAGGTGGTAGCTTAATGCAGGCCAAAAGTAATGCAGAAAGCTCCTATAGGAGCTTTCTGCATTACTTTTGCTCTGCATTAAGCAACCACCTGCTTTTTATGGCTCTTAAGTTCACCACCTTCTTTTTAAAACTCCTACCATATGTTGAATAAATGAACTTAAGACATGTTCTAATGTACGTTCTCCTCCACAGCGAGTTCAACACGTAGTAGCAGCATTGACTTGCCAAGGCAGAACACCAACAGCAGTCAGGATGAGCCCGGCTTTGGCCAGCCTAAACCTATGTTACCATACAGTTCCATGTTTATATTTGGTCCAACAAACCCGTAAGTGAAGCCACTGGGATGTAGTTCCCTTACATTAACCCATTCCTTCATATAAATGCTTTTTCATGCATTTGCAAACAGAGTAGACCCAGATCAGACGGCTCCTATAGGAGCCGTCTGATCAGGGTCTGCTCTGTTTTCTTATGATATTATATCAAACCATTTCCTTCATGAACAATAATAATTATGCATGAGTTGATATTTGGTTAAGCAAAAATTATAGAATCAGAATTTATATAATTCCATATGCAAACACAGAAGACCTTGATCAGACAACTCCAACAGGAGCTGACTTATTAGGGTCTACTCTAATTGCAAAGAGAAATGGTTAATACATGCATGTATAAGTCATTCCTTGACAAATTCATATGGGTGTCATCAAAAGTTGTTAAAAGTTGGTACTAGTAGCTCCCCTGTCTATGCTCGACATTAAAGGGGTAGGTCTGATAGGACTGGTCGGCCAGGGGTCAGGATAATGTGACTGGGTGGGGTGCCCTTGCCATGTGCCAGCGGCGGGGGCATTCCAGTGAGGCAGCAATATAACTTGTTTCATGCGGGTGCAGTCTGCAAATAACTGAAATACTGTTGGTCGGACGTAAAACCCAACTCATTCACTCACTCATCTTATTACAGGTCTACTCTGTTTGTCAGTCTTCACAGTTTAACTATTCTAACTGTTACCACTGTATGTTGCTGGGTTGCAGACTTGGCAGCTCCGCTCAGAGTCCACTCAGTATGAAAGGCTTAAACATGCTAGATGGTGTTGAATGATAAACAGTACATACCCTGATCAGAATGCTCCTCTAGGAACATCTGATCTGGGTCTACACTGTTTGCAAATGCCAGTGCATGTGTCCCCCCATGGAAAGAATTCACTACACTGATGTTTTATATGTATAAACATCAGAGATTTGGTCTCTATAACAGACATAATTATCCCATTATGTTTATGATAATTGGTGTCAATTAAATTTCATGGGCCATCTTAACCCTTTCCTCCATATGCTATTTTTAGACCCAATCTCTTTGAATAGATAATTTATACCAAAAAGGAGCATTTACTAGAGAAAAGGAACATTTTAGAATTGTGTAGTATTTAAACCATTGTGATAAATAGAGCATTTGCTCCTACGGAGCAAATTAATGCTCTATTTATAACAATGGTTTCAAAAAGTGACCATTACAGAGGTGTAGAAAGGCATATTTATGGAGGAAAGGGTTAAGAAATATTGAAAGATCTAATTTATGACCATAGTCGAAATTATTGCTCTTTTCTTATATACATTCAGCAATCAAAGCTAACTTGGCACGACAAGTTACTAAAAGTTGCGATCATCATATATTAGAACTTACGATCTTCATAAGACCGTCCTCTGACTTGTACAGCTAGCTAGTATCTTCATAAGACTGTCCTCTGACTGGTACAGCTAGCTAGTATCTTCATAAGACTGTCCTCTGACTTGTACGGCTAGCTAGTATCTTCATAAGACTGTCCTCTGACTGGTACAGCTAGCTAGTATCTTCATAAGATTGTCCTCTGACTTGTACAGCTAGCTAGTATCTTCATAAGACTGTCCTCTGACTTGTACAGCTAGCTAGTATCTTCATAAGACTGTCCTTTGACTGGTACAGCTAGCTAGTATCTTCATAAGACTGTCCTTTGACTGGTACAGCTAGCTAGTATCTTCATAAGACTGTCCTTTGACTGGTACAGCTAGCTAGTATCTTCATAAGACTGTTTGTCATTTGTTGAAACGGTTCTGTTTTCGTATAAAAAAAATGCATTTTTATAGAGTTACCTAACCTCAACTTCATAGAGATTGGGTATGAAATTCTATGAATCATAAAAATGCCGCATTCAAAGGGCTAAACTTTTTAATTTATTGTAGAATTGAAGTGGATTAGACTACACAAATTAGCTATGTGAATGCTCTCTAGTTTACCAGGTATCTCGTCAATTACAAATTTGCAATCACCGCATTGATACTGTAGTTACATTTTACTGTATGTCAAACAAAACATGTTTCAGTATCCGTCGCTTCTGTCACTTCGTCGTCAACTTGCGCTACTTCGACCTCTTCATCATGATCGTGATCTGTGCCAGTAGCATAGCCCTGGCCGCTGAGGACCCAGTCAGCGAGGAATCTCAACACAACCGCATCCTCAACTATTTTGACTACGTATTCACAGGGGTTTTCACTATAGAGCTTATCCTGAAGGTTAGTTGCAGTTTATTACAGAAGAACCTTCATTCCATGAATATCTATGTAAGAAATAATGACATCATGAATATTTATTAGATAATGTTTTATAATGGTGAAGGAATACAGGATTCTTTGGATCTGGCAAAAACTGTAGAATCAGATCTATATGATTTTATAAGCAAACAGGTAGAACAGACCCTGATTAGACAGCTTCTTAACCCATTCCCTCATATTGACGCCTCTGTAAAAGTCACTTTTTGAAACAATTGTGATAAATAGAGCATTTGCTCCTATAGGAGCAAATGCCCTATTTATCACAATGGTTTCAAACTACAAAATTCTGAAATTTTCCTTTTCTCTAGTTAAAGCTCCTTTTCGGTATATTTATTCAAAGAGGTTGTATCTAAAAATAGCCTATGAGGGAATGGGTTAAGGAGCCTTTTAATCTAGATCTACTCTGTTTGCAAAGTCATTGAAATATGTATTTATGGAGTAAAGGGTTAAAATGATCACAAATGTATGAATAAATATTAACCCTTTACTCCATGAATATTTAGGCAAGAAATAATAATGTCATGAATATAAATTAACTGATTTTTTATAACTGCACTTTGAACAAGGGAATTTTTATCCTGACAGAATCAGTAGAATTTAATCTTTGTTATCTTATAAGCAAACACAGCAGACCCTGATCAGTTGGCTCCTATGAGATATTATAACAATAAATGTAATTAATATTCATGATGTCATTATTTCTTACATGAATATTCATCAAATATTTAGGGTTAAAGTAGTGTGTAGAACATTCCTTTGTTAACCCTTTACTCCATAAATATGCCTTTCTACGCCTTTGCAAAAAGAGTAGACCCAGATCAGATGGCTCCTATTGGAGCCGTCTGATCAGGGTCTGCTCTGTTTGCTATTTGAATTTGAAAGATCTGTTACTTTACTTTCTAAAATGGTTACAATGTTCCACCTTCCTATTTCACTGTAACTATTTTATCTATGAATATTCAGTAGGTATTAAAATTTGAAATAAACATAGAACAGGGAAAGGGGTTAATTTGTAGACATTTGTGTTTGAATTTATAAAATTACTTTAATAAATTACTTTCACGAAGCACCTACACATGTCAAATCATTACTATTAAAACAAGACATTTTATTGTAATATTTAAGGTTTTATAAAAAATATACATATCAATGTTTGATTTTAATCAAGTGCAGAAAATCTTGCAGTCAATCTCTCAGCTGACTATATAGAAAATGTGCTAGATTTTCCCATCCTTAATTTTTTGGCGAGAAACAATCTATATTGAGTGTTGATGCTGATGATAATATTTGCAGACTGTATGGAGTATTAACCCATTCCCTCATAGGCTATTTTTAGATACAGCCTCTTTGAATAAATCTACCGAAAAGAATCTTTAACTAGAGAAAAGGAACATTTTAGAATTTTGTAGTTTTAAACCATTGTGATAAATAGAGCATTTGCTCCTATAGGAGCAAATGCTCTATTATCACAATGGTTTCACGAAGTGATTTCTACAGAGTCGTCAAAAGTCGTCAATATGGGGGAAAGGGTTAAAGGTTTTTATTTTGTTAAACTAGATTGTAGATTTGGGAGTCATTCTCCATCCTCGGGCCTACTGTCGGGACTGGTGGAACATTTTGGACGCCACTGTTGTCGTGTGCGCTCTCGTTGCCTTCATCTTCTCGTAAGTATGGCCCGTACCCCGGGCTAACTCCAGTCCCTTCCCTTCACTCTTTGTGCTGTAACTTTATCGGCTTATTGTCACTGACTCATTTGCGGATTAGAGTATATATTATAATATTTGAGCTGTGCTGGGAGAAAAGGACTTATATACCCAGATCAGTCATTGTATATGAAACACAGTGCCTGACCAGGGTTGTGCTTAAATCTGAAGAAACTAACTGTAGATTTTGAAAGTATACAACAGTGTAGACCATAGCCAGAGTTGCCTTTCTTTAGTCTGGTGACTCATCTGGGTTTATACTGTAGGCACATCCTTTTCGACACCTTTTCTCGTGCTTCAGCACATTTGTATCATGTTGCACTCACTGAGTTTAAAAGTCGGTGCAGACTTAGCTTTCAGAACTGTATATCGGCAGGTAGCCTTATAACTATTTTTTAACTGGTGATAGTACATTTTCTTTGTGGTTTCTCATTTATGATATTGTTAGAGTTAATTGTTTTAACTGCTCATCGCTGATGTTGTAAGCTGGTTGGTCTTCATGCGACTGTAGCCATTTTGAATTTTCCTCTTCCTTCCATTAAACAGAGCTCCAGATAAGATGCATAAATTAAATCAATTTCAGGAATAACTTCTTTATTTCTCCACCATACCCTATACTGTGACCACTCTTTAGAATCGTCTCATAGAGACGATTCTAAAGAGTGGTCACAGTATAGAGTTTGGTGGAAAAATGACGATTTTAGTATATTTTGGGTACGCACCTTTATCTGTAGCTCTGCATAAAACCGTGAATTTTCCATTTATTTCTGTTTGTATTCTAGTTTAACCTTGTAAAATATTGAAACAGTTGAAATGATGGCCATATCATGTATTATACTGATGGCATCTTAGTGCAAAAACATGATAACAGTAAATTTATACTTCTGACGCCCAATCCAGACAGCCCTTAAATTTTATTTAACTGTGTAAAGTTTATATAATTAACCCATAAAGTGTAAAGCAAACTCTTTCAAATGCAAAGTTGGAACCCTTCTATGTTACATATGAAGGGTACCTGCAGAAAACCAGCATAGCAAACAGTGCAGACCTTGATCAGAGATCTCACTTTGCCATATCTAAATGATATTGATAAAAACTAAATTCAATAAGGTTTTGTAGTGTCGACAAACCATTCTAAAGTAACAACTAAAAAGTAATCTAATTACAGTAGAACCTCTCTAATGCGACCACTTAATGAATAAACATGGCAGTCTTTATAAGCAGGTGGTTGCTTAATGCAGGACAAAAATAATGCAGAGCTTTCGTCCTGCATTAAGCTACCACCTGCCTCTACCAACCAGAATTATACCTCTTTTAGGTGGTTGCATTAGAGGGGTTTTGCTGTATTATCTCAAGGTAGTGATACTATTTCTACAGAAAAATAGAAATGCAGAAAGCATTACTTTCATTCTCAACCTGCTTTGAAAGACTTCAGACTTATTCACTTTGTGGTTATTTATCTAGATTTACTGTAATATCAGAGTTACAGATAAGATGCGTAAATTAAAACATTTTCAAGAATAACTGCACTATTTCTCCACCAAACCCTATATTGTGACAACATAGGGTTTGGTGGAGAAATGACGATATTGGTATCTGAGTAAGCGTGATTATCTGTTGCTTTGGCAGTATACATTATAAGTAAAATGGAAAAAAAGTATAAAGGGGTATTCTTGTTATTGCACTAAGATGAACCATCTATTTACTTGTGATCTCATTGCTTATCGAGGACTTGGTGCAAAACTATTGTAACTCCTTCACAAAGTGAAGGATTTACAATAGTTTTGCACCAAGCCCTCATTATGTTTTAGTAGTTACTACTTGACCTTGTCTCCATTTTATATGACTTGTCTCAATACATTAGGCCCAGCCTTGTTTGGTTAAATTAAACCTCGACGCATCTGAATAAATTTGGTCTGAGATTGTCTTATTAAATCAAGCTTGGTTAAATAATAATTATGTTTTCAACTTTGTAAATACTCAATTTGTTCATCCTATATTATCTGACGGCTTGCAAATGTTGTTTATATTTCATCAGGATTCTTGTTACAGATAGAGCGTTTTTAATGTTTCTATTATTCAAAGGTATGAACATTTTAGCCATTACCTGCATGTGTGCTCTGAAGAATGTGATTAACGAATGGACAAAAAATGTTAAGACGCTTTGTATGGTTTTAAAATTAATACAAATATGTTTGTACATTTAACAGCAACACTGTTCGAAATTAACTGTATCATCCTCATACATACATGCTTGTTACTGCATGCTTACAGACATCTTACTCAATACATGTACTCAGTATTGCTGTTATATATGTTTTAAGTGTTTGCCAATGGTAAGATTGAACAATATGACCAATCAAAAAGGTTTGTTTCCCCCTACTATTACAAATCTAACCAATCAAAAAGGTTTGTTTCCCCTACTATTACAAATCTGACCAATCAAAAAATCTTGTTTCCCCTAAGGTTTTCCAAAACACTATTTAATACAGCCACTACTTTGTATAGCCAAATTGTGATTATTTGTACCCGGCAGTGTTTTTCCTGTGCCCCAATTACTTGCTACCCAAGGGTTTAAATTCCTCATTATAATCTGTCTTTCTGCTAATTTATGCCCAAACCTTTATTAACACAGTTTCCTCAAACTAATATTTTCACAAGTAACAACATGATACCTAAATAAGCTTATGGCTTTACGTTACAAGGTTCATTTTAACACATGCTGAAGTAATTCATCTCAACAGATGGGCCCATCTATCATAGTATACTCATCATCATCATCATCATCATCATCGTCATAATCCTGTTTAGATTATCCAGGCCTTTGATTATTCCTTTTACAAGGGTGATGCCTGGCTGTCTGGTCAAGAGTGAATTCTCCCTCACCATGCCTGGCAGTCCTATGGATTGGTACCACCCTGTCCCAGAGACTCACGGTCCCGATTCACTAGGTCATCCCAGGACAGCTTTGGTCTGCCTAGGGCTCGATGACCAGTGACATTCAATACTGTTTAATCAAATTGAACAAGAAAATGGTGACTAAATTGTACATAAGGTTTAGTACGTTAATCCTTACAGTTCGGGACATGGGTCACTAATGTCCTTTGCAAACAGTGTAGACCCAGATGGGAGGGCTCCTACAGGAGCCCTCTCATCAGGGTTTGCACTGTTTGTCATGTTATACTTGTCTTTAGAAAAATCCCTAAATATTTACCATAAGCTTGACCTATTTCAATTTTGGAATAGTCCATTTGAAAATTCAGCGTTGAATGGCAGGTTTAGAACTAGTCTCACTTAGTCTTTTGAAGGTTGAATTTCAAGGAGGAATTATTATTTCATAGTAGCATATTAAACCCTTTACTCCATCAATATTCATGTGTAGAAATAATGACGAATATTAATTGGTTTGACACAGTATTGGCTATGGCAGAAACTGTAAAATTATATCAAGATTATTTCATGAGCAAACAGAGCCAAACCTTGAACAGATGGCTCCTATAGGAGCCATCTGATCTGGGTATACTCTGTTTGCAAAGGTGTAGAAAGGTGTACTTATGGAGTAAAGGGTTAAAAGATCAAAGTTGCTAAAGAAGTATGATTGATGAATGGTTCAGATCATTGGTCCCTCATTCAAAAGGCATAACACTCATCCCATTTTAACCCTCCGCTTGCTGTTCACATCAATATACCTACCTGTAAATAGTGAAGACCCAGATGAGACAGCTCCTGCAGGAGCTGTCTCATCAGGGTCTGCACTCTTTACAAGTTGATTGTGCAACCAGTGCACTCTACAGCAGTGACTGCACATCAAAGTATGTGTACACAGTGAAGATATATGTATACTTATACAAAAGGGCATGGGTAAAGAAGGAGAATTGTATTTTAAAATTCAGCAAGCGAAGGGTTAAAACAGAAAGTTTGATGTAAGGAGTTAGCATTTTAAATGCAGTGGCTTCAGTTAGGATCACCTTAACGAATTTTACAAGGATTCACAAGTATATTTTTCATATTTGTAACATTGTTTATTATATAACTCTTTAACAAAAACGTCAAGATGCCATTCAGAGTGTGTGTGTCTTCCGTAGATACAATTGCATATATGACTGTTTGAGCTTAACTTTTCCAAATAAGGAAATATCATCAATAAAACATGACTCTCACAGTTCAAATATTGGTAATGTACAATGATACTTACCTTACTCTATACAGTAAAAAACCCTCTAAACCAGAATTCTAGTAGAGAAGAATTTAGATACTTTTAGGCTGGTGGCTGCTTGATGCAGGGTGAAAGTTATGCAGAAAGCTCTTAGAGGAGCTATCTGCATGAAGTTCACCCTGAATTATTAAGCTGCCACCTGTCTCCAAGACCGGTATATAAACAAAATTTAACTCTTTTCACGCTAGCGGCGAAACCGTGATTACCTATGCAAACAGTTTGGATCCAGATGAGACGCATAATGCGGCGTCTCATCAAGATCCAAACTGTTTGTCACCTTGATCATATTTTTACTAAGAAATGAGAGAAAGTTTATTTAAAGAATTGAAGCAGACGACAATTGTTGCAGATGGAAAATTACTTAGCATACAAAGAGTTAACATCTGGCTTAGAGGGGTTATTACTGTACAGTCATGTTCTTCTGGATGTTAAGTTGTACAGTCCAGACTATTCATCCCTGTTTATTTCAACAATGTACAATTATTTCTTCATTAAATCATGTAGATTATTATATGTATTTCACTCAAATATAGGGGACCGAACAAGTAAGAATTTTAATAAACCACTGACATGTACATAACCATGTGTTCTTAAATTTCTAATGGTTGATCATAATATTGCCTGTTTTGTAAAGCATGCATCACATTAATGTAATCAAAACAGTGTATAAAACCACACGAATGACGAGGGAGTTTTACTCCGATGTGATACAGTTTTGTCTGTTAACCCTTTACACCATAAATACACCTTTCTATGCCTTTGCAAACAGAGTAGACCCAGATCAGACGGCTCCTGTAGGAACCGTCTGATCAGGGTCTGTTTTGTATGCTTATGGTATAATATTGATATGATTCTATGGTTTCTGCCATGGTCAAAATGTGATATTATGAAAAATAATCTAATTAATATTTATGATATTATTATTTTTTACATAAATATTCATGGAGTAAAGGGTTGACTGTTTTGGTGCCAATGGAGAATCTTTGATCACCATGGCAACAGTTTGGATTAATATGAGACATCAAGTAAAGTTGACATCTCATTGTGATCAAAATTGTCTGATATTGTGATTATGGTTTTAACTATTTTTCTGTTCTACATTTATTCCAAATTTCATTACCTACCGAATTTTCATGGAAAAAATAGTTACCATACAATTAAAAATGGAAGGTGGAACATTGTAGCCATTTTAGAAAGCAAAGAAATATATCTTTCAAATTTCATTTGCAAACAGAGCAGACCCTGATCAGATGGCTCCTATAGGAGCCATCTGATCTGGGTCTACTCTGTTTGCAAATGCATGAAAAGACGTTTATATGAAGGAAAGGGTTTAGCCATTTCCTCATAATGACGCCTTTTGACGCCTCTGTAAAACTCACTTTTGTAAACTATTGTGATAAATAAGGCATAATTCAAGCATTACTCCCATCATGCATATAGTATTCTTAAACATGATCACTCTTAAACCTTCTACTTGGATGTTTCTTTAGAATGGTTTCACTGTGTATGGCTGTTTGAGGAAATAAAATCAACAGTCTTTGAACTTACCAGTATCTGATATCATTGATTCACACTGAATATAGTTAATGTTTTTGTTCGTCCCTTTCAACACGAAGTTATGTTAAACTGCCAAGCAATTTCAAAACAGTTTGTCCCATTTGTACTTCAAATGCTTGTAAGATGGTAAAACAGTTTGAATACTGATGATGTGGTGAGTAACTCGGTATCTCATCTGCGTCCAAACTGTTTTCAGAGGTCATCGCATGGTGTTTAATTATTTTCACGCTAGCGGCGAAACTGTGAATACCTATGCAAACAGTTTTGATCCAGATTAGATGCGGCGTCTCATCAGGATCCAAACCATTTGACACTTTGATAACATTTTTGCAAAGAAATAAGAGAAATCATATTGCAAGACTTGGAGCAGACGACAATTGATGCAGATGAAAATTTACTTAGCATGCAAAGAGTTAAATGCGTTGTATCACAATCTTTAAGTTCTGTTCTTGTATTGTTTGTTAATAACATGGTCAGATTTAAACATTTTCAAGAATAACTCCTTTATTTCTCCACCAAACCCTATAATGCGACCACTCTTTAAGAGTGGTCGCAGTATAAGGTTTGGTGGAGAAATGACGATTTTAGTTTTTGGTTACGCACATTTATCTGTAGCTCTGAAAATCACAATTTATTTCCAGAATCACTACCAAATTGATAATTATAGAATGTGAATGCATTGAATTATGAACATATGCATATATATATGTATGCTATGGCATTATCAATATACTAATTATACAATATATAAAACATAAATATCACCCATTATTTTAACAATATCAGCATGTATTTTTTAACCCTTTTACTCCATGAATATTCATATAAGAAATAATGACAACATGAATATCAAATATATTAACCCTTTCCTCCATAAATAAGCCTTTCTATGCCTCTGTAAAAGTCACCTGTTGAAACCATTGTGAGAAATAGAGCATTTGCTCCTATAGGAGCAAATGCTCTATTTATCACAATGGTTTTTCAAGTTACAAAATTCTGAATAAAAATCCTTTTCTGTAGTTATTAGTAGCCTCTGTAAAAATCACCTGTTGAAACCATTGTGATAAATAGAGCATTTGCTCCTATAGGAGCAAATGCTCTATTTATCACAATGGTTTTTCAAGTTACAAAATTCTGAATAAAAATCCTTTTCTGTAGTTAATGCTCCTTTTGGGTAGATTTATTCAAAGTGGTTGGATCTAAAAATAGCCTATGGAGGAAAGGGTTAAAAGAGGAATCATTCAGCCATGGCTGAATCTGTCTATTCAGTTCTATGAAATTCCACAGACAAACAGAGTTGATCCTGATCCAAGGGTTCCTATAGGATCTGGGTCTTCTCTGTTTGCAAAGACATTAAAATGTGTATTTATGCAGTAAATGGTTAATTACATATTTTCAGTCTTCAATCAGTAATATAGTACTGAATGCTTAATTATAAATGAAATGTAAAAATATTATACAAACTGGAAATGTTGTTATAATGATCCCATTAACAGCTTTAACCATTCAAACTGTTTTAACAGCAAATGTTCAGTGTTACCCGAAAGGCTCTGGGTATTTATATAACATACATGTACCCGGGTACCTTAGCAAAAGGAAAATTATACTTACAAACTTCTGTGGGGATTGTTTTAGATATGACTGACATGATGTACCTATATGTTATACTGGTAAATCCTGGTTAGATGAGAATATAAGAGTAGTAAGAGGGATTTAAGCACTTCTATAAACATAAACTACTATATTTTATTGCTTTATTATATTCATGTTCGTTTCAGGGTTTTTAAGCATAGTCAAACATCATTTGAAGTCTTGAAAACATTTAATGTATTAATTTGTATTTAGTTTCAGGAATATTTCAGTATCATAATAATAGTAAAATAAGATGGTTTATATCTTTATCATCTCTTATATACCGTATGCAAATTCATGTTGACCATTTTCTACTGACTGGATCCAGATGGCTCATTGATTAATCAGAATTTTATCAGGATTCAATCTGTTTGATCCATTACCTCATAGGCTACTTTTAGATCATTACCTCATAGGCTATTTTTAGATCATTACCTCATAGGCTATTTTTAGATACAACCTCTTTGAATAAACCTACCGAAAAGGAGCATTAATTAGAGAAAATAAAAATGTTAGAATTTTGTAGTTTGAAACCATTGTGATAAATAGAGCATTTGCTCCTATAGGAACAAATGCTCTATTTATCACAATGGTTTCACAAAGTGACTTTTACAGAGTTGTCAAAAGTCGTCAATATGAGGGAATGGGTTAATCCATTTCCAAATATTCACACCTCTTGACCAATTCCCTAATATTGATGCCTTGTGATGCCTCTGTAAAAGTCATGTTTTGAAACCATTGTGATAAATAGAGCATTTGCTCCATAGGAGAATATGCTCTATTTATCACAGTGGTTTTGGAACTTTTCTAAAAAAAAAACCCTCCTTTTTTCTTGTAAATACTCCTTTTCAGTAAATTTATTCAAAGAGGTTGGTCTAAAAATAGCCTATGAAGGAATGGGTCTAAAAATAGTCTATGAGGTAATGGGTCTAAAAATAGCCTATGAGGTAATAGATGAACACTTTGCTTTTGACAAACAAGGTATACAAATCTGCTTTGAAAGGGAAATCGACAGCTTTCTCTGACGATAATTATGTAACAAACAAATGAAACTATTGCTATGAGTAGAAAGAGTTTTACTTGACAGGAGATCGGATATCCACTAGAGGCTAGATTTTCTTGAGATTAGCTCAGAGCTACAGATAATGGTGCATACTCAAATATTTAAATCGTCATTTCTCCATCAAACCCTATGTTGTGACCACTCTTTAGAATCATCTCGAAGAGACGATTCTAAAGAGTGGTCACAACATAGGGTTTGGTGAAGAAATAAAAAAGTTATTCTTGAAAATATTTTAATTTATGCATCTTATCTGGAGCTCTGTTAGCTGATCTTTTATGAGAGATGGACATGTAAGCATTACAGATGTTATTTCTTTATCTAGCACTTCAAATGTCATTAGGTAAGTGTCACCTCTCATAACACAGATACCTAGTACACTGCACCATCTATACCCAAATATGGTCATGCTGCCGGATATGAATATGCAAAACTTCATTTACTATTTTCAATATGTAAATGTGCGAGTGTACATGTCTGACGAGTTGCTGAGAAGTAATCGTTCTTGACTTGTATACTATTTGTTTTTCATTATTATTCTAGAGATACCATAATATATGTTTATTACACATATAAAACTTCATAAATACCTGCCAATAACTTGACTAGTATTATGTACCGTATAATCTCTAATAAATGCTCCCGGGGATGTTACATTTTTCTAAAAAGAGTTTCTTGCATTTTGTATACTGGGTCCATGCTTATAAAACTTTTAGTTGAGTCTGAGAACGTTCTCAAGCTTTTGATTGGTCAGATTTGAGCCTTTGGCTCAAATCTGACCAATCAAAAGCTTGAGAACTCAAATCTGACCAATCAAAAGCTTGAGAACTCAAATCTGACCAATCAAAAGCTTGAGATTATGGGAGCTTTCTGCATTGCTTTCAGGCTGTATTAAGCTACAACTTGTATTTTGAAAAACCTAATTTCTTAATTTAATAGTTACTAAATAGAGTTTTAGTTATTTCATTGTTTCCCCGCTAGAAATAAGAGGTGTTTATTAGAGTGGGCGTGTTTATTAGGAGGAATGCGGTATTTGATATAATATGTGATAAATTATGTATGATTTGAAATGACCAAAAGTGGCCAAATCCATAACAAATTGTGTAAATCTATAAAGCAGAGGCATATAAAATGAGATTGCATTTTCAAAATTTGTAAAGAAAATGACTTTTCAACACAAAAATAGTTACTGAATGATTGCAATTATGTTTTCATGAACTTCGCTTTTAGTTTTGGCAGCCAGACACTTCGGACTGATTCTCACGTACACGTATGCGCAGACCCGCGTATTTGTATGCGCTATCAAAAACACTTATTGAAAAAACAGTGGCATCATGGGAAAAAAGACACTAAGACATTTGTGAAGAGTGAAGATCCAGATTAGAATATCTAACTGCATGTACAATAAATATGTCACTTTAAATTGTTTATTTTAACCCTTTTTCGATGAATATTCTTTAAGAAATAATGACAGAATGAATATAAATTAGATCAAATTTTATAATGGCACATGAACACAGTAAATTTTCACCATGGCAGAAACTGTACAAACAGACCTATATAATTCCATAAGCAAACAGAGCAGACCCTGATCAGACAGCTCCTACAAGAGCCATCTGGTCTGGGATCTACCCTGTTTGAAATGGTGTTAAATGGTGTATTAAACCTTTCCTCCATAAATACGCCTTTCTACGCCTCTGTAATAGTCACTTCTTGAAACCATTGTGATAAATAGAGCATTTGCTCCTATAGGAGCAAATGCTCTATTTATCACAATGGTTTCAAACTACAAAATTCTAAAATTTTACTTTTCTCTTGTAAATGCTCCTTTTGGGTAGATTCATTCAAAGAGGTTGGATCTAAAAATAGCCTATGGAGGAATGGGTAAATGGAGTAAACCCATTCCGTCATATTGACACATTTTTACACCCCTGTAAAGGTCACTTTTTGAAACAATTGTGATAAACAGAGCATTTGGTCCTATAGAGCAAATGCTCTATTTATTCCAATGGTTTCAAAACTACGCAATTCTAAAATGTTCCTTTTCTCTAGTAAATCTCCTTTTCGGTAGATTTATTCAAAGAGGTTGGGTCTTAAAATGACCACGAAATGACCACTTAAAATATGAACGCAGTGGTCAGTTCCAACGATAATCTTTACAAACAGTTTCGATCCAGGTGTGCAAACAGGTGTCTCATTGGGATTCAAACTGTTTGACACCTTGACTCTAAGCATTATGTAGACAAAATGAATATTATGGTGGCGGTGGTCTAGTGGTAACGCGCTTGACTATCAGTCCGGAGGTCCGGGGTTCAAATCCCGGTCCCACCCGGAAATTTCAGAGACAATTTTCCATGTCTCCAACCCGCACATCCTCTCCACCCAGGGGTTAAAATGGGTACCTGTGAGGGTCACTCGCCAGTACTGCGGCTGCATGATTGCGCCATATGTTAGCAGTGCTCAATATTGTAGGCCAATGACTCAATGACCAGGGGAGTAAATGTACAGTCGGCTGAGCGGTCAATCGGACTGAAAGTAGACTATAACTAGGTACTTTACTTTTTACTTTTATTATCTATTTTCAAAATGACTTAGATGAAGCTGTTTTAACCCTTTCCCTGTTCTATGTTTATTCCAAATTTCACCTGTTGAATATTCATGGACAAAATGGGTATAATGAAATATTGAAGGTGGAACATTGTAGCCGTTTCAGAAACTGAAGAAACAGATCTATCTAATTCCATCGGCAAGCAGAGCAGACCCTTGTCAGACGGCTCCTATAGGAGCCGTCTGATCTGGGTCTACTCTGTTTGCAAGTGTGTGAAAACACGTTTATATGAAGGAAAGGGTTAAAGGGTTGAAAATTATTAAGTTTAAAGATGTCCGTACATTTGAAAGCAGTAGCGGGTAAATGTTGAACATTTATTCCGTGACTACTTAATGAATGGGGTCTTTGAAAACAAGATTTTGTTTGGTGAAGAACGAAAGAAATGCAGAAAGCTTCTATGAGATTTTTCTGCATTTCTTTCATCTCACCATCAATTTAGTGGTTGTTTCATATGAATACATCTGTCCACTGAATGGGAGTGAGAAATCTGGTTACTCCTTGCTCTGCTGCAAAACCACTGTTTGCTAATGTCTAGTGCCTTTTTCCCAGTGATGCAGATTTTGTATATGATTCAAATTATTTCCACAAAGTGTGCCATGCATATTTGTGCAATAATTTCTTTGGCAAATATATTAGAAAACCAGACAGCTACAAGTACAATACATATGCGCATACGTATACGCCTTTCGGGTGCATTTTAAGGAAATATTACTATTTTCAAAATAATGTACGTTTTCTTCTGTACTTATGGGGAGCGCATACGGTTACGCACAATTGAGCCGAATATGTCCTGTTGGGTGGCATTGTAGTCATTTTTCATTCCGTCAAGTAGCCGTTACTATGTTGTGCTGAGATTTCTACATGTTTTATTGTTATTTTTTGAGGGACATCGATATATCCCAGTACACTCTGTATATCAGTTTTCAAGTATTTTGCACAAATTGGAGTAGAGTATAATTTCGAAGAAATCGGTTTGTTTACCTTATATCGATGTTTCATACAAAAACATACACAAGTAGAGGCTGTAGCCTGTTTTCTCCTTCTATGATATCAGTGTTTGAAATGCTGACAAAACGTTTCCCTGTTTTTAGACAAATCCCATATTTCTGTTCCATTTATGAGACTTTTAGTCCATAGCAACAATAGATACTTTGATTTTCTGAACAATATGTAGACGTGTGTTTATGCGTTTGTACCGTGACTTTGTGAGAGCGACGCACAAACAGCCATTTTATGTATGAGACATGATCAAGGGCAAGGAACTCTAATATTTGGCATATTAGGTAATTTGTACACTTTGCAGGTTAGTTAAGGCGATATTTTTAATTACAATTTTGGTATTTCAGTTAATCACACTTTGGTGAAGGAGTATAATATTCATACAATAGAACTGTTTGTATAATTAGCTTGGAAAATTAGCCATTTATTGTTTATGGGGTTCGGTTTGAAGTAATTTAACCCTTTACTCCATGAATATTCATGAAATATATAATGAAAGCATAAATATAATTAGACTACATACCTTTTTAAGATACTTAACCCTTTCGCTGCCAATGCCGGATCTGTTATTACCTATGCAAACACTTTGAATCATCAGGATCCAAACTGTTTGTTACTGTTACTATGTTTTTGAAACAAACATGAAGAAAATCAAGAGAATGAAAATTTGTAGCAGACGACAAAGTTAGCAGACGACAAAGTTTGGCAGGGAAAGGGTTAAAATGTTGGCCAAAGCAGAAACTGTAGAATCAGACCTAATTTAATCTATAAGCAAACAGAGCAGACCCTGATCAGACGGCTCCTATAGGAGCCCACTGATCTCGGTGGGTCTACTCTGTTTGCAAATGCGTGGAACAGTATTTATATGAAGGAAAGGGTTAAATGACTGCTTCAATATTATATTTTATATATATATACAGTAAAACCTCTCTATAACGACCACTAAATTACATCAAGTATTTTGTGTAAAAGGCAGGTGGCTGCTCAATAAAGCAAGGTGAAAGTGAAACAGAATGCTCCTACAGGAGCGTTCTGTTTTACTTTCACCTTGATTTAAGCAGCCACCTGCAATAAATACCAAATAATTAACACAATTTAGTGGCAGTTATAGAGAGGTATTACTGTATATATATAAAAATGAGCTTCTCCCAATAGCTAAAGAATTTGGGATGATATTACATACATAGCATACCTTTGACCCTTTCCTTCATGCAAACCCTTTTTTACGGAGTAGACCCAGATCAGACTGGTCCTGTATGAGCCGTCTGATCAGGATCTGCTCAATTTGCTTATAAACTTGTAAAGCGCTGACTGCAGTTTCTACCAATACCAAAACAATCATATATACATATTCCTTTACAAAAATATAGCTAATAAATATTCATGATGTCATTATTTCTAAAACGAATAATGAACTGGGAAAGGGTTAAGCCTTTACTCCATAAATACATACATCTCTCTAAACCTTTACATACAGAGTGGACCCAGATCAGTTGGTTCCTATAGGAGCCATCTGATCTGGGTCTTCTCTGTTTGCAAAGGCGTAGAAAGGCATATTTATGGAGTAAAGGCTTAACCATCTGCACTCTGAGCAATTGTCTTCTGCAAATATATTGCCGTCTGCTTCAATTCTACAGATATACTTTTCCTCCCATTTCTTTCAAAATCAGTGACAGAGTATCAAAGAGATTGGATCCTGATGAAAGGCCAAGTTACTCAACGTTTTATTTGGATCGAATCTGTTTGCAAAGCTTACTAAACATTCGCCAGTAGAGTGTTGAAGGTTTATGCTTGTGTTATCGAACTACCTATGTTGACCCCTTACTCCATAAATATTCATGTAGGCAAGTAATGACATCATGAATATTAATTAGATTAATTGGTATAAAAGCACATGGACACAGGAAGCTTTGACCATGGCACAAGCTGTATAATCATATCATAAGTAAACAGAGCAGACCCTGATCAGATGGTTCCTACACCACGAGCCATCTGAACTGGGTCTACTCTGTTTTCAAAGGCATAGAAAGGTCAGTATTTATGGAGTAAAGGGTAAAGCGTGATTATACATAATTCAAATGGACATGTCTGTTCTATTAATAGACCAAACATTCAGAGTTCCTTTCACTGACATAGCTCATATGTATTAGAAACTCTTCAGCACGAGTAGTAGTTTTAAATGTATCATACAGAATGTTTTTGAATTTCGACACTGTTTGCATATTTGATCACAAGATATGGGGCACTTTGGGGGAAGTATTTTACTGATTGCAGCCTTAGTAGATACAGATCAGTCAGGGGTGTTATTCAGTATCATTTTGGTGACTGTTTAGCGATTATATTTTAACTAATCGCAAAAAACCTGTACACAGTAAAACATCTGTTAAGCGATTGCCCAAAGAAGACCCAGTTCAATGTCTTTAACCCAGGTGGTAGCATAGTGCACAGAGTTCCAGATAAGATGCAGTTTCAAGAATAGCTTCTTTATTTCTCCACCAAACCCTATAGTGTGACCACTCTTTAGAATCGTCTCTTCAAGACGATTCTAAAGAGTGGTCACACCATAGGGTTTGGTGGAAAAATGACAGTTTTAGTATTTGAGTGAGCACATTTATCTGTTTCTCGGGTATAGAACAAAAGTCCCTACAAAACATTTATGCATTAGTTTCGTTCAGCACCGCCTGGTTTTAAAGTCACCAACATCTGCTCATTCAGCGATCGCTTCAGAGAGGTTATACTGTTTCGTAGAATCGTCAAGATTTTTGGGGCTGATCTAGATCTACTAGGTAAAGGACGGCTAATTGCCATCACTTTCTCTGAATTGCCTTATATTCTAACACAATACTTGTTCAAGAGCAGGAATGCTTGGTGACATACCTTTACTTAAATCTGTATACTTTCAGTATGTATTATCCGATGAAACAAACGTTTTTTTTCTGGAATATGAAATCATATCAAGGGATACATGTGTAAAAGGTTTTAAAATGAACTAAACTATATACTATAGTCATGATATTGATATTTCACAGAATAACTTTAATTAAAAACTGACTTGACCCTTCCCCTCAGATAAATGCTTTTTCGCTGCTTTGCAAATAGAGTAGACCAAGATCAGATGGCTTATGTAGGAGAAGTCTGATCAGGATCTGATCTGTTTGCTCATGACATGATAGAGATTATTTTGTCAAAGCAAAAAACTTTTGTTGAAATTTTCATTATAAGATATAAATATCCAACAAATAAATATTTCTTTCATGAATATTGAACAGATCGAGGTTAAGCTGCATGCCTATCAAAACAGTGTTATTAGGACATTTGCATTTTCATTTATTCAGCAGAGATCCATGCAGATAAGATCTGTAAATTAAAACATTTTTAAGAATAACTCCTTTATTTCTCCACGAAACCCTATACTGTGACCACTCTTTAGAATCGTCTCGAAGAGACGATTCTAAAGAGTGGTCACAGTATAGGGTTTCGTGGAGAAATGACAATTTTAGTATCTCCATTACAAAATCCCATGTTGTGACATTTTTGAGATGATTCTAAAGAGTGGTCACAACATAAGGATTGGTTTTAGCATCTTTATCTGTTGCTCTGTATACAGAGTACAAAAACATATCTATGTTAAAGTACAATAAAAGTGTTAAATCTTACATAGAAATTCGTATATGTAGCTAGAGCTTTGATTTTAATCAGAGCACGCGAAGTTCCAACTTTTTGTAAAACCTGATCTCTCCGCATATTCATTTTACACTGTTGGATCAAGCATATAGGCGCTACCATAAACAAAAAAACCAACACTTAGTGTGTTTGTGTATTTCAAAGTGGAATTCAACTTTGTTTCATATACCTATGTGGCAGTTTCGAGAAAGAAGGTTCAATATAAGAACATTTGGGGAACATCTATTTCTTAACAACTCATGACTTCGTTCTGATAATGGTACCATGATCTATCAAAGTATTACAACCTTTTTTTTAACAATTGTCATCGTTTCAAATCTTTAAAAGCAGATGGGGTAGGGTAATGGACACTTATTTTAACCCTTTCCCTCATATAAACGTGTTTTCATGCATTTGCAAACAGAGTAGACCCAGATCAGATGGCTCCTAGAGGAGCCGTCTGATCAGGGTCTGCTCTGTTTGCTAATAGAATTTGATAGATCTGTTTCATTACTTTCTAAAATGGCTGCACTTTTACACCTTCCGTACATCATTATACCTATTTTGTCCATGAATATTCAGTAGGTATTGAAATTTGAAATAAACATAGAACAGGGAAAGGGTTAAAAACTGTCAATAGTTTTTGTAGAGTTTTTGAAATAGACATTCTGATACTCCTGGATATGTATTTCACTTTGGTGCCCAGTGTCCCTTCAAAATGAAATAGGCAAACAGTGTAGACCCTGATCAGAGGGCTCCAGAAGGAGCCCTCTGATCAGGGTCTACACTTTTCAGCTGAACCCTTCGATGTCAGTGACTTATACCAATCAATATGTTGTTATACACCTTCATCGTGGTAACAGAATAGGTTCCAAAGTAAGATCGGGGGGATTTTCCATAACCCTTTCCCAGGTCTGATTTTATTCCAAATTTGAATACCTACTGAATATTCATAACAAAACAGTTATAATGAAATATGGAAGGTGGAACATTATAACCATTTTAGAAAATAAAGAAGGATCTATCAAATTCCATTAGCAAACAGAGCAGACGTTGATCAGATGGCTCCCCTATAGGAGCCGTCTGATCTGGGTCTGCTCTGTTTGCAAATGCATGAAAAACACATTTATATGAGGGAAAGGTTTAACTCTTTGCACGCTAGCGGCGAAACTGTGATTACCTATGCAAACAGTTTGGATCCAGATGAAACGCCGCATAATGCGGCGTCTCATCAGGATCCAAACTGTTTGTCATCTTTGTCATATTTTTGCAAAGAAATTAGAGAAAAGTTATTTTAAGAATTGAAGCAGACGACAATTGTTGCAGACGAAAAATTACTTAGCGTGCAAAGAGTTAAATAAAATACGGGTATAAATGGATTAAATAGTAAACATAATCTTGTTATTTAAATTTACGATTGACATATACCTGTTCTTTCTTAAGTAGTATTTTAATCATATGTTGAAATTTTGTATGCCTTACACTGTTTTCGTAGCATATAGCTCAGTTTTATTAAAAGCATGTGAAACTTAGCTAAATATCTTTATTACACTTGCACTTCAATCCGTCTTCTTGTATGAATAAAACCATATGATGTGAACATGAAACCTGTTATGTAAAACGTTCCTTCTCGACACTGTCTCATTGGTAGGTACAGTAAAAATATCCGTAAAGCGACCTCACGACATTTGATAGCTTAAGGCAGTTTAAATGTAATACAGAAAGCTCTCCAAAGAAGCTTTACTGCATTTCCTTTGTCCTGCAATCATCATACAGTTGCTTGTAACCCTTTACTCCATAGATACATATTTTTAACACATTTGCAAACAGAGTAGACCCAGATCAGATGGCTCCTGTAGGACCCATCTGATCAGGGTCTGCTCTGTTTGCTTATGGAATTATATAGATCTGATTCTACAGTTTCTATCATGGTCAAAACTTTCTGTGTTAATATGCAATTATAAAACTGCATGAAATTATAAAACCGCGTCCAATTAATATTCATAATGTATTTTTTTCTAACATAAATATTCATGGAGTAAATGGTTCAAGAATCGTATAAATATTTAACACGTGGTTGCTTTACGGTGTTCACATTGTAAATAACTAGATAATTCACGTTGTATATCTTGTTTTCAGCGACGGTGCTGGGAAAAACCTAAACACCATCAAATCACTGAGGGTACTGAGGGTACTACGGCCTCTAAAAACAATAAACCGTGTTCCAAAACTAAAGGTAATAGCTGGATCTATTCTAGAAAAATATGTCATAATACAATTAACCCTTTAACCCTTTCCTCCATAGGCTATTTTTAGATCCAAACGCTTTGAATAAATCTACCGAAAAGGAGCATTAACTAGAGAAAAGGAAAATTTTAGAATTTTGTAGATTGAACCCATTGTGATAAATAGAGCATTTGCTCCTATAGGAGCAAATGCTCTATTTATCACAATGGTTTCAACAGGTGTAGAAAGTCGTATTTATGGAGGAAAGTGTTAAATCATGTAAATGCCTTTTCACACTAGAGTAGAACCAGTTCAGACAGCTCCTGTAGCCACAGTAGGAGTCGTCTAATCAAGGTCTACTCAGTGTGCTCTGACTATGCAGTTTCTCTTAACTCTTTTGGCGCCAAATTCAAAAGTGTCGTCTGCAATAATAATTTCATATTAAATATAATTCTAAACTAAAAAATAAAGATATATTAGTAAAGCATTTGTTTTTAAAAACCTGTATGCTTGGGCTAAAATAATACAGAAAACAGTGAAGTCCCAGATCAGATGCCGCCTTTTCAAGGCGGCATCTGACCTGGTACTGCACTTTTTTCAATGGTGCCAATAGGCGACATTGGCGCCAAAAGAGTTAATGCCGAAACATCCTGTGTACATATGACAATAATAAAGTTTAGCTGAAAATTATTCTTTACTTTATACAAACCATGTTTATTTCATTATAGAATCAATATTTGACTTTATAATGTAAGCGTGATTTGCATCGTTTCATTATCAGTTTAGCATTTCATATGAGATTGTAATTATTAATGAAAACAGTTTTGATCCTGATAAGGTAAGATACCAATTTACCCATTCCATGATCTATGTTATACCATCTGAATATTCACGGACAAATTAATTATAATGAATTACGGAAGATGGGACAATTTGTAGACATTTTAGAAAGTAAAGAAACAGATCTTTCAAATTCAAACTTGCAAACAATGCAGACCCTGATCAAACAGCTCCTATAGGAGCCATCTGATCTGAGTCACCTCTGTTTGCAAATGCATGAAAACATGTTTATATGAAGGAAAGTGTTAAATTCAGCCACTGAGGCTATGAAGACTTATCTTTCAAATGCAGAATGAAAGCGCCATCTGTCTTGTAAACCCTCGCCTTATATAAATGCCTCTTCACACCATTGCGAATAGAGTAGAACCAGATCAGACAGTTCCTATAGAAGTGATCGGATCAGGGTCTGCTTTGTTTGCATATGATAACTAATATAGATGTGATTCTATAGTTTCTGCCTGGGCCAAAATGCCCTGTGTTCATATACAGTAAAACCTCTCTATAACGGCCACTAAATTACATCAAGTATTTTGTGTTAAAGGCAGGTGGCTGCTTAAAGCAAGGTGAAAGTAAAACAGAACGCTCCTATAGGAGCGTTCTGTTTTACTTTCACCTTGCTTTAAGCAGCCACCTGCTCTAAATACCAACTAATTAACACAAATGAGTGTCCATTATAGAGAGGTTTTACTGTACCATGATAAACATTATTCTAATTGATATTAATGATGCCATTATTTCTTACTTGAATATTTAACATGCCAATTAATTGCTGCTTCGAGATGTTTTATAGCATATGAACAGAATTTAACCCTTAAATATTATTTTCTATGCCTTTGCAAACAGAGAAGACTCAGATAAATATGATTCTACAGCTTCTTCCATGGTCAAAATTTCCTATGTTCATATATCTGTATAAAAATAATCTAATTATCATGGTGTCTTGAATATTCATGGAGCTCATGGGTTAATTAAATGTGCATTTGCAGGCTGTGTTTGACTGTGTCGTTAATTCCTTGAAGAACGTCTCCAACATCCTCATCGTGTACATGTTGTTCCAGTTTATTTTTGCCGTTATAGCTGTTCAGTTGTTCAAAGGGAAGTTTTTCTACTGCACAGACGAATCAAAGGAGTCAAGAGATGAATGCAAGTAAGTAAACAGTCCAAGTAAGTAGACAGTCCAAGTAAAAGTAAGTCGACAGTCCAAGTAAGTAGACAGTCCAAGTAAAAGTAAGTAGACAGCCCAAGTAAGTAGATAGCCCAAGTAAGTAGACAGCCCAAGTAAGTAGACAGTCCAAGTAAGTAGACAGTCCAAGTAAGTAGACGGTCCAAGTAAGTAGACGGTCCAAGTAAGTAGACAGTCCATGTAAGTACACAGTCCATGTAAGTAGACAGTCCAAGTAAGTAGACAGTCCAAGTAAGTAGACAGTCCATGTAAGTAGACAGTCCATGTAAGTAGACAGTCCAAGTAAGTAGACAGTCCAAGTAAGTAGACAGTCCCAAAGTCACTAACCAGTTCTGACCCTTTTCTACTCAACATTTTGTCCTTTTTCCTCAGATATGCAATTTTAATGTATTTGCAAACAGAGTAGACCAAGATCAGACAGCTCCTATAGGATTCTGATTCTGTTCTAAGTCTGATTCTACAGTTTCTGATAGGGTAAAATATTATCCTGTGTTCATGTACAATAATAAGCATTCAGCTAATAAATATTCATAATCTCATTATTTCTTACATGAATATTGAACAGGTAAAGGGTTAAACAGTGTCGATAAATCACTCAATATCTTTTAAAAAGCAACTTTTTAGAAAGTAATATTGATCTTAAAAGTTTTACTCACTGGTTGTTAAAAAGAAAGATTGTGCATACAGTAAAACCTCTCTATAACGACCACTAAATTACATCAACTATTTTGAGCTAAAAGCAGGTGGTTGCTTAAAGCAAGGTGAAAGTAAAACAGAACGCTCCTATAGGAGCGTTCTGTTTTACTTTCACATTGCTTTAAGCAACCACCTGTCCTAAATACCAATTAATTAACACAGTTTAGTGGTCGTTATAGAGAGGTTTTACTGTATATAGTTTATACTCTTGACCCTTACTCCATAAATACACCTTTCTATGCCTTTGCAAACAGAGTACACCAAGATCAGATGGCTCCTTTGAGAGCTGTCTGATCAGGGTCTGCTCTGTTTTCTTATTAGATAATATAGATATGACTCTACAACTCCCGATATGGTGAAATATTGCTGTGTTCATATATTATTAAAAATTTAGATAATTGTTACTCATGACATCATTATTTATTTCATGAATATTCATGGAAAAAAGGGTTAACCCTTTCCCTCATAGGCTATTTTTAGATCCAGCCTCTTTGAATAAATCTACTGAAAAGGAGAATTAACTGGAGAATAGGAAACATTTAGTGTTTTTTTTTAGTCTGGAAACCATTGTGATAAATAGAGCATTTGCTCCTGAGGAGCAAATGCTCTATTTATCACAATGGTTTCACAAAGTGTCTTCTACAGAGTCGTCAAAATTTGTCAGTATGAAGGAATGGGTTAAAGAAAGCTGTAAGGGAATGACTGTGATGGATTCATACCATTTCATCATAGAATGTATGAGTTGGGATTTATGGTATTCCAGTACATGTGTATATGTCATGTAACACTGATGAATGGCGAGATGATTAACCCTTTCCCTCATAGGCTATTTTTAGAACCAGCCTCTTTGAATAAATCTACCTAAAAGGAACATTAATTAGAGAAAAGGAAAATTTTAGATTTTTTTAGTCTGGAAACCATTGTGATAAATAGAGCATTTGTTCCTAAGGAGCAAATGCTCTATTTATCACAATGGTTTCCCATTGTGTTTTACCATTGTGATTTACCATGGTTTTACCATTGTGATTTACCATGGTTTTACCATTGTGATAAATAGAGCATTTGCTCCTAAGGAGCAAATGCTCTATTTATCACAATGGTTTCAAAAAGTGTCTTTTACAGAGGCGTAGAAATGCATATTTATGGAGGGAAGGGTTAAGTACATGTAAGGATGAAGCTGATCCTAAATATCAATTCATTGAATCAGTACCCTCCTCCCACACTTCCAATTACATTGTACATTTTGTCAGAGATGATAATTATTATAGATAGCAAATGAGCCTCACAAATGATGCATTTTAGGAAGGATTGAGATATTTCATCAAAGGCAACAGATGATAAATGTTAAAGTTAACCGTTTTGCGGCCAATAACCTATGTAAACAGTTTAAAATCCAGATTAGAAGCCAAGTAACTCCGCTGGATCCAATATGTTTGACAATGTGATCATGTTCATGAAAGAAATTAAAAGAAAATTAAAATCTGAAAATTGTACCGGACTACACACTTTTCAGACGACATGACATGGCAGCCAAAGGATTAATGAAAGTCTCCATTTGTATTATACATATCTTTAATGTTCACGACCTGTTGCAGGGGCCAGTATTTCTCCTATGAAGACGGTCCTGACTCGCCTCAAGTCAAACATCGGGAATGGAAGCGTCAAGATTTCCATTACGACGACGTTTTCCATGCAATGTTGACGCTTTTCACTGTCACTACTGGTGAAGGATGGCCTACGTAAGTACAGTAAAATCACAGGTAACAGTGTCAAACTAACCGTAAAATCACAGGTTGCAATGTCAAATTCTTGTAGAGAAGAATTTAGATACTTTTAGGCAGGTGGTTGCTTAATGCAGGGTGAAAGTCATGCAGAAAGCTCCTATATTAAACTGCTACCTGTATCCATGACTGATATTATACTAAAATGAATGTCTGGTTTTGAGGGGTTGTACTGTACTTGACTGTGCTGCAAAATAAGTCCATATGCAGTAAAACATCTCTAAAGTGTAAATTTTAGGTATTTTTGTGGGTCTCAACCTATTCTCTCATAGACTACTTTTTAGACCCAACCACTTTGAATTAATCTTCTAAAAAGGAGCATTTACTAGGAAAAAGAAAACAATTAGAATTATTTTCAAACCACTGTGATAAATAGAGAATTTGCTAGGGAATGGAATAGACCATCAGTGATTACTATAGAATCCACCTATTATGAAAGGCTTAAACTTGCTAGATTATTTTGAATGACAAACTGTGCAGACCCAGATCTGAGGATTCCTCTGAAAAGCCCTCTGATCTGGGTCCACATTGTTTGTGAATGCCAGTGCATGTGCATCCTGCATGCAAAGATTTTAATAATAAATACGGACTGTGGTAATATTGTTCATTTGAAACACACTGTTTTATACATGAATAGAGATTCAACGAAGATGTTATTTCCTTGTTCTGTACTCACAGAAGGTCCTATGTTTAATTGTTTCATATCACATGCCCAATGCAGGTCACATGACCAATAATCAGACAGCTGTTTAACCCTTTCCCTTATGTAAGCACATTTTGACGCAAACAGAGTAGACACAGATCAGACGGCTCCTATAGCCTAGGAGCCGTCTGATCAAGATCTGCTCTGTTTGCTTATAGTGTAATATAGATCTGATCCTACAGCTCCTGCCTGAGCCGAGATGTCCTGTGTTCATAATTATGCCATTATAAAAATAATCTTATTAATATTCATGACGTCATTATTTCCTACAAGAATATTCATCAGGAAAAGGGTTAAGACAAGGGTAGTTCACTGAAATTCCTGAGGAACATACAACCTGTAACTGTTTAATTAGAGACGTTTATATTTATGCTTATATCTATAAAGAGTTGTTTTTAAACATCTTTGCATCCATTTCCGATACAGGGTTTTGAAGAACTCCATGGATTCTACGTATGTTGACCGTGGTCCGAGGCCAGGCTACAGAATGGAAATGTCTCTCTTTTATGTGTTCTTCTTCACCGTCTTCCCGTTCTTCTTCGTCAACATCTTTGTGGCTTTGATTATTATTACATTCCAAGAACAGGGAGAGAGCGACCTAGGGGACCAAGATCTCGATAAAAATCAAGTATGTAAAATGCTCATCGTACTGTATATTCAACCCCACCACACACTCTCTTAACCCTTCGCTTGCTGAATTTTAAAATACATTTCTCCTTCTTTACCCATTCCCTGTTGTATAATTATGTCTCCCCCCATATTTATATGGGGGAGACATATTGTTTTCGTGAGAGTTGTCTGTCTGTCTGTCTGTCTGTCTGTCTGTCTGTCTGTCTGTCTGTCCGTCTGTCCGTCTGTCCGTCACACTTTTTGTCCGGACGATAACTTCAATATGCCTAATGCCAGTTGATTGAAACTTCATACATGGAAAGAGCATAATGAGAGGAAGTGTCATGCACAAGGTCCATAACTCTGGCTTCACTAATATTGGAGTTATTGCCCTTTGTAAAAAAAATCACACTTTTTTGTCCGGACGATAACTTCTATATGGCTCATGCCATTGGATTGAAACTTCATATATGGAAAGATCATGACGAGAGAAAGTGTCATGCACAAGGTCCATAACTCTGGCTTCACTAATATTGGAGTTATTGCCTTTTGTAAAAAATATCATAATTTTTTGTCCGGACAATAACTTCAATATGCCTGATGCCAGTTAATTGAAACTTCATATATGGAAAGAGCATAATGAGAGGAAGTGTCATGCACAAGGTCCATAACTCTGGCTTCACTAATATTGGAGTTATTGCCCTTTGTAAAAAATATCATAATTTTTTGTCCGGACAATAACTTCAATATGCCTGATGCCATTGGATTGAAACTTCATATATGGAAACATCATAACGAGAGGAAGTGTCATGCAGAAGGTACATAACTCTGGCTTCACTAATATATGAGTTATTGCCTTTTGTAAAAAAATCACACTTTTTTGTCCGGACGATAACTTCTATATGGCTCATGCCATTGGATTGAAACTTCATATATGGAAAGATCATAACGAGAGGAAGTGTCATGCACAAGGTCCATAACTCTGGCTTCACTAATATTGGAGTTATTGCCCTTTGTAAAAACAATCACAATTTTTTGTCCGGATGATTACTCTTATGTGACACATGCCATTGGAGTGAAACTTCATACATGGAACGATCATAATAAGAGAAAGTGTCATGCATAAGATCCTTAACTCGAGCTTCAATAAATTTAGAGTTATTGCCCCTTGTACATTTGTTTAATTCTTTCTTGTCCGGACGATAACTCCTACATGGCTCTTGCCATCGTATTGAAACTTCATACATGGAAAGAGCATGATGAGAGAAAGTGTCATGAACAAGGGCCATAATTCTGGCTTCAATACTTTTGGAGTTATTGCCCTTTGTTACATTTTTTGACCGATCAGTAACTCCTGTTCGACTGATGCTATTGGAATGACATTTTATTTTTGGAAAGAGCATGATGAAAGTAAGTGTCATGCACAAGGGCCATAAATCTGGTATCAGTATTTTTGACGTTATTAGCTGTTATCATTTTCTTCTTGAAAAATGTAGTGTGGAAAACGCATAATGAGGGGAAGTTTCATTCATCAAGAGCATAACATTTTTAGTGATTTCCCTTTACATATTGTTTTTATAAGAGGGGAGACATCCGTTTTTTTGACAAAAGCCTCTAGTTACATATATCTTCACTGTGTACAAGTATTTCGCTGTGCAATCACTGCTGTGGAGTGCACTGGTTGCACAATCAACTTGTAAATAGTGCAGACCCTGATGAGACAGCTCCTGCAGGAGCTGTCTCATCTGGGTCTTCACTATTTACAGGTAGGTATATTGACGCGAATAGCAAGCGAAGGGTTAACCAACAATAATAGAACAAAAACATTAACTTCAATAATACTAATGATAAAAGTAATGATACTGAAATCCAAGATTGGTATCGAGGGATGCTGTAGATCTTTAATTTGACCATATGTGTATAAAAAATGTTTTTTTCATTCCTATGACAATGTCCTAGTGTTATCAACAAACCAATCAAGTTTTAAATTTTTACTGCAGTAGCAGCAAAAGATGACAATTATGTCTTCCCATTTTTCTTATGAATCAAACTACACTATAAGTTATGTATACCTAAATATTAAATATCTGAAGTAAGAAACGGAATAATATGTAGTTTTTTAAGGAACCATGTTCAGCCAAGTTCCGATAGACACCAAGGACTTAGGAAACAAAGCTATGAATATGAATATTATTCTGTGTTAAATAATATATAGCTGGCACAAAGGCGCGTGACTGATGTTGCCGAATTTGAGTGGGAAAAAAGAAGTACAGATTCTGGTGACTGATGAACATGTTTCCATTGGTTTCCATAGTAATCAAACAACTTAGGTTTCAATTCTGAAGTAATTTTTTTCAAAATATTTGTGAAAAAACAGAATACATCTGGAACCATTAGCATAATGGAATTGTCTCTTCGAGATGATTCTAAAGAGTGGTCACAGTATAGGGTTTGGTGGAGAAATAATGATTTTAGTATTTGGGTACACACCTTTAGCTGTAGCTCTGAGACACTGAGTAACTCTGTGTTTTATCAGGATCAAAACTGTTTGTTATTCAGACTGTATGTACAGTTGAACTTCGATATCTCGAACTCGGATAACTCGAACTTTGGGATAACTCGAACAAAAAGTTCAGTCCTTCCAAAACTTATAATACAGAGTTGCTCTAAAATGCATCACTACAGATATCTAGAAATGTATATGACAGCTTAACCCATTCCCTCATATTGACGACTTTTGACGAGTCTGTAAAAATCACTTCTTGAAACATTGTGATAAATAGAGCATTTGCTCCTATAGGAGCAAATGCTCTATTTATCACAATGGTTTCAAACTACAAAATTCTAACATTTTTTCTTTTCTCTAGATATTGATCCTTTTCGGTAGATTTATTCAAAGAGGCTGCATCTAAAAATAGCCTATGAGGTAATGGGTTAATACAGGTCTAAAGTAATGCTGAAAGCTCCTACAGCTCCTTTATTAAACTGTGAGACTCGATAAATTGTTCAGATTAGAACGCGGATAACTCGAGCTCCTGTTATCTCGAACTATATTGTATGGTCCCTTGAAGTTCGAGATATCGAAGTTCAACTGTATGTAGAAATACTTATAGTTGAACTTCAACATCTCGAACTCGGATAACTCATACTTATAGTTGAACTTCAACATCTCGAACTCGGATAACTCATACTTATAGTTGAACTTCAACATCTCGAACTCGGATAACTCATACTTATAGTTGAACTTCAACATCTCGAACTCGGATAATCATACTTATAGTTGAACTTCAACATCTCGAACTCGGATAACTCAAAATTTCAGATAACTCTAAGTAAAAGTTTGGTTCTTCCAAAATTCACGATACAGAATTGTTCTAAAATTTACAATACAGAATTGTTCTAAAATTTATAATACAGAATTGTTAAAGTAATACATCTCAGTATGACAGTCAGCAATGTATCATAACTTCATAATATGTCAGCTTAAGCATTCTCTTAGGAGGAGGGGATTTGAATCCTATCGTTGCCACCTTGTCAATAACTTTAACAAACTTGACTGTCGGCATATTATCATCTCTTAAAAAACAACACTATAGTTACGCAGTATGCAACATAACCACTAGTCTATTAAAGGTACTATATGGTTATTGTTTTATTTCTATTTACAGAAACAATGTATTGACTTTACCATCAATGCGAAGCCACTGTGCCGGTTCATGCCGAAGAATAAAGGCTCTTTTAAATATAGAATATGGAAGCTCGTAGTGTCGCCTAAGTTTGAATATTTTGTGATGACTCTTATAGCTCTCAATACTTTCGTACTTATGATGAAGGTAGGTATCTTTTGTGTCCATCTACCTGTATGCTGTGTTATAGAAAAAGTAACGGAAAGTAAAAGAACACGTGTTTGTTGATTGAAATTAACATGTGTTTACTGATTGACATTAACACATGATTGTTGATTGAAAGGTATCAGTACAATCATTTTATTCGATTTTGAAAATGCTGTGAAAGTTGTGTCTTGTGTGGATGTTTCTTTACATAATGTATAATTATTGAATATTGAAATGCAATTATTGCTTGCATGATTTAACAGGTACTGCAAAACACCTCTAAAGCAAACATTTTACAGGTAATCATATACATGTACATGTACATTATGTGGTTAACCCTTTACTCCAAGAATATTCATGTCAGAAATAATGATGTCATGAATATTGATCAGATTAAATTTTAAGCATACCAACACATGAAATGTCTGCAAAACTATAATCTAAAGAATCAGATCTATATTATTCCATAAGCAAATAGAACAGACCCTGATCAGACGGCTCCTACAGGAGCCGTCTGATCTGGGTCTACTCTGTTTGCAAAGGCATAGAAAGGCTTATTTCTGGAGGAAAGGATTAAAAGAAGATCATTGCTTAATGTATGATGAAAGTAATGTGGAAAGCTCCTGCAGGAACTTTCTGCATAACATTCATCCTGCATTAAGCTACCACTTGTAACCCAAATTTATACCTCTTTTTGGTCGTTGCTTTAGAAGGGTTTGGCTGTAAAGCATGGTCGCTTTGAAATCAATGCAATTGATTTGCCGAATAAATTGCATCGCATATTTAACACTAATCCATTGCAATTCAACAGGAATAAGTCTGAGAAAGTGAGAGAAAGAAAGGGAGATAACAGCACTGTGATATTACCAGTAGCCCATTCCCTCCTGCTGAGGCCTTTTGGCGCCTCTGTAAAAGTCACTTTTTGAAACCATTGTGATAAAATGAGCATTTGCTCCATATGGAGCAAATGCTGTACTTATCACAATGATTTCAAACCTATACAATTCTAAATATTACATTTCCTCTAATAAATGCTCCTTTTCAGTAAATTTATTCAAAAGAGGTTAGGTCTTAACCCATTCCCTTATGTAAACGTGTTTTCACGCATTTACAAACAGAGTAGACCCAGATCAGACGGCTCCTAGAGGAGCCGTCTGATCAGGGTCTGCTCTGTTTGCTAATAGATTTTGATAGACCTGTTTCTTTGCTTTCTAAAATGTCTACAATGTTCCACCTTCCATATTTCTTTATAACTATTTTGTCCATGAATATTCAGTAGGTATTGAGAACAGGGAAAGGGTTAAGTAGTCTAGGATTGAATGTGTATAACAGGTTCCTGTGATAGATGGTTTAATGAGGATTAAAACCAGGAAGGTCATTTCCCTTGTTGCAAAAAGAGCAATGGATCATATCAACCGACCTACCTTCCTTTCAAGTTTTGCAAGAAAGGGAGACAATCCTAAAAAGCAACCACATAATAAGTGATAATTAACCCTTTACTCCATAAGTATGCCTCCCTACTGTAACCTTTGCAAACAGAGAAGACCTGGACCCAGATCATTCTGTTCTGTTTCCTATAGGAGCCGTCTGATCAGGATCTGCTCTGTTTGCTTGTGATATGATGTAGATATGATTCTACAGTTTCTGCCATGGCAAACAATTCCAATTACTTTTTTCCTGCATTAAGCAACCACCTGCTTATAAAGACAACCATGTTTCTTCATTAAGTGGTCGCATTAGCAGGGTTTAACTGTATATAATTATATTCATGGAGTAAAGGGTTAACTCTTTTTGCTGCTAATGTCACATCTGTATCAGGATCCAAACTGTTTGTTACTGTGACTATTTTATGAAACCAAAATGTAGAAAAATAAAAATTGAAAACTGTAGCAGACGATAAAGTTTTCAGACGACAAAATTTGGCAGCGAAAGATTTAAGCTCACAAGGTTAGGAGTATTGTGTCAGCAGTAATGCAATAATGTTATGAGCAGTTTGAAAGAAAGACATATATTTTCCACACTTGCACATTTTCTATTACACAAATTTAACTACATACTGCACGTGTCTTGTGAAATATTTCACATATCAGGGCTGCTTTAAGTTAACAGTAATTTTACAGTTTTGTGCAACTGTTTGCAAATTATAAGACAGAAATATTGTTATCACTGCTGCGAATAGTAGCTGTAATGGTTACTTTAAACTGAAAATGGGGCTGCTTGGATGTGTTGGGTGAGTGAGAGTGTGATTTTGGCATGCTGCACTGCCACACCAGTAGTTCTCATACAACCAACTGTGTATATTAATCCTTTCCTCCATAAATACACCTTTCTACACCTCTGTAAAAGTTACTGTATGAAACCATTGTGATAAATAGAGCATTTGCTCCACAAGAGCAAATGCCCTATTTATCACAATTGTTTCTATACTACACAATTATAACATTTTCCTTTTCTCTAGCTAATGCTCCATTTTGGTAGATTCATTCAAAAAGGTTGGGTCTAAAAATAGCCTATAGAGGAAAGGGTTAAGGTACCTTGTGAAGATAATGCGTAACTTCATTAAAAAGAAACAAGGTAATAGAGAGACTTGGTGATTTTGTATTTGGATGTCAAGTTATGTTTGATAATAATTTACCCAAACACTTGGCAGCACTGTAAAATCTTCAGTATTGCACAATACTACGGTACATAATTATAGTAATGCAAATTTTGATGAAATATATCATATTTGACTCATTATATAAAACAATGTCAGATGAATTGTAACCATTGTGATATGGTTTCAACTGAAATATTAGAGAGCTATTTACATCGTTATAGTAATTCCCTAGGTTTGAAGATTGTGTTTTAACATTTATTTGATTGAACAGATATTTGCCATAGATGTATACAATGCTTGTTGTGTTATTAGTTACTAACAAATGCTCTCTTTCAGGTACTACTTAAAATGAGATTTTGATTTTGATGCTATGCTGTATTGAGAAATTTCACCAGAGGTCCAGATAAGATGCGTACAATTAAAATGTTTTCAAGAATAACTTCTTTGTTTCTCCACCGAACCCTATGTTGTGACCACTCATTAGAATCGTCTTGAAGAGACGATTCTAATAAGTGGTCTCAACATAGGGTTTCGTGAAGAAATGACGATTGAAGTACACATCTTCATCTGTTGCTCTGTTTCACATGTTTTGACAAATGTCGTCACCACCTCTTTACTGGGTTGTTTGCATATATTTACATCTTTAAATCATTTGGGAAAAGGAAGTTTTACATTATACAGTAAAACCTCGCTAATGCGACCACATAATTTATTTACATAGGAGTCGGTAAAGTTAAGTGGTTGTTTAACCCATTCCCTCAAAGGCTATTTTTACATCCAACCTCTTTGAATAAATCTACCAAAAAGGAGCATTAACTAGAGAAAAGGAAAATTTTAGAATTTTGTAGTTCTGAAACAAATGTGATAAATAAAGCATTTGCTCTTATAGGAGCAAATGCTCTATTTATCACAATGGTTTAAAAAAAAGTGTCTTTTACAGAGGCGTAGAAAGGCGTATAAATGGAGGGAAGGGTTAATGCATGGCAAAAGTAATGCAAAAAGCTCATGTAAGAGCATACTGCATAACATTTGTCCTGTATTAAGCTGCCACCTGTTTTAAAAGTCCATAAGTAGAGTGGTCGTATTAGCGAGACTTTATTATATACAACCTGTAAAATTTGATTCTTGGTAGTCTGCTGATGCTCCTGACGAAAAGTGTGAATCAACTGAAGAAGCTGGTCAATACCGCGATGTCCTTAAATACGTAAACATGGGGTTCACGTTCATGTTCACAATAGAAATGGTGTTAAAATTACTGGGGTTCGGACGGGTAAGGCGGCCATTACATGTGTGTCTTTAAGGCACACATCTTCACTGGTTTATTTTTTAAATTTCGTGCTCACCTATTTCTGTTAAGTTGCACGAATTAGGCAGTTGGATTTCGTGGCTCTCCCCACACACTGATGTAAATGACATTTGGGGCTACCAGGAACGGTGCAGTTGACTGAAGTACATGATTGCTAAACTTGTCACATTATCAGTTAGCCATGCTTCAGCCTTTTGTATGCTGAGCAAAGTTTTGTTTGCACAAAGTTTCGTCCACTTCATTTCATAATATTGTCCACTTCATTTCATAGTATAAATTAACGTCATTTTCTCTACCAAACAATTCAATATGCATGTCAACCATTTTGATTTAGGATGAAACATCTTTATAATCTAGATCCGCATTTTTTGCATAGGTGATTTTCAATTCATCCTACGCATACTTTATACCTTTCAACACTGAACTATCGAAATGGAATAGTCTGTCACTGGTCAACCCTTTACTCCATGAATATTCATATAAGAAATAATGAAATCATCAATATTAATTAGATTATTTGTTTTAATAGTAAATGTAGACAGGCATTTGTGGTTATGGCAGAAAATGTAGACTCATACATACATTGTATACTAAGCAAATACAGCAGAGCCTGACCAGACGGCTCCTAAAGGAGCGATCTGATCTTGGTATACACTGTTTGCAACGATGTATTTATGGAGTAAAGGGTTGAAGATGGAGTGCATTTCATTTACAGTAAAACCTCTCTATAACGGCCACTAAATTACATCAAGTATTTTGTGTTAAAGGCAGGTGGCTGCTTAAAGCAAGGTGAAAGTAAAACAGAACGCTCCTTTAGGAGCAAGGTGAAAGTAAAACAGAACGCTCCTATAGGAGCGTTCTGTTTTACTTTCACCTTGCTTTAAGCGGCCACCTGCCCTAAATTCCAAATAATTAACACAATTTAGTGGTCGTTATAGAGAGGTTTACTGTAGTGGATTCTGCATGAAAAACGGTGCAGTCCCTTATCAGAGAGCTTCTCCAGGAGCCCTGTGATCTGGGGCTATACTGTTTTCAAATGACAATGCACTCATTCCTGCAAAAGAAGGGTTAAGAATAAATAATTAGTATGAACTTGAAAAGACAACTACATTTATAGATTAGGGACAAAATTTTGTGTGGTTCTTCTAAAGTAAAAAAAAATGGTATTGAGAAACAAATTTATTTTAAATCATAATTCGTGGGGTGATTTTGGTTGTTGTTTTTCAATACTTTTGTCGAATATCAAACTTGTCAAATATTTAAACATCATGAAAATTATGGAATTTTTATATAGGGAATAGGCTATAAGTAATCCGTGATCATGTTAACCCTTTCCCTGTTCTATGTTTATTCCAAATTCCAATACCTACTGAATATTCATGGACAAAATAGTTATAACGAAATATAGAAGGTGGAACATTGTAGACATTTAGAAAGTAGAGAAACAGATATATCAAATTCTATTAGCAAACAGAGCAGACCCTGATCAGACGGCTCCTCTAGGACCCGTCTGATCTGGGTCTACTCTGTTTGCAAATGCGTGAAAACACGTTTATATGAGGGAAAGGGTTAACTGCAAAGAATGAAAGTTGCAAGAATTAATCCTCTCAGTGCAGGAAAAAATCACTTTGTAAACAGTGTAGACCCAGATGAGAAATTCCTAGTACAACACCAAAAGAATCTCAGCTAACATAAAGATGCACAAGACATGCTGGTTTATTCCTTTCTGTTGATAACTGCCACAAAGATGGTAAACTATCATTTCTGACCGTTCCTGTGGTAACAATAAAGCAAATATATATATATGTGCTAACCAGTGTGTGTGGTGGTCACGATGAAGACTGCGTTCTAAAGGTGGTGGATGATACATGTTTTGGCTCCATGGCTGGCGTATAACCTGCTTGGTGTCAAGGGTAAAGAACACGTATACAACCCTCCTCCCTCTTAGACATTTAAAAGATTAGAACAAGCAGCTCGTCCTTTTGAAACAAACAAAATGTCATTGTTATTGATAGTATACGAAAACTAACTTAATCCTTTCACTGCCAGTGCCAGATCTGTGATTACCTATGCAAACAGTTTGGATCCAGATGAGACGCCGAGTAACTCGGCGTCTCATCAGGATCCAAACTGTTTGTTACTGTTACTATGTTTTTTGAAACAAAAATGAAGAAAATAAAAAAATGAAAATTTGTAGCAGACGAAAAAGTTAGCAGACGACAGAGTTTAAATATTGGTTGCACAGAAGAACGCTGCAAAGAGTATTCCTCTCTCAGTATTCCTCTGGCACTGTACCTCATAAGCTATTTTAGACACAGCATCTTTAAATTAAACCACCGAAAAGGAGCATTTACTAGAGAAAAGGAAAATGTTAGAATTATGTAGTTTTGAAACCATTGTGATAAATTGGAGCAAATGTTCTATTTATCACAATTGTTTCAAATAGTGTCTTTTACAGAAGCATCAAAAAGCGTCAATATGAGGATATGGGTTACATGTAATTACTGAACGTTGTCATTCTTTTATTCAGTGATTTAGATTAGGATCTGAATAAAATTCTCAGTTGAAAATACTAACGATATGAACTTCATGTCTGAATTCGAACTACATGGAATATCGAACAATATTGTTAGTATGTTGTTGTTAAACATAGACTTGCTGCTTTGTTCTCTTCTTTACTTGTGTGGTGTTGGCCACTCGTCTAGGTGGACATGAGGTTAGAGGACCTAATGGCACCATTACAGTAAAACCTCTCGATAACGGCCACTAAAATACATCAAATAGTTTGTGTTAAAGCCAGGTAGCAGCTAGCTTAAAGCAAGTTGAAAGTAAAACAGAACGCTCCTATAGGAGCGTTCTGTTTTACTTTTACCATGCTTTAAGCAGCCACCTGCCCTAAATACCAACTAATTAACACAATTAAGTGGACATTATAGAGAGGTTTTACTGTATTTCTTCTGTGACTCCAAGTGTCAGAATTACCTGTACTGGTTGTGAAGACTTTCAACAGCAACACCCTGGACTAAACTGTGTCACATTCCGTAGCAGAACGTGATGTTTATTTGGAACCAGAACCAACTAGTTTTATTGGGGAACATGTGTTGTGTGTATAGAAATACTTGCAGCAGATATTTTTATCAATAAAGGTTCTCAAATATTTTAAATGTGAATTGTGAAGAGAATCAACAGTGTTTAATCTTCCTTCATATAAGTGCCTTTTTATGCCTTTGCCAACAGAGTAGAACCAGACCAGATGACTTCTATAGTAACTTATGACCAGGATTTGCTCTGTTTGCTTATTTGATTAAAAAATCTCGAAAAATAAGCAGGAAACAAGTATGTGAGACATTATAGACCCAGGTCACAGGGGTCCTTAGGGAGCCTTTTGATCGGGGTTTGCACTGTTTGTCATAATCATGATTTTCTTTGATGAGTTTTAGGAAAAGTCAAGTTGAAAGAAACAGAAAAAACTCTGCTGTGAGTAATTAATGCATACTCGTACTGAATTCTCATCATTGCTGAAACCGATTTGAATAATCATGACATATTTTGTTTTTGGATTGTTGTTGTTGAAATTCTGACGGGCCATGCTGCTGGTAATTAATTGGGGTTGGAGTCACTGTTTTATACTGTGCCCTTGCTATAATATTGCTGTATACACATTAACAGTCTGTGTTAACCCATTCCCTCATAGGCTATTTTTAGATCCAACCACTTTAAAAAAATCTACCGAAAAGTAGCATTAACTAGAGAAAAGGAAAGTTTTAGAATTTTGTAGTTTGAAACCATTGTGATAAATAGAGCATTTGCTCCTATAGGAGCAAATGCTCTATTTATCACAATGGTGTCAATAGGTGACTTTTACGGAGGTGTAGAAAGGCGTATTTATGGAGGAACGGGTTAACTTCAACCATATAACAACAGATATTCATATTGACGTCAAAGAGCATACTGATTTCAAAGAGCATGCATTGATGCCAAAGAGCAATTATTGCAAATGCCATTACAATGAAACTGATATTGAAAACTAAACTGTTTGAAATCAACTTTTTTTATCAGATCTTTACTACATTTTGTGTGCATTCTTATCTTTTTACCCCAAGAATGCTATCTGAGGTCCAGTTGAAAAAATATTCAGTAAAATTCAGCTGCCTTGTAACTTGAAGTCTTATCTTGAAGTATATGTAAAGTCTTGTTATTACGACCACTTAGATTTTTTAAAACTGGAGGTAGCTTAATTCAGGACAAAAGTGATACAGAAAGCTCCTATGGGAGCTTTCTGTATTACTTTTGCCCTGCATTAAGCAGCCACCTGCCTTTATAGTCTCCTATGTTGATAAATCAATAAAAAGGTTTGATAAAGTAAAACAAACGATCTCAGATGTCCAGTGTAAACTATATTAATAAATTGTATGGTTGCTGTAGCGAGACTCTACATGTAGATTGTTCGATATTATTTTTGACACTTCTATTCCATGTCAGTGTTGGAATTGTTTCACAATGCAATGGGGGCTTTCCTACGGCATTCTTGGGAGTGCTGTTTTAACTGGTTTTGGTTTATCGTGTGCATTGCAATCTGTATCGAGCTACTGATAAAATAGGATACCTGTTGTTATACAGAACTCACATATCTTTCTTAGCAACTTTGTAATTTATTTCTTTTCTTTCTTGCCATTTGCATCAGTTTAATAATCAGAATACGTTTGAGGAAAAGTTCAGAGAGATTACTTCACAAGAGGGGCAATTATCGAACGTACAAGAGGGGTCGTATTACGAGAAGGTCCTCATCTTAATCAATGTAGTGTTCACCATCCTCTTCACCATAGAGTGCATTCTTAAGCTTTTGGCATTCGGAATTAAGGTTTGACTTTAATTTTACATTTGATGTACGTTTGTGTCATTGTACATTCCTTTGTATTTCTATAATACCCGTCACTTGCTGATGTTGCTCGGTATTTTAAGGTAATTTGGCAAGTGAAATTTTGTAGTTCTAAAAATGGAATCCTTTCTATTTGTCCGTCTCATTGTGTTTTGTCTACTTTACTTCTTGTCAAAACGTAAACCTTTTACTATGATCCGTTTACTTTAGTTGAGATATCAGTCAATATTATATAGTTTCCCATTTCCAGTCCTATTTTATCTCTGCAAAATTATTCCTATTTGTCATGTAAAAATAGGTGAACCAATCGAGTTGTCACACAAATGGATAAACATGGAATTGCTATAGATTTAACCTGTTTTCATAAGTTTTAACTGTTATGAAAACGCTACGATAGATGTCATGAGATTAAAATGTTAGTCACGCCATGCTATGCTTTACAAATTACAAATGGCTTGTGGCTTTTGAAAAATAGTATTTACCAAAGGTACTGAGAGTAACATCTTCATGTATGATCACCAAGAGTTCACTAAAAGTCTATCTGGATAAACTGTTGCCATAAACAGAGGTCAAGATAAGATGCTTATATTTAAACATTTTCAAGAATAGCTCCTTTATTTCTCCACCAAACCCTATACTGTGATCACTCTTTAGAATTGTCTCTTCGAGAGGATTCTAAAGAATGGTCGCAGTATATGGTTTGGTGGAGAAATGACGAATTTGGTATGCACCTTTATCTGTAGCTCTGCATAAATCAAAATGCATATTGTGAACAGTGAGTTCAAACCATGTTACAGACACCTTTAGAGCTATATGAATGTACTATAGCCTGCATATGAACCATGCTATGAAACAAAAACAGCCTTGGTGACATTCAAACAGTGTAGACCAGCAACAATATAAACAATATCACTTCTTACCAGATGCTGTATAGATTATAAAATTATTAAAAATACCATATGAGGGAAAGCGTTAAGGCTGGTTTTTGTCATGGTTCGGCTCATATATTGTAGTACTACCAGCTGAAACTACTGTCTCGGCAACGTTTTAAATAAATTTATAGTTGTATAAATGTTTGAATACATTGTTTGGTTATACATATCCTAGATGACTTATAGTGATAAAAATTCCCCGTGAACAGCCTGTCATACCGTACCATTGCTTCTGTAACTTTTGGTTAAACCATTATCCTGCTGAAACAATTCTCTCCGTGCAAATTCTTTGTTCATCTTTCACTATCTGTCTACTTTTCCTCATTATTCTTTATTAATCATATTTATCTTGATTAATAATATGCGACTTCATCCCAATACGTTTTTACCTTCGGAACAATGCTCCGTATCGAAATTTTCAATACATTCAGTATCGGCAGGTTAACGGTTATTTTGTGATGTGAGTTGGCATTAATACGCTGTGCTTTTTGCCCAGGCCTTTGTTTTCTTTCATTCCCTAAATGTCACTGTCCCCAACTTGACACGGTGCTGTACCAGTGACGGCTATTTTATTTCTGACGTCCTAGCTAGCTCTTCACAACTGTGTTACTTGTATTGTTTTGGTGCACGGTGATCACACCTCACCATACCTGCATAGCAACAGCTAGAGCAATGCTTTTTCATGGTGATTAAGATTGAACTTTATGTTTTAAAACTGATTTAAAAAAATTGCAAAAGATATATTAATGACTTGATGATTTTGATTTCGTCCAGTGTGTGGGAGCAAACTGGAGTATTGGGAGTGTCACAAGTTCCCGGGCAAATTTCACTGGTGGTTACACATGAAGCTGAACTTACTACCTTGTGCCTGTTATAAACCCATTCCCACTTAGGCTATTTTTAGACCTAACCCCTTTGATTCAATCAACCAAAAAGGAGCATTAACTAGAGAAAAGGAACTTTTCAGAATTGTGTAGTTTTGAAACCATTGTGATAAATAGAGCCTTTGCTCCTGTGGAGCAAATGCTCTATTTATCACAATGGTTTCACAAAGTGTCTTTTACAGAAGCGTCAAAAGGCGTCAATGGGAATGGGTTAAATATCAAAACTCTAGTCATTTTCCCCAGACATTCCTTTCAGATGAATCCACTTTTTTTTTTATTTTAGTTAACCCCTTTTCGTTTGACACATTATGTATAAAAACAAACTTTTCGTCTTGTGCAAATGAAATATGTAGAGAAACTAGAAAACAATTTAAATGTTTACGAAAACACGTTGTACCAATAAACAAACACCTCCACTACTATCAGCGATAAGTATATTCATCGACTGATTTTCTCCAGATTTAAAGCATTTTCCATAATGATTACATAATTTAGAACAAAGATTAAATCATGCAAAACGTTCAGTTTGATAATCTTGGGGCTACGTTGTGGTGATATATACGTACTATATATGGGTCTGTGAAGCTCTGTGGTAACTTTCCTCAACTCGTGTTGTTTTGGCGCTTGTTGTCACTGTTCAAATGCTGCTTTACACATCTGTACACGATTGTATTTTCTTATTTTAACCAGAGCTTGAAAATCACATCATGCAATTTAATGTTTGAGAACAAATTTATGATTTCACAAGGTTATAACAAGTGATGTGTCTTGTTTAGTTGTATATTACAAAGCTCCAGATAAGATGCGTAAATTAAATCATTTTCAAGAATAACTCCTTTATTTCTCCACCAAACCCTATACTGTGACCACTCTTTAGAATCGTCTCGAAGGGACGATTCTAAAGAGTGGTCATAGTATAGGGTTTGGTGGAGAAATGACAATTTTAGTATTTGGGTATGCACCCTTATCTGTAGCTCTGACGTTAGACATTTACACATTATGCAATTCTAGTGTGTTTGTCACTGGATGCCCTGATCTTGTACAGATGTCCCATGCATGTTCTATATTCTAGATGTGACCTAGGCCGTAGCTTAGATGTCATGTAGAACTCTTTAGCTGACAAAATAAATTAAATACTAACACTATTAACCTTATCAATGCTTTCTGCGTTTTTGAACGCACATATCTTGTAATAATAATAATAGTAATAATGCTTGATTTTGAAATGGACTATAGCAGAATCTATCCAAAGAGGTCATTCATTTTTTGAATATAGGAATCTTAAAAAGCAGGTGGTTGCTTTATGCAGGGCAAAAGTAATGCAGAAAGCTCCTATAGGAGCTTTCTTCATTAACTTTGACCTGCATTAAGCTACCACTTGCCTTTCAGACCCATAATGAAACCTCTTTCCGATGACCGCTTAAGACATGTTCTACTGTATTCCAAAATTCAAATAGATCAGCCTTACTGTTAATATTCAGTGATTGTTTAAAATAAAAGTGTAACATGACAAAAAAATGCAGACCCTGATGACGGGGCTCCTCTAGGAGCCCTTTCATCTGGGTTTACACTGTTTGCAAATGACATTAATTGTTTCCCGCATTGAAAGGATTATGGTTCATGTTTACTGCTTTTAAAAAGTGTTATTTTTAACTATAGAAGTTAGTACAAAAGTAGATTAACCCTTACTGTGCGGGACACGAGTCACTAACATCCTTTGCATCCTGGAGGAGCCCTCTCATCAGGGTCTGCACTGTTTGTCATAATACACTTTTCTTTAGAAAATTTCCTTAATATTCACTGTAAGCTTGACCTGTTTGAAGTTTTGAATCGATAGTCCACTTGAAAAGTCAGCGTTGTAAGGGTTAGGTCAATACAATATATCAAGAAGAAGTTCTATGTGATTATTGCCTGCTATGTTGTAGATTCTATGTGATTATCGCCTGCTATGTTGTAGATACTATCAGATTATTGCTTGCTATGGTGTAGATACTATGTGATTATCGCCTGCTATGTTGTAGATACTATGTGTATAATACCGGTACTTCTTCCAAATGTATTCAAAACAATCCTTTTTGATTCCGTATATATATACTTTGAAAAAATGTGTGTAAACGTCTTTGGTCTGCTTTCAGATATGTTAGGTTGACTCGGATGGTATGCTGAATCTTTTTAGACGCAGTGCAAGAACTCATTGCAAATATTTCAATTTCTTTTGCTGAAAATGACACCAGACATGTTAGCATGCACTGAACTTGTACCATATTTATTACTTGTCCTGGAAAATGATTGAATGAAGATTATACAAGTAGGAAATTAACCCATTCCCTCATATTGATGCCTCTGTGAAAAAATTGAAACTGTTGTGATTGAAACATTTGCTCCATTCCCGCATATTGACACCTTTTGACTCCAGTCCGTAAAAGTTGCTTTCTGAAACCATTGTGATAAATAGAGCATTTGCTCCTTAGGAGCAATTACTCTATTTATCACATTGGTTTCAAAACTACATAATTCTAAAGTTTTCCTTTATTCTAGTTAATGCTCCTTTTCAGTAGATTTATTCAAAGAGGTTGGGTCTAGAATAGCCATATAATGAGGGAATTGGTTAAGCTAATGTACAGTATTTTTTAAATCAAGTACTTACTGCAACCCATTATTAAGCGTTTGCTTAAGCATCTTTTTACAGAAATCATACTAGTGTTTTGTTTACTATTCTAGTTAATATAATTGTTCTTGAAAAATTGTTTATTGCAAAGGAAAAAGTCAACGCATCATGGAAAGAAAGTAAAGATATTTTTATGTTGATTATTCCAAAATAGTTAGTGAATCAATACCTGGATCAATACTAAGCAAATGTAGGGCGTGCTAGAGTCAAGTGTTAAGGAAATAGAGGTCTTGATAAGATGGATAAATTAAAATATTTCTCCACCAAACCCTATGTTGTGACCAATCTTATGAGTGGTCCTAGCATATAATAGAGTTTGGTGGAGAAAGGACAGTTTTAGTATTTGAGTATGAATCTTTATCTGTTGCTCTGAGATATATTAGAATATAATGTGAAGATTTAATTACATATTAAATTTTTTAAAAAGATATTGATACATGTAAAATGACATAAGTGTATAAAAAATACAATTATTTATGTACCTACCTGTATCATCATGTTCATTTAAGATATGCAAATATAGTAACCTTTCAAATCAAATCATAAAAGAAAAATAGATAAAAATTTCAGAAAAGTATCATTTCAAATCCATTTTAATTGTAAAAACATTTTGCGAAATTTGCCATTTGCTTATAATTATATAATATTTTAATCAGACACAAATATCCCAGAATGGAAATAATTTGACACTGTCATTGACATTTATTTGAATACCCCTTTACTCCACGAATGCTCATCTCAAAAATAATGACATAGTTAATATTGATCAAATTTCTATAATTGCACATGAACACTGGATGTTTAGCCTTGAGAAAAGCTTTAAAATCAAATCTATATCATCTCATTATAAGCAAACAGAGCAGACCCTGATCAGATGGCTCCTAAAGGAGCCATCTGATCTGGGTCTACTCTGTTTGCAAAGGGGTAGAAAAGTGTATTTATGGAGTAAAGGATTAAAACATCAATTATAAGGGAAAGCACATAGGACAAATGTTTTATTACATTATTATATCATTTAACCTTTAGCCTGCTGTGTAAGTTTCATTTGTTCAAAACGTCGTGTTTAAATCCATACACTATCTTTTCCAAACACAAAAACCGAAATTTCAGTTCAGATTCTGATATTCAGCTACTTATCTGTATCCACACTGTTCTAACAGTCATCACTGTAGCATGTTAAAGGTTAAATTTGATCATTGTGTGACGTTTTCTTTGAACTGTTAACATGTATGTTTTCTTTTTACACCTGCTACAGAACTACTTCAGGGACCCTTGGAATATATTTGACTTCATAACAGTGCTAGGCAGTATGATCGACGTCGTCATCAATGTATTTGTGGTGAGTATTCCTCGGTGATGATTCCCATTGATAGATTGCTGTATAGTCTCGATCTGTATAACAACTCCTCAAATATATATAACTATGAACCTAGCCCCTTAGCCCTTGAATGTTTATGTAAGAAATAGTAATGACATCACGCATATCAATTAGCTGTATTTGCATAATACAATAAAACCTCTCTATAACGGCCACTAAATTGTGTTAATTAGTTGGTATCAAGGACAAGTGGTTGCTTAAAGCAAGGTGAAAGTAAAACAGAACGCTCCTACAGGAGCATTCTGTTTTACTTTCACCTTGTGTTAAGCAGCCACCTGCTTTTAAAACAAACTATTTGATGTAGTTTAGTGGTCGCTATAGAGAGGTTTTACTGTAACATAATATTATACACAAGAATATTTAACCAAGGCAGAAAGCGTTGGATCAAATCTATATCATATGTCATGAGCAAACAGAGCAGACCCAGATCAGACAGCTCCTATAGGAGCTGCCTGATCTGAATGTACTCTGTTTGCAAATGCATAGAAAAATGTATTTATGGAGTAAAGGGTTAAAACAGAGTGTAGCTTCAAGCAGGATGAATACTATGCAGAAGGCTCCCTCGGGAAATTTCGATTTTTTTATTATTAAACTAAATACTCAGACAGACAAACATAGCCAAATTGTGCAGGCCCAGATCAAACTGCACTTTTAGATCCTTCTAGATGTTACTCCAATGATATTAGATGATATTTAGTTAAAATGCACCATTACAGACAAGAGATAGGTGTTTAAATATTATGGGGAACTACAATATTTGTGTCCTGTTTGAAACATGTGCCTGCTTTTAACCTTAAACTCCATAAATACGCATTTCTGCTCCTTTCCAAACAGAGTAGACCAAGATTAGACGGCTCCTATAGGCGCCGTCTGATCAGGGTCTGCTCTGTTAGCTTATGATAAAATATAGACATGGTTCTTTAGTTTCTGCCATGCTATTATAACAATGAATTTAATTAGTATTCATGATGTCATTAATTATTTCTTTCATAAATATTCATGGCATATAGGGTTAATTGTATCCATGTTCATTCAATTTCTATACACAGAGCTACAGATAAAGACGTGTACCGAAATACTAAATTCGTCATTTCTCTACAAAACCCTATACTGTGACCACTCTTTAGAATCATCTCTTCGAGACGATTCTAAAGAGTGGTCACAGTATAGGGTTTGGTGGAGAAACAAAGAAGTTATTCCTGAAAATTATTTAATTCACGCATCTTATCTGGAGCTCTGTATACAGATGTTCCCCCATAGTAGTTTCATAACAAGTCCCAATGTGCTCAGTCATTTTGATGTCATATTCACTGTAATTCATACCTTCCGTTGTGCTACCTTGCATGAAAATGTTTTCGAAGCAAAGTGATTGGTGTATTGTTTGTAGTAAGTTTTACAAAATTTGCCTTCTTAAGACAGCTATAAAAGACGTCATTAAGAAATAATGTACATGTGTTCCACGTTTTTGTGTTAATGTCAAAGTTACAAACAGCTTGGATCCAGATGAGACACTAAGTAACTTAGCATCTGATCAGGATCCAAGCTGTTTGATGTTCCGATCAATAGCTAATCAAAGGCTTGAAATAGCAGTGAAACTGTTAGCTAATCAGAGGTTGAGTTGATATTATGCTTTCAGCTTGAGCTGGGTTAATTGCTCATGTAAGACTAGTGAAAGTACATGTTACAGTATTAAGCATCCAAACTTGAAAGCTTTGGGAAACATCATTGTCCTCATTCTACACCCTTGCACGGATAATGTTCCTCTTTGATCATGTGAGGAAGCCTTCCAATTGGCTTGCAGTAGGTTGGTGGTTTAACCTGGATGTTCTTCTGTACACAAAATAATACAATTTATTTGGTACACAGAAAAACTACACGGGTTTTCCTCCACCTGTAACTGTAGCTGGACATTGCGATATGACTGAAATATCGTTAAAGCAACAAGAACTCTGATTCAAACAAATAAACAGTCCTCTAACATTGTCCTCATTATACAACATTCCTCTTGTATTGTTTTTATTATTCATGGTTCCTCTTGCATTAATTAACCTTATTCTACATCCTTGTTTGGACACTGATCCTCTTAAAAGTACATATAAGAGTCATACGGGAAACACCACGTACAAAACACACAGTCACCCGAACAGCACCATGACAAGAAAGTACAGCAAATGTACATGTCTATAAAAACACAAAAAGAGATGTACAGTTGTCCCTATTCTACATCCTTGTGTGGACACTCAGTTCATCTTAAGTTGTCCTCATTCTACATCCTTATGTGGACACTGTCCTCCTTACATCTGTCCTCATTCTACACTGTAGATGACACTGGTCCTCTTTCATTGTCCCCATGTTAGATTATTGTAGGAACACTGTTCCTCTTACATCCTCCCCCATTCTACATCCTTTGTGCAGATACAGTTCTTCTACCATTGTTCACATTTGCAGACATTGTTCCTAATACATTGTCCTCCTTTAACATCCTCGTCTTACACTGTCCCCATTCAACATCCTTGTGCTGACACTGTTCCTCTTATATTGTCCTCATTTAACATCCTTGTGTGAAAAATGTTTCAGTTTACATTGTCCTCCTTCATGCTAGGGTAGACACTGTTCCTTTTACATTGTCCTCATTTCATTCTACACCATAGTGTGGACACTGTTCCCCTTGTATTTTCCTCATTCTTCATTCTTGTACAGACACTGTTCCCCATTGTAATTTTTCTCATTTTTCATTCTTCATCCTTGTACAGACACTGTTCTCCTTGTAGTTTATTCAATCTGCATCCTTGTTCAGACACTGTTTCTCTTGTATTTTTCTCATTCTTCATCCTTATACAGACACTGTTCTCCTTGTATTTTATTCAATCTGCATCCTTGTACAAACACAATTCCTCTTACATTGCCTATTTACATCTTTGTGCAGACAATGTTCCTGTTACATTGTACACTGTTCCTCTTACATTGTCCACAATCTACAACATTGCGTGGACACTGTTCCTCTTAGATTGTCCTCAATCTACATCATTGTGTGGACACTGTTCCTCTTACATTGTCCTCAATCTACAACATTGCGTGGACACTGTTCCTCTTAGATTGTCCTCAGTCTACAACATTGCGTGGACACTGTTCCTCTTACATTGTCCTCAATCTACAGCATTGTGTGGACATTGATTATCTTGATGGGGCTCTCTGATCTGTGTCTAGACTGTTCTCATTTGACAGTACATGCATGTCTGGGCTTGAAAGAGTTAAAATACCTAGTTTACATGATTTAGTGTTGCTCCAGTACATCAGTGGTGGAACGTTAACAACCAAGGCAGATTTTGATTTTATCTGTTTATTTAACTCTTTGCACGCTAAGTAATATTTCGTCTGCAACAATTGTCGTCTGCTTCAATTCTTAAAATAAAACTTTCTCTCATTTCTTTGCAAAAATATGGTCAAGATGACAAACAGTTTTGATCCTGTTTTGACAAACAGCATTATGCGGCGTCTCACCTGGATCCAAACTGTTTGCATGGGTAATCACAGGTTCGCCGCTAGTGTGCAAAGAGTTAATAGACCAAGGTTTTGGCACTTACAAGTGTCTTCATCAGGATTACATATAACATGATTTAGTGTTGTTCATATATCAAGGGCTTGGTGCAAAACTATTCTAACTCCTTCACAAAGTGAAGGAGTTAGAATAGTTTTGCACCAAGCCCTCGATATGGAATTAAGAAACTCCTTTTATGAATTTTTTTATTTATACAGCGTATACCATTGTTACTGACATAATATAATGAATATATTGCATCAGAACCATGAATTCATCCGTTCAATATTCGTATAACCGACTACACACTGGTTTGTGTTATGAATATGAAAAATGCAGGCATATATGTACATATAGAGTTTTTTCTTGATTCACTGCCTAAAACAGTTTGGTTGGCTAAGCTTTGAGAGATAATTTGCTCTGCTTCAGATTGCATAGCTCTATATGTTAACGCTTTCCTCCATGAATATTCGTGTAAGAAATAATAACATCATGAATATTAATTAGATTATTTTCCATGATGGCATATTAATACAGGGAAGTTTTCATCAGGCAGAAACTGTAGAAATAGGTCTATATTATACTATAAGCAAACAAAGCAGACCCTGATCAGACGGCTCCTATAGGAGCCGTCTGATCTGGGTCTATTCTGTTTGCAAAGGCATAGAAAGATGTTACATTTATGGAGTAAAGGGTTAACTATTGATAGTTACAATGTGTGTCTTTCACAAATTTATGAATTTATCCACATGATACAAATGCTTTAATCCCATGCTTTTCCATATAATCATCCTTAATATCATTTCTTAAACATGACAATATACACACACTTGTTTAATAGTATGGCATTGTAAGTAATTCCAACAACAATAATACAATCGTGAAGGTTTTGTGTAGTGTGTTACATCTAAGATTATGAAACTATGAGATGCAAAAATAACAACACACTAATACTAAACATGCATTGTCATAATTATGTTCTTTTCCAATATTATACAGTATCCACTGCAATTATGATACTAAATGTACTTCATGTTAGATACTGGCCATCTTATAAAATGCTCACATATAGTTTAATGCTTGTTATTTCGCGATAAGTGACTCACGAGTCCTAACACACTTGACAAGACAGTTGGTTGCATATAGTCAGACGAGAAAACGAAAGTTATCTGTATTGACGCAAGTCCAAGCCATTAGCTATTAAAATAAATTCATGTTGCAATAAAGAGTTTGATCTGTCTAATCGATGGAAGTCTAAATGTATTGTTGACTGCTGCCAGTTATCGCATACAAAAACATTATGCTTACAGATGAAGTTCAACAACAGCGTATCTCCTTCTTCTAAAACCACATATAATGTAACTTAAGATAAAGGTATTGTTACCTCTGCACAAGTCATTTCTGTCCTGACAAAGGGACGTTTTAGATGGTACCCAAAAATATCCATACTTAAGTTACCCGTAAAATATTTTACAGGAAAGAGCTCTAGAAGAGAGACAGGCTGGAGAAGAAAAGGTTTGTCGTCACGGCAACTCATTATAAGCATATTCTCCACAGTCGCTATGTGCAGATGTAGCGATGAATTTGTTTTTTGTAGATTTTCTAGTGTAATGCGCAGATGGGGTACTATTCCTTGTATTAATCTGTATGCTTGGGTTGGCAGCATACTGCTGCCAGCATATTTTTATTTGTATTTGAGCGGTTCTTTAACCCTTTTCTTCACATAAATACCTTTTCAAACCCTTTGCAAACAGAGAAGACCCAAATCAGATGGCTCCTGTAGGAGCCATCTGATTAGGGTCTACCCTGTTTGTTTGTGAATTTATGCAGATATATTCCTACAGTTTTTGTCTAAGCCAAAAATTCCTTTTTAAATTTTTACAATATAAAAAATATTTTCTAATGTTAGCCCTTTCGCTGCCAAACTCTGTCATCTGCTAACTTTGTCGTCTGCTACAAATTTTCATTCTTTTGATTTTCTTCATTTTTGTTTCAAAAACATAGTAACAGTAACAAACAGTTTGGATCCTGATGAGACGCCGAGTTACTCGGCGTCTCATCTGGATCCAAACCGTTTGCATAGGTAATCACAGATCCGGCATTGGCAGCGAAAGGGTTTTAAAATAATGAATATTCATAAAGTCATCAAGTCATGCATAAATATTCATAAGGTAAAGTGTTAACCTTTAACCCTTTATCCATGAATATTCATGTAAGAAATAATGACGTCATGAATATTAATTAGATTTATTTGCTATAATAGCACATTAGACAAACAATGTTTTGATCATGGCAGAAACTGTTGAATCATATCTATATCATATCTTAAGCAAACAGAGCAGACCCTGAACAGATGGCTCCGATCTGGGTCTACTCTGTTTGAAAATGCCTTGAAAGGTGTATTTATGGAGTAAAGGGTTAAATGCCCATATTTAGGCGGAGAGGTTCTGCCGCCTTTGACTGATAAAGCAAACCGTGCAGACACTGATCAGATGGCTCCTTCAGGCACACTCTGATCTGGGTCTACACTGTTTGCCTATGTCCCATTTATGTTTACATGAGTGTTTATGGATTAGATTTAAGTTAACATCTTACTGGCTGTTGACATATCTAATCCACTGAGCCTTTTATTTTGTTTCTTTTCGGAAATGTTAAACTTTATTACTGGATTTGTTCAATTTATTTGCTCTATTTCTATTTCAATGGTTTTTATGCAATTTAATTTAGAGGTTTTGAAAGCTAAAAATCTTTCATACATGTATATATATATGAAATAAGATCTTTGTAGCATTAATATTATGTGTGTCAAAAAAGGTCCACATTTATTCGAAAAGTTGAACTCCCAAGTTTGGCAAATGTCAAATGCGAATAGAAATTGATTTAAATAAATGCGTTATTCATAGCAAAAATTCAGCTACAAGAATCAAACTATCAGCTTGGCCTATAATTATATTAAACTAACACACAACAAATTTTATTTTAAAAAATTTGTGATTAACCGAAACATGTATAGGTTTTTATGGTTTATGTTTATAGATCCATAGTCCATGCTTGAAAATCAAGAGATGATTTATACATAATTTATACCCTTTTGCATTAACCCTTTACCTGTTGATTGTAAGAAATAATGATATGGTGAATATTTATTAGCTGAATTTTTAACCCTTCGTTTGCTATTCATGTCAATATACCTACCTGTAAATAGTGAATACCCAGATGAGACAGCTCCTGCAGGAGCTGTCTCATCTGGGTATTCACTATTTACAAGTTGATTGTGCATCCAGTGCACTCCACAGCAGTGATTGCACAGTGAAATACTTGTACACAGTGAAGATATAGGTAATTATACAACAGGGCATGGGTAAAAAAGGAGAAATGTATTTTTGAAATTCAGCAAGCGAAGGGTTAAAGGCATATGTACACACTCCGTAGGATTTTTGATAGAAATATCAGTCATTAGCAAAATGGGAAGACCCTGATCAGGCGTCTCCTACAGGAGCCATCTGATCTAGGTCTACTCTGTTTGCAAAGTTGTGAAAAGGCATTTCAATGAAGGAAAAGGGTTAAAACAATTACAACACCATTGGTAATGGATAAAACAATTACAACACCATTGGTAATGGATAAAACAAGAGCATTTAATATGTCATGCAACTTAGCTTGGTCAGTCTTTGTCATGCAGCTGGGGAAATATTTTTTCATGGTACAATTAATGCTTTCCCTCTTGAATATTCATGTAAGAAAATAATGACAGCATGAATATTTATTAGCTCAAATTTTTCTATAATTATAAACTTTGTCAAGGGATATTTTTGCTTTGACAAAACATATAGATTCAGATCTATATCATGTCAAAAACAAACAGAGCACACCCTGATCACACCCTGATCCTATAGGAGCCATCTGATCTGAGTCTACTCTGTTTGCATATGTGTGAAAAGGGGTTTATTTGAAGGAAATGGTTAAAACTACTTCAGTACAAACACTTTTATACAGTTGCGTCTCGCTAAAGCAACCACATGATTTATTAACATAGGAGACTTTAACAGCATGTAGTTGCTTAATGCAGGCTTAAAAGAGCTTAATGTGTCACTTCCATCCTGCATTAAGCTACAAGTAGCTTTTACAATCCAGAATTAAGATTTCTTTTGAGTGGTTGCAGTAGCAAGACTTTACTGTACCAAATATACATGCATTCCACACATGCATTACAAGGATGGATCAAGATCAGTTAAACTTTCATATGAAATGCCTCTCCTATATCATTTATACTGCAGTACAGTAAAACCAGTCTTAAATGACCGTTGAAAATAATTTTTATTCTTGGTCTTTGAGATAGGCCACCAACTTAACCCATTCCCTCCTAGGCTATTTTTAGATCCAAGCTCTTTGAATAAATCTACCGAAAAGGAGCATTAACTATAGAAAATGAGAGTTTTAGAATTGTTTAGTCTTGAAACCATTGGGATAAATAGAGCATTTGCTCATATGGAGCAAATGCTCTATTTATCGCAATGGTTTCAAAATATGAATTTTATAGAGGTGCAAAAATGCGTCACTAGGAGTTGTCTGTATATCTGTTCATCTGCATTAAGCAAACACCTAATTTTTAACCCTTATTTCATAAATGCCCTTTTCTATACCTTTGCAAACAGAGTAGAACCAGATCAGATGGCTCCTGTAGTAGCCATCTGATCTGGGTCTATTCTGTTTGCTTATGAAATGATATGACTTTCATGCACATGGCAAAAATTTCCCCTTGTTCATGTACTATTAACTCATTCTCTCCTAGGCTATTTTTAGACCAAACCTCTTTGAATGTATCTACCGGAAAGGAGCATTAACTAGAGAAAAGGAAAAATTTAGAATTTTGTACTTTGAAACCATTGTTATAAATAGAGCACTTGCTCCTATAGGAGCAAATGCTCTATTTATCACAATGGTTTCATAAAGTGACTTTAATAGATGAGCAAAAATGCATCACTAGGGGATAATGTGTTAAAAAAAATGACTCTTATTTTGTTGATATAATTATTTCTCATATGAATATTTATGGAGTAAAGGGTTAAGACCCCTTAATGAATGATCACTTAAGACAGGTTCTACTGTACAGCTTATCCTTTTAAAGCTTTAAAGTACAAGTATGTTCCCAATGCCAGTGGTTAGGGGTATATTGATATATTGGTATGAGTGGCTGCTCAGCGATAACTCATGCTTGGTTTAGCATGGAACTGTGGTGCAGTTCAAAGTTATAATTGTGTAACAGTTTGATACTATTTGCTGATGATACTGTTGTGTTTTCCTTATTTTTCTCGGGACAAATAAAATCTCTCTAGAACAGTCATTCAAAAGCAGTTATATTCTGGTAGAAACTATAGAATCAGATCTTTTATAATTTCATAAACAAACAGAGCACACCCTGATCAGGGTCCATGCTTATAAAGCTTTTAGTTGAGTCTGAGATCATTCTCAAGCTTTTGATTGGTCAGATTTGAGCCTTGAGAACTAAAATCTGACCAATCAAAATCGTCTTCTCTGTTTGCTTGAAAAAGCATTTACATTGTATATGAGGGAAAGGATTAAAAACATGCTATATGAACTGAACGTTCTAGGGAGTTTCTCCTGTATGTCAGAATTAAAAACTGTATCCAACACATTCTTATAACACAAATAACACAATACAATATACCAAGTCGTTAATGGTAAGTTTTTCACTGCACACTTAATCTGTAACTAAAGTTTTACTTAATTCTTTAGATTCACTCACTCAGAATACTTCTGGGTGCAACATGCTGGGAAATTTAAGATTTCGCCAGCATTTTCTTGCTCTTTGTAAACAACCTGTATATGCATGTTACACGAATATACCTTATATTTTGAACTCCAATAAATAAGTAAGCAAAGTAATGAAGTAAATATGTAAGCAAATACTTTTATTGTGCATAATCATATTAATTATCATATATTCAAATAGTATAGCACCTCGCCGAGTAGGTCTATAAGTCACTGTTTCAATCGTATGAACAGCTTATTATTTGAAACGGGCATTATCGAATATGTTTTGTACAACAATGTTTCATTTTGATATCTAGGTGCTAAGTCAAATACTTAAATATCAGCCCAATAAATATTATTCATTTAAGAAATAAATCCAGCATTTTACCACTGCATTAGAATTATTATTATTATAATAATTATTTAATTATTATTATTATGATTATCATCATCATCAATCACCATCATCATTATCATCATCATCATCTTTGCCATCTCTGTGGGAGACAGCAGGTTTGATACTGATCACTTTAACCCTTTCCCTCATACAAACGTGTATTCACACATTTGCAAACAGAGAAGACCCAGATCAGACGGCTCCTAGAGGAGCCGTCTGATCAGGGTCTGCTCTGTTTGCTAATAGAATATGATAAATCTGTTTCTTTGCTTTCTAAAATGTCTGCAATGTTCCAAGTTCCATATTTCTTTATAACTACATGTATTTTGTTAATGAATATTCAGTAGGTATTGAAATTTTTACTAAACTTAGAACAGGGAAAGGGTTAAAATAGGCACACTCAGATACGAGGGTAATAATAATAAGAGGGCTGGTCAGTCAAATGGCAGGGCCATGTGACTGGATGTGGCTTGTAGTATTGCTTTACACTGGGCATGTGCAGGAACCCGGTGAATAGAAACAAAGTGAAGTGTCTACTATGTACAGGAGCAATGTAAAAGACCTTAGTAAATACTGCCATGGTGTTTCATTTTTATGGCTTCTTTTTCTGTTTGTTTAACCCTTTATTCCATAAATACACCATTCTATGCCTTTGCAAACAGAGAAGACCCAGATCAGAGGGCTCTTGTAGGAGCCTTCTGATTAAGGTCTGCTCTGTTTGTTTATGAAGTAATTATTAATATGATACTACAGTTTCTGTCATTTCTAAAACTAAATGTGTTTCTGTGCCATTATGAAAACTAATCTAGTCAATATATGCATGACGCCCTTATTTCTTTCATGAATATTTAACCGTTTCCTCCATAAATACCCCTTTCAACGCCTCTGTAAATGTCACTTAAGGAAACTATTGTGATGAATAGAGCATTTGCTCCATGGGAGCAAATGCTGTATTTATCACAATGGTTTCAAAACTACATACTTCTAAAACTTTCCTTTTCTCTAGTAAATGCTCCTTTTGGGTAGATTAAAAAAGGTTGGGTCTAAAAATAGTCTATGGAGGAATGGGTGTTAAAAGGGTTAATCCTATATATAGTTTCCCATTATGGCCATTCACATCTCTAAAATGCATCTCTCACTATAACATAAGCACACCATGTAGCTCTACATCTACATCTGATGAGTTTTGAACATCAGCTTGGTAAGTTTTTAGCCCTTTCCTTCATATAAACGCCTTTTCACGCATTTGCAAACATAGACGACCCAGATCAGACAGCTCCTATAGGAGCCATCTGATAAGTGTCTGCTGTGTTTGCCAACGGTATTTAATAAATCAATCTGTTTCTTTAGTTTCTAAAATGGCTACAATATTCCAAATTCCGTATTTCATCATAACTATTTTGTCTATGAATATTCAGTAGGTCTTAAAATTTCGGCTAAATATAGAACAGAGAAGGGTTAAGTTGTGTATCTATTTTACAGTTACATGTACATGTATGTTCATGACATTTTTTCATTCACTCTTGGTGCTACTCAAATTTGTCATCAGCCTTTTCTTGCTGTTTTCTAAACATTCGTGTTGATCTGCAGTTTAGTTTATTTGTTGTTCAGATTAATGTTTCCCTTATCATTGCAGGCCTTGTTATTATATTTCCCAAGCTGTTTAACCCATTCCCTCATAATGACTCCTTTTGATACCTCTGCAAAAGTCACCTGTTGAAACCATTGTGATAAATAGAGCATTTGCTCCTATAGGAGCAAATGCTCTATTTATCACAACGGTTTCAAACTACGAAATTCTAAACATTTCCTTTTCTCTAGTTAATGCTCCTTTTCAGTAGATTTATTCAAAGAGGATTGATCTAAAAATAACCTATGAGGTAATGGGTTAACATGATTTTATCACTTTATTTCCCTTTCACTATAAATGCATCATACAAATTCTTCTATTTCATAAGCAGATGTTTTATATATTGTGCCATTAACACTTTGGCTGCCAATGTTTTCTCTGCGATTACAAACAGATTGGACCCAGATGAGTGTAACTCTGCATCTCATCAGGATCCAAACTGTTTGTCACTGTGATGGGTTTCTTTAATGAAAAGGGGAGAAAATTAACCCATTCCCTTGTATTGATGACTTTTGACGACTCTGTAAAAGTCACATTATGAAACCATTGTGATAAATAGGGCATTTGCTCCTATAGGAGCAAATGCCCTATTTATCACAATGGTTCCAAACTACACGATTCTAAGATTTTCCTTTCCTCTAGTTAATGCTTTTTTCAGTAGATTTATTCAAAGAGGTTGTATCTAAAAATAGCCTTTGAGGTAATGGGTTAAACAAACAAATATTTGTAGTGGGTGACAATATTTGGCAGTGAAAGAGTTCTTCACCGTGATTCAAAACAGTCACTGCCTGTGTCATCAAAATCATTCATACTGTTTTAGTCTCAGGTAGAAATTTAGAACAAAATTGATGAAGATGGCGCTTTTGTCTACGTCAATTTGCTACATTTCACATTCTAAATGCATGCAAGAGGGACATTATTTTGTTTGCTTTGTTTCAGACATCGTACATGGAGTTCAATGTGGGTATTTTCCGTCTGTTCCGGGCAGCACGATTGGTGAAGCTACTTCGTCAGGGCTACACGATACGACTGTTGCTCTGGACCTTTCTCCAGTCCTTCAAAGTAAGTGCAGTAAACATTCTCTACAGAGTCTATGACAAAATCTTTTATTTTTTACCTCCAATTTTTCAAAAAGTGGAGCTATTGTCATGACCCTCTCGTCGGCGTAGGCGTTGGTTAACTTTTTTGTTAAGGTCCATTTCTCAGAAACCATAGAAGATATTTGGTTCATGTTTGGTATGTATGTTTACTATCACAGGGGCAACCCATTTCACAAGGGTAGGTAACCCTAAAATTAATGTTGCCATAGTTATGCCCCTTTTTCGACTTAGAATTTTCATTGTTGGTTAAGTTTTATGTTAAGGTCCATGTCTCAGAAACTGTCCAAGATAGTTGGTTCAAATTTGGTATGCATGTTAACTATTACAAGGGGGACCTATTCCACAAGGGCATGTAACCCTAAAATTAATGTTGCTATAGTTATCTGCCCTTTCTGACTTACACTTCCACTATAATTTCCAGCACTAAAGAAAGTGGAGTGCGCTGTCTGCGGAAGCTCTTCTTTAGGTCTGTACTGTTCTTTCATTCTGCATTAAGACTTGCTCTAATGTAGACTATCCATCTGATAGTTACACCGATAACTGAATGTTACCATCTAATACAGAGGTCCAGATAAGATGCGTTAATTAAAACATTTTCGAGTATAACTTCTTTATTTCTCCACCAAACCCTTTGTTGTGACCATTCGTTGGAATCGTCTCGAAAAGTGGTCACAACATAGGGTTTGGAGGAGAAATGACGATTTTAGTATTTGAGTACATACGTTTATCTGTAGCTCTGTATCTACTAAATGTTTCATCATGATCACAACAGTATTCTTTGTTTTTCAGGCATTGCCTTACGTGTGCTTGCTCATCCTTATGTTGTTCTTCATCTCGGCAATCATCGGCATGCAGATCTTTGGTAATATCCGCCTTGACTCGAAAACAGCCATCAACAGACACAACAACTTCAGGCACTTCTTCTCCGCTCTCATGTTATTGTTCAGGTAAATTTTCTGGCTATCCTCACTAACTGTAAAAATTTCCTGGGATAGACAATGATGCATGTTTCCATAATTATTATAATCTCAATCCAGATGAGATAGCTGTCGATTTGGCAACATGCTAGAACCCATGTTGTTTCATATTTAACCCTTCGCTTGCTGAATTTTAAAATACATTTCTCCTTCTTTACCCATGTCCTGTTGTATAATATTAGTTACACGGTTATTTGCCAAATTACCGTGTAACGAATTTATTACCAGTCAGAGATCCGATTTACCTAATTAAGAAACGAACAACTCTTATTTTGCTAACATTAGATCTCTAATTGTATGACGACATAACAAAGAAAACATGACGTCATCACAGAGCAAATATGACTTCGTCTCAGAGCAATTTCGAAAGAAGAATTGAAACTTCACTTATAAACATTAACGGTAACACGTTGTACTGATAAGTTGATAGTGTTAAATTGAGGAACATATGAGGTACAGTTTTTTACGTTTATTATCGATTATTTGGTCGTAATCCATCCAGAATTATTGGAGTAAGGACGCTATGAAATTTCGAATCGACGCTAAAATTAAAAACAAAACGAATGACGTCACGCGTCAAATTTGAATAATTCTGTATTCTCCGTGGAAGCAGCTGAATACAGTACTGTACACCCCGGCAGTTTTCGGAAAACTGACCAATCAAATTCCAAGGATTTTCTCTGACTGGTAATAATTACATATATCTTCACTGTGTACAAGTATTTCGCTGTTCAATCACTGCTGTGGAGTGCATTGGTTGCACAATCAACTTGTAAATAGTGCAGACCCTGATGAGACAGCTCCTGCTGGAGCTGTCTCATCTGGGTCTTCACTATTTACAGGTAAGTATATTGACGTGAGTAGCAAACGAAGGGTTAAGTTAGAATATACATGTACTACAGATCATTTTGTTCTTTCCTTCATATACTGGTAAATGTGTTTTCACCCATTTGCAAACAGAGTAGACCCAGATCAGACAGCTCCTAGAGGAGTCATCTGATCAGAGTCTGTTCTGTTTGCTAATTGGAATTTGAAAGATCTGTTTCTTTACTTTCTAAAACGCCACAATGTTCCACCTTCCATATTTCATTATAACTGTTTTATCCATGAATAGTCAGAAGGTATTTAAATTTGGAATAAACATAGAACAGGGAAAGGGGGGATAAAAACAAAACATTATTTCTATGGGTGTAATGTTGGCATACATAAATATTTGATCCCTTGTCGCCCCATACAAGTTTCAGATATTTTAACTATGGTATTTTTATGTTTTAGCTACATTTAATCAATTATTTTATTTTTCCATGGATTTGCTACGTCGTGTTTTGAAAGAAGTCATCTGAAGTTGCTACTGGTTTTAGCCTTTATGATATGAACGAATTGTTGAGGCACCTTTATCTGTTGCTCTGTAAAAACTTTGAAGAGATAATCATAAAGAGTTTCATTTGTCTCTTTCAGGTGTGCCACAGGGGAAAGTTGGCAGCAGATTATGCTTGCATGTCTTAGCAACCGGCCGTGCGACCCAGAGTCGAACATGGACTCCAACTCATGTGGCCTAGACATCGCCTATGGCTACTTCGTCACCTTTGTGTTCCTTAGTTCATTTCTGGTATGTTCTCCATTTTATTATATTCTCGCTAAACTAAAATTGTACAATTTTTCCCTTTACCTCATATAAATGCCTTTTCATGCCTTTGCAAAAACAGTTGACTCAGACCAGATGGTTCCGTCTGATCAGGGTCTGCTCAGTTTGCTTATGAATTATAATACAGTAAAACCTCTCTATAACAACCTATAAATTGTGTTGATTAGTTGGAATTTAGGGCAGGTGGCTGCTTAAAGCAAGGTGAAAGTAAAACAGAACGCTCCTTTAACCCATTCCCTCATATTGATGCCTCTGCAAAAGTCACCTGTTGAAACCATTGTGATAAATAAAGCATTTGCTCCTATAGGAGCAAATGCTCTATTTATCACAATGGTTTCATACTACAAAATTCTTAATTTTTCCTTTTCTCTAGTTAATGCTCCTTTTCGGTAGATTGATTCAAAGAGGTTGTGTCTAAAAATAGCATATGGAGGAAAGGGTTAATTGATATTGAAACAGGGAAAGGTTAAGCCTTGGAAAGTTGGTAATGTGCATATTTCTTTCTTGTAGATGTTAAACTTGTTTGTGGCAGTCATCATGGACAACTTTGATTACCTGACCAGGGACAGCTCCATTCTAGGTCCGCATCATCTTGATGAATACACGCGGGTGTGGGCTGAATATGATCCTGGGGCTACGTAAGATCCCTGTTTTTAAAAATATTTTTGAAACATAAACTTACTTTAATACATTCTGATTTGCTTAGCAAGCTGAATTTGTACTAACATGTACCGGTATCTGTGATTTTTTAGAATATCCTTAAGCATTATTCATCAAACTGAGCATGTCAAGTATAGGCTTACACATTAATAAACTTCAAAATTTAATGTTTCCTTAGTACATGTAGTTAAGCGTATTGTATATTTCATCATCACCCTGTCCACATCTGACTCTGCAAGAAGAAAACGGTGCTGATATTTAGACTGTACTCATATTTACATGTCTTTCAACAGGGGACGAATACAGTACACGGAAATGTATGAGATGTTGCGAAACATGGAGCCCCCAGTCGGGTTTGGTAAAAAATGTCCCTACAGACTGGCATACCGCAAGTTGATACGAATGAACATGCCTGTGGCAGATGACGGGACTGTGCACTTTACAACAACTCTGTTTGCCCTAATTAGGGAGTCACTGAGCATCAAAACGTCAATAAGTAAGTACCCATTTACTATTGCCGGGTTTTTCTGTATCCGCTCCCCTATATCTGGGGCGTCCAGTTAGCCCATAGTTGGCAGAAACAGATGTTAACCAACACAACCAACCAACCATTTACTATTGCATGAAGTTAGACCACCAATAGAATGATTCAGTACATTAATCCTTTTCCCTGTTTAACCCTTCGCTTGCTGACTTGCTGATTTTTAAAATACATATCTCCTTCTTTACCCATGCCCTGTTGTATAAATACATATATCTTCACTGTGTATAAGTATTTTGCTGTGCAATCACTGCTGTGGAGTGCACTGGTTGCACGATCAACTTGTAAATAGTGCAGACCCTGATGAGACAGCTCCTGCAGGAGCTGTCTCACCTGGGTCTTCACTATTTACAAACAGAGCAGACCCTTCAGTGTTTAACCCTTTCCCTGTTCTATATTTAGTACAAATTTCAATACCTACTGAATATTCACGGACAAAATAGTTAAAACGAAATATGGAAGGTGAAACATTGTAGCCATTTTAGAAAGAAAAGGAACAGATCTTACAAATTCCATAAGCAAATAGAGCAGACCCTGATCAGACAGCTCCTCTAGGAGCCGTCTGATCTGGGTCTACTCTTTTTGCTAATGCGTGAAAAAACATTTATATAGGGAAAGGGTTAACTATAGAGTCCATTGAGTATGAAAGGTTTAAACATGCTAGAGGATTCTGAATGACAAACAGTGCAGACCCTGATCAAAGGGCTCCTCTAGGAACCCTCTGATCTGGGTCTACACTGTTTGTAATTACATGTAAAAGTATGTGCGTGTCCACCATTTATAGCTTTAACCCAGTATCTGATGAATTTTTACATAAGAAATAATGACATCATGAATATTTATTAGCTGAATCTTTTTACAATGGGATATGAAATAGATGATCTGTTGCGAGTTGTCTTTTAAGATCACATGTTCCGAAACGAGCCTTAGAAAATGTCATTAAGCGAGCCTTGGCGAGCTTAAAAACATTTTCTTGGTGAGTTTAGGAACATGTGACCTTAAAAGACAACGAGCATCAGATTCTTTTACTCACATAACAAAAAAGTATATGTTCGCCGTTTAAATGACATGTAAACATCGGTTTCCATGGTTTGACGTCATATATGACGTATGACGTCATTATATGTTCTAAAGTGATCTTACACGTGTTACAGATCAGGGGATCTTAACCCGTTGTTCTAACTCGGAGATAAGGGAAGGTATGTGAGAAAACAGGATATTGGTAGAAAATGTAAAATCAGACCTATATAATTTCATAAGCAAACAGAACACACCCAGATCAGATGGCTCCTACAGGGTCTACTCTGTTTGGAAAGGCATAAAAAGGTGTCTAACCCTTAACCCTTTCTCTGTTCTATATTTAGAACAAATTTCAATACCTACTGAATATTCATGGTCAAAACAGTTATAATGAAATATGGAATGTGGAACATTGTAACCATTTTAGAAACTAAAGAAACAGATCAATCGAATTCTAATAGCAAACAGAGCCATCTGATCTGGGTCTACTCTGTTTGCAAATGTGTGAAAACACGTTTATATGAGGGAAAGGGTTAATTTCTCCATAAATACGCCTTTCTTCGCCTTTGTAATAGTCATTTCTTGAAACCATTGTGATAAATAGAGCATTTACTCCATAGGAGCAAATGCTCTATTTATCACAATGGTTTCAATACTACACAATTATAACATTTTCCTTTTCTATAGCAAATGCTCCTTTTCGGTAGATTCATTCAAAGAGCTTGGATCTGAAAATAGCCTATGAGGTAATGGGTTAATAAAGGGTTAGAAAAGGGGTAAGCAACAAAATCAGATACAATTTTCTCACATACCTTCCCTTATCTCCGAGTTAGAACAATGGGTTAAGATTTCCTTATCTGTAACACATGTAACACATGTAAGATCACTTTAGAACATATATGACGTCATACGTCATATATATATATGACGACAAACCATAGAAACCGATGTTTACATGTCATTTAAACGGCGAAAATGAACTATTTTTGATATGTGAGAAAAAGAATTTGATGCTCGTTGTCTTTTAAGGTCACATGTTCCTAAACTCACCAAGAAAATGTTATTAAGCTCGCCAAGGCTCGCTTAATGACATTTTCTAAGGCTCTTTTAGGAACATGTGATCTTAAAAGACAACTCGCAACATATCCTCTATGTCTTTCAGTTCTATATTTGCTCATGGAATAATATAGTTCTGATTGTACAGTATCAAAACATTCCTATGCTCATGTACAGTAAAACCTCTCTATAACGACCACTTAATTGTGTTTATTAGTTGGTATTTAGGGCAGGGGACTGCTTAAAGCAAGGTGAAAGTAAAACAGAACGCTCCTATACTCATGTACAGTAAAACCTCTCTATAACGACCACTTAATTGTGTTTATTAGTTGGTATTTAGGGCAGGGGACTGCTTAAAGCAAGGTGAAAGTAAAACAGAACGCTCCTATAGGAGCGTTCTGATTTACTTTCACCTTGCTTTAAGCATCCACCTGCCTTTAACACAAAATACTTGGTGTAATTTAGCGGTCATTATAGAGAGGTTTTACTGTACTACAATAACAATTAATCTGTTCAATATTCATGATGTCATTATTTATTACATGAATATTCATTGAGGAAAGGGTTAAACTGTAAAAAAAATTATTTGATAGAGTGTATAATACCAAATACTTAGAAAATTTATGTAGATGATGATTTGCATATAAGAAAGTGTTGAAATGGCTGTAATAAGTCTAAAGACAAGTTTTAATATTTTATCAGCTGAGGAGATGGACAAGAAGGACGAGGAGATGAGAGATGTCATTCTCAGACTCTGGCCCGTACAGTCAAAAAAGATGATAGATCAACTTGTGCCACCAAAGGAAGGTAAAACTGCACGTAAATATGTTAATTATTAATGAATATGAGCCATGCCATGATAAAACCAGCCTTACTGACATTCAAACAATGTAGACCCAGATCAGCTGCTGAGTCTCCGAAAAGGTGACTGATCTGGGTCTGTACTGTTTGACATATACCAATATCTACAGTATTTTTATATACAGTAAAACCCCTCTAAACCAGAATTCTAGTTAAGAAGATTTTCGAAACTTGTATTCATGTGGCTGCTTAATGCAGGTTGAAAGTCATGCAGAAAGCTCCTAGAGGAGCTTTCTGCATGACTTTCACCCTGCATTATGCTGCCACCTGTCTCCGATATTTGTACTAGATTTAATGTCCTGTTTAGAGAGGTTTTATATACAGCATATCAAGCAGTATTATTACTTATCGTATATTGTGTAGATGACCATGAGTTTAATCTGTGTATACACTGTTTTCTCATAGGCTATTTTTAGACCCAAGCTATTTGAATAAATCTACTGAAAAGGAGCATTTAGTAGAGAAAAGGAAAAATTTATAATTGTGTAGTTTTAAAACCAATGTGAAAAAGAGAGTATTTGCTCCTATGGAGCAAATACTCTATTGATCACAAATTGTTTCAGAAAGTGGCTTTTACAGAGGTGTCAAAAGGTGTCTAATATGAAGGAATGTGTTATGGCTGTTTTTGTTGTGGCATGGCTCATATATTTGGCTCATATATTTGAATATAATGTCAATTTCAGTGAATAAACTACAGCAGAGTATCGCAGTAACGACTGCATCACTTGTTAACATACAAGTTTTTAAGTATTAATCACTGCCTGACCCACACTTGCAAACAGCATGGCTTTTGTCCGAGACGTCTATGTGGGATCAAGTTCCATGCTATTTGATACTCGGTCCAAAGTATCTCAAAAGTTTGAATGAATGTACAGTTACATCAGATTAGATTATGTTTGCAGTGGTATATGAGTGGTGTATTGAGAGTGGTGTAAGAGTGGTATAAGAGTGGTGTAAGAGTGGTGTAAGAGTTTGATAACTGACAACTAAGCAGCTAACCCTTTTCCAGCTAACCCTTTACTTCATGAATATTCATGTAAGAAATAATGACATCATCCATGTAAAATAGATTATTTGTTATCATATAGCGCATGGCACATGGATATACAAGTGTTTGGCCATAGCAGAATCTGTAAAATCTAAGCTGAGTCTACTCTGTTTGCAAAGCTGTAGAAAGGTTTAATTATGGAATAAATGGTTAACCCTTTCCTCCATAGACTATTTTTAGACCCAACCTCTTTGAATGAATCTACCTAAAAGGAGCATTTACTAGAGAAAAGTAAAATTTTAGAATTTTGTAGTTTGAAAACATTGTGATAAATAGGGCATTTGCTCCTATAGGAGCAAATGCTCTCTTTATCACAATGGTTTCAAGAAGTGGTTATTACAGAGGCGTAGAAAGGCGTATTTATGGAGGAAGGGTTAAATGTTTCATATTCAATTTTATGTTTAAAAGATGATTGATAGTGTTGACTTGACTTTGCTTTTAAACATTTTCAGAGTTGACAGAGGGCAGGATGACTGTTGGGAAAATATATGTAGGCTTGCTGATAGCAGAAAATTGGAAAGCATACAAAGCTAGTCAGACGAACGGGCAAAATACAAGAATGGTCAGTACTCATTGATTACACACAAGCCTGTTTACTAAGACTCTTGAACTATATTTTTTGAACTTTTCATTAGAATCTACTTAACTTGACTCGCCAGCTCAAACAATACACTGTTTTAACCCATTATCTCCTACCGACGCCTTTTTGCACCTCTGTAAAACACATTTTGTGAAACCATTGTGATAAATAGAGCATTTGCTCCTATGGAGCAAATGCTCTATTTTTCTGAATGGTTTCTAAAATACACAATTCTAACATTTTCTTTTTCTCTAGTAAATTCTCCTTTTTGTTAGATTTATTCACAAAGAGGTTTGGTCTAAAAATAGTCTAGGAGAGAATGAGTTGACGAAGGTTGTTATTGTTGTACCTTTAACACTCTAGACAATTGGTGTGTACAAACATTTTTGTCAAATTTTGGTATCTATAAAATACAGGCAAATATTAGCATAGATCTATGAATATTGGTGAAAATTAGAGTACAAATATTGGTGAATTGTGGCATTTACAAATAATGGCAAATATTTGTACCTTCAAATATTTTGCAGATATTAGAGTCTACAAAATATTGGCAAATTTTGGTCTTGGTGAATATTGGCATCTGAAAATAGATCTGATTTCTAATATGGACAATGACCTAAGCTTAATGTAGTTCTAAAGTACAGTTGGACTTCGATAACTCAAACCCCAAGGGACCATGCAAATTAGTTCGAAATAACAGAAGTTCAAGTCATCCGATTTCTAATCTGAACAATATCTCAAGGCCCAGGCTTAATACAGGTCTAAAGTACTGCTGAAAGCTCCTGTAGGAGCTTTCAGCATTACTTTAGACCTGTATTAAGCTGTCACATGAGTTTCTAGATATCTAATCTGTAGAGATACATTATTGGAGCAATTCTGTATTGTAAGTTTTGGAAGGACTGAACATTTTGTTTGAGTTATCCAGAAGTTTGTGTTATCCGAGTTCGAGATATTTAAGTTCAACTGTAATACTGAAGGCTCTTGTAGGAGCTTTCAGAATTACTTCCAACCTGCATTAAGCTGTTGTAATGTTTCTAGATAAGCTTAGTGATACATTTTAGAACAATTCTGTATTGTAAATTTTAGAAGGACCAGACATTTATATTTAGTTATTCTGAATTTCAAGTTATCCGATTTTTAGATATCGAGGTTCAACTATATGTACTTCATGCGTTAGTATTGTTTAAAAGTATCTACTTGAACTTGCATCATTCTGTTGCTTTGAGAATTTGACTTAAATATCTGGATTTATGTCATGGTGGAGAAATAAAGGAGTTATTCTTGAAAGTGTTTAACCCATTCCCACTTAGGCTATTTTTAGACCTAACCTCTATGATTAAATCTACCAAAAAGGAGCATTAACTGGAGAAAAGGAAATTTTCAGAATTGTGTAGTGTTGAAACCATTGTGATAAATAGAGCATTTGCTCCAGTGGAGCAAATGCTCTATTTATCACAATGGTTTCATTAAATGACTTTTACAGAGGCGTCAAAAGGCGTCAATATGCGGGAATGGGTTAAACTAAAGGAGTAGATATAGGTCTTGAGTGGTTTAACTTATGTTGTCTGTGTTTGCCTACTAATCACAATGCCTTGTTTTTCGTATTGCAGGAAGAGAGAGAGGAGGTAACTGAAAGAACTTGGTCACGTGACCTTGGCCATTATTCTGACGAATCATTTGCCTAATTTAACACAAATCTCTTGGTTTCGTTTTCTTTTGTCTCTGTTATAGCACCTTCGATGTTTCAGTAGATTCTTATCAGTAATACATACTCACCATGTGATATTTCAAATACCTTTTTACAGTTATTTATTCTTATTTTCTGTTATAGGGTGTGTTTATACATATACACTATTCCATAAACCTTGTCCTGCCGAAAAATATATTGACCCTTTACTCCATGAATATTCATGAAAGAAATAATGGCATCACAAGTATTAATTAGATTAATTTTTAGAATGTCATAATTTATAAACACAGGAGATTTTTGTCAAATCATAAACTGCAAAACCAGATTTATATTATATCATAAGCAAACACAGCAGATCCGGATCGGACGGCTTCTATAGGAGCCATCTGATCTGGGTCTACTCTGTTTGCAAAGGTGTATTTATGGCAGTTGATATGGCACATGGCAGGATAAGGTTTCATCCATCACCATCTTATAGTATCTTATACAGTAAAACCTCTCTATAATGGCCACTAAATTGTGTTAATTAGTAAGTATTTAGGGCAGGTGGCTGCTTAAAGCAAGATGATAGTAAAACAGAACGCTCCTATTGGAGCATTCTGTTTTACTTTCACCTTTCTTTAAGCAGCCACCTGCCTTTAACACAAAATAATTGATGTAATTTAGTTACAGTTATAGAGAGGTTTTACTGTATGTTTCAGTTCCATTTATCCTATTTTGTTCTCCTTTGTAAAACATTATACATTTATGGTTCCTGGTCAGTTCATGAGTATTATTTTCATTTTCTTTTATTCACCATTCACATAAAGTCTGTGTCTCACGCGCGAGTGCCATTAGTTGTAATATACACTTGCCAGAGGCGTACAATTTGCACTGTCGATTCATGTATTGGTGTGTTTGATACAAGCAATCAATAAATGCTTTTAATATGTAACGGTAGCCTGTGATAAGATACCAAAGATACACGTACAAACATTTAATTATGTTATTTTCAAAACCCTTTTTGATTGCCTTTTTATACTATGGAGTACCATAAGGTTTTGATTACATTAATCTGAACTACTTTGCACATCTAATGGTTTACATTAATTCACAACTACTTTACACACATCTAATGGTTTACATTAATTCACAACTACTTTACACATCTAATGGTTTACATTAATTCACAACTACTTTACACATCTAATGGTTTACATTAATTCACAACTACTTTGCACATGTTATGGTTTACATTTAATCAAAACTGCTGTACATTTATAATGGTTTACATTTATCCTGTGGCAATGATGCACTTGCCACACGTTTTGAAGACAATTGCATTTCATCAATAGTGCTTCATTTTCTCATTTTAATTATTACATGTAGCAATAAAATCAGACATTATTTTTTATCCGTCTTAACACAATTATTTCCTAGAAGAATCCAGTGAACATGTTTCCACCCCATTGATTCTTAGCATGTTACCATCTTTTTGTAAATACGCAATTGACCATTTCCAACAATACCAAACCATCCATAGAATTCTGATAAAGTAAGTCCCATTCACTCATATTGATCCTTTTGACCCATTCCATCATAATGATGCCTTTTGACCCATTCCGGCATAATGACACCTTTTTGACCCATTCCGTCATAATGACTCCTTTTGACCCATTCCGTCATAATGATGCCTTTTGACCCATTCCGTCATAATGACACCTTTTTTTCTTTTTCTTTTTTACCCCATTCCGTCATAATGATGCCTTTTGACCCATTCCGTCATAATGACACCCTTTTTTTTTTTTTTTTTTTTTTTTTTTTTACCCATTCTGTCATAATGACACCTTTTGACCCATTCCGTCATAATGACTCCTTTTGACCCATTCCGTCATAATGATGCCTTTTGACCCATCTTCGAGACAATTCTAAAGAGTGGTCACAACATAGGGTTTGGTGAAGAAATGACTATTTTAGTATCTGAGTACACACATTTATCTGTTGCTCTCTGTTATCATTAATTTCTACTATCATACTAACATACATGTATTTAGAAATTAAATTTAACAGTTCATCCACAACAGCAGTTCTAATTAACCCATTCCTTCATATTGACGCCTTTTGATGCCTCTGCAAAAGTCACCTATTGAAACCATTGTGATAAAAAGAGCATTTGCTCCTATAGGAGCAAATGCTCTATTTATCACAATGGTTTCAAGCTACACAATTCTAAAAAATTTCCTTTTCTCTACTCAGTGCTCCTATTCGGTAGATTTATTCAAAGAGGTTGGATCTAAAAATAGCCTACGAGGGAATGGGTCATCTGTTGCTCGTGTTATCATTAATTTCTACTATCATACTAACATATTTAGAAATTAAATTTTACAGGTCGTCCACAACAGCAGTTCTACATAATTCATACATCTCTTCAACAGGTCTATAGTTATTCCAGCTGTCTATCGACTAACTCTAACAATCTTTTTGATTTAATACAAAATATGAATCATTAGATTTAGATGGCATCGGAAACTATTAACACCCGTCTCATGTCACTACACTCAACTGTCTCAGAAGGTTTCTCTCTATGGCTTGCCTATTCTGTATACTAACTTTTGGCCACGGTCGCTTGTGACAACTGTGCCGAAACAAGCAGACCTCAAAAATCATACGCAAACATCAGTTGTCGTCAATTGTCAACCGTTTCTTTCAAAAGTTCACCAGGTCAGTATAACTAGTAGCGCTATGCATGAGGAATGCTTTGAAACATTACTTAATTTAAAGTCTTAAACTTTAATAGCAATTATTCGTTCTATTGAAAATAGGAAACATGCCTTTTATCAACTCTGTATTGCCAGAACATGTTGCCAGAAAGCATCAGCTATCGAAGTTTATTTACAACTTCTCAAATTTAGTTGTGTATCGTAGTTTTAACTCCGCCGAATGAAACGTCTACTTTAGTTTTAGGTTTTCTACTCATTTAACCCTTTACTCCATGAATATTCATGTAAGAAATAATGACATCATGAATATTAATTATTTTATATTTCATAATGACACATGAACACAGGAATATTGGCCATGACAGAAACCCATTACCTCATAGGCTATTTTTAGATCCAACTACTTTGAATGAATCTACCGAAAAGGAACATTAACTAGAGAAAAGGACAATTTTAGAATTCTGTAGTTTGAAACCATTGTGATAAATAGAGCATTTGCTCCTATAGGAGCAAATGCTCTATTTATCACAATGGTTTCAACAGGTGACTTTTGCTGAGGCGTCAAAAGGCGTCAATATGAGGGAATGGGCTAAGCAAACAGAGCAGACCCTGATCAGACTGCTCCTGTAGGAGCCATCTCATCTGGATCTACACTGTTTGCAAAGGCGTAGAAAGGCATTTGTATGAAGGAAGGTGTTAATACATGTACACCCATTTTCACTTTTTAAGTAAAAAACACACCAGATATTTTCATCTTCCACCTATTTGTTTCATCACATGCATGCTTACGTTATTTTTGTTTTCAGTTCTCTTGAATGTCTTCACCGCTTAATTTCAAATAAGTTATATTTATTTATGTTATGTCTTTGATTATAAACAAACATAAACTTTGTTCATATTGTTTCACTGCCTACTGGAATGATGTTTCCATTAAACTTTTAGCACGTTGCGGGCAAATTTGTAAATACATTTTGCAAACAATTTTGATCCAGATGAGACTCCGAGAAACTCTGCATCTTATTAGGATCCAAACTGGTTGACACATTGGTCATTTTTGACCCTTTACTCCGTGAAGATTTGTGTAAAAAATAATTACATCATGAATATTTATGAATATCAATGGTTAAAATGGCACATGGACACAAACAATTTTGGTCTGGACAGAAACTGCAAAATCATATCTACAAATTGTTTAATATCCCTTTCCTCCATAAGCTATTTTTAGACCCAACCTCTTTGAATGAATCTACCCAAAAGGAGCATTTACTAGAAAAAAGAAAAAGTTTAGAACTTTGTAGTTTGAAACCATTGTGATAAATAGAGCATTTGCTCCCATAGGAGCAAATGCTCTATTTATCACAATGGTTTCAAAAAATGGTTATTACAGAGGCGTAGAAAGGCGTATTTATGGAGGAAAGGGTTATATCATAAGCAAACAGAGCAGACCCTGATAGAAGCCGTCTGATCTGCGTCTACTCTGTTTGCAAAGGCATAGAAAGGCATATTATGAATTAAAGGGTTAAGAGCAGAAATGGAGAAAAACTAATTGAAGCAGAACAACAGATAAAGGTGTACATGTATATTCAAATACAGATATTGTAATTTCTCCATTCAAACACCCATGTTTTGACCACTCTTTAGAATCATCTCTTCAAGACAATTCTAAAGAGTGGTCACAACACAGTGTTTGATGGAGAAATAAAGGAGTTATTTTTTAAACTTTTAATTTATACATCTTATCTGGGCCTCTGTTGAAGAATTGATGTAAACTGGTATTATACCGACAAGAAAGTGCTGAGCATGCTAAAAGTTGCATTTCATATTACACAGTTGCTAGTGCAAATGCATGCATTATATAACATATGGTACAGAAATAATTAAATGCCAGTGAACGTGCACAAAGTACGAGTCAATGCACTGTTAACCCTTTCCCTGATAGAAAGGTCTTTTCACACCTTTGCAAACAGAGTAGACTTAGATCAGACGACTCCTATAAGAGCCATCTGATCAGAGTCTACTCTGTTTGTTGATGGAATTTCGATAACAGTCTGATTATACTGCTTCTGCCATAGTTAAAAATTATATATTCATACATCATTATAAAGAATGAGTGAATTAATATTCTTAAAGTCATTGTTAACCCTTTCTCTCATATAAACGCGTTATCACACATTTGCAAACAGAGTAGACCCAGATCAGATGGCTCCTATAGGAGCCGTCTGAACAGTTTGCCCTGTTTGCTAATGGAATTGGATATAATTGTTTCTCTAGTTTCTAAAATGGCTACAATGTTCCACCTTTCATATTTCATTATAACTACAGTAAAACCTCTCTATAACGACCACTAAATTACATCAAGTATTTTGTGTTAAAGGCAGGTGGATGCTTAAACAAGGTGAAAATAAAACAGAACGCTCCTATAGGAGCGTTCTGTTTTACTTTCACCTTGCTTTAAGCAACCACCTGCCCAAAACACCAACTAATCAACACAATTTAGTGGTCGTTATAGAGAGGTTTTACTGCATTTTGTCCATGAATATTCAATAGGTATTGAAATTATGTTAAATAGGCATTGAAATTTGTAGAACAGGGAAAGGGTTAATAGTTACATATGCTACACAGTGTTGGCAAAAAGTTTCAATCAGATATGGCTTTGCTAACTATGTAGACCCAATCTACAGCTGACAGCTAATAGTTTTATTATCTAACATGCTTAACCCATTACCTCATAAGCTATTTTTAGATACAACCTTTTTGAATCAATCTACCGAAAAGGAGCATTAACTAGAGAAAAGGAAAATTTTAGAATTTTGTAGTTTGAAACCATTGTGATAAATAGAGCATTAATTTTGCTCTATTTATCACAATGGTTTCACAAAGTGACTTTTACAGAGTCGTCAAAAGTCGTCAATATGAGGGAATGGGTTAACAGTGAGGACTGGATAGACCCTGATCAATCAGTCAAGAGCAATTATAGTTAAAAAACTGCATATTCAAGTACATGTACATGTACTATAACCGTCCTTTCTCCATCAAACTCTATGTTTATCACTACATCAGACTTGATGGAGAAGTAAAGGAACTTTTCTTGAAAATTATTCAATTTACACATCTTATCTGAGCTTCTGGATCTTTGAAATAGTCACTGGTCTGGGTCTACACTTTTTAAAATTGCCAGAACCATTTATTTAAATCTTTCCTTAGAGAGTCGTTTATAAATATTTGTCGTTATTTAATTAACACTTTTATCCATAAACACGCCTTTCGATGCCTCTGTAAAAGTCACCTGTTGAAACCATTGTGATAAATAGAGCAAATGCTCTATTTATCACAATGGTTTCAAATTACAAAATTCTAAAAAAAAATCCTTTTCTCTACTTAATGCTGTTCGCGATCCTTTTTGGTAGATGCATCCAAAGAGGTTGGATCTAAAAATAGCCTATGGAGGAAAGGGTTAAAACTTTCACTGAGACATTTTCCATGTGAATCCATCCATTCACCTGGGTCTATTACTTTCATTATAAAGGATTAAACTTTGATGAAATAATTTGAAATGGCAAACACTATTCAGTATTGTCTGAGGACAGAATACTCCTGCTTACCCCCCCCCCCCCCCCCCTGACCTGTTTGCTAATATAGTTAGCCCTTTCCCTATCTTTATTCAAAATTTCATGGACAAAATAGTTATGAAGTATGGAAGGTGGAACATTGTACATAGCCATTTTAGAAAGTATAGAAACAGATCTATCAAATTCCATTAGCAAACAGAGCAGACCGTGATCAGATGGCTCCCATAGGAGCCATCTGATCTAGGTCTACTCTGTTCACAGATGCGTGAAAACACGTTTATATGTGGGAAAGAGTTAACACTATGACAGGATTCGGAGAGTTTATGTTGTATTTTCAAAAGTGACTTTTATAAATCTAAATATATTATGTTTATGAAACTCCATAAATATATGTACTTATCTTGTTCTGAAACCCACAGTTTATCAGAAATTAATATTAATATCGTGTGATATATAGTGTGTTGTTTTCAGTTAGCTTGGGCATAGTTTTGATTCTCTTCTTGCAATAAGAATCTGGTATATATATTGCAAAGAATCACACAAGTATGGATTTATTGTGTTAACCCATTACCTCATAGCCTATCTTTAGACCAAACCTCTTTGAATAAATCTACAAGAAAGGAGCATTTACTAGAGAAAAGGAAAATGTTAGAATTGTGTAGTTTTGAAAACCATTGTGATAAATAGAGCATTTGCTCTTATGGAGCAAATGCTCTATTTACCACAATGGTTTCGAGAAATGACTTTTACAGATGCGTAGAAAAGCGTATTTATGGAGGAAAGGGTTAATCCTCAACGATGCATGTTAGTAATAAAACAAACAATGTCACTTAACGTTTTACTCCATAGATATGCATATTGATGCTATTGAAAACAGAGTAGAACCAGATCAGATGGGTCCTGTAGGAGCTGTCTGATCAGGGTCTGTGTTCTGTTTGTGTATGGGATGATATAGATCTGATTCTACAATTTCTGATATGGCAAACATGTTCTGTGTTAACCCTTTCCTCCATAAATACGCCTTTCTGTGTCTCTGCAATAGTCACTTCTTGAAACCATTGTGATAAATAAAGCATTTGCTCCTATGGACCAAATGCTTTATTTATCACAATGGTTTCAATACTACACAATTCTAACATTTTCATTTTCTCTAATAAATGCTCATTTTCAGTAGATTTATTATAAGAGATTGGGTCTAAAAATAGCCTATGAGGGAATGGATTTAAATATGCCATTTTTTAAAACTATCTGATTGATATTCAAAATGAAGTTCTTACATGAAAATTCATATAGTTAATCTTTTTCTTGGTTTATTGCTTTACAATCAGTCTGATGAAAAGCCAAGTCACTTGCCGTCTAATCAGAATTGAAGTTGTCTGCCACTTTGTCTATAATTTCCACAAAAAAGATTTTGAAATGACATAGACATGCAACAAGCACAAGTTTACTTTCATTATAAATCTAAGCATTTTTAGTAAAGGAGGACCAGACTCAAAATTTCGTAATTTTCCATTCTTACTTCTTCTTATAATTAACCTATTCCCTCATAGGCTATTTTAGATCCAAGCTCTTTGAATAAATCTACTGAAAAGGAGCATTTAGTAGAGAAAATATTTTTTTTTTTTTAGAATCATGTAGTTATGAGGGCTCGGTGCAAAACTATTGTAACTCCTTCACTTTGTGAAGGAGTTACAACAGTTTTGCACCAAGCCCTCGAAATGCATTATTTATCACAATGTTTTCAAAAAGTGACTTTTACAGAGGAGTCAAAAGTCGTCAATATGAGGGAATGCGTTAATATCGTGCCAGAGGATCAACGGTTCCTAGGCTCGATGACTCTGTACTTGTGTGGTTCATTTCGCAGCTGCCGGTGTCTGTGTACATGTATATTGTTTCAGCTTTTGCCACATAATATTCATAATCTTTTCTTCCAGCAGCCAGAATCTGATGAGGTATTATCACACTGCCTGCTTTTCTATGGCTTATTCTGTATTACTGTACTTATTATATCAAACATTTTGCTCACGAATCTGTGATTTTCAGTTTGGCAATTTCCACTGGAATGGTCAGGGCATGAACTAGATCTCCTAGAGGGTGGTCCATATTATGTGCATTGTTACAATTGACATTTGTGTGATTTACAGTTTCTTGTGCTCAGGACAAAAATTACAAATACACGTATGTTAAAAAGGCATGAATAGGGCAAGTTTTACCTCTTTCCCTAATGAATATTCATGTAAGAAATAATGATATCATGAATATTTATTAACTGATTTTTTTATAATAGGATATAATTAAGAGTCAGGTCTGTTATAATATAATTATCATGAGCAGACTCTGATCAGAAGTCTCATACAGGAGTCGTATGATCTGTGTCTACTCTGTTTGCAAAGGCATGAAAAAATGTTCATATGAGGGAATGGGTTAAACTTGATTCATTCTGTTGGTTTGCGAGGTTATACCCAGGTAGTGTAATACATGATCTGTTAACCCTTTCCCTGTTCTATGTTTATTTCAAATTTCAATACCTACTGAATATTCATGGACAAAATCGCAATAATGAAATATGGAAGGTGTAACATTGTAGCCATTTTAGAAACTCAAAGTCAAAGTCAAAAGTTTATTGTGAAATATAAAGGCCACCGGCCCATGCACAAAATGCAAACATATAATACAATTTGTACAATATAATGCAATGAGAGTGAAACTAAAGAAACATATCTATCAAATTCCATAAGCAAACAGAGCAGACCCTGATCAGACGGCTCCTCTAGGAGCCGTCTGATCTGGGTCTTCTCTGTTTGCAAATGCGTGAAAACACGTTTATATGAAGGAAAGGGTTAAAGTAAAGAGTAAAGTACATGTAAAAGTTTACCGCATACAGCATTACTCAAATGTTTCGGTAAACTCACTGTTTTCTTCATCTGTTAGGTACATTCTGTTTGACTATGGAGAGTATGATGTCTTCAAATTAATTGCAAACTTTTATGCCCCCGGTGGGGTGGGGATGGTATTCCTCTGTCTCACTGTTGGATGGTTGGTTTGTCGCCAACTTTAACGTTGATGATAATTTTGTCGCCATTGCACATACATACTTCAAAGTTTGCATGCGTGATTGTGCAACTTATGGAGGCAAATATTTTTAGGGGTGACTCATTAAGATCAAGGACATACATTTTTTGTATATCGAGGTCAAAGGTCATATTGGGGGCATAGTGTTTCACAAACACATCTTGTTTACCATAAGTTTTGAGTATCTAAACAAAGACTTATACAAAATGTTGTATGCCGATGAATTATTTTTAAACACAGCTCTTATTTGCCAGCTGTGTAAATTATATAAATACGAAATGTCCGACAACTCCAACTAACAATGCACATAACTATATGCCACCTTTCTAGATGTTTAGAATTATCGATTCTTTAATATTATGTTCTCTTTTCTTTCAGTGTCTTAGCATAGGAATAGCCAATGTTTTTATTTGGTATTTTGGGACTTTTTGACTGTAACAGAGTCTGGCTAATGCAACCACAAAATTCATTAAACACAGAAGTCTGTATTGTGAAAGCAAGTCGTTGCTTAACCCTTTACTCCATAAATAAGCCTTTCTATGCCATTTACAAACAGAAAAGACCCAGATCAGACGGCTCTTAGAGGAGCCATCTGATCAAGGTCTGCTCTGATTGTTTGTGATATACAGTAACAACTCTCTATAACGACCACTAAATTACATCAATTATTATATGTTAAAGACAGGTGACTGCTTAAAGCAAGGTGAAAGTAAAACAGAACGCTCCTATAGGAGCGTTCTGTTTTACTTTCACCTTGCTTAAAGAGGCCACCTGTCCTAAAAACCAAATTATTATCACAATTTGGTGGCCGTTATATAGAGGTTTTACTGTAATATAGATACCGGTATGCTTCTACACTTCTGCATTGGCCAAAACTTCCTGTGTCCATGTTTTATAACAGTTAATCCATTTAATATTCATATCATCATTATTTCTTACAATAAAATATTGATGGAGTAAAGGGTTAATGCAGGGCAACTTAATGCAGAAATCTCATGTATGAAGCTATCACCTGTTATAACCCTTTCCTCCAAAAGCTATTTTTAGATCCAACCTCTTTGGATGCATCTACCAAAAAGAAGCATTAAATAGAGAAAAGGAATTTTTTAGAATTTTATAATTTGAAACCATTGTGATAAATAGAGCATTTGCTCCTATAGGAGCAAATGCTCTATTTATCACAATGGTTTCAACAGGTGACTTTTACAGAGGTGTAGAAAGGCGTATTTATGGAGGAAAGGGTTAACCATTTACTCCATGCATATTTAGGTAAGAAATAATGACATCATGAATGTTAATTACATATACCGGTAGTTTAATTTTAACAATGATACATGAACATAGAAATAATTTTTAGCCATGGCAGAAACTGTGGAATAATATCTATATTATTTCATTTAAGCAAACAGAGCAGACCCTAATCAGAAGGCTCCTATAGGAGCCATCTGATCTGGGTCTACTCTGTTTACAGAGGCATAGAAAGGTATATTTGTGGAGTAAAGGGTTAAAATTCAGAATGATATGTCTTTTGAGTGATTGTATTAGTAAGACTTTACTTATCTATATGGCCGTTGTATATAGGTGCTATTTGTACAAAAGTCTTGATCGGGAGATGTTGATTCGGTACGAGGCATTTATGAGTTTTATGCCAGTTTGTTAACTCGTATTATGGAATGCTATTTATTTGATTTACCTTTTGGTTTTTTTAAAATTTCAAGAATTTTGCAGAACGAACTATTCCATTATTGCATGCTTTTCTATAATCTTGTTGAATATATTAGTAGGCTAGATTCAGGTTTGCAGCATAACGGAATTGAGAAATGTTTAACCCTTTCGGCGCCAAATTTCTAATTGTCGTCTGCAATCCAACTTTGTTAAATCATACAGTAAAATAAGGAAATGAGATAAATAAATGCAAATTTCAAAGGAATAAAGCACATATATAGAACTAGAGATTGAGACAAATAGTGAAGTCCCTGAACAGACGCTGCCTTGAAAAGGCGGCGTCTGATCTGGGACTGCACTATTTGTCGTGGTGGATTTACACGACTGTGGCGGTGAAAGGGTTAAACTGCTTACTTGTTACATACTTATCTATAGCTGTTATAACAAAACTTCACAATAGTATCTTATTATGCAGTTGTTCATAATATCCTAAAATGCATTAATCTTGCATACAGTTAATCGTAAGATCTTAGCAAAAAATGTATTAAGCATGGGTACAGTTATTTGTAAGATCCTAAAATGCATTAATTTTGCATACAGTTAACTGTAAGATCTACAAATGTATTAATCATGCATACAGTAATTTGTAAGATCAACAAATGTATTTATCTTACAATGTCATACAGTTGGTTGTAAGATCCAAAAATGTATTAATTTTGAATACATTAGTTTAAACGTTACCTTCAGTACTTATCGAACAGTATAACTGTCCAAAGAGGGGGTTTACTGTAATAATAACATATGTATCAAAATCATTGGTCACATTAGAGAGATCTGCAGATATACATGAATGATACAGATATCCTTTGTACGACTGATAATTGTCGCCTGCAAGATTTTCGTCTGTAATTTTTGCTGTCTGCTTATTTGCATTTAAGGAGGTACATTTATAAGATATTAACATATTCATAAATCAGCTAATTAGTGCTATCATTTTACAATACAATAATTGAATAATAAACATATTCCCAATAGTTTTTATGTGTAAATCAGTTAAGAAATATTTTACTTTATTTATTCCTGTCTATTGAATATATCAATGGCAATATTTACCCTTTCGGTGCCAAATTTCTAATTGCCATCTGCAAACCACTTTTGTTAAATCATTTGGTAAAATAAGGAAATGAGATAAATAAATGCAAATTTCAAAGGAATAAAGAACATATATAGAAATAGAGGTTATGAGACAAAAAGAGAAGTCCCTGATCAGACGCCACCTTGAAAAGGCGGTGTCTGATCTGGGACTGCACTTTTTGTCATGGTGCATTTATGCGACATTGGCAGTGAAAGGGTTAATAAAAAATGTATTTGTATACCGACATTGAAATGTACTTGTTCAATATATCATTGGATATATTCGTTATAATTACATACCTTTTATTCAAATACATAGTTTCTGAGAGCCAGTTTCGGGGAATGTTTTAACCCATTCCCTCAAAATTTTGCCCTTTGACGCCTCTCAAAAAGTCACTTTGTGAAACCATTGTGATAAATAGAGCATTTGCTCCACAGGAGCGAAACGCTGTACTTATCACAATGGTTTCATTATAACTACAGAATTCTGAAATTTTCCTTTCCTCTAGTAAATGCTCCTTTTTGGTAGACTTATTCAAAGAGGTAGGATCTAAAAAATAGCCTATGAGGGAATGGGTTTAATTTGACTCAGAGAATTGTGTTACCATCCAACCAAAAAATTGTCTGAAATATGTTATGCATTGGCTCTTGTATACCTTGGAATCTGTGTATATTTTCATACTTTACAATAGTGTTTACAACAATTACAAATTTGTTCAACCTCATAATGAATAAGAATAGGACTTTTAGGCATAGAAAACCATATTTATGGAGCAAAGGGTTAACCCTAAATTCCTCCATAAATATGCCTTTCGTAACGCCTCTGTAAAAGCCACTTAATGAAACCATTGTGATAAATAGAGCATTTGCTCCTATAGGAGCAAATGCTCTATTTATCACAATGGTTTCAAAACTACACACTTCTAAAATTTTCCTTTTCTCTTGTTAATGCTCCTTTTTGGTAGATTTATTCAAAGAGGTTGAATCTAAGAATAGCCTTTGAAGGAATGGGTTAAACCTTTAACACCCATACCATATACTGGGAACAAATCCAGTTTTCATGTGAGAGGCTCCTACTGAAAACCTATATGCTGGTGAAAGCCTTCAACAATGATAAGTACAGCAAACAGAGTAGACCCTGATTTGATGACTCCTACTTGAAACATACTTTGTCATATTGTTTACAACAATACAAATTTAATAATTGTGCTATTTTCGGAAATCTTTGAGAGTCTCTGATCTTGGTCTACTCTGTTTGCCTATGTCCCATGTATGGGATCTTTGGGATTTATGGGATAACCCTTTACTCCATGAATATTCAGGCAGGAAAATAATGACATCATGAATATTAATTAACTGCATCTTTATAATGATTGTATGAACAAAATAATTTTTTATCATAACAGATGCTGTAGAATCAGATCATTATTATATTATAAGCAAACAGTGCAGACCCTGATTAGGCAGCTCCTATATATGCTATCTGTTCTGGATCTACTCTTTTGGCAAAGTTGTAAAAAGGCATATTTATGGAGTAGAGGCTAAACTCTTTCAGTGTGGAACATATCACTAACGTCTTTTGCAAACAGTGAAGATCCAGACAAGTGGGCACCTAGACCCCTATTCAGTGCCTTCTTTGTTTGTAATATTACACTTTTCTTGAAAATCATTCTCAGTAAGCTTGACCTTTTTGAATTTTGGAATAGTCCGTTTGAAAATTCAGCACGTAAAGGGATTAATCAGAGCAACAGATAAAGGTGCGTACTCAAATACAAAAACCGTCATTTCTTCACCAAACCCTATGTTGTGACCACTCATTAGAATCGTCTCAAAGAGAGGATTCTAAAGAGTGGTCACAACATAGGGTTTAGCAGAGAAATAAAGAAGTTTTCCTTGAAAATGTTTCAATTTATGCATCTTATCTGGACCTCTGGTTAATGTTATATGTGGTATGCTAAAGGTTCGTGATAACATGACTGAATATGTTACATATCATTGGTATGTTTTTGTTTTCTACATTCTCTCTCTGTCTATCTCTCTCTCTGTTCTTACAGAACGATTGTTCGATTCCATTGCTAGGTGACTTCGGTCAGGTCAGAGACTTGCATGTACACGTTAGACATTTTGTGTTTCATGTTTTAGCAGGAGTGATACAAGAAACAAGTTGTTTTATTCATGCACCCAAGTTGATTTTTAAACTGATTTAGGTTGGTTTATACACTTTGTAAATCATTTTAATGCACTACGTAAAATTAGACAATATCAAACATCATTACTGCTTCACAGCTTGGAATAACATACAAGTAATTTGTAACAAGCTAAGTTTACTTTTGAGCTGTTTAACCCATTAAATCAAAGGCTATTTTAGACCCAACCTCTTTGAATAATTCTACTGAAAAAATGCATTTTCCAGAGGAATGAAAACTTTAAGAATTGAGTAGTTTTTATACCATTGTGATAAGTAGAGCAGAAAAGTTGCTCCTATGGAGCAAAATGCTCTATTTTTCACGATGGTTTCAAACAGTTACTTTTACAGAGGCATCGAAAGGTGTCGGTATGAAGGATTATGGGTTAAGAACTTAAGACTAATTCATGCACATCAAAATTATTTTATTTTATTTTACGTCTAACTCCAGGGTTGGACAAAATGTCAAAGATTAGAACTTATCATATTAGACACTTAATTATTAGTCTGATGAATATTCATGTAAAATATAATTACTGTACAAATATTATTTAGACAATTTTTTAACAGCAATATTAGTAAGGTAACTTTTGATTGTAGCAGAAACTGTGGAATTAGATCTATATCAATCCATAAGCAAACAGAGCAGACCCAGATCAGATGGCTCCTACAGGAGCCATTTGATCTTGGTCTACTCTGTTTGCAAGGGTGTGAAAAGGTGTTTATATGTGGAAAAGGGTTAACCCTTTCCCTTATGTAAGTGCATTTTCACGCATCTGCAAACAGAGTAGACCCAGATCAGACGGCTCCTATAGGAGCCGTCTGATCAGGGTTTGCTCTGTTTGCTTATGGTGTAATATACATGTAGATCTGATTCTACAGCTTCAGCCTGAGGCAAAATGTCCTGTGTTCATATGCCATTATAAAAAATAATCTTATTAATATGCCTGACATCATTATTTCCTACATGAATATTCATCAGGGAAAGAGTTAATAACTAGCTATGGGTGTTTTTGAAAGCATTACAGTACTACGTGTGAATTAGAATCATAGACTTCTTTAAATGGTCATTGTAGAGACATCTAACATATACGAATATCGCTTCTAGTTTAATAATAATAGACTAGTTACCATGTATTGATGCATGTTTTCAGAAACAGTTCGAACATATAGATTAATAGTCACTGTGATCTTATTTTGCCGAATCTATCTTTTAATTATTTTATTTTTTTCTGTAACAATTTAAAATCCAATAACTTAACTAGTTTTATGAATGCTGAGAAATAAATTCTTATTCACATTTACCTCATCAATAACATCAAACAGTGTGATGGACAGCATTGCAGTTTGTCATTTCATCATTGCTTTTACAAGGATGAAAAGCAATTTTTTTACGTGGTAATACTCCATTGATGCTTTCTTGATTGGAACAGTCTATTTAAAAAAAGTCATTGGTTCAGAGTTTTGCTTTTAGCTTCTTAAGTTAGTTAATGCCTATTGTATGAACTAGGTAGTATAGTTTGAATCAGTTTCTGTACATCGATTTTTCTGGTTTTGTTTGAATACAGTATTTTATAATTTCAAGCAAAACATAATCTTATAGTTTGCAGATTACTATTGAAGTTATTCAGCCAGTTAACACTTCTTTTGCTATTTTATGACAAGCTTATTAATTGAAATCAGCTTGGATCAAGATCAGACGATGCCTAAATCAGAGTTCAATCAAGATCCAAAAAGTTTGTTACTTAACCAACTAAGCAAATTGAATAAGGTATAATGTTCAAATACGAAGGCAATAAAGTTTTAGCCGACAGAGATTAAAGCAAGAGATTCGCTTATGGTTATTCAGCAAAACCCCTCTAAACTGGATGTTAAAATCTAAGTATCAGCGCCAGTCTTTAAAACAGGTGACAGCTAAACCCTTTCCTTTTTATACGCCCGTTTGAAAAAACGGGACGTATTATGGAATGGTGCTCTCTGTGTGTCTGTCCGTCTGTAACATCTCTAATTTGTGTTTAGCAAAAATGTTAACCTCTCTGTCTGTCTGTAACATCTCTAACTCAAGTTCCTCTTGGTGGATCCTTCCAAATTTAATCATAATGTTTATCTAGACATGCTACAGTAGCCTGCCAAGTCCCGATCCGTTAATCCAAGGTCAAGGTCGCACAATTGGACTTAGAATTTGCGTTTAGCATTTGCGCTAAGCAAAAATGTTAACCTCAATTTATGTGGAACACATTCTAGTAAGTCCACTTATTTACATAACACTTTGTGATAAAGCTTTGAAACTTGGAACACTAATGTTCACTTTCACAGCCTTCATCTGTAGGCAAGAGTACATAACTCTGTCAAGCATTTTGACCGAATTATGCCCCTTTTTAACTTAGAATTTTTGGTTCAGGTTTTTGTTAAAGTCCATTTATTTACATAACCCTTTGAGATAAAGCTTTTAAACTTGTAACACTTGTTTACCATCACAAGCTTCACCTGTAGACAATAGAACATAACTCTGTCAAGCATTGTGACAGAATTATGCCCCTTTTTAGCTCACCAGAGCACAAAGTGCTCAGGGTGAGCTTTTGTGATCGCCTGATGTCCGTCGTCCGTCGGCGTGCATCGTGCGTCGTCGGGCGTCAACAATTTCAACCTTTAAAAATCTTCTCCTCTGAATCTACAGGGTTCTCAGCTTTCATCTTTGGTACATAGCATCATCTGTAGGTCCTCTACAAAAGTTATATAAATTATGCCCCTGGGGTCAAAATTGGCCCCGCCCCAGGGGTGCCTTGTTTTCAATAGAAACATATAGTAAATCTTTGAAAATCTTCTCCACTGAAACTGGAAGGTTCTCAGCTTTCATATTTGGCACATAGCATCATGTTCAGGTCCTCTACAAAAGTTATATAAATTATGGCCCCGGGGTCAAAATTGGCCCCGCCCCAGGGGTGGGCAGTTTTCAATAGAAACAAATAGTGAAATCTTTGAAAATCTTCTCGTCTGAAACTGGAAGGCTCTCAGCTTTCATATTTGGCACATAGCATCATGTTCAGGTCCTCTACAAAAGTTATATAAATTATGGCCCCGGGGTCAAAATTGGCCCCGCCCCAGGGGTGGGCAGTTTTCAATAGAAACAAATAGTGAAATCTTTGAAAATCTTCTTCTCTGAAACTGGAAGGCTCTCAGCTTTAATATTTGGCACAGAGCATCATGTTCAGGTCCTCTACAAAAGTTATATAAATTATGGCCCTGGGGTCAAAATTGGCCCCGCCCCAGGGGTGGGCAGTTTTCAATAGAAACAAATAGTGAAAACTTTGAAAACCTTCACCTCTTAAAACTTCTCAGCTTTAATATTTGGCACATAGCATCATGTTAAGGTCATCTACAAAAGTTATATAAATTATGGCCCGGGGGTCAAAAATGGCTCCGCCCCAGGGTTGGGCAGTTTTCAATAGAAACAAATAGTGAAATCTTTGAAAATCTTCTCGTCTGAAACTGGAAGGCTCTCAGCTTTCATATTTGGCACAGAGCATCATGTTCAGGTCCTCTACAAAAGTTATATAAATTATGGCCCCGGGTCAAAATTGGCCCGCCCCAGGGGTGGGCAGTTTTCAATAGAAACAAATAGTGAAATCTTTGAAAATCTTCTCCTCTGAAACTGGAAGGCTCTCTGAGCTTTAATATTTGGCACAGAGCATCATGTTCAGGTCCTCTACAAAAGTTATATAAATTATGGCCCTGGGGTCAAAATTGTCCCTGCCCCAGGGGTGGGCAATTTTCAACAGAAACAAATAGTGAAAACTTTTAAAACCTTCACCTCTTAATACTTGAAGGCTCTCAGCTTTCATATTTGGCACATAGCATCATGTTCAGGTCTTCTACACAAGTTATATAAGTTATGGCCCGGGGGTCAAAATTGGCCCAGCCCCAGGGGTGGGCAGTTTTCAATAGAAACATATAGTGAAAACTTTGAAAATCTTCTTGTCTGAAACTGGAATGTTCTCAGCTTTCATATTTGGCATTTAACATCATGTTCAGTTCCTCTACAAAAGTTATATAAACTGTGCCTCTTGGGTCAAAATTAGCCCCGCCTCAGGGCAGGCTAGTTTTCTATAGAAACATATAGTGAAAACTTTGAAAATCTTCTCCTCTGATTGTCTGGTGAGCGCTTCAGGGCCATTCTGGCCCTCTTGTTAACTTAGAACTTTTGGTTAAGGTTTTGATTAAAGTCCAGTCTTATTTACATAACCCTTTGAGATAAAGCTTTTAACCTTGGAACACTTGGTTTAAACATATTTTATTTTTTGCAATTTACAACATGCATGAATATACACAACTCTAATTAGGATTGGAATGGAAGCTATTAGCTTATTAAATTCCTCTCCTTGGAACACTTGTTCACCATCATAAACTTCACCTGTAGGCAAGAGTACATAACTCTGTCCAACATTTTGACATAATTATGACGCTTTTACCTTGAAACTTGGTCGCAAAATTGGACTTAGAATTTGAGTTTAGCAAATACGTTAACCCCAGTTTATGTTGAACAAGACCTCGACGGGCGTATATTGTGCCGACTGGCACTCTTGTTGAGTATTCATATATGAAATAAAATTATTATGAATATTTATTGGCTGAATTTTGTAATGGCATAATTATGTACACAAGATGTTTTTGTATTGGTAGAAACTCTAGAATAGGATCTATTATAATTCCAGAAGCAAACAGAGCAGACCATGATCAGATGGCTCATAAAGGAGCCATCTTATCTGGGTCTGCTCTGCTTGCAAAGGCATGAAAAGGTGTTTACATGAGGGAGCTTTCTGTATGGCTTTCACCCTGCATTACGCAGCCACCTGCCTAAAACCACCTAAATTGTTCTTTATTAACCCGTCGCTTGCTATTCACGTCAATATACCTACCTGTAAATAGTGAAGACCCAGGGTCTGCACTATTTACAATTTGATTGTGCAACCAGTGCAATCCACAGCAGTGATTGCACAGAGAAATACTTGAACACAGTGAAGATATATGTTTTTATACAACAGGGCATGGGTAAAGAAGGAGAAATGTAATTTAAAAATTCAGCAAGCGAAGGGTTAAAATTCCTGTTAAGAGGGAGTTTACTGTATAGACATGGCAGTTCTAATATATATCTGTAAGTGTGTGTGTGTGTTTTTACATTTGGATCATAATACATATGACTACAACTCCTGCTCCAGCGTGAAACACAAAACAATAATTGACTGACAGGTTTAGTTGAGTGACTTCTGCTGCGTTACTGAGTGTTACTGATACATTCGGACACGTGTTACTGATACATTCGGGCACGTGTTTTGTTTCAGACTTTTAAAAGTACATGTACTGTTTTAGTTTGGAATGTAGGGAGATACCTATGGGCAATAATGGTAAATTGCAATGGTTTTGAGAAAAGAAAGAAATAGCAACATCATTAGTTCTTTACTTCATGAATATTGATGTAAAACATGATAACATCTGATGAATATTAACTATTTCCTCCATAAATACGCCTTTCTACGTCTCTGTAATAACCACTTCTTGAAACCATTGTGATAAATGGAGCATTTGTTTATGACAATGTTTACAATACTACAAAATTCTAACATTTTCCTTTTCTCTAATAAATGCTCCTTTTTGGTAGATTTATTCAAAGAGTTTGGGTCGAAAAATAGCCTATGAAGCAATGGGTTAATTGTTATAATAGCACATAGACACAGAAATGTTTGGCCATGACTAAACTGTAGAACTATATCTATATCAATTGCTAATGACAAGATACTGTTAGTTGAATTTTCATAATGGCATAATTATGTGTACAGGACATTATACCATAAGCATACAAAGCAGACCCTGAACAGATGGCTCCTATCCTATAGGAGCCATCTGATCTGGGTCTACTGGAGTCATCTGATCTGGCTCTACTCTGTTTGCAAAGGTGTATTTATGGAGAAAAGGATTTAAAACCAAACATTTATACAGATGGTCAATTGCATTATTCTCATTTGTATAGCCTGCCTCTTCTTCATTTGGTCTGATATGTTTTCTCTGTAGCATAACCCTATCCTTCATCAATACGCTTTTCTACGCCTCTGCAGATGCCATCTGTTGAAACCATGGTGATAAATAGAGCATTTGCTCCTATAGGAGCAAATGCTCTATTTATCAAAATGGTTTCAAATTACAAAATTCTAAACTTTTCCTTTTCTCTAGTTAATGCTCCTTTTCGGTAGATTTATTCAAAGTGGTTGATCTAAAAATAGCCTATGAGGTAATGGGTTAACCCTTTGCACCATGGATGGACACAACAGTGTTTTACTATAGGAGCTGTCTGATCTGGGTCTACTCTGTTTGCAAGGGTGTAGAAAGGGGTATTTATGGAGTAAAGAGTTAAACATGTATATGTCTTAGATTTTGTTTTATATCTCAGAATGTAAAACTTTTGCCTGAAATGATTTTTAACAAAAAAAGGACAATCATAGTTCATTAACTTCTTTCCCCTGTTTTGAATGAAACCAATACAAGCAGAACTTACCTTTTTAAAAAAAAATTGCCGTACATTTTTTAATCTTGAAAAATATCCTGAAATTTCTTAAATAACTTTCACATTACACGTGTATAATATAACACCTATTGATTGTGAGGTTTTCTTTTCACGATACAACTCAAGAATATAAAAGTAGCTCAAGTCATGCTTGAACTTAATTCGTTTGCCACACATTTATTGAATCTGAATTTTCTTCACCTCACATTTATGAAATCAAATTCATGTATTTTAGTTGTTTGGTTTAAGCTCAATTATTTATCACGGTGATACCAGCATACCTGGACACGGTCATGTATCATTTATTATCAACCTATAGGTTACCCGTTCCTTCATATAAACAGTTTCCATGACTTTGAAAATAGAGTAGACCCTGATCAGATGGCTGCTGTAGGAGTTGACTGATCAGGATCTGCTCTGTTTGCTTATGAAATTATTATGGACTGAATCTACAGATTTTACCAATTCCGGAACCTCCTGAAATTGTAAGTTTAAAGAAAGTTCTGTAGTAAATATGTACCGTAAGCATTTCAACAGTGCCATACCATTATCACAATTAAAGTAGCTCACTTTTGCCCTTAACCCATTACCTCATAGGGTATTTATAGACCTAAGCTCTTTGAATAAATAGTTCAGAAACCATTGTGAAAAATAGAGCATTTTCTCCTATGGAGCAAATGCTCTATTTATCACAATGGTTTCAAGAAGTGACTATTAAGCTCTTTGGATAAATCTACTTAAAAGGAGCATTTACTTTGGGAAAAGAAAACTTTTAGAATTGCGTAGTTCTAAAACTATTGTGATAAATAGAGCATTTGCTCCATAGGAGCAAATGCTCTATTTATCACAATAGTTTTACAGAGGCATCAAAAGGTGAGGAAATGGTTTAATCTACTTTTACAGTATAAAATGGGTCTCACTTACACATGAGTATCAATGGAAAGTGTTAAGCAAATCTGTAACATGAAATACAGTGTAGACCCAGATGTTAGGACTCCTTTATGAGCACTCTCACCTGGGTCTACACTGTTTGCTGAGGACATTAACCCATTCCCTCATAATGACACCTTTTGACGCCTCTATAAAAGTCACGTTTTGAAACAATTGTGATAAAAAGTGCATTAATTTTGCTCCTGTGATGCAATATGGAAGATGGAACATTGTAACTATTTTAGAAAGTAAAGAAACAGACCTTTCAAATTCCATGAGCAAACAGAGCAGACCCTGATAGGAGCTGTCTGATCTGGGTATATTCTGTTTGCAAATGCATGCAAATGTGTTTATATGAGGGAAAGCTTTAAGCAGCATTCATATTTTGATGGCGTAAAACTTACAGGTAGATTACATGTACATGTATATCAATTATTCTTTCTAATTGTTCAAAATATGCAAAAATGCTAACTTGAGCCTTACATTTGCAAAATTATCTATTGACACATTCTAAGCTTATATTATTAGTATGTATATTGAGCAAATTGTTTTATTTAATTGATATAATTGAATATTGCATAATTTTACAGTGTTTGGGCATTGCTGTTGAGGCCATAAAGATTTTGTTTTCTTAAGAAGCTACATGTATTTGCTTTGTTGTAATGCCTTAACTCTTTGCATACCATATAAGTGTCATTTTGCTTCAATTGCCAATGCTATTATTCAGAGCTACAGTTAAGGGTACATACTCATATACTAAAATCCTCATTTCTCAACCAAACCCTATACTGTGACCACTCTTTAGAATCGTCTCGAAGAGACGATTCTAAAGAGTGGTCACAGTATAGGGTTTAGTGGAGAAATAAAGGAGTTATTCTTGAAAATATTTTACTTTACGCATCTTATCTTGAGCTCTGCAGTATTATTCCTTGTTAAAACCGTTACCAGAATACCATGCAGTTTGGAATCTAATAATTGACTGAGTTACTTGCTACATTATCTGGAATCGAAACTGCTCGTGCAGGAACACGTCGCTGATGTGCAAAGGGTCTCAAGTGACCATTCATTATAAAATATAAGAGCCTTAACCCATTACCTCATTTTTAGATACAACCTCTTTGAATAAATCTACCGAAAAGGAGCACTAACTGGAAAAAGGGATTTTTTTTAGAATTTTGTAGTTTGAAACCATTGTGATAAATAGAGCATTTGCTCCTATAGGAGCAAATGCTCGATTTATCACAATGGTTTCACAGGTTTCACAAAGTGAATTTTACAGAGTCGTCAAAAAGCATCAATATGAGGGAATTGGTTAAAAAGCAGATGGTTGCTTAATGCAGAACAAAAGTAATGCAGAAAATTTTTACTTTTGACCTACATTAAGCTACCATCTGTCTGTCGTAACCCATTACCTCATAGGCTACTTTAGACCTAACCTCTCAATCTACCGAAAAGGAGCATTTATATGAGAAAAGGAATAGTTTAGAATTGTGTAGTTTTGAAACCATTGTGGTAAATAGAGCATTCGCTCCTATGGAGAAAAATCCTCTATTTATCACAATGGTTTCAGAAAGTGACTTTTAAAGAGGTGTCAAAAGACATCAGCATGAGGAAATGGGTTAACCCTTACAATGTTGACTTTTCAAATGGACTATTCCAAAATTCAAACAGGTCAGGCTTACAGTGAATATTTAGGGATTTTTTAAAGAAAAGTCTTCCGTGACAAACAGTACAGACACTCTAGGACATTAGTAGCTTGTGTATGGGTTAAAGACCAAGATTTAGACCTCTTTTAATGGTGGCTGAACACAGGTTCTACTGTATGTCATTTTTTTTACAGCTAGTGTCGGTGGAATGGCTATCTGGATGAGAGACTTCTCCAGCCCAAAATTAAGTATCCTTAAATTTGCTTGAGTGAGCGTTCTGTCATTTGAAAGTTTTTATATGTTTTCTTGCAGCGTCCACCATCTTTGTTCAAGCGTCTAATGGGTGTGATGCGTACACCGTCAGCGCGATCTAGTCAAAGTATAGACTCCGATCCATCTGGCGATGAAGATACTCATAGGTGAGCATGGATCAAATATCCCTTTCCCTGTTGAATATTAATTTATGAAAAAAGGACTTCGTGAATATTAATTAGCTGATTTCTTTTATAATGTTAATGTTTTGAACAAGGACAAAACTGTAGAATAAGTTCTATACATGTACAGTAAAACCTCTCTATAACGACCACTAAACTACATGTACATAAACCTCTCTATAACGGCCATTAAACTACATCAATTATTTTGTTTTAAAGGCAGGCGGCTGCTTAAAGCAAGGTGAAAGTAAAACAGAACGCTCCTATAGGAGCGTTCTGTTTTGCTTTCACCTTGCTTGAAGCAAACACCTGCCCAAAATACCAACTAATTAACATAATTTAGTTGCCGTTATAGAGAAGTTTTACTGTATTATTCTGTAAACAGCAGACAATGATCAGACGACTCCTATCTTGAGCTGTCCGATCAGGGTCTACTCTGTTACATTAAAAGGCATGAAAGGAATTTATATGAGGGAAAGAGTATAAACAATAATATTTATTAGCAAGCAGCTAATTCAGCATGGTATAGTGAGCATCTGATCAAAGCATTTATCTATACTTAAAATGTTTCAAATTACATTTTATTATATAGATTTATTTTTATTCAAAACATTACAACAAAGTTCTTCAAATGCATTTCAAAAATAAGTTTTGTGCTCACAGTTTAATTTAAATTGATCCTGTCATTCAATTTCATGTCAACGTCATCTGGTTGGCCCAATTGCCGTACAAATCTTTTTACCGAATTAAAAACAATTGGTCTGGATTTGAGCTGTTTGAAAATAACTTACAAAATGAAAATAACAAGATAATCGTCAATGTTTTTCAATGAATAATTAACAAAATTTGTACCTACTATGTTTAAACCCATTCTCTCATATTGGCGCCTCTGTAAAAGTCACTATTTAAAACCATTGGGATAAATATAGCATTTGCTCCATAGGAGCAAATGCTCTATTTACCACGATGATTTCAAAACTAAACAATTCTAAAAGTTTCCATTTCCTCTGGTAAATGCTTCTTTCCAGTAGAATTATTCAAAGAGGTTGGATCTAAAAATAGCCACTGAGGTAATGGGTTTAACTATATATAGTAAAGCCCTCTAAACTGGACGTTAAATTTAATGTAAATATCGATCATGAAGACAGGTGACAGCTTAATGCAGGGTAAAAGTCATGCAGAAAGCTCCTTTAAGCCACCTACTAGAATTCCGGTTTAGAGAGGTTTTACTGTATCGTATCGAGGTATCGTTGTTGATACGTTAAATGTGTAACTAAGCATGTGATTCTGTAATCTGTATTTTGGATAAGGTTTTGTCAGAGTATTTCATATCTGTATCTTGATCTTTGTCTTGCATGGTATAGCAGTTTTGATTAATGTCCCATTTTCTGCTTTAAGCGGTGATCTCTTCATGTTCTATTTTGTGCTCTTGAATTACTTTTTATTTTATTTTCAACAAAGCCTTTGATCTGACGTGCTAGGAGGAAATGTGTTTTTATGTTACGCGAAAAGTGTCGACCCAGACCAGACACATCGTTATATATGCTGCATCTGATCAGGGTCTGCAGAAGAAGCTGTGTCCAAAACTGTATATAGGATGACCTCTCTATAACGACCACTAAATTGTGTTAATTAGTTGGTATTTAGGGCTGGTGGCTGCTTAAAGTAAGGTGAAAGTAAGAATGCTCCTATAGGAGCGTTCTGTTTTACTTTCACCTTGCTTTAAGCAGCCACCTGCTTTTAACACAAAACACTTGATGTAATTTAGTGGCGTTGTAGAGAGGTTTTACTGTATAGAATGAGTACGCTGAAACCAGTCTACTATGACCGCCTAAAAGAATCACTTCGGTGGTAGCCTAATGTAGGACAAAAGTTTTTCGCAAAGCTCCTACAATATTTCTATTATACAGAGCCATATATATCATACTGTGACCACTCTTTAGAATTGTCTCTTTGAGACGACTCTAAAGAGTGGTCACAGTATAGGGCTTGGTGGAGAAATGACGATTTTAGTATTTCGGTACGCACCGTTATCTGTAGTGCTGAATATAAGTCAAGTAACTCTTACATCTGATTTGGAACCAAACTATCTACCAAGGTTATGGTATCTTTAACCCTTTCCTCCATAAATACGCCTTTCTACGCCTCTGTAATAACCACTTCTTGAAACCATTGTGATAAATAGAGCATTTGCTCCTATAGGAGCAAATGCTCTATTTATCACAATGGTTTCAAACTACAAAATTCCAAAATTTTACTTTCCTCTAGTAAATGCTCCATTTGGGTAGATTCATTCAAAGAGGTTGGGTCTAAAAATAGCCTATGGAGGAAAAGGTTAATTTGTCCACAGTGTTCTCAATCCTTAATGTACAGGAACCAAGTATATAAGACCTTTTGCAAACAGTATAGATCCAGATCAAAGGCTTCCTGATGGAACTCTTTGGTCAGGATCTGCACTGTCAGTCATAAAAATATTTTTCTTCATTGATAATTTTGATTCAATTGTTGTTTAACCCATTACCTCAAATGCTATTTTTAGATCCAACCACTTTGAATAAATCTACCGACAAGGAGCATTAACTAGAGAAAAGGAAAATTTCATTATTTTGTAGATTGAAACCATTGTGATAAATATTTATCACAATGGTTTCAACAGGTGACTTTTGCAGAAGTGTCAAAAGGCGTCAATATGAGGGAAAGGGTTAATTAATATTCAGAAAGGGAGGAGCCAGTTTTAATTATTAACACATTCCCTCATATTGACACCTTCTAATTCATGTGTTAAAATCATTCTTGAAATTGTTGTGATAAATAGAGCATGTGCTCCATAGGAGCAAATACTTAATTTATCACAATGATTTTAAAACTGCACAATTCTAAAAGAAAATCCTTTTTGCTAGTAAATGCTCCTTTTCAGTAGATTTATTCAAAGAAGTTTGGTCTAAAAATATCCTATGAGGTCATGGGTTAAAGGTTAAAGTTAATTACAGAACTTTACAGCTCTTGTTTGATACTTTTTCATGGAGAAAAAGCCATTATTTTAACCCTATCCTCCGTAAATACGCCTTTCTACGCCTCTGTAATAGTCACTTCTTTAAACCATTGTGATAAATAGAGCATTTGCTCCATAGGAGCAAATGCTCTATCGGTATTTATCACAATGGTTTCAATACTACACAATTCTAACACTTTCCTTTTTCTCTAGTAAATGCTCCTTTTGGGTAGATTCATTCAAAGAGGTTGGGTCTAAAAATAGCCTGTGGAGGAAAGGGTTAATTATGTGTTATGCTAACGTCTATTACATGTACTTTGTAAATGAGTTTGAATTTTTATTTTCAATTGGACAGGTTTGTATACTTTTTATTAATTTTGGTTAACCCTTTACCTCATGAATATTCATGTAAGAAATTTTGAAATCACAAATATTAATTAGCTGACGTTTTATAACGGTAAATGAAAATATGATTTTTTGGCAGAAATTGTAGAATCAGATCTATACCATTCCAAATGGAAACAGAGCAGATCCTGACCAGACTGGTCAGATACTTCAGATCCTGATCAGGCTATCTGATCTGGGTCTACTATTCTGCTATGAAGTAAAGGGTTACAGTTGTAATTGAATTATCAAATCCTTTCCAGCCATGATATAAAAAATTGTATTTGCCTTTAATTTTTATTTACCGAATATTTCTCACTAAAAGACGGATAGGAAAATGTTTTACAGTGAAATCTCCTTACAACGACATCGCAACAAGTTTGAATCTGAGTCTTCATGAAGGGTGGCTGCTGAAGGATTCAGAAGGCAAAAATACAGCAGAAACTCATAGGATCTTTCCCATATGATCTTCCTTCTGAAATGTTAACCCATTACCTCATAGGCTATTTTTAGATACAATCTCTTTGAATAAATCTACCAAAAAGGAGCCTTAACTAGAGAAAAGGAAAAGTTTAGAATTGTGTAGTTTAAAACCATTGTGATAAATAGAGCATATGCTCTATTTATCACGATGGTTTCACAAAGTGACTTTTACAGAGTCGTCAAAAATCGTCAATATGAGGGAAAGGGTTAATCCTTGCAGCAGACAACAATTATTTAGCGTGCATTTGATTATAGTAGAATGTTTTCAAAGCAGTTACTTAACCCTTTCATTCATATAAACGTGTTTTCATGCATTTTTTGGGGAATCTGATCTGTATCCAGTCAGTTTGCATTCATCACCAGTGTACAAAGAGTTGGTTTAACCCTTTCCCTGTTCTACATTTTGTCCAAATATCAATATTTACTGAATATTCATGGTCAAAATAGTTACATGTATAATGAAATATGTAAGGTGGAACAGTGTTGCCATTTTAGAAAGTATTTAAGAAACATCTATCAAATTCCATTACCAAACAGGGAAGACCCTGATCAGATGGCTCCTACAGGAGCCATCTGATCTGGGTCTACTCTGTTTGTAAATGCATAAAAATGCTTTTATATGTAGGAAAGGGTTAAACATGTCATATTTTATGCATGAATATTGTATTGGTAACACAATGGAAAACAAGATGGAAACAAAAGCATGACTGCTTATTGTGTTTCTCTTCCAACATTGTATTATCTTCAGTATACTCGCTTTATACAGAACTGACTGCAAATTAGTTATTTTGCACTGTGCTGACCCTTTTTCTCATGAATATTCTTGTAAGAATAATGACTTTAACAACAATTTTTTACACTTTGGCAGAAATTGTAGAGTTAGATCTTATTTATTTCATAAGCAAACAGAGCAGACCTTGATCAGACACCTCCTATAGAAACTCTCTGGTCTGGGTCTACTCTATTTGCAACAACATGAGAAGGCATTTTTATTAGGGGAAACGGAAAAGCCTCTGTAAAATCACTTTTTGAAACCATCGTAATAAATGGCGCATTTGCTCCTAGGGAGCAAATGCGCCATTTATCACAATGGTTTCAAAACTGCATAATTCAAAAAGTTTCTTTTTTCTAGTAAATGCTCCTTTTCGATAGATTTATTCAAAGAGGTTGGGTCTAAAAATAGCCTATGAGGTAATGTGATTTATCGTGTTGAAGCTCTTGTGATGGCGACATGTTTCCAGTGCAATCAAATTGTGTGGCTTGGGAATATAGTTTTCGTTTTATATCATGGCTGAATAGGACTGTTATGTACTTCTCTTGTTGGTTTCTTATATATGCATGGGTGTTGGTGTTGGTTTGTGACGTCAATGTGCTGTTTTACAGCCTCGATACTGACAGGTCACCTCGTCACCGCTCTTTCAGCTTCCTCAGAAAAAGTAGCAGCAAGCGTCGCCGACCAGGATCCCAGTATAACGCGGACACCGCCAGCTTACAGGTAATTTGATTGGCTGAACCATTCTTCCTTCATAGCTGTTGTTCCTGGTCAATCACAAACACGTGTTGAAGACAAGGAACAACAATTCTGAATGGAATATGTGGTTACACTCATTTTTGTGTTAATTTACTTAGTACATGTATTGTCTGTTCCATAACACAACCTTTTACTCCATAAATATACATTTCAATACTTTTGCAAACAGAGTAGACCCAGATCAGATGGCTCCTGTAGGAGCCGTCTGATCTGGGTCTGCTCTGATTGCTTGTGATATGATATAGATTATGATTCAACAGTTTCTGCCATGGACAAACATTCATGTATCCATGCTGTTATAACAGCTGATCTAATTAATATTCATTATCTCATTATTTTTACATGAATATTCATGGGAGTAAAGGTTTATTTTACCTGTACATGTATAGATATTGTTGCTTCAGAGCTCCAGATAAGAAGAGTAAATTAAAACATTTCCAAAAATAGCTTCTTTATTTCTCTTCGAGATGATTCGAAAGAGTGGTCATAACATAGGGTTTGGTGGAGAAATGACAGAATGCACCTTTATCTGTAGCTCTGTGCTTTAAAAAAAAATAAAAAAAATTATGCTTAACCTTTCATTTTCTTAGCAAATTCAAACATCTGGGTCCATGCTTATAAAACTTTTTAGTTCAGTCTGAGTTAGTTCTCAAGTTTTTGATTGGTCAGATTTGAGCCTTTGGCTCAGACTCAACTAAAAACTCAGACTCAACTAAAAAGCTTTATAAGCATGGAACCAGACCTTTATCTCCAATTATTTTGAAAAGCAGTTTGTCAGACAGTTTGCACACTTTTGAGACACCAGGTTATCTAGATCCAAACTGTTTGCAACTGTTGCCAAACATTCTCCATGGAATGGTACAAGTACGGCAGAGCTACAGATAACGGTGCATACTCAAATACTAAAATCATCAAATACTAAAATATTAAAATCATCATTTCTTCACCAAACCCTATGTTGTGACCACTCTTTAGAATCGTCTCAAAGAGACGATTCTAAAGAGTGGTCACAACATAGGGTTTGGTCGAGAAATAAAGAGTGGTCACAACATAGGGTTTGGTCGAGAAATATAGAAGTTATGAAGCAGTTATACTTGAAAATATTTTTTAATTTACGCATCTTATCTGGAGCTCTGTACAGTAAATCTCGCTAATGCAACCAATCAAAAGAAGTATGATTCTGGATTTTTAAAACAAGTGGAAGCTGAATGCAGGACAAGTTATATAGGAAGCTCCAGTAGGAGCTTTCTGCATTACTTTAAACTGCTTTGACTCTTATATTGATAAAATATATTGTCGCATTAGCGAGACTTAATTTACTGCATATTATGGACATCTTATTCAAGGCTGGCATGAACAAGTATTTTGGCTTTATTTTAGGTATTTTTATCTTATTCAGTTTTCAATTTAATATTTACTGTGACAACATAATATGTTGATATAGGTCTGTACATTGTGTGTTGGGGTTATTTCTTAGTGGGTTGGTTGGTGTGCAGGAATGTTGATGGGTGGGTTGGGGTGTTGTTGATGAGTGGGTGGGGGTGTTGATGGGTAGGTGGGGTGTATGGGTGGGCATGTGTATATGTGGTGACTGTTTCTCTGTATGTCTGTTTGTATCTATGTCTGTGGTGTCTGTTTTTCTCCCTGTCTCTTTGTCCATCTGTCTGTGTGTCTGTCTGTATGTCGTCTGTCTGTATGTATGTCTGTCTGTCTGTCTGTCTGTGTGTGGATATATGTCTGTCTGTCTTTGTAAATTATGTAATATGTTTGTGTATATTAAAGGTAGATCTAAATAGATATAAACTAAGCAATATATGATCATTATACATGTATAATACAAATTAGGATTGTAATGAAACAATACAAGCCTCTTAGTTCTGTAATGAAACAATACAAACCTCTCATATGAAATAACTGTTGTCTTGTTCACACAATAGATTGCCTTACAGTGTGGGAAACGAGTCACTAATGTCCTTTGCAAACCGTGTAGCCCCAGATACTCATCCGGGTGTGCGCTGTTTGTCATGTTACACTTTTATTTAGAGCAATTCCTAAATATTCACCATGAGCTTGACCTGTTTGAATGTTTCATTGATAGCGGATTCGGTACACCAAATTTGGTGCCTATGTCAATGATTCATACTCAAATGATGATGATGACAGCGTGTTTGACGATCGGCCCCATCCGATTTATGTCATATCCGAACATTACGAGGTAACCTGAGGTGAAGGTCAAATTAGGGAAATGTTTGAGGGGTCATTGGTTTATATAGTCAGGGGTTCAGATAAGATGCGTACATTAAAACATTTCCGAGAATAACTCCTTTATTTCTCCACCAAACCCTATGTTGTTTTCTAAACACAACATAGGGTTTGGTGGAGAAATGACGATTTTAGTATCCGTGTACGCGGGCTTATCTGTTGCTCTGTGTTAGTAGAACCTCTTTAATCCTTTCCTCCATAAATACGCCTTTCTACTCCTCTGTAAAAATCACCTGTTGAAACCATTGTGATAAATGGCGCATTTGCTCCTAGGGAGCAAATGCTCTATTTATCACAATGGTTTCAATACTACACAATGCTAAATTTTTCCCTTTCTCTAGCTAATGATCCTATTCGGTAGATTTATTCAAAGTGGTTGGGTCTTAAAATAGCCTATAAGGTAATGGGTTAAAGCTGACACTTAGTGCACAGATATTGGAGCTTTTAACTCGGAACATCCCCCGATCCCAATCATGGGACATAGGCAAACAGTGTAGGCCCAGATCAGAGGGCTCCTAGAGAAGGGGCATTTTGTTCAGGGGTTGCACTGTTCGTTATACCAATCAGGTATGTCATCATGTCTTTTGCAGAAACCCCTTACATGTAACATGGATTGGTCAAAAAATTTCATTTGGATGAGTTTACTTTATATTTTATATTCAGTGCTGGAAATAAGTGCATTGTCATTAATTTTGCAAACAGTGTAGATCCAGATCAGAATGCTCCTGGAGGAGCCCTCTGATCAGGGTCTGCACTGTTTGACATTCAGCATTCTCTCACCTATGCAAAGGCATTAAAATATGTTTATGTGGAGTAGGCCCTTTCCCTGTTCTATATTTAGGCCAAATTTCTATACCTACTGAATATTCATTAACAAAATAGTTATAAAGAAATATGGAAGTTGGAACAATGTAGCCATTTTAGAAAGCAATGAAACAGATATATCAAATTCCATTAGCAAACAGAGCAGACTCTGATCAGACGGCTCCTCTAGGAGCTGTCTGATCTGGGTCTACTCTGTTTGCAAATGCCTGAAAACACGTTTATATTAGAGAAAGGGTTATTGGTTAACAATCAAGAAACAGTTTTGAGTTGTCCCTATATATAGAGAGGTTTTACTACTCTGATAGATATTCTTGGGATTATTTCTTGGTCTTATGTTTAGGTTTTCCGTGTATTTAACCCTTTCCTCCATAAATACGCCTCTGTAAAAGTCATAACATACGCTCTTTCTGTTTATGTTTCAATGAAAGCTGTCAACCAGACTGACTTACTTAATATGTTCAACTTTGCATATAATAATTCATACGATGGTATGGTATCTTTGAAAAGCACTTTAGGAAATGCTTACCAGTAACCTTTTTGTTTGAAAGCAAAAACATTCAAAAATGTATCATGTCCAGGTCCTATTCAGATGATTCCAAACCTTTACGAATGTCAGATAACTTTAAGCATGCTACGTAAATTGGAGTTACGCTATGAAACATTTTAGATGCACACGAGATGCTCTGTAAATCAGTGTCAAATCAGGATCCAGACACTATTTCATTCTCATGTCGTTTTTTTAAAAAGAAATGGAAAACATGAACAGTATTTGAATTGACGTAGATGATATTTTGTAAAGACGATATAATAAAACCAGCTGTGGAAAACCTATCCTTCTATGGGGCATAGACCGCTGTTGTTCAAAAGGGTTATGAGGGTTGAACCCGGTAGCTGGTTATTGTATTAACCCTTTACTCCATGAATATGCCTTTGCAAACAGAGTAGACCCAGATCTGATCAGGGTCTGCTCTGTTTGCCTATGAAATAATATAGATACAATTCTATTGTTTGTAACATGGCCAATCATTCCTGTGTTCATGACTCTTATTGTGTTATTATAAAAAATAATCTTAGCAATATCCATGATGTAAATATTTCTTACACGGAGTAAAGGGTTAAAACGCTTCATGTTTATTTATATATATGTCCCTACTTCTAAAAGGGGTGGCAAATACTTGTCATTGTTCACGTTTTCATTTGTCAGTCAGTCAGCTTAAGGCAGGATGAAAGTCACTCAGAAAGCTCCCAAATGAGCTCTCTGCATGACTTTCATCCTGCATTAGCACTTTACTCCATGAATATTCATGTAAGAAATCATGAATATCAAATAGATTATTTGTTATAATATCAATTAGATTAATTGTTATAATTTAAATTGACACAAGATGTTTTGGCCATGGCGGAAAATGCAGAATTGTATCTATATTATATCATAAGCAAACAGAGCTGACTCACATCAGACGGCTCCTAGCCTGCAGGAGCCATCTGATGTGGGTCTTCTCTGTTTGCAAAGGCAGAGAAAGGTGTATTTATGGAGTAAAAGGTTAAGCAGCCACCTGCCTAAAAAGATCTAAATTCTTCTTTACTTTAAATTTCTGGTTTAGCGGGGTTTACTGAACAGTGTTAATGTTAAGGGTCTATTTTGATTTTCTTTTTACTGTCTTGGTTTTCTCTATCCCAGTATCTCTTGTGTTATAGTAGAATCTCTCTTAACTTGACAATAAATTTAGTATATAATTTTATTATACTGCAAAGTAAAATCCTCGATTTTAATTGGTCAATTAGCCATGTATAAAAGCCGTGTATCCCTCTAAATTCTGATGTATATACGGAGTCATGAGCAACAATGGAATCTCCCCTGTCGAGGGCCTCGCTTCCTTGCTATAACAAAATAAAAATGGCCGACCAGCTTCACGTCGTCGATTCGATTCAAACAACCGTTCTCAAACGAAATAACAAGAGTTTGGGGCGGAAAAAAGTTATCCATTTAGAAACATTTTTGTTATAGTTGTTATATAACAATGTAAATGAACCCTATACGTGGCGAATGTCTTATTCTGCTCTGATGCTGCAAATGTTGTCAAAGTGCTTGTGCAAGTACCAATTAGCCCCAATGACGTCGGAATTGTGCCAAAATTCCTCAATTAAGTTAAACCGTTCTCATGCTGAAAAATAGTGTCTGCTTAACCGCTGATCTGCTGAAAGTTCTACTAACGTCTGATTCTTTCAATCCTTTGAGAAACTAATGCACTTGGAAGATCCCTTTCTATCCACAAATATAATGAACTGGTTATTATACACGGTGAACTAGGGTCGCAGAGTGATATAAGCCCTTACCTTACAGTAAGAGGCCCCTTAGGGGAAGCAAAACGACACCTACATTAACAACACTAATTAACTGCTACAGATATTAAACTTTGCAGTATAATAAAATCGTTATACAGATCATTGGCGGGATATCTGACTTTTTATTCCCTGCTGAGGAAAATACATGTAGCCCTCGCCTAACGGCTCGGGCAACATGATTTTCCTCAGCAGGAAACAAAAAGTCAGATACCCCGCCAATGATCTGTATAACTAATAATATAAGTCTTGGAGACAGTGGGCAGCTTAATGTAGGGTGAAAATCATGCAGAAAGCTCACCCTGCATTAAGCAGCCATCTGCCTAAAAGTATCTAAATTCTTCTATATTAGAATTCCGGTTTAGAGGGGTGTAACTGTATTCCTAGTTTGGTGACATGTATCATTGTGGCTTTAGTCCGCATTTCAAAGGTAAAATTTGGTACATGTATAAGTGTTGGTTTTCCAGGTGTTCCTATATGCATGACATCTTAACAACACCCCAAAAAATACATATAAAAGGTTAAGGGAAATCATATACATACATGCTTGTCTAGAAAATATAGATGTCTAATTCTTTTATATGGTATATTTAATAGATATCTTTTGTACATTAACCCTTTCCCTGTAAGAAATAATGACAACATGAATATTTATTAGCTCTATTTTTATAATGAAAAAAACGTAGAATCAGATCTATATCATGTCAAAAGCAAGCAGAGCAGACCCTGATCAGACGACTCTTGTAGGAGCCATCTGGTCTGGGTCTACTCTGTTTGCGAATATATATATGGCGTTTATATTAAGGAAAGGGTTAATAATGTAGATTTAGGATTATAAATATATTATCTATAAATATGGCTCAGACAGTTTACTATAGACATTTTACTACAGCCAAGACAGTTAATACTATAGCTCAGACAGTTTTCTAGTGGTACGTACTTTACTACAGCTCAGACAGTTTACTATAGCTCAGACAGTTGTCTAGGGGTATGTACTTTACTACAGCTAAGACAGTTTACTATAGCTCAGACATTTTTCTAGGTACCCCTACAGCTAAGACAGTTTACTGTAGGTACTTTATTACAGCTCGGTTTACTATAATTATTTTACTATTACTTTTTGCTTCATGTATTGCTACGTTACTACAGGTCAGACGGTTTACTATAAGCACTCTATTACAGCTCGGTCAGTTTATTACAAGCACTTTATTACATCTCAGACAGTTCATTACAAGCATTTTACTACAGCTCGGACAGTTTACTATAGGCACTTTACTATAGCTGAGACAATTTACTATAGGCACTTTACTATAGCTGAGACAATTTTCTATAGGCACTTCACTACAGCTCATTATATATACATGTAAATACATTATCATAGCTCAGGCAGTTTTACTATAGGTTCTTTACTGCAGCTCAAATGGTTTACTATAGACACTTTACTACAGCTCAGAGAGTTTAATATGAGTACTTTATTACAGCTTAGTTTACTATAAGCACTTTACTACAGCTTAGACAGTTTACTATAAGCACTTTACTACAGCTTAGACTGTTTACTATAAGTACTTAACTACAGCGATGGTTTTTTATGTATACTTTATTACAGCTCAGACAGTTTACCATAAGCACTTTACTACAGCTCAGACAGTTTACTATAAGCACTTTACTACAGCTCAGACTGTTTACTATAAACACTTTACTACAGCTCAGACAGTTTACCATATAAGCACTTTACTACAGCTCAGACAGTTTACTATAAACACTTTACTACAGCTCAGACAGTTTACCATAAGCACTTTACTACAGCTCAGACTGTTTACTATAAACACTTTACTACAGCTCAGACAGTTTACCATAAGCACTTTACTACAGCTCAGACAGTTTACCATAAGCACTTTACTACAGCTCAGACAGTTTACTATAACCATTTAATACAGCTCAGACTGTTTACTATAAACACTTTATTACAGCTCAGACTGTTTACTATAAACACTTTATTACAGCTTAGACTGTTTACTATAAACACTTTATTACAGCTTAGACTGTTTACTATAAACACTTTATTTTAGCTCAGGCAGTTCACTGTAAACACTTTATTACAGCTCAGACAGTTTACTGTAAACACTTTATTACAGCTCAGACAGTTTACTGTAAACACTTTATTACAGCTCAGACAGTTTACTATAAACACTTTATTACAACTAGGTTTACTATATGTACTGTACTACAGCTCAGACAGTTTGCTACATATATACCGTAGGTACTTGACGATAGTTCAGACAGCTGTTTGAAAATACCTGTCAGGTTGCATCCTGCAGGATAAGTTTAAAGTTCTTTTTTTTTCTCTTTGCACTGGACACATGCTGATTATGGCATGCATATTTTATATTTTATATGACACTAGTATCTTAGATACCAATGTGTTTTGTATGATTGATTTGTTATTTTTACTCTGTACGTACATTATCTTTCAAACAATTAATTGTTTTAATATACACTAATTTAACCATATATATTTATTAACCCTTTATTCCCTAAATATTCATATAAGAAGTAATGGCATCATAAATATTTATAAGCTGAATTTTTATAATGTAAAGGTTCCAAGGGATGTTTTGTCTTTGACAAAACCTGTAGAATCAGGGTCCATGCTTATTGGTCAGATTTGAGTTCTCAAGCTTTTGATTGGTCAGATTTGAGTTCTCAAGCTTTTGATTGGTCAGATTTGAGCCAGATGCTCAAATCTGACCAATCAAAAATTTGAGAACGAACTCAGACTCAACTAAAAGTTTTATAAGCATGGACCCAGATCTGTATCTTTACATAAACAAAAGAGCAGACCGAGGGTTTGGTGCAAAACTATTGTAACTCCTTCACAAAGTGAAGGAGTTACAATAGTTTTGCACCAAGCCCTCAATACCCTAATCAGATGGCTCATATAGGTGTCATCTGATCTGGGTCTACTCTGTTTACAAAGGCATAGCAAGGCATATTTATGGAGTAAAGGGTTTAGAAATTATGAATGGATGAATATATAGTTGCTGAAATTTTATACTGGCATCAGAAATAAGGGAATTTTAATTATGGCAGAAGCTATAGAATCAGTTTTATAATATGTCTTAAGCAAACAGCGCAGACCCTGCTCTTTATGTTGATATATAAAAACATTTAAGCAAACAGAGCAGACCCTAATCAGATGGTATGCTCTGATCTGGGTCATTCTGCCTAGTTTCCCTTTATGTTGATATACATGTATATATTAAAACATTTAACCCTTATTGTACGGAACACGAGTCACTAATATCATTTGCAAACAGTGTAGACCCAGATGAGAGGGCTCCTAGAGGAGCCCTCTCATCAGGGTCTGCACTGTTTGTCATGTTACACTTTTCTTTAGAAAAATCCGTCAATATTCAACATAAGCTTGACCTGTTTGAATTTTGAATTAGTCCATTTGAAAAGTCAGCGTTGTGACCGGGGTTAACCCTTGGCTTGTTATTCACGTCAATATACCTACCTGTAAATAGTGAAGACCCAGATGAGACAGCTCCTGCAGGAGCTGTCTCATCAGGGTCTGCACTATTTACATGTTGATTGTGCAACCAGTGCACTCCACAGCAGTGACTGCACAGCGAAATACTTGTACACAGTGAAGATATATGTAATTATACAACAGGGCATGGGTAAAGAAGGAGAAATGTATTTTAAAATTCAGCAAGAGAAGGGTTAGGAACATTTCTGATCTGGGATTGCTGTTTGCAAGGGTTTTAAAAGGTGTATCTATGGAATAAAGGTTAACCCTTTCCTTATGTAAGCTCATTTTGACGCATCTGCAAACAGAGTAGATCCAGATCAGACGGCTCCTATAGGAGCCGTCTGATCACGGTCTGCTCTGTTTGCTTATGGTGTAATGTAGATCTGGTTCTACAGCTTCTGCCTGAGCTGAAATGTCCTGTGTTCATATGCCATTATAAAAAATGATCTTATTAATATTCATGACATCATTATTTTCTACATGAATATTCATCAGGGAAAGGGTTATAAAGTATATAAACGCATTTTCATGTATTTGCAAACTGAGGAGCCATCTGATCAGGGTCTGCTCTGTTTGCTTTTCACATGATGAAGGTCAGATTCTACAGTTTTTGAAAGGTTTACATTATAGAACTTCGGCTAATTAATATTCATGATGTCATAATTTCTTATTTGAATCATTCTGTACATTATTTCTTCGATTTTTATTAACCTTTAGCCTGTAAGGAAATTATTTTTTACAGATTTTTCACCTACTGCAATTTCAAAATTAAAGCTATAATCAGATAGTCTTCCTAAACGCCATCAGGGCATCAAACAGTTTGGATCCTGATGAGACGCTGAGTTACTCGGCGTCTCATCTGGATCTAAACTGTTTGCATAGGTAATCACTTATCCGCCCATGGCAGACCAAAGGTTAATATCTAAACAAGGTAGAGCATGACAATGTGTTTCATTGTAGATATTCTGTTGACATTTTTACATTTTGTTATGCTGCAGTAACAGGAGGGTATATCTATCAGTTGTCTTGTTTTATATGTTTTCGTTGTTGTTTATTGTTTGGTTCCAAATTACTTTACTTGCAGTCACTGGATAAACGTGACTTTTCTCGGGGATTGCGACCAGAGCATGCAGGTCAGCCGATCTCTAGAACAGCATCTGAATCAAGTCAATTAGGGAATTCTCCTTCACTTCCACAGACCCCAATAAGCCCAAGGTCTCCGATGCCCAACCACAGGAGCCCCTTTGGCTCCCCATGTACCTCACCAGGTCCCTTCAAAAGGTCGACGTCCCCAAGACGGAGCATGATGGATGTCGGGTTTGCTGCTGCAGTGGCCAACATCTGTGAACAGGCCCACACCATAGCCGAGCATGACAGGAGAAAGTATAAAGGTGGGAAGGGTATCCTGGGTCCATGCTTATAAAACTTTTAGTTGAGTCTGGGTTCGTTCTCAAGTTTTTGATTGGTCAGATTTGAGCCTTTGGCTCAAATCTGACCAATCAAAAGCTTGAGAACGAACTCAGACTCAACTAAAAGGTTTTATAAGCATGGATACTGATATACAGTTGAACTTTGATATCTTGAACTTCAAGGGACCATACATATTAACTAGTTCGAGATAACAGAAGTTTGAGTTATCCGATTTCTGATCTAGACAATTTCTTATGTTCACAGCTTAATGCAATTTACAAAAATTAGACTTGCATTAAGCTGTCCCATGTGTTTCTAGATATGCATAGTAATACATTTTAGAGCAATTCTGTATTGTAAGTTTCAGTTCGAGCTTTCCAGAAAGTTCGAGTTATCCGAGTTCGAGATACTGAAGTTCAGCTGTTTGCACACTTGGTAATTTTTCATCTGCAACAATTGTCGTCTAATTTATAATTTTTCTCATTTCTTTGCAGAAATATGATCGAAATATGAAACAGTTTGGATCCTAATTAGATGTCACATTTTGTGATGTCTCATCTGGGTCCATGCTTATAAAGCTTTTTAGTTGAGTCTGGGTTTGTTCTCAAGCTTTTGATTGGTCAGATTTGAGCCAAAGGCTCAAATCTGACCAATCAAAAGCTTGAGAACGAATTCAGACTCAACTAAAAAGTTTTATAATCATGGATACTGGATCCAAACTGTTTACATGGGTAATTACGTATTTACCGCTAACATGCAAAGGGTTAACCCATTCCGTGTTCTATGTTTATTTCAAACTTCAATACCAACTGAATATTCATGGACAAAATAGTTATAATGAAATATGGAAGGTGTAACATTGTAGCCATTTTAGAAAGTAAAGAAACAGATCTGTCAAATTTCATTAGCAAACAAAGCAGACCCTGATCAGATGGCTCCTATAGGAGCCATCTGATCTAGGTCTACTCTGTTTGCAAATGTATGAAAACATGTTTATATATATACATTGTATATATATATGAGGGAAAGGGTTAAAAACCGTACAAAGAGTTCTTGTACTCTGCGCTGTTTGCTTCCACACAAAAAGTATTTTGTTGAAAATTCAGTATTAATGACAAATAAAATTCATTTAAAAGACTAAATTAGAGAACTCTATTTACCCTTTCCTACATACAAATGCTTTTTCTTGTTTTGCAAATAGAGTAGACCTTGAGGTTGGACGGCTCATATATCAGGGTCTACGCTGTTTGTTTTTGAAATTATATGTAAATATAGTTTCTGCCAATATCAAAAGGGCCTGTGTTAACCCTTTCCTTCATATACTGTATTCCCCCATTTAAACGCCCTCCCTCTAATAAGGGCCCCCCCCCCTTTTTTTTATCAGCAAAAACAATTTTTAAAAAATGAATTACCTTTCTCTGAGCTGGACTGAAACATTAATCTATTATCCAAAAACACTGAATCTATTTCTAAAACACCGAAAAACACTAAAAACTGTCGAACTTTGTTGGGGAGGCGATTAAAAGGATCCCTGACAATGTTTGGTGTAAAATTTTTGGTTTTCGCATAGCCCCCGGGGGCGTTGAAACGGGGGAATACGGTAAACATGTTTTCACAAATTTGCAAACAGAGTAGACCCAGATCAGATGGCTCCTATATATAGGAGCTGACTGATCAGGATCTACCCTGTTTGCTAGTGGAATTTGAAAAACCTGTTTCTTTACTTTCTAAAATGGCTAGAATCCACCTTCGATGTTCTGTTATAACTAGTTTACCCATGATTATTTAGTAGAGCTAGAATCCACCTTCAATGTTCTGTTATAACTATTTTGTCAATGATTATTTAGTAGATACAGAAATTTTGAATAAAAATAGAACAAGGAAAGGGTTAATAATAAAAAAAATAATAAAAAATCAGTTAACCCATCCCCTCATATTGACGACTTTTGACGACTCTGTAAAAGTCACTTTTTGAAACCATTGTGATAGAGCATTTGCTCCTATAGGAGCAAATGCTCTATTTATCACAATGTTTCAAAATACAAAATTTTAAAATTTTCCTTTTCTCTAGTTAATGCTCCTTTTCGGTAGGTTTATTCAAAGAAGTTGGGTCTAAAAATAGCCTATGAGGGATTCAGATAATATATAAGGGTTAACCCTTTCCCTCATACAAATCCCTTCCACACATTTGCAAACACAAAAGACCCAGACCTGATCAGGGTCTGCTCTGTTTGCTTATGACATGATAGAGACCTAACTCTACTATTTTTGTCAAAGTCAAAAAATCCTCAGAAAACATCTATTTTCAAGCTAAGTAATATTTCGTCTGCAACAAATTATCTTCTGTTTCAATTCTTAAAATAAAATTTCTCTCATTTCTTTGCAAAAATATGGTCAGAGTGTCAAACAGTTTGGATCCTGATGAGATGCTGCATTATGTGACGTCTCATCAAGATCCAATTGTTTGCAAAATTATCACATATTCACTGCTAGCAAAGAGTTAACTGAATTAACCCATTCCCTCATAATGACACCTTTTGACCCATTCCCTCATAATGGTGCCTTTTGACATTTTCCCTAATAATGATGCCTTTTGACCCATTCCCTCATTATTATGCCTTTTGACCCATTCCCTCATAATGGTGCCTTTTGACATTTTCCCTAATAATGATGCCTTTTGACCCATTCCCTCATTATTATGCCTTTTGACCCATTCCCTCATAATGGTGCCTTTTGACATATTCCCTCATAATTATGCCTTTTGACCCATTCCCTCATAATGGTGCCTTTTGACATATTCCCTCATAATTATGCCTTTTGACACATTCCCTCATAATGATGCCTTTTGACCCATTCCCTCATAATGGTGCCTTTTCAAATGTCACTTTTCAAAACCTTTGCTCTATTTATCACAATGGTTTCAGAACTACACCATTTCAAACCTACACAATTCTAGAATGTTCCTTTTTTGTAGTAAATGCTCCTTTTCAATATATTTATTCAGAGATTGGTTCTTAAAATAGCCAATGAGGGAATGGGTTAACAGCTGGGACTAATTACAAAGTATGCATAATATTATATCAAGATAGCATAATATCATAGCATCCATCAGAGCTTTTTATTATGGATCTATGACAAGAAAGTAGCCTTGGTGCAATACAATTAAATTTTGACAAAGGACATGGTGTCCTTTTGACATTTTGAGAAGAAAATATACATTTTCTGATTTTCAGAAGAAAAAAAGATAAATCGACCTCTGGAAATTTGATAATGTCTTGTAAATCCATTTGCATAATTGTTGAATATTGAATTTGTTAACCCTTTATTCCATAAATACACCTTTCTACACCTTTGTAAACAGAGAATACCCAGATCAGATGGCTCCTTTAGGAGCCGTCTGATCAGGGTCTGCTCCTTTTGCTTATGATATAACATAGATATGATTCTCAGTTTCGAATACATGTATTCCCGTGATCATGCACTATTATAAAAAATGATCTAATTAATAGTCATGGTGTCATTATTTCTTATATGAATATTCATGGAGTAAAAGGTTAACCCTTCGCTTGCTATTCAAGTCAATATACCTACCTGTAAATAGTGAAGACCCAGATGAGAAAGCTTCTGCCGGAGCTGTCTCATCAGGGTCTGCACTATTTACAAGTTGATTGTGCAACCAGTGCACTCCACAGCAGTGATTGCACAGCGAAATACTTGTAGACAGTGAAGATATATGTAATTATACAATAGGGCATGAGTAAAGAAGGAGAAATGTATTTTAAAATTCAGCAAGAGAAGGGTTAAAGTTATCTGTGATACTTGCAGGTGTCGTTAGCAGGGAAGACAGTATCAGCATACCTAACTCGCCACAACTTCGCAGTCGACCGCGTATTAAGAGGCCTCCCTTGACCACACAGAACAATGTCATGGGTTCCCCTCTGCCGAGTCCTCATCCCCAAGTGAAGTCGGAGATGTACCGTTCAACGTCACTGGAGACCCGCTCCAGAACCCCCTCCCCAAATGCCACACCATCGTCTACACCAATGAATGAGTATTACGGAGGTTCAAACCTTACAGACCGCTCCCGGAGCCCGAGCCCCAGTGTTGGTAGCCCAGTCCACACACCAACAAAGAGAGTAGGAACACGTAAACTTCCCATGGTCCCAAAGCAGCCCACCAAGCCTTCATCGTTAAATCTTGCTCAACCAAAGCTCAAAGAAAACATGCCGCGTGTTATGCCTTCCCCCACCATTCCGCAGCCATCCAAGAGCCCTGGTAATATAAACTTTCCCAGGCTTAATGCTTCACCAACTCATAAACCAAAACTAAACATAGCCCCGCTGCCACACAACATTCCCCCACCTGGTAAAATGGGGCGCCCAGAACCATATAGCCCTACAGAGAGAAACAATTTAAATAAAATCAGTGACCCACGTGATAAACCTATACAAACTCGTTCACTTCCTGGTCACTACAGTCGGCGATCGAATGTCAAGGACAATGTCCCGCCAGTTGATCAGTATCATCGTTCGTCTCATTCACCCGACCTTCATCGCTTACGTGGGGGTGATAGAACTAGACATGGGTCAGCTAGAAACATTGATGATTTATCTAATTCTCCAGGATTATCTGGTAGTGTTCGTGGACGTGGCGAAAGGCCATTAGGTAATTCCCACGAAAATTTAAACACTATGCATCCAAGTCAGAGTCATCCACCTCGTTCCCAGCGATCAAATCCGGGTGTTCCAAATGGATTCAAAAGAAATGGTGGACGGAAACCGGAGAAACTAGAACTACGAGGTGAAGGTGCCGCTCCGTTGGCGAACGAGTCCGACGAAGATGAGGATGACTGGTGTTAGTTACTTGCAAATAGTCGTGTCTAGATTTCGCTACTTATGTTCAAAAGCGGCTGCTGCAAACAGTAAAACGCGATGGAACCCGTGTCGAGTATTATAATAAGGGCTCATGCAAAGGTCCGGGCAAATACAGCTTTCAGCCCAGATTCAGTAAGTGCCCACAAATCAGAGTTGAATTGCTAGAGTAATGTAAGTGGAAACATGGAGAATGGCTCGAGGAATACATAAGATAACGGTAAAGCTTGTAATATATTGGATAATGCATTGAGTTTTATTTCTTAACCTCCAGTTTGAATAAATGTGTTTTCAGATTAGTGAGTACGTGTGTATGACAGATGTTTGGTATAAATGCAAGAACATTTTGTTGTGAACGAACTGCAGGCTGTATAGAACATGCAAATGAAGCACGTTTTAAAATGTGTATAAATGTACGTGATTTGGCGTCAAATATGTCTTTGTGTGTGTCATATGCCTAGTTTTCATCATGTCTGCTGCACCCTGAGGTGAGCTCATAACAAGTATAGCTGTTGCTATGCCGATAAAAACCAAGAATAAGTTTCATCATCACTGTGTATCATGTTAGTAAATTGAAACCAGCATTTTCTTGTTGGAAAACTTAAACTCTTTCACTGCCAAATTTTGTTGTCTGCAAACATTGTCGCCTGCTACAATTTTCATTTTTCTACGTTTTTGTTTCATAAATTAATAGTCTCAGTAACAAACAGTTTGGATCCTGATGAGATGCCGAGTTACTCGGCGTCTCATCTGGATCCAAACTGTTTGCGTAGGTAATGACAGATGCGACATTGGCAGCGAAAGAGTTACATGTAAACCAGACTTTGATCCTGATCACATTGAGTGAGTATCAGGCTAGATGTACTTTTTCCAAGATTTGATTGGAAATGACTTCATTAAAAAACCATCTAAACCGGACTTTTGGTAGAGAAGAAGCTAGATACGTTTAGATAGATGGCTTCTTAATGAAGGATGACTTTTTTTCTACATGACCTACCCGCATTAAGCTGCCACCTGTCTTAACCCATTCCCGCATATGGACGCCTTTTGGCGCTTCTGTAAAAATCACTTTGTGAAACCATTGTGATAAATAGAGCATTTGCTCCACAGGAGCAAATGCTGTATTTATCACAATGGTTTCAAAACTACACAATTCTGAAAAATTCCTTTTCTCTAGTTAATGCTCCTTTTTTTGTAGATTTAATCAAAGAGGTTAGTTCTTAAAATAGCCTAAGTGGGAATGGGTTAAAGACCGATATTGATATTAATTTGAATGTCCAGTTTAGAAGGGTTTTACTATATGTTGAAAAACAATAAATGTGTGTTACATGTTATGAAAGTTTATTACAGGATATTCATACTAACAATCCATGTTCATATTAACCCTTTCCCTTATGTAAGCGCATGTCCACTCATCTGCAAACAGAGTAGACCCAGATCAGACGGCTCCTATAGGAGCCGTCTGATCAAGGTCTGATCTGTTTGCTTATGGTGTAATATAGATATGATTCTACAGCTTCTGCCTGAGCCAAAATGTCCTGTGTTCATAATTATGCCATTATGAAAAATAACCTTATTAATATTCATGACATCATTATTTCGTGCATGAATATACAACAGGGAAAGGGTTAAAACTATAAAATAAACTGAAACCTCAGGTTAGAAATATTGCATTAACATTGAATAATAATACTTAGTTTCATTTCTGATGCATAACGTTATTCAGCAATTTAAGATCAAACAGAAACTGTTTAACGCTTACAACGATGACTTTTCAAATGGACTAGTCCAATATTCGAACAGGTGAAGCATATATGGTAAATACTTCGGGATTTTTCTAGGAGCCCTCTCATCTGGATCTACACTGTTTGCAAAGGACATAAGTGGCTCATGTCCCACACTCTTAAGGGTTAAACCAGGACATGTATTGACATGGCTCCTAAATGTTCCCTCAGATCAGGGTCTGCACTGTTTGTCAAGCCTTTCACAGTGAGTGGACTCTATAGTTAAACACTGGTGGACTATTCCATTCTGAAATTTCAGTGTTGAAAGGGTTAAAAAGAGCTCTGTTGATTAATTGGTCTTTATGACATTACAAGATCGATGACAATGCACCATTGTGTATTTACTATTTAGAAATGTTCTTGCATTTGAAATCTTACTTTCACATGACATTTTCTACATTTTCCTGATTTTTGTTTTTACTATTGTTAATATTACTGTTAATTGTGACCGATATTTTACCTTCAGATATTATCGTAGTTATTGTTGAAAATGTTAAGTATAATCAAAGAAAAGCACAAATTTGTTACAAAAGTTTGCATTTTATCTGTTATCTGTCATTTGTTACCATGCGAGTGTATTGTATAGGAATATTTTCCAAGTTTACATAAAACCTGCATGATACAATTTATGTTTGATTAACCCTTTCCCTGATATAAATGTTTTTTTCATGCCTTTGTGAACAGAGTAGACCTAGACCAGATGGCTCCTGTAGGAGCCATCTGATCAGGGTCAGCTCTGTTTGTTTATGGAATTATATAGATCAGATCTAACAGTTTTTGTCAAAATAAAACATTCCCTTGAACATTTTATGTTTAGCCTTTTACTCCATAAATACGCTTTCTACGCCTTTGCAAACAGAGTAGACCCAGATCAGACGGCTCCTTTAGGAGCCGTCTGATCAGGGTTTGCTCTGTTTGCTTATGATGTAATATAGATATGATTCTACAGTTTCTACCATGAACCAAAATGCCTGTGTCCATGTGCTATTATAACAAATTCATCTAATTAATATTCATGATGTCATTATTTCTTACATGAATATCCATGGAGGAAGGGGTTTAAGTTCATGAATATTCATTAAGTGACAAATTCACGCATAAATGTTCATTAGGGAAAGGGGTTTATCTACATTTCACTCTTTCGCTGCCAACTTTTGTCGTCTGCAAACTTTGTTGTCTGCTACAATTTTCAGTTTTCATTTTTTCTTAAAATAGTAACAAATGGTTTGATCCTGATAAGACGCAGAGTTACGTGATGTCTCATCTGGATCCACCCGGTTTGCACAGGTAATGACGTATGCGACATTGGCAGCGAAAGAATTAAGATAAAGCAACTTGTACCCATCTTTTACCTCCTGTTATATCTCTGTTAATGAGAAACTTTACATTCTATTTTGGTTTGTCTGTCTGTCTTGTCTGGTTGTCCACATATTTCGATCAGGATGGATATGTCTGTATCGTAATACGCCTTTATTGCAAGCTGACATTCCTGTGCCATTATAGAAATCCATATAATCAATATTTATGATTTCATTATTTTTAACATAAATATTCATGGATTAAGTGTTAAAGGACAAGCTGCAATTATATGTAGATAAAGCATATTACCTATCTCTATTATGTATACTATGTATGCATACCCCATACATATATTCCATCAAAAGGGATTTAGGTATGACATATAAGGTCAAGGTCATATAAACAGTAAACCCCCTCTAAATCGGAATTCTAGTAGAGAAGAATTTAGATAATTTAAGGCAGGTAGCTGCTTAATGCAGGGTGAAAGTCATGCAGAAAGCTCCTCTAGGAGCTTTCTGTATGACTTTCATCCTGCATTAACCTGCCACCTGTCTCCAAGACTAATATTTATACCAATTTAATGTCCAGTTTAGAGAGGCTTTACTGTATATGCATACCCCATGCACATATTCCATCAGTAGGGTATGGCACATAGGGTCAAGGTCATATATACTGATCAAATGATTGGCCGAGGCATAGTGTTTCACAATGTATATTGTTATTCTTGACAATTTTATATAAATCTTTAGCTTGCTACGGGTGAATTCTTTAATATCTTTGCACACAGTTTAGATCCATACCAGATACCGAAACATTCCTCGTCACATCAGGATCCAAACTGTTTCTAACTATGATTATGTCAGTGATGCGAAATAGTCGCGCGTCTGCTTCAAAATTTTATCAGAAGATAACATTTGGTTTTGACAGACAATTGATCATTAACCCTTTCCGTCATACAAATGCTCTTTCATACCTTTTGCAAACAGAGTAGACCCAGATCAATGAGACTCTTCTGATCAAAGTCTGCTCTCTTCGCTTATGGAATCCTATAGATCTGATCTTGCAGTTTTTGTCGAAGCAGGAAATTCCCTTAAAAATCTTACATTATACAGTTGAACTTCAATATCTCGAACTCGGATAACTTGAACTGCGGGATAACTCGAACTTAAAGTTCGGTCCTTCCAAAATTTACAATACAGAATTTATCTAATATGTATCACTACACATATCTAGAAACACATATGACAGCTTAATGTAGGTCGAAAGTAATGCTGAAAGCTCCTGCAGGAGCTTTCAGCATTACTTTAGACATGCATTAAGCTGTGAATTTAAGATATTGGTCAGATTGTAAATCGGATGACTCTAACCAGTCTGTTATCTGGAACTACGTTGTGTGGTCCCTTGAAGTTCGAGATATCGTAGTTCAAATGTAAAAAGATTATGTTAATGAATATGCATGAAGTGACCAATTTAAGCGTAAATGATCATTACGGAATGGGTTAATAAGTGGTTATAAATGATTCATGTGTGGTTTTGACAACGACAGGTCAATGGTTTCATGCTATAAATAGAAATCAACATCTGTTGAACAATTTGTGCATTTAAATTTGAAATTAGTTCTTTAATAGCTTAAAGTGATTTTGATACCTTAGGATATTGCTTGTTATCCCTTTTCTTCATATATATACACTTTTTAACGCCTTTGCAAACAGAGTAGACCCAGATCAGACAGCTCCTATAGGAGTCATCTGATCTGTGTCTACTCTGTTTGCAAAGGCATAGAAAGACATATTTCTGGAGTAAAGGGTTAAAGCATATTTCAGCGCTGTTGTATTGTATTATTTAAGATTTTACATGTACTTAATAGGATGTAACAATTTTTTTTAAAAATTGGTGTAGAACAAGTTTTGGTTTCTTCAGAGTTCTTATACTGTATGCTCAAACAATTGGACAGAGGAGGTAATGAATCTAAGAGTCTTTTAGTGACCATACAAGCATCAGTTGTTGGTACTGTTAGTGCATTGATACAGTTTTGTCAGTGTAGTGACACATCATTATGTTAGTAGACATTGCATTGCATTAAATGCAGGATAAATGTATTATTTAATGATTCGCTGCCAAATTTTGTCATCTGCAAATTTACATTTTTTATTTTTCTTCATTTTTGTTTCAAAACAGTCACAGTAACAAACAGTTTGGATCTTGATGAAATGCCGAGTTACTCGGCGTCTCATCTGGATCCAAACTGTTTGCATAGGTAATCACAGATACGACATTGGCAGCGAAAGAGTTAATGATTTGTGTATTTTAAGAAAATTTATCAACATTTGGTGTCTGTACACATAGACTTTTATTTGTTATTGGTTAGTTGCCTCTAAGTATGCCACAATACACTTATGGTACGTGTTAACCCTGTACTCCATAAATACACCTTTCTACGCATTTGTAAACAGAGTAGACCCGGATCAGATAGCTCCTTTAGGAGCCCTCTGATCTGGATCTACTCTGTTTGCTTATGATATGATACACATCTGATTATACAGTTTCTGCCATGGTCAAAAGTTCCTGTATCCATGTGCTATTATAACAATTATTCTAATTGATATTCATGATGTCATTATTTCTTTCATTAATATGCATGGAGTAAATGGTTAACATCATTTCTCTAATGCTCATGGGTGCACCATAATACTAAATGTCATGGACTGTACTATTATCAGATGAAATAACCCTTTCCTTCACATAAACGCCTTTTCACACCTTTGCAAACAGAGTAGACCCAGATCAGAAGGTTCCTATAGGAGCCCTATGAATTATGGGTGTCACCATCCCCCCATGAAACAGCATCACATTTATCCTATGAATTATGGGTGTCACCATTCCCCCATGAATCATTAGCTTCACATCTTATCCTATGAATTATGGCTGTCACCATTCCCCAGTGAATCATTAGCTTCATGTGTTATCCTATGAGTTATGGGTGCCACCATTCCCCAGTGAATCACTAGCTTCACATTTTATTCTATGAATTAAGGGTGTCACCATTCCCCAGTGAATCATTAGCTTCACATTTTATCCTATGAATTATAGGTGTAACCATTCCCTTGTGAATCATCAGTGTCACATTAACCCTATGAATTATGGGTGTCACCATTCCCCCAGTGAATCAATAGCTTCTCATTTTATCCTATGAATTATGGGTGTCACCATTCCCTAGTGAATCATTAGCTTCACATTTACCCTTTGAATTATGAGTGTCCCCATTCCCCTGTGAATCATTAACATTATGTTTTCCCTATGAATTATTGGTGTCACCATTCCTCATGAATCATTAGCATCATATTTACCCTATGAATTAAGAATGTCACCATTCCCTCATGAACCATTAGAGTCACATTTACCCTATGAATTATGGGTGACACCTTTGCTTCATGAATCACTAGAGTCCTATTTACTCTATGAATTACCGGTATGGGTGTCATCATTATCCAATTAATCATGGATGTCACCATTACCAAACAAGTATGTGTGTCGTCTTAATCCGATGTATCATGACTACCATATTTTCTCGATAGTTGTATATATATTATCATGGCTGCAAATGGTGTATCAAAATTCATTGGAAACATCATTAGAAGAAAAATCAAGGGATTCCCAAAACTGGGAGTCTAAGCTGATTGGTTAATTGCTCAGAGTAGGACATTCTGTGTACACGTGATTATTGATAGAATGTATATCACTGTAAGTAAAACCCATAGGATAATTGGTAAGAAAGCATGAACCATGAGACTTTTTCTACAGTTTGATACATGTGTAAGAATTTGATTTGTACAGTAGAGCCTGTCTTAGACGACCAATCATTGTTGAACAGACATCTGGAAAAGCAGGTGGAACATTGCTTAATGCAGGGCTAAAGAATTGCAGAAAGCTCCTGTAGGAGCTTTCTGCAATACTTTGACTTGCATTAACTGTTTACTCCATAAATACGCCTTCCTATGTGATTGAAAACAGAGTAGACCCAGATCAGATGGCTCTTGTATGAGTTGTCTGGTCAGGGACTGCTCTGTTTGCTAATGAAATAATATCAATCTGACTCTTCAGTTTCTGCTTTGGAAAATAGTTCCATTTGTTAATATGACATTGTAAATTTAATCTAATTAATATTCATGATGTCATCAATTTTTCATAAATATTCATGGAATAATGGGTTAATCTGTTTCCTGCCTTAGCGACCCAGAGTTAGACATCTTTTTAATGGTCACTTAAGACAGGTTTTACAGTTTAATGGTCACTTAAGACAGGTTTTACAGTATAATGGTCACTTAAGACAGGTTTTACAGTATAACAATTATAACACTCATAGTATAAGAAAACATCACTATTTTGGTATGACTGTGTTTTTTGTTTGTAAAATGTATTAAAGTGTAATGGATTAAATGTTACCTACAAAAGCTGTAATAATTGACAAGAGGCATGAGTGCAGTTGTTAAATCTTTTTTATATATGTACATGTATGTATATAATACCCTTTATTATACATGAGCTACTCCAAACTAGCCTTGTTTAATATGACAAGGAATACCCATTTGTACAAAACCATTTACAACCATATGGAAAGCTTCAGAACCAGTTGTAACCCATTCCCTCATATTGACACCTTTTGATGCCCCTGTAAAAGTCACTTCTTGAAACCATTGTGATAAACAGAGCATTTGCTCCAAAGGAACAAATGCTCTATTTATCACATTTGTTTTAAAAAATACAAAATTCTAAACATTTCCTTTTCTCTATTAATTTAAATGCTCCTTTTCAGAAGGTTTATTCAAAGGGGTTGGATTCTAAAAATAGCCTATGAGGTAATGGGGTAATGTAATAAGAAGGTAATTAGAAAGGGAACATTGGGGCGGAGGGGGGGGGGGGGGGGGGGGGGCTCTACAAACAAGGTAGACAAAGAAAACATTTCACTATAACTTGATCTGATCATGGGCTTCACTGAACACTTCTAAATGATTTTATTTTTGAATTTGCCCAATAATATAGAGCCCCAGGTCTCTGATGTTGTATATTGTGTTTGTCTGTACTGGTTGAAAACTCCTAAAGGTACAGTAAAAGGCCCCTTTAACCCTTTCCCTGTTCTGTATTTATTCCAAATTTCAATACCTACTGAATACTTATTAAAAATAGCTATAAAGAAATATGGAAGTTGATACATTGTAGACATTTTAGAAAGCAAAGAAAAAGATCTATCAGATTCTATTAACAAACAGAGTAGACCCAGATCAGACGGCTCCTAGGAGCCGTCTGATCTGGGTCTACTCTGTTTGCAAATGCGTGAAAACACGTTTATATGAGGGAAAGGGTTATTGACCGTTTAAACTATTTCCCAATGAATATGTTTGCATGAATTGATCACTTAATGAATATGCATTAATGTTATTTCATGATAAAGTTTTAAAGGGGAACTTTTAGCTTATACATTAAACTGTTGGATAAGTTCTGTATAATTTCATAAGAAAACAGAGCAGACCGTGATCAGATGGCTCATACAGAAGCCATCTGATCTGGGTCTTCTCTGTTTGCAAAGGTGTGGAAAAGCATTTATATGAGTGAAACAGTTAAGACGTGCGATAGCTTAATTTAATACGAGACAAAAGTAATGCAGAAATCTGTTGAAGCGACATTCTGCAATATATGTATTTTTTGCTGGGTATTAAGCAGCCACCGTATTTTGAAAATACATGTATTGAATTTTTAACCCATTACCTCATATTCATAGGCTATTTTTAGACCCAACCTCTTTGAATAAATCTACCGAAAAGGAGCATTTACTAGAGAAAAGGAAAATTTTCAAAGTTGTGTAGTTTTGAAACAATTGTGATAAATAGAGCATTTGCTCCTATGGAGCAAATGCTCTATTTATCACAATGGTTTTATAAAGTGACTTTAACAGAGACGTAGAAAAGCGTATGTATGGAGGAAAGGGTAAATGAAGGTCAGCTGATCCATTGCTATGCCTCGACCAATATACATTAAACCATACTATAACAGTAAGATTACTTATCTTAACCCATTACCTCATAGGTTATTTTTAGATACAACCTCTTTGAATAAACCTACCAAAAAGGAGCATTAACTAGAGAAAAGGAATTTTTTAGAATTTTGTAGTTTGAAACCATTGTGATAAATAGAGCATTTGCTCCTATAGGAGCAAATGCTCTATTTATCACAATGGTTTCACAAAGTGACTTTTACAGAATCGTCAATATGAGGGAATGGGTTAACTCTTTATTCCATGATTATTCATGTAAGAAATAATGACATCATGCATATTTATTGGATTGTTATAATAGCACATGGACACATGGAATTTGGGCTGTATCAGAAACTGTAGAATATTATCTATATTATATCATAAGCAAACAAAACAGAACCTTATCAGACAGCTCCTGTAGGGGCCATCTGATCAGGGTCTGCTCTGTTTGCATATGATATTATAACAGGACTGGTGAAAAACATGCAGCCAGAATAAAGATATGATTCTGTAAGTTCCCGGTATGGCCAAACTTCCTGTGTCCATGTGCTATTATAACAACTATATCTGATTAATATGTATGGTGTCATTATTTCTTACATAAATATTCATGGAGAAAAGGTTTTAAAATGTATGCCTTTATCACGGTGTCATAATGCATGTACAAGCGCGTAAAATAGGTCATACAGCCTCATCACAAAGACACATTCGTTAGGCCTAGTGTAAGAAAACATTTGTCATGAAAATAGAGCCGGGACTTTAGCTAATTATTTTTGTCAATGGCTTCAATAGTGCATATTTGCAAATTCTAGACTAGTCAAAGAATGTTTCTTTGTAGCGTTTAGTGCTTGTACATCTGCTATTGTAGCGTGAAAGTAGTCCTCCGTCTCAAGGAACTATTTTCTGAGAAAGAATTACATGTGAAAGTAATTCACTTGCCCAAGAGATATGTATTTATATACACGTATGTTATTGTTACAAGCTGTGTAAAACTGTAAAACCAACACAAGGCCAGGGATTCAATTCATTTTAAAGAAATCCAAGTTCAAATTTCTTGTTCTTGGTTTCAATCATAAACCTTAGAGCTTAGAACCAGTTGTTGGGTGTTTTTGCGAGATTTTGTTTTTGTTCATGTGAAAATGAGATCGTCAGTCCCTGACCAGATGTTGGTTTCCATAGCTCCAAATGTTTGTATATGTTTTGTATGTTTTATGAATGCTCTCTTACACCATTCTATTGTTACAGCACTGGTTTCATGATTACATATAGTTGGTCCCTCTTTGTCTTCTTCATCCATGCTGGCTGTACTGGTTCCCCTTTCGAAAACATGAAAGAGGGCTAAACGTTAGGCACAAGCAGTTGTATTATAGTATTTAAAAGAAGAGTTCTGATTTCAAGTCATACATGACAATAAAGTCATGTGGTCCACTGTATCATTTTGTATCACCCCTTTATTGCTGATTTTAACAGTAATGGTCTGCAAATACAATTTGTGTTTTCTTTGAGAAATACTAGTTGGTATATTAGAAGCAACCATCAATTCTAGCTAAGCTAGGTTTAACAATTTTTAAAATTCTGTGTTGAATTTCTGTGATTTGCGATATAACATGGCATTATATATCTAGATCGGAATGTCTGAATAGGATTTAAAGCTCTTTTTAATCCTCTACTCCTGAAATACACCTTTCTATGCCTTTGCAAACAGAGTAGACCCAGATCAGATGGCTCCTGTAGGAGTCGTCTGATCAGGGTCTGCAGTTTGCTTATGATATAGTATACCGGTATAGATTCAAGTTTTTATCAGGACCAAGTTTTCCTTATTCATACATGATCACATTATGTTAATTAATATTCGTAAAGTCATTATTTCTTACATGAATATTCATGGAGTAAAGGGTTAAAGAGCGATGGTCATAATGGCAATTTCAGCCTCAAACTACATAAATGCTATCGTTATCCAGGAAATTTTACCTATCTGCAATCAAGAGTGAACTGTGAATCCTAAAGGCAGATATCAAATTGTAGTGTGCATGACTTTTTGCTTGTGTGTATGTCTGTCTGTTTGTTTGCCTGCCTGCCATGGATGGAGAGACGCCACTTTTAACTGTGATTTTGTTAAACTTTAATTGATGACATTTACAGATGTGCATAACTTATTTCATTTTTATCAAAACTATTTATAACTTTGCTTCAATGAATAATAAAACTATAATAATCACGTCCGAGTTGAGTTTTATATTATTCCATACATGTTTGTTTGTTTGTGTTGATTAACGTCTGTTTCTGCTCACTATGGGCTAATTGGACGTATACATACATGTATCTCTATGCATTTGCAGAGGTCCAGATAAGATGCGTAAAATAAAACATTTTCAAGAATAACTTCTTTATTTCTCCACGAAACCCTATACTGTAACCTGAAGAGACGATTCTATAGAGTGGTCACAGTATAGGGTTTTGTGGAGAAATGACCATTTTAGTATTTGGGTATGCACCGTTATCTGTATTTCTGCATTTTTATATCAATATGTATGGTATTTACTCTGTGGATGCTGGAAATCAATTGGAAATCTTCCCTTATTTCCAGCACGACTGGTTTGACCATAGATGTATCAAGTGGAAAGATGCAAGAATTTTAAAGATTCATTAGTTCTCACGATCATCAAAATTTTCAGTAATCAACAGGTACCATGGCAAATGCACTAAATGTAAAGTTGTCACAGAAAATATGTCTATAAATAAAAAACCCAAAGACTATAGTGAAATGGACATAATATAGATATGTAACAACCGGGTGACATTTTGCATCAAAATTTTGCAAATTGCAATAAACTTTTGTATTGTTGCATTTCCTCAACGATGATTCAATATATTCATATATTCAACCAAATTACTTCAAAAACATGTCAATGACCGGAATGTAAGTTTTACAATGCGTGAGACAGGTCATTGCTCAATTCTGGAATAATTTGTTCTATAATATCAAGGTTAAAGTTGCTCTTGCTGTGCCCTAGTTAAGTTTGTCAAAAACATTTATATTCATTTTTAAACAAAGTCTTATGTTTTTCGACACCATGACACTTACACATCATTCATGGCAAATATAAAGTGTTTGAGTCGTTGTCAAATCTTAACCCTTTCTTTCATATTAACCCATTCCTTCATAGGCTATTTTTAGACCCAACCTCTTTGAATTTACTAGAGAAAAGTAAAAATTTAGAATTTTGTAGTTGTAGTTTTGTAGTTGAAACCATTGTGATAAATAGAGCATTTGCTCCTATAGGAGCAAATGCTCTATTTATCACAATGGTTTCAAGAAGTGTAGAAAGGCGTATTTATGGAGGAAAGGGTTAAAGCATTTCCAAGCATTTGCAAACAGGTTAGACCCCGATTAGATTGCTCCTATAGGAGCCTGCTGATCAATATCTGCTCTGTTTGATAATGGAATTTGATAGTTCTGTTTCTTTAGTTTATAAATTGACTACAATGTTCCTCTTTCCATATTTCATTATACATTTTATGTAACTATTTTGTTCATGATGTCAGCAGGTATTGAAACCAATGTGATAAATGCAGCATTTGCTCATATTAACCCTTTCCTCCATAAATACGCCTTTCTACGCCTCTGTAATAGTCACTTCTTGAAACCATTGTGATAAATAGAGCATTTGCTCCTTAGGAGCAAATGCTCTATTCATCACAATGGTTTCAAAACTACAAAATTCTAAAAATAATTATTTTCTCTAGTTAATGCTCCGTTTGGATAGATTTATTCAAAGAGGTTGGATCTAAAAATAGCCTATGAGGTAATGGGTTAACAGACATGTTAAAAGGCAGCCAAATGAGGTAATGGGTTAACAGACATGTCAAAAGGCAACCAAATGAGGGAATGGATTAACTATAGAGTCCACTCAGTATGAAAGGCTTAAACTTGCTAGATGGTTTTGAATGACAAACAGTGTAAACCCTGGTCAGAGGGCTCCTAGGTGTTGACTGTTTTTTTAAATGACAGTGCATGTGTGTCCCACATTCAAAGAGTTAACAAGAGCTCCATGTGTCGGAGCATTATACGGCTGAAGTCACCTTGACCTTTGACCTCAAAATTGATAGGGGTCATGACTAACCTCACAACTAAGTATGAAGACAGCACACCCAATAGTTATCAAGTTATTGAGCGGACAAGATTTTTTAGTTGAAGGTCACTGTGACCTTGACCTTTGACCCACTGACCTCAAAATCAATAGGGGTCATCTACTAGCCATGACCAAGCTTCCTACTAAATATGAAGACAGCACACCTAGTAGTTGTCAAGTTATTGAGCGGACAATGATGTACAAGAATTTTGAGTTGAAGGTCACTGTGACCTTGACCTTTGACCTCAAAATCAATAGGGGTCATCTACTAGCCATGACCAAGCTTCCTACTAAATATGAAGACAGCACACCTAATAGTTGTCAAGTCATTGAGCAGACAAAGATGTGGCTAACGGACGGAGGGACGGACGGACAAGCGCCATACCATAATTTACAGCTGAAGTTACCTTCGGGCGTATAAAAAGAAGAGGAACAATATAAAACAATATCAACAAGAAGTAGAAATATAACTTTAATAGATCATGTCATGCACAAAAATACACCTTCAACAATGATGCTTATATATCAATATATGTATCTATGAAATTTCACAATGGAAAATATAATGTACAGTAAAAACTCGATACTACGAACACTCAAATACGTACCATCATTGATCTTTAAGACAGGTGGCAGCTTATTGCAGGGTGAAAGTCATGCAGAAAGCTCCTCTAGGAGCTTTCTGCACAACTTTCACCCTGCATTAAGTAGCCAGCTGCCTACAAAGACAAATTCTTCATTACCAAAATTTCACAGTATCATTCTTTACTGTAATTTTCTTTCCTTCATATAAGCACCTTTTCAAGCATTTGTAAACAGAGTAGACCAAGATCAGATGGCTCCTGTAGGAGCCATCTGATCAGGGTCTGCTTTGTTTGTTAATGGAATTTCATAGGTCTGTCTCTTTTGTTTCTAAAATGGCTATAATGTAGAACATGGAAAGGATTAAATGTCAGACTAGACATCAAGTTAAATTTTTCTACAAAAATAATGTTGTCATATATGGGCAATGAAAAAAATGAAATAATTTATGTACTTAGTGGCCTATGTCAATTTCACCACAAAATATGTCATGTAGATATAAAGAGGTCATTTGTGCCTAATGTTCCTTTACCCTTTACTCCATAAATAGGCCTTTCTACACCTTTGCAAACAGAGTAGACCCAGATCAGATGGCTCCTATAGGAGCTGTCTGATCTGGGTCTGCTCTGTTTGCTTATGACATACTATAGATATGATTCTACAGTTTCTGTCATGGCCAAAATTACTAAATACTTCTATAACAATTAATCTAATTAATATTCATGATGTCATAATTTCAAACATGAATATTCAGGGAGTAATGGTTTAATAAGATCATAAGCAAACAGTGTAGACCAGAAGGTTCCTATAGAAACCCCCTGAACAGTGTTTCAATTGTGTGCTTCATATTTTCCACAAAACTTCATACAAAATCTCCTCTTCTAATAATAATTATATTTGTTCAAAGTACTCATCAGATATTTGGGTAAACCCTTTGTCTTCATATAAATGCTTCGTTCCTTAACTCTTTGCACACTAGCGGCGAAACTGTGATTACCTATGCAAACAGTTTGGATCCAGATGAGATGCCGCATAATTTGGCGTCTCATCAGGATCCAAACTATTTGTCATCTTGACCATATTTTTTGCAAAAAAATGACTGAAATTTTATTTTAAGAATTGAAGCAGACGACAATTGTTGCAGACGAAAAATTACTTAGCGTGCAAAGAGTTAAGAAAACGCCATAGTTTAAATGGCTGACAAGACACCAAGGTAGATTCTTCTACAGAAATACTTTTTGCCATATCTGGGCAATTAAAAAAATGATGAAATAATGTATGTACTCAGAAACCAATTTCACAACAAAAATTAATATGTCATGTAGTTATAAAGAACCCGTTTATGCCTAGTCTTCCCTAATATGATCATAAGCAAACAGTGTAGACCAGAGGTTCCAATAGGAGCCCCCTGATCAGTGTCTCAATTGCTTGCATCATATTTTCCCCAAAACTTCATACACAATCTACTCTTCTAATAACAATTATATTTGTTCAAAGTACTCACTAGATATTTGGGTAAACCCTTTCCTTCATATAAATGCTTTTTCACACCTTTGCAAACAGAGTAGACCCATATCAAATGGTTCCAGTAGGAATCACCTGACCACGGTCTACCCTGTATGTTTATGAGTTTCTACTACAGTAAAACCTCTCTTATAACGGCCACTAAATTACATCAAGCATTTTGTATTAAAGGCAGATGGCTGCTTAAAGCAAGGTGAAAGTAAAACAGAACGCTCCTATAGGAGCGTTCTGTTTTACTATCACCTTGTTTTACTTTCACCTTGCTTTAACCCTTTCCACCATAGGCTATTTTTAGACCCAACCTCATTGAATGAATCTTCCCAAAAGCAGCATTTACTAGAGAAAAGTGAAATTTTAGAATTTTGTAGTTTGAAACCATTGTGATAAATAGAGCATTTGCTCCTATAGGAGCAAATGCTCTATTTATCACAATGGTATTCATTAACCCTTTCTCTCATATAAACATATTTTCACGCATTTGCAAACAGAGTAGACCCAGATCAGATGGCTCCTCTAGGATCTGGGTCTGCTCTGTTTGCTGCTGAAATTTGAAAGATCTGTTCCCTTACTTTCTAAAATGGCTACATTGTTCCACCTTCCATATTTTATTATAACTACTTTGTTCATGAATATTCAATAGGTATAGAAATTTGAAATAAACATAGAACAGGGAAAGGGTTAAGTCACTTTCTCTAGTTAATACTCATTTTTGGTAGATTCAGTCAAAGAGCATGGATCTAAAACTAGCCTATGGAGAAATGGGTTAAACTTTGACCTGTTGGAATTTTGGAATACTACATTTGAAAATTGAGCGTTGAAAGGGTTAACCCTTTGCTCCATAGATACCCCCTTTTAACACCTTTGCAAACAGAGAAAGTACTGACTGAGTGTCAAACAGCTTGGATCCTGGTGAGACGCTGAGTTACTTGGCGTCTCACCTGGATCCAAGCTGTTTGCTAATAATAGTTAGGTCGCTATCTGCTGGATAAGGGTTAATCCACTAACTTTTCATCTGTTTATTTCTATATATAATAATACTTTGATATAAACCAAATGGTCTATGATTAGTCATGAGAATATAACCCTTTTCTCCATGAATATTCATGTAAGAGATAATGACATCGAGAATATTAATTAGATAAATTTTGTAATAGCACATGAACACGTGAAATTTAGGTCATAGCGGACACTGTAGAACGGTATCTATGTTATATCAAAAGCAAACAGAGCAGACCCTGATCAGATGGCTCCTAAAGGAGCCATCTGATCTGGGTCTACTCAGTTTGCAAAAGTGTAGAAAAGTGTATGTATGGAGAAAAGAGTTAAACGCCTGTGATACTTACAAAATATATATATCATTTTTATTTACAGAAATTATTATGTACAAATAAACTACCAGTTCAAAGCAATACTATTTGACTTCCATTTTAACGTTTTCTATGCTGTGTATTCTGGCCTGGTCTCTCTTCATAGAAAACATGGCAGGTATAAATAAAAGAGCTCCGAGCACGTACAGACCTGGGTATAATATATACAAAGCACCTGAAATGACAGAAGAACAACAAACATGTAACTGATATTGTCAAACTTGTATACAAAATAATTCACTGGAATACAGCTCACCATAAGCTTACATTGTATACAGTATGATTCGTTTGTTTGCATTGATTAACCCGTTTCCCTCAAATAAACACACTTTCATGCATTTGCAAACAGAGTAGACCTAGATCAGACGGCTCCTAAAGAATTTGATAGATCTGTCTCTTTAGTTTCTGAAATGGCTACAGTGTTCCACCTGTCATATTTCATTATATCTATTTGGTCATGAATAATCAGTAGGTATTGGTATTTGGACTAAACATAGAACAGGGAAATGGTTAAACAGGGAAAGGGTCAAACAGGGAAAGGGTTAAACAGAGAAAGGGTTAAACATTCAGCAGATTAACCATGATTAAACAACCACCTGCTTTTTAAGACTTCTCTGCTTAACAAAAATGTGTATTCTTGCAATCTGCCTGTATGCAATTTCGGCCTATTTTAATTACGTAGTTTACTTTACATTTCTAACCCTTTCCTACTTGAATATTCATGTAAGAAATAATGACGTCATAAATATTAATTAGATTATTTGTTATAATAGCACATGGACACAGAAAGTTTTGGTCATGGCAGTAGGAGCCGTCTGATCTGGGTCTACTCTGTTTGCAAAGGAGTAAAAAGGCGTATTTATGGAGTAAAGGGTTAAATTGAAACATGTATGCAGTAAAATAAAAAGCGGGCTGTTCATTTACCCCATGTGTGCTAAATAAAGAAATGACTGCTTAACCCATTCCATCATATTGACGCTTTTTGATGCCTCTGTAAAAGTCACTTCTTGAAACCATTGTGAAAAACAGAGCATTTGCTTCATAGGAGCATATGCTCTATTTATCACAATAATTTAAAAACTACACAATTCTTAAGATTTTCCTTTTCTCTAGTAAATAGTCCTTTTCAGTAAATTTATTCAAAGATGTTGAGTCTAAAATAGCCTATAAGGGAATGGGTTAACCCATTCCCTCATATTGACGCTTCATAGGAGCATATGCTCTATTTATCACAATAATTTCAAAAATAAACCGTTCTTAAGATTTTCTCTAATAAATGCTCCTTTATAGTAGATGTTGGGTCTAAAAATAGCCTATGAGGGAATGGGTTAATGTCGCAATACCAATGTCTAACAAGAAACAAATCCTACCTCGCAAAGCTTCTGATTTTGTATAACCATCGTTTTCAAAGGCTTCTTGAATAGGGGGAACCAGCAATGGCATATTTCCTCCGATATTGCTGATGATAAACAGGTAAACAGCCACTGCTGACGTCCGAATGTTGCCGGGGACCAGTTCTACCACAATAGCCAGACAGATGCCGATCCACATCTCACCTGCAGATACACATTATCAGTAAGTCTATCTATCAAACAAACAAGATGGTGGCCATGATGGCTCCATATCACAAAACCCAGGTCAATATAGTCCATGTGAACTGCTGCAACCCCTTTGCAAACAGAGAAGACCCAGATCAGATGGCTCCTATAGAAGCCATCTGATCTGGGTCTTCTCTGTTTGCTTATGATATACATGCAATAAAGGTTGTCTGCTCATACTTTATTCATATTTATATCTCTCTTTTTTTCAGAATTATAACAGCTTGGATCTTGAACAGAGCCAAAATATTTGATATCTGATCTAGATCAAGTTGTTTGAATAGTTTAATACACTTATGTGTTAAGGATACAAAAATCTATGATTCGTCTTACCGAATAAGTAGGTAGGTATCTGGCAGATATAGGCCCATGGTGGGTCAAAATACAATGTCCCCGCTGCAAACGGAGCTGCTATGCACTGAAAATACACAATCAAATGATTCACCCTTTCCTTCATAAAAATGCCTTTCATGCTTTTGCAAACAGAGTAGACCCGAATCAGATGACTCCTATAGGAGCAATCTGATGAGGGTCTGTTCCGTTTGCTTATGGTAAAAAAAGATCTGATTAGTTTCTGTTTGAGTGAAAATATCCTGTGTTCTTACACCATTAGGATAATAATTTAATTTAATAAACACATTCCCTCCTAATGACACATGGACATTTTTGAACCTCTGCAAAAGTCACATTTTGAAACAATTGAGATAAATAGAGCATTTGCTCCTATGGAGCAAATGCTCTATTTATCACAATGATTTATCACTCTATTTATCACAATGATTTAAAAACTACACAATTCTAAAATTTTCCTTTTCTCTACTAAATGCCGGTACTCCTTTTCAGTAGATTTATTCAAAGAGGATGGGTCTAAAAATAGTATTGGAGGGAATGGGTTAATATTCATTATGTCATCATTTCTAACATAAATAATGAATAAGTAATGGATTAATAAGAGCTTGCATGTTGCATATAAAACTAGAACTATCATTAAACATGATGCAATACCCCCGCTCAGCTGCCTTGATCGCAAATCAAACAAGATTTGTGCCAGGGACAGACAGACAAACCGACCGATCAACACACTGACTCCTATATAACCCCTCTCAAACTTAATTGCAGGGGTATAATGAATTCTAAACTGTACCCGGTAATTAAATATCAAGGGTGTCCGAAGGCACGTATGTCACCTGAAGGCAGAAGTGCCAGTACCAGAGAGGCATAAGAACAAAACAAGAGACCGACACAAACAGAGGGTCAGAGAAGTGATCCATAAGCGACACATATCTATACTACTCCTATAGAAGCTGTCTGATAAGGGTATGCTCTGCATACACTATAATATACAGAGGTCCAGATAAGATGCATTAATTAAAACATTTTCAAGAATAACTCCCCTATTTCTCCACCAAACCATATGTTGTGACCACTCTTTAGAATCGTCTCTTCGAGACGATTCTAAAGAGTGGTCACAACATACGGTTTGGTGGAGAAATGATAATTTCAGTATCTTTATCTGTTGCTCTGCATTTAGATTTAATTCCAGTCTCTGCCTAAACCAAAATGTCCTGTGTTTTATTCCAAGATAAAAAATAATATTATGAACCCTTTACTCCATAAATACGCCTTTGCAAATAGAGTAGATCCAGATCCTATAGGAGCAATCTGATCAGGATCCGCTCTGTTTGTTTATGAAATTATAATATATATGACACCATAGTATCAATAAATTGTGTGTACATTACAAAAGAATTATCTAGTTAATATACATGATGGAGTAAAGGGTTAATATCAATGATGTCATTATTTATTACATGAATATGCAACAGGTAAGGGGCTAAGCTTACCAAACTACTGATGATAATGAACACCCTGGCATAAATCCCACGGCCCTTGACCACTCTGTCTGAGATGAACCCTCCAACAACGACACTGAGACTGCCCCCTACAATTGGTATCCAGCCCATATACTTGGCAATCTGCTTTTTTGTCTGGTTTATACTGGTGAAATACGGCTGAGTGTTATATGCAAACACATATCCAGCTGAAAAAATAAATTTAGAATAATGAATGTTTATTAACCCTTCTCTTGCTGAATTTTAAAATACATTTCTCCTTCTTTACCCATGCCATGTTGTATAATTATATATATCTTCACTGTGTACAAGTATTTCGCTGTGCAGTCACTGCTGCGGAGTGCACTGGTTGCACAATCAACTTGTAAATAGTGCAGACCCTGATGAGACAGCTCCTGCAGGAGCTGTCTCATCTGGGTCTTCACTATTTACAGATACGTATATTGACGTGAATAGCAAGCGAAGGGTTAAGCTAATCTTGACCTGAGTGAAGTAATAAGCCTGCTATTAGTTAGTATAGTCCAAGATTCACCTGACATTGACCTTTATGCAAGAATATATTAAAGTGAGATGACGCAGTATATATTAATACTCGCCAGTACGTCGTACAAAATAAAATGCACGGGAGACACAATATAATCCATCTGAGACACATTCTTGGCGATATATTTGTCAATGGTGAATGGTACAGCTAAACCTCTCTATAACAGCCACTAAATCACATCTCGTATTTTGTGTTAAAGGCAGGTGGCTGCTTTAAGCAAGGTGAAATTAAAACGGAACGCTCCTATAGGAGCGTTCTGTTTTACTTTCATTTTGCTTTAAGCAACCACCTGCCCTAAATACCAACTAATTAACACAATTGAGTGGCCGTTATAGAGAGGATATACTGTATTTCAATCTGGTATACCTGGATATACCGAGTGCACTCATGTATATACCGAGTGCACTCATGTATAAATAGTTCACGGAGACTACCGAAGATATATATAGAAACCCAGCGTAGTGTGAAATTATGATAATAGAGGTCAGCAATGTCAGGTGAATCTTGTTGGACTATAGTAGTATAACCCTTTTGCTCAACGTTCTGTGTCTTTTTTTATCCCTTTTTTAGCATGATGAAAATTAATGTGCTTCAGCCAATTCTATGTAAGCACCTTGTGCTAACCCTTTTCCTGTTCTATGTTTATTCCAAATTTCAAAACCTACTGAATATTCATGAACAAAATAGTAATAATGAAATATACAAGGTGGAACATTGTAGCCATTTTCACTAGTAAGGATAAGTAATTAAATAAGGTTGGTATCAGTTAATGGTTAATTGACTTCATTGAGATCTCCTTTCAATAAATAATTGCTATAATAGCACATTAAAAATGTGTAACAAATAAATATGAAATAGAAAGAGGCTTAGTTCCAATATGAAAGGAGCAAAGTTCAGTGTATGCAAAAATTGCATGGGGCAAAATTCAACTATGGAAAGGGGCAAGATTCCACTGTGCATTGTTTATAGAAAGGGCAAAAAGGCCAAAGGGACAAAGTTCAGGGAATCGAATATTCATGGAGTAAAGGCAGAGCAACACATAAGACAGATTCTTACATGAATATTCAACAGGCATATCAGAGCTACAGATAATGGTGCGTACTCAAATACTAAAATCGTCATTTCTACACCAAACTCTATGTTGTGACCACTCTTTAGAATCGTCTCGAAGAGACGATTCTAAAGAGTGGCCATAACATAATGTTTGGTGGAGAAATAAAGAAGTTATACTTGAAAATATTTTAATTTACAAATCTTATCTGGACCTCTGTAAAGGGGTAACATATAGACATACCTGCATTTCTAACAGATCCAGCAAGAATGGCAAGGATAAGAGAAGCAGAGAGAAATGGTTTCAGTATCATTTTCATCTTCTGAATTTTTGTCACTTTGACAGGATCCACTTTCTCTGACTCGTCTTGTGCTACGTTTGAAGCAGTCTTCCTCTCAGGTTCTTTCAGAGTGAAGAGCATTAAAAGGCCAACAGCAACTCCAGGAATACCAGATAAAAAGAATGACCATCTCCAGCCCTGTAATAGTGACAGCAATTTAACCCTTTACTCCATGAATATTCATGTAAGAAATAATGACATCATTAATATTGATTTGATTGTTATAATAGCACATGAACACAGGAATTTTCGGCCATGTCAGAAACTGTAGAATCATATCTATATCATATCATAAGCAAACAGAGCAGACTCTGATCAGATGGCTCCTATAGGAACCATCTGATCTGGGTCTACTCTGTTTGCAAAGGCATTGAAAGGCGTATTTATGGAGTAAAGGCTTAAGAGACAAGTGGTGCCTATACTCCATAAAGAGGCCTTTCTGTGCCTTTGCAAACAGAGTAGACCCAGATCAGATGGTTCATGCAGGAGCCGTCTGATCAGGGTCAGCTCTGTTTGCTTATGAAATAATATAGATATATAGTTCTACAGTTTCTGCCCTGGCAAAACAATTCTGAGTTCATGTGCCAATATAAATATGAATCTAATCAATATTCATGATGTAAACTATGCCTTTCTACGCCTTTGCAAACAGAGTAGACCCAGATCAGACGGCTCCTATGGGAGCCGTCTGATCAGGGTCTGCTCTGTTTGCTTATCACATTATATACATGTAGATATATAGATCTGATTCTACAGTTTCTGTCATGATATAAAATTTCCTTGTTCATAGCACCATTTTAAAAAATTAGCTAATCTTGCATGAACATTCATGGAGTAAAGGGTTAACCCTTTCCCTGTTGAATATGCATGTTGGAAATACATGTAATGACATCATGAATATTTACAAGATGAATTTTTGTAAAAACACATGTACCCATTATTTTTTGGAAGAAACTGTAGAGTTAGGTTTAACCCTTTCCTCCAAAAATACGCCTTTGTACGCCTCTGTAGAAGTCACTTTTTGAAACCATTGTGATAAATAGAAAATTTGCTCCTAAGGAGCAAATGCTCGATTTATCACAATGGTTTCAATACTACACAATTCTAAAAAAAATCTTTTCTCTAGTAAATGTTCCTTTTCGGAAGATTCATTCAAAGAGGTTGGGTCAAAAAATAGCATATGGGGGAATGGGTTAATATGATCTCATAGCAAACACAGCAGCCCCTGATCAGACGGCTCCTACGGGAGGCATCTGATCTGGTTCTGCTCTGTTTAGAAAGGCATGACAAAGTATTTACATGAAGGAAAGGATTGAAGCAGGACAAAAGTAATACACAAAGCTTCTACAGGAGCTTAGTGGTAGAAGTTTTCTGTATAATTTTCATCCTGCAGTGATCTACTGCCTGTCTTAACCTTTTCCTCCATAGGCTATTATTAGATACAACCTCTTTGAATGAATCTACCCAAAAGGGGGAATTACAAGAGAAAAGTAAAATTTTAGAATTTCGTAGTTTGAAACCATTGTGATAAATAGAGCATTTGCTCCTATAGGAGCAAATGCTCTATTTATCACAATGATTTCAAGAAGTGACTATTACAGAGGCGTAGAAAGGCGTATTTATGGAGGAAGGGTTAAGCCTTTCTCTTATATAAACACATTTGCAACAGAGTAGAGCCAAATCATCAGGGTCTGCTCTGTTTGCTTTTGACATTACATGTATATAGATTTGATACTACAGTTTTAGTCCAAACAAAAAATATCTTTGTAAAGTTTACATTATAAACATTCAGCCCATAAATTATAATTATTTTTGAACTTGGAAAGGTTTAACCCTTTACTCCTTAAATACACCTTTCTATGCCTTGCACACAGAGTAGACCCAAATCAGACGGCTGTTTGCTTGTGATATAATACAGTAAAACCTCTCTATAACGGCCACTAAAATTTTTAATGGTGTTAATTAGTTGGTATTTAGGGTTTAAAGCAAGGTGAAAGTAAAACAGAACGCTCCTGTAGGAGCGTTCTGTTTTACTTTCACATTGCTTTAAGCAGCCACCTGCCTTTTAACACCAAATACTTGATGTAATTTAGTGGGCATTATAGAGAGGTGTTACTGTATAGATATGATTTCACAGTTTCTGCCATTGCAAAAAAACTCCATGTCCATGAACTATTATCACAATTAGTCTATTTGATGTTCATGACATCATTATTTCTTACATGAATATTCATGGAGTAAAGGGTAAAACACCTAGACTTGGATGGGTCACTGTAGACAAGTTTTACTGTAATTATCAAGGCACATAATGCTAATGATCAATAAATATGCCTAATGCAATTGGCCAATCAAAAAGTCTGTTACAAAATTTAATGACAAATTAAATCTTATGTTACATTGGACCAATTGTAAAACATGACACAGCTTAAGTTTGGAGTGTTACTGAAGACTTATTCAAATAAAAAAATTATTTTAAAAACTAGAATTGTGTCCATAGTACACAAATACCCCCTTCTAGCGATATTGTCTCTAAATTAAAAAACATTTTAAGTGAACAAAGTTACAAAGTGCTGTAATTTTGGTAAAAATGGTCAACACAAAAAAATCCTTCTATATGACCATCTTCACATCAAAGTTGTTTATCTTTGAAAGTTTGAAGCAAATCCTACAAGTGGTGTATGCGGAGTTAGACCCACAATAATTTTTCGCTATTTAGAATTGATATAGTGAAAAAACATACAAAGTCCCATTGTTGTTCATCTGTGTTTAGTTAATAAGGGTAACAAAGGATAAAGCAGGAATTCATATGAAGGGGCTGGAAAAGGGGGCACAAGAGGTAAGTAAAGTACTTGAAAGGCCGATAATATTTTGTTGTAGAAAGAAAATTGTAAGTATCAATGAAAATGGTTTATTTTGTATCAGAAGGCCATTTTTTTTAATATAAGTTAAAATTGACACTCTTCATAATAATGTTTGAACATAACAATTACCAAGTTTTATGATGTAATTGAAAATATGAATTTACTGTACGGATTTTCACTTTAACCGTTTACTCCATGAATATTCATGTAAGAAATAATGACATCATGAATATTGATTAGATTAGTTTTTATACCTGCTCATGAACACAGGAGTATATCGAGGGCTTGGTGCAAAACTATTCTAACTCCTTCACTTTGTGAAGGAGTTAGAATAGTTTTGCACCAAGCCCTCGATATGGCCATGGCAGAAACTATAGAATCATATCTATATTACATAATAAGCAAAAAGAGCAGACCCTGATCAGACGGCTCCTATAGGAGCCCTCTGATCTGCATCTACTCTTTTCGCAAAGAAATAGAAAAGCGTTTTTATGGAGTAAAGGGTTAAGGCAAAATAATGATGGAAGTGCTATCAACAGAAAATCAAATGTGAAATGTAAATTGCTGTAAAGCATTGATATCTGTCCTTGTCCCTAATGAGCATCATAAATATTCATTTATTTATTATTACAGTAAAACCTCTCTATAACGGCCACTAAATTGTGTTAATTAGTTGGTATTTAGGGCAGGTGGCTGCCTAAAGCAAGGTGAAAGCAAAACAGAACGCTCCTATAGGAGCGTTCTGTTTTACTTTCACCTTGCTTTACGCAGCCATCTGCATTTAACACAAAATACTTAATGTAATTTAGTGGCCGTTATAGAGAGGTTTTACTGTATAATGTAAAGTTTACACGGGATTTATTTTCTTTGACAAAAGCTGAAGGATCAGATATACATGTACATATATAATAATTCCATAATCAAATAGAACAGACACTGATCAGACAGCTTCTCAGGAGTGGAAAAGCATTTACATGTATATGAGGGAAAATATTATAATAAAGGTGATATTAGTACAAAAAGAACACAGCACTGGTCAGTCTACACTACATAGTTTCAGCAGTGCAGAGATGACTAGTATTATTAACCCCTTCCGTGCCACAATGACTGGTTTATGATATCACATGCAAACAGTTTGGATCCAGATGAGACGCCGAGTAACTCGGCGTCTCATCAGGATCCAAACTGTTTGACACTCTGTTTACTGTTTTATAAAGAAAATGGAAGAAGTGCACACACTTACACTAAAAATAAAATAAAAACTATGCCCAGCAGACGACAATGCTGGCACCGAAAGGGTTAATATCAATATCATTATTATAAATCACTTTCCCTGTTCTACAGTTAGTCCACATTTCAATACCTACTAAATATTCATGGACAAAAAAAAGTTAATATGAAATATAAAAGTGGAACCATTGTAGCTATTTCAGAAACTAAAGAAACCGATCTATCCAATTCCATTAGCAAACAGAGCAGACCCTGATCAGACAGCTCCTCTAGGAGCCATCCGATCTAGGTTTTCTTTGTTTGCAAATGCATAAAAAAGTGTTTATAAGAAGGAAAGGGTTAACTCTTTCCCTAATAAACTTCCCTTCATGAATAGTCACTAACCTAAGTTCTATAAGGCTACAGATAAAGGTGCGTACCCAAATACTAAAATCGTCAGTTCTAAACCAAACCCTATACTGTGACCACTCTTTAGAATCGTCTCTTCAAGACGATTCTAAAGAGTGGTCACAGTATAGGATTTGGTGGAGAAATAGAGGAGTTATTCTTGAAAATTTTAAAATCGTTACTTCTATACCAAACCCTATACTGTGACCACTCTTTAGAAGAGTGGTCACAGTATAGGATTTGGTTGAGAAATAGAGGTGTTATTCTTAAAAATGTTTTAATTTACGCATCTTATCTGGATCTTTGCTTTTAAAAGGGAATAATTACCTTAGACAAAAACTGTATGAGCACATTCTGATCAGAGGAGCCATCTGATTTGGGTCTAAACTTTTTGCAAAGGCGTGAAAAATGTGTTTATATGAGGGAGAAGATTATGTTTGGAAAAGGAAAGTAATGTACATACTTTGTAATTATCACTTAGTTACTATGTATGATATCTTAAGTTTCATTTCAGAAACCCTGGTACAGGAATTATCTCCTGAATTGAAATTATACTCAAATACGCATCAGCAAAAGTTCATTAATTACAAGTAGAATTCCATTAGGATAGAAAAATCCTGTATCAAAATTTCTATTAACTCATTACCTCATAGGCTATTTTTAGACCCAACCTCTTTGAAAAAATCTACCGAAAAGGAACAATTACTAGAGAAAAGGAAAAAATTAGAATTGTATAGTTATGAAACCATTGTGATAAATAGGGCATTTGCTCCATAGGAGCAAATGCTCTATTTATCACAATGGTTTCAAAAAGTGGCTTTTACAGAGGTGTCAAAAGGTGTCAATATGAGGGAATGGGTTAACAATGTGAAATAATACATATCATTTTGATGTTGTTCAAGGTGGGAAAAAACCAAGTCTTACGTGCAAGTTGAATGACTGTTAAAAAACAAACCTGCATGAACAAGAGACACACATAAGATTTATGTCTCATAAATTCATAATCAATCTACTCTTTGAATTCTGAATGAAGCACAAAGGTATGTCACTGCTTAACAGTAAATATCTAGAGCAGACCCTGATCATAGGAGCTGTCACATCTGCGTCTACTCTGTTTACAAATGTGTGAAAAACAGCATTTATATGATGGAAAGGATTAACAGTAAGCTGCTAATTGTTAGTTCAGACCTGTATACCAATAATCCAGCTAAAAGTCTCAAGCTGCACGGTAATAAAGTTGAAAATACAGTAAAACCTCTCTATAACGGCCACTAAATTACATCAAGTATTTTGTATTAAAGGCAGTTGGCTACTTAAAGCAAGGTGAAAGTAAAACAGAATGCTAGGAGCGTTCTGTTTTACTTTCACATTGCTTTAAGCAGCCTCCTGTCCTAGATACCAATTAACACAATTCAGTGGCCATTATAGAGAGGTTTTGCTGTACCAAAACATAAGCCTTGGTGAAAGTCTTTAGGACATGTGGTATCTTAATGGAGGAAGAAATGAGTGCAGAATAGGAGCTTTCTGCATTACTTTTTACTTGCATTTAGCTGTAACCGACTTTTAAAAATTCTATTCTTATTCATAACGTTGCTTAACCCTTTCCTTCATATAAATGCTTTTTCATGCCTTTGCAAACAGAGTAGACCCAGATCAGACAGCTCCCGTAGGAGCCTTATGATCAGAGTCTGCTCTGTAGGCTTTTGAAATTATAATAGATCTGACTCTTCAGTTTCTACCAATACCAAATATTTCTTTGTACATAATTATACTATTACAAACCAACAAAAAATGCGGAAGCCGTATTAAAGTCGGATTTTTCAACTAGAAGACCTTCCCCCAAGCTATCTGCATACCAAATATAAATTGTCTAGCATATGTAGTTCAGACGTTATAACAAAACTTTAATGACACAGCCAAGTTTTCAAAATAGTGACCTTGACCTGATTTCAGATATCTTTATGTCACCTGTAAGGTCCTTACCAAAGCTATCTGAATATCAAAGGTGAATTGCCTAGCGTATGTGGGTCAGAAGTTATAGCAAAATGTTAAAATGTTAAGTTTGTTAAAAACAGCCAAGTTTTCAAAATAGTGACCTTGATCTTGACCCAATTTTATGTATCCTTGTATCAACTGAAAGGCCTTGACCAAAGCTATCTCCATGCCATACATGAATTGTCTAGAATATATGTGGTTCAGAAGTTAAGACAAAATGTTGAAGATTTTCAATGATAGCCAACTTGTCAAAATTCAAATATCTTTCTATCAAGATATATCAATTGAAAGGCCTTTACCAAAGCCATCTGTATACCAAAGATGAATTGCCTAGCATTTGCAGTTCAGAAGTTATAGCAATATTAAAGTTTGTTAAAAACGGCAAAGTTTTCGAAATAGTGACCTTGACCTGATTTCATGTATCCTCAAATCAAGTGAAAGGCCTTTACCCAAGCTATCTGCACACCAAATATGAATGGTCTAGCTTAAGTAAATTCAGAAGTTATAAGCAATGTTAAAGTTTTGTTAACAACGGCACGCAGCCCACCCAAAACATAAATATTAATGATGTCGCTATTTCTTTCATGAATATGCAACAGAGAATGGGTTTAACATAGTATTACAGTATTTTGCTCACCTGTCCGTTTATGTCCGCTGCTGTGATCAAGTTCCCGAGAGCGTAGGACATGCTGTAGCCCATGTAGATACCCCAGTTGTAGATCCCCAGTGCCGTCCCCCGCAGCTCTGACGGATAAATATCTGTCAACATGGAGGCTACAAATGGAGTGCACCCTGCCTCACTGGAAAACAAATCTAATAGCTATCATACATCTCTAACAGCTTAACCCATTCCCTCATAGGCTATTTTTAGACTCTACCTTTTTTTAATAAATCTACCAGAAAATAGCATTAACTAGAGAAAAGGAATATTTTAGAATTGTGTAGTTTTGAAACCATTGTGATAAATAGAGCATTTGCTCCTATGGAGCAAATGCCCTATTTATCACAATGGTTTCATAAAGTGCCGTTAACAGAGGCATCAAAAGGCGTCAATATGAGGGAATGGGTTAAGCTTTTCTACATTTAGTCCAAATTTTAATACCTACTGAATATTCATGTACAAAATACTTACAATGAAATATGGAAGGTGGAACAATGTAGCCATTTTAGAAATTTAAGAAACAGATATGTCAAATTCCATTAGCAAACAGAGCAGACCCTGATCAGATGGCTCCTATAGGAGGCTCCTCTGGGACGGCTACTCCATGCAATTTTTCCAAAAGATTTCTTGATTTTTCCCAACCTATTCCTAATTCTATCTTTCCTTATATTTTGTGTACTTTTCATATTCAATATTGGCATTTAACCCTTTAGTTACTCCATGATCAGACAGAATATTCATGTAAGAAATAATAACATCATGAGTATTACTGAGAGTAATTATTATAATAGCTCATGGACACAGTAAGTTTATGCCAAGGTAGAAACTGTAGAATCAAATCTATATTTTACCATAAAAACAAGAGGGCCAGAATGGTCAAGATATCGCTCACCAGACAATCAGAGGAGAAGATTTTCGAAGTTTTCTCTATTTGTTTCTATTGAAAATTAGCCTATCCTGGGGCGGGGCCAATTTTGACCCCAGGGGCATAATTTATATAACTTTTGTAGAGGACCTGAACATGATGCTATGTGCCAAATATGAAAGCTAAGAACCATCCAGTTTCAGAGGAGAAGATTTTCAAAGTTTTACTATATGTTTCTATTGAAAACAAGGCACCCCTGGGGCGGGGCCAATTTTGACCCTAGGGGCATAATTTATATAACTCTTGTAGAGGACCTGAATATGATGCTATGTGCAAAAGATGAAAGCTGAGAACCCTGTAAATTCAGAGGAGAAGATACTTAAAGGTTCAAATTATTGACGACGAACGACACACGACGAACGCTGATAGACATCAGGTGATCACAAAAGCTCAACCTGAGTACTTTGTGCTCTGGTGAGCTAAAAACATAGCATATCCTGATCAGACAGCTCCTATAGTAGCCATCTGATCTGGGTCTACTCCATTTTCAAAGATATAGAAAATCGTATTTATGGAGTAAAAGGTTAAAGGCAATCCTGCCTTTCTCACATACCCAAATCCAAGTCCAAATCGTAGAATAACAAGTTGCCAGTACTCCTTGATGAAACCAGTCAGTATGGTCATGGCAGACCACCAGATGAGACACCCAGCCAGCAAAACCTTACGATTGTATTTATCTGCAGCAAAACTAATAAATATACCAGCAAATGTATAGATGACAATGAAAGCTGGACCCGCAACAAGCTGGTACTCCAAGCCCTGGCCATTGTAGTCCCATTTACAGACATTTTCCTTAGTGGCATTGCCGATAGTGATCATTCCACACCTGTGTGAATAAATACAGAAAAATTAGCATAACTCCTTTTCAGAGCATAACTCCTTTTCATATAAGATGCGTAAATTTAAACATTGTCAAGACTAGCTCCTTAATTTCTTCATCTTGAAGAGACGATTCTAAAGAGTGGTCACAGTATAGGGTCTGGTGGAGAAATGATGATTTTAGTATTCGGGTATGTACCTTTATCTGCAGCTCTGCTCCTTTTTATTCTTGGTGAGAAATCCAGCTTTTATGTTATCTCTTTACTCCATAAATAATTATGTAAGACAAAATGATTTATGAATATTAATTAGATTAAATTTTATAATGCCACATGAACACAGTAAGGTTTGGTTATCCAAGAATATATAGAATCATATCTATATTATTTCATTAGCAAACAGAGCAGACCCTGATCAGACAGCTCTTATAGGAGCTGTCTGATCTGGGTCTACTCTGTTTGCAAAGGCATAGAAAGGCATATTTATTAAATAAAGGTTTAAGTCATTGTATGAAGCCTTATATCGCTACATATTGCTTTCATTGTTTACTGTTTGCAGATTGTATGAAGCCTTATATCGCTACATATTGCTTTCATTGTTTACTGTTTGCAGATTGTATGAAGCCTTATATCGCTACATATTGCTTTCATTGTTTACTGTTTGCAGATTGTATGAAGCCTTATATCGCTACATATTGCTTTCATTGTTTACTGTTTGCAGATGCGTGAAAAAGGCATATATATGAAGAAAAGGATTACGATAATCACCACAACCAATTTATGATAGCTCTGCTGTCCTTACTTGGTGGAGGTTGTACCATTGCATTTCACGCTGCCGAGGTCATCTTCTGTGTAGTTAGACATGATCATGCAGCCCATATCTCCAAACTTGAGTTCCTGGGACATAGGTTTGATGGTGATTGCAAGCATGTAGCGGTCCAGCTGGTTCAGGAGATAGGTGATCAGAAACAGGAATAGGGCGTACACCTGGTACAGCCCAATTTGACGGAAAAACATCTCTGAAATAAAATATATTGCATTAGTATTTCTTCTAAATCTATTTAAAGTAAACTAGAAAATTGTGTCTGTAAGACATAGCGATGTCCCCGTGGTGGTCCTTGCCTAGCTGCACGTAAAATTCTTAAGTCATTTGACCTTGACCTTGCAGGCAGCATGGGCCAGGTGCGTAATGGAAGTATGGATGGTGTCAATGTGTACATGCAATTCCATGCCAATAGCTATAGCGGTTAGTGAGATATAAAACGATGAAAAAACTCTGACAACCAACTGCACGTAAAATTCCTAAGTCATTTGACCTTGACATTTGGCTTACAGGCAGCCTGGGCTGGGTGCGCAATGAAAGTATGGATGGTGTTTAATGTGTATATGCAATTCCTTGGCAACAGCTACAGTAGTTAGAGAGATATAAGACAATGAAAAAATGTGACAACCAATTGCACAAAAAATTCCTAAGTCATTTGACCTTGACATTGGGCTGGCGGGTAGCATGGATTGGGTGTGCAATGAAAGTATAGATGGTATTTAATGTGTATATGCAATTCCATGTGAATAGCTACAGTGGTTAGGGAGATATAAGACAATGAAAAAACTGTGACAACCAACTGCAGGTATAAATGTGACAACCAACTGCATGTAAAATTTTAAAGTCATTTGACCTTGACCTTAGGCTTGCGGGCAGCATGGGTGGGGTGCCAAATGATAGCACCATCGGTGATTGATGTGTATGTGAAGTTTCATGTGTATAAGTGTAGAAATTACTGACATATAACACTTTATAGCATAGCATGACACACGGACTGAAAGATGGATGGACAGATGGACGGACAGACAAGTGCAAAACATAATGCCCCCTGACTGTCATCACTGGGGCATAATAAAAATGAAGAGTAAAGTACCTAGTTATAATCTACTTTCAGCCCGAATGACTGCTCAGCAGACTGTACATTTACTCCCCTGGTCATTGAGTCATTCGCCTCCAATATTGAGCACTGCTAACATATGGCGCGATTACGCAGCCACAGTACTGGCTAGTGACCCTCACAGGTACCCATTTTAACCCCTGGATGGAGAAGAGGTAACCTCCTGCAGGTGGAAGACACTGAAAAGCATCTCTGAAATTTCCAGCTGGTCCAGCCGGGATTCAAACCCCAGACCCCTTGGTTATCAGCTCAATGCTCAACCACTAGGCCAAGCCAACACCACAACCCCCTTTCCCTCATATAGACGACTTTTGGCACCTATGCAAATAAAGAAGACTCAGACCTGACAGCTCCTGCCTATGACATGATATAGATCTGATTTAACAGCTTTTGTCAAAATCATCTAATGAATATTCATGATATCATTATTTCTAACATAATTATTGCACTTGTTAACCGATTCCCTCATATTGATGCCTTTTGACGACTCTGCAAAAGTCACTTGTTGAAACCATTGTGATAAATAGAGCATCTGCTCCTATAGGAGCAAATGCTCTATTTATCACAATGGTTTCAAACTACAAAACTCTAGTTAATGCTCCTTTTCGGTAGAACTATTCAAAGAGGTTGGATCTAAAAATAGCCTATGAGGTAATGGGTTAAGTGATCAACTACCATCTGTTTTAACGTTTTACAATGAAAGAATAATTTATGCATGAATATCAGTTAGCTTAACATGTATTACAGCATATGAAATAGACGATCTTACATGAGTGCTCATTACAAATTGTTTTTATGAAACGAGTTTACTATAATAATATGACCTGAGCTTTAGCAAGTGTCATAAAAATTATTCATAATAGTAAACGGGTGTCATGAAAATAATTCGTAATGAACATGAATGTAAGATTCTTTTAATCTAATAAGCCTTAAAGATGCCATAGAAAATCGATCGCTTAACGGAAAACTATTGTAACTCACTTTTTCAAAACTTTACAGGAAACAGGAAAAACATCTTTGTTTGATAGATATGGATAGAATTTGTAACTGCTTCACTGTGTGGACCATTAATGGATAGAAAATGACAGATACATCTTCAGTTACAACAAATCTTTTATTAAAATGATATTAGAGCACATATTTAAGATACAATAGTCTTACAGCTATATTTTTGGAAAAAAATCCTTTTTTTCTTAGCGGAAAAGTATTGTATCTCAAGATACAATAGTTTTCCACCGACAAAAGTCATACATTATAAACTGATTTGCACATAAATAACTTGTATCTGAGAAGGATCTTTGTAATTATTACTTATAAATACACTTTTCCGGACACAAAACCTAATTAATATGCAATCTGATTGATTTTATGGATGTATTTTTCAATTTTTTTTACTAAAAACAAATTTTTTCGTTTTAGCATGCATGAGTAATGTATCATAAAACCACATGCAGGAAATTTACAACAGTGAAACTTAATGAGCTCCAAGTTACAGAAGGAAAAGAAAATAGAATAAATGAAGATCAAAATTAGTGCTGTAACTTTCTTTATTGATTCACAAGCAAAAATGTTTGACCGTTCAGTAATTTTGAACCAATTAATGCAATAAATCCAGTTGTTTCTGGTTAACTCAGTATAACCAAAAAAATTCTTAGGTATGGTAATGTACATAATCGCTATTGTTTAATATAACATCTCAAATTACTTCTATCTAGTTCCTGCAATGACATACATTAATGCAAGCAGTAGCAGGATTTAATTATCAACTTATTGAGAGCATTAACATATTACTACTGCTACTACTACTATATCTAATACTACTAATACTAGTTAGTAGAGGCAGTAGTAGTAGTACTTTTACTGCTACTAGTAATATTACTTCTACTACTAATAGTACTATTATTACAACTATTGTTATTATTACTACTACTAGTAGTAGTGGTAGTTCTACTACTGCTACTACTGCTAATAACAATACTAGCAGTAGAGGTAGTAGAAGTAATAGTAGTAATCATAGTAGTGGCTTTACTACTACTACTAGTACTACTACTGATAGTAGCAGTACTACTACTTAACTATTACTACCACTACTATTTCTACTACTACTGTCTCCTACTACCAGTATTACTACTACATATACTAAAAGGTAAAGGTGAGGTTTATAGTCTGGAACTACATACAATGTACATATTCTCCCGACTTCACCCCCTGATCACTAGGTTATAAGTCGGCCATTAACACTCGGCGCCTAAGGCAGCCATGGCACACTGGCTTATTTCCCTCACAGGTACCCATTTATACACCTGGGTAGAGAGGAGCAAACGTGGGATGCATTTTTTGCTCAGAAAAATTCTGATAGTCCGATGGCAGGATTCGAACCGGGGACCCTTCGATCCCAAGTCTAATGTCCTACCACTGGACCACCACTCCCACTTTTACCTTTACCTTTTACATATACTACAGCTACTACTACTAGTAGTACTATTACTACTAGTACTACAAATGCTAGTAGTAGAGATATAGGTTGTAGTAGTACTGTTACATCTACTAGTAGTAGTATAAGTTAGTAGTAGTTGTAGTACTACTAATATTATTATTATTACAACTACTATTGTTACTACTACTAACAGAAGTAATAGTAGTAGTAGCTTTACTCGTAACTAGTAGTAGTAGTAGCAGTACTACTACTTCTACTTCTACAACAACTACTACTACTATAACTACTACTTCTACCAGTCATTAAAAGTTGGTACTAGTAGCTCCCTTGTCTACGCTCGGCATTAAAAGGGTAGTTCTAAAACTAGTCGGCCTTTGTCAGGATAATGTGACTGGGCAGAGTGCCCTTGCCATGTGCCTGCGGCAGGGGCATTCCAGTGAGGCAGCACTATAACTAATGTCTCAAGAGGTGCCATCTGCAAATAACTGAAATACTTTTGGTCGGACATAAAACCTAACTCACTCACTTCTACCAGTATTAGTAGTAGTATTAGTGGTAGTACTACTATTACCAATAGTAGTAGTACTACTAGTTAGCACTACTACTACTACAGCTACTAGTAGTAGTACTACTACTACTACTACTTGTTATACTAGTAGTAGAGGTAAAGTAGTAGTAATACTGCTCCTGCTACTAGTAATAGTAATAGTGGTAGCCGTAGTAGTACGTAACCACTACTGAAAGAATCTGTCTGACTTAGTACTACTACTACTTCAACTACAACTACTACTACTACTACTACTACTAGTAGTACTACTACTACAACTAATACCACTAGTAGTAGAACTTCTAGTAGTAGTAGTAATACTACTACTATTACTACTACTAGTAGCACTGCTACTTAGCTACTAGTAGTAATAGTTGTAGTAGTAGTAGTAGTACTTACGACTATTACTACTACTTTTACTACTACTAGTACTTTCTACTTTCATTTTCTTCTTTTCTTCTTTTTTCTTACACATACAGAGCTACTCATGCTAGATTCAGAGGAATTGAATTCAGATTCTGATAATTCAAATCCACTTCCTGAGCTGGAGTTTCAGTCATCAGAATCTGACCTCAGTTCTTCTAAATCATGCATCTTTGCTATTATCCTCTCTTTCAGCACAAAGCTGTTTAATGAAATTGCACACTTCTTCTAAGTTTTGATATACAGTGAGCACAGTACACCATAGACAGTTCATATCCAAATGGTCCCGTGAATAGGGATAAAAAATATAGTAATGATTCACATTTAATAATTCCAACAGTGTAACAATCTATAGTTAGAAATGAGAAATTTGTGATGCTCCTAACTGCACGCTCATTGGAATAAAATGGCCATTTCATTTCTGATTGAAAGATGGCACCACATACTGTGTTGAGAATATCAGTTGATAAAGTGTTTATCTTTCTTGACACTTCATTGATCAGCAAGAAAGAATCCTTGCCACATAAGATTATATAATTTATCTCCTTCAGTCAAAATTTCATCTGTATGTCATTGCAGTAAAATTTCATCCAAGTCATGAGTTAAGTCCAGTTTGACGGAGGCCTTTTTAGCTCACCTGAGCTTGCTCAAGTGAGCTATTGTCATGGTGCTCCGTCCGGCGTCCGTCGTCGTGCGTCGTGCGTTGTGCGTCGTGCGTCGTGCGTCGTCAACATTTGGCTTGTGAACACTCTAGAGGTCACATTTGTAGCCAAATCTTCATGAAACTTGGTCAGAATGATTGTCTTGAAAAAATCTCGGATGAGTTCGAAAGTGGGTCATGTGGGGTCAAAAACTAGGTCACTAGGTCAAATTATTCAAAATCTTTGTGAACACTCTAGAGGTCACATTTTTAGTCCAATCTTCATGAAACTTAGTCAGAATGATTGTCTTGATAGAAACTTGGATGAGTTTGAAAGTGGGTCACATACGGTTAAAAACTAGGTCACTGGGTCAAATTATTGAAAAACCTTGTGAACAATCTAGAGGTCACATTTTTAGTCCAATCTTGATCAGACTTGCTCAGGATGATATTCTTGATGATATCTCGATCAAGTTCGATCATGGGTGGGGCAGGATTAAAAAGTAGGTCATTAGGTCAAATCTTAAAAAAATCTTGTTTACACTGTAGAAGCCACAATTTCTGCCTAATCTTCATCAAACTTGCTCAGAATGATAACCTTGATGATATCTTGATCGAGTTTGATCATATGTGGGCTTGGGTCAAAAAGTAGGTCACTAGGTCAAATCTTAGAAAAATCTTGTTTACACTCTAGAAGCCACATTTTCTGCCTATTCTTCATCAAACTTGCTCAGAATGATGACCTTGATGATATCTCAATTGAGATCCATCATGGGTGGGCTGGGGTCAAAATGTAGGTCACTAGGTCAAATCTTAGAAAAATCTTGTTTACACCCTAGAGGCCACATTTTCAGCCCAATCTTGATCAAACTTGCTCAGAATGATAACCTTGATGATCTCTCATTTGAGTTCGGTTGTGGGTGGTGTGGGGTGAAAAAGTAGGTCACTAGGTCAAATCTTAGAAAAATCTTGCCTACACTCTAGAAGCCACATTTTCTGCCTAATCTTGATCACGCTTGCTCAGAATGATAATCTTATGCCGTGTGATTCTTGCTCAGAATGATAACCTTATGCCGTGTGATTCTTTAGCCTATTGGAGGGGCTGTATTCGAATAAACTTTTCAAGCTACAATAGTAATGTGTACCTTGTCTGCATAAGCCTTTCAGATTGAATAACTCTCTGCACAATATGGATATTTTCAATGTTATCAAATGAAAATTAGAAATATTAATTTGTTTTCAACACAAGCCTCACCGATAGTCCATAAAATTAGCTCATTTAGGTATTTAACTATATAAGTAGCAAGCTTGCTGTTTATACAGCTAAATATCTAAATGAGCTAGTTTGGATTTGCAATGAAGAGAATTGGCAATCATAGACATGCGGTCAACTTTTCAAGCTACAATAGTAATGTGTACCTTGTCTGCATAAGCCTTTCAGATTGCATAACTCTCTGCAACCTTCTTCTCTGAAACTACCAATCAGATTTGAATGATATCTGGCAGGAATGGTCTTTAGGTGGCCCTCTTGCAAGTTTCTAAAATTCTAAAATATGATGATATCTTGTATATTTTCAAATTTTAGAAAAATCTTGTCCATTACTTGTGTGTAACATTGTTGTAACCAACACTTAACAAATGTCAGGTGAGCGCCCCAGGACCCTCAGGGTCCTCTTGTCTTTGAATGGATGAAGGCGGCCTAGTAGTTAGTGGTACATTGTCTACCAGCTCTGTTGGCTTGTTGCTTTTACTGACAGCAACCTGTATAATGAGAAGAATATCATGAGCTTTAATGCAACATAGTTTCAATGATTTAATCAAACAGTTTCAATGATTTTATCAAACAGCACTACCAGACTAAATGCCTGGTCTCCAACACACATCTGATTAAGCTGAATACTGTCTTAATATAGTCATCATCAAAATTTTTATAATGATTTTCTCAAACTGCATAAACACAGTAAAGGCCAGTGCAGCAGACAGTTTAGGTAATCCACTGAATAAATTCATATTGCCCCTCCTTCTATGAATATTAATTAAGCAAATTTTCCTATAGTCTGAGGGTGAGTAACAAATTATTATGCAATGGTAATAACATAGTGTGTGTTTATGAAGATTTCCAATGGCAAACTGTGCAGACCCTGATGAGAAAGAATTCCTATAGGAGCTCTCTCATCAGTGTCTACACTGTTTGCAGGTGCAACTATTGTCATGCTTAGCCATTTAAGTTTATTCCATTTTCATAGGACACCTATTTCTGTGGTAAGTACTCATATTTAGAAGTCTGTTCCTGAATAAATTCAATGCCTTCAAATTATTTTCAAAATACCTTTATGGATAACGAAGTTATAGAAGAGAAGGGAAAATTCTACCTACAGACTGACCAACAGACAGGTGTATGTACTGACTGACTGACAGTTTAACTAACATAAGCAATCTATATGTACATGTACCTCCACTTCTTTCAGAAGTTGGCATAAAAATGGAACTTAAAGTATATTATGTGTGATTCTTAATGAAGTTGACACAGACCAATTACTGATATTAGGCTCCAACATAAATAGTGGCCCTCAGGAGAAAAAAATTAAGTGCCCCCCCCCCCCCCCTCCCCCCAAGTTATAGTCAAAACGTACCCAAGTCAAAACGTACCTAAATAGAGTCAAAACGTACCCATCTATTGTCAAAACGTACCCAGGTTCCAATTACATTTATGCATGTATTTTCTATTTAAAATGTTATTATCATATGTTAAAATGTAAAACATCTATCCATGAATGCTATTTTTCAAGAGAATTGTATGAAATAATTTATCAAAGAACAACAACAACCCTTCTTTCTTTAATATACTAATAAAACCTTGCCCATTCTCAGCGGTTTCACCCTTTTCCTGTTTTATGTTTATTCCAAAGTTCAATACCTACTGAATATTCATCATCAATTTCATAGGTCAAACGGTTCCTATAGGACTAAGGAGCTGTCTGATCGGGATTTATACTCTGCTTTATGAATGAAAACAATTGTACATGAAGGAAATGGTTAAGTTACATATTATTAAACTGTATTTATCTATTTATTGCTTAAAGTTTGGACATACAGGATGTTACATTACAGTTAGGAATATATTCGGAATACTAATGGCAAGATAACAGAAATTTACTGTTTTATATATCATGTTGTATTAAAAATTTAAAACATTAAATTAGTAAACCAAATCATAAATAATTACCTGACGAACAAACACATTATGAAATTACACAATAAAATAATGCTTGGGTATGTTTTAACCAAATATTAATACTTGGGTACCTTTTGTTATTGGGTACGTTTTGACCAGGCCCCCCCCCCCCCACACCCACACACACACACACACACACCACCCCCAATAAATACCCCACCCACCAATGAAACTCATTAAAAACAAAATGTAAATCTGACATGTATGTAGTCAATAAGGTTATATCTGAATGTCAGCATTATTATAGAACCCTTTGTGATTTCAAACTTATACTAAATATAATAACTTACCTCAGCATTTTCTCCGTTTCCTCCACCTTTCCAAAAAGACCGGGCTCTGACTTCATAGCCATGTGTCAAAATTGATTCCTGGGTTTTCTTGCATTTCAATTTCATAAAAATGTTTTTGTTTTATATTTTCCAAATGATTTTTGAAGGTACATTATTTTATTTTCCCTTTTTGTCATATATGTACTTAGTGCTGAACTTTTGTATCTTGAGATACAATAGTTTTTCACTAACACATTCACTTAAAATAAGTAATAAGTTCATTGGAAAACTATGGTAACTTGAGATACAACAGTTTTCCAGGTAAAACTTTCAGCATTTAAGTGTAAATGTTAATGCAATACTATTGTATCTCAAGTTACAATAGTTTTCCATTAACCAAATATAGCTGGACATTATAGTAAAACTGTGGTATCTCAAGATACAATAGTTTTACAAGTATGAAAATGTTCATTTCAGATACAATAGTTTTGCAAATTTTGAATATTTCAGTAACTTTTGTAGGGATGACTGAGATATTTTTACAGCATATGTATCTTATATTGCAAACCTGTTTTTCCAGGAAATGTCATTTTCTGAAAAAAAGTGAGTTACCATAGTTTTCCGTTAAGCGATCGAAATGAAACGGGCTATAGCTGATGGCTGTTTCAGCCATTCCTTACAAACAGTGTAGTAATACAACGGATGATGCACATGGAGCACTATGATTGGCTTGTGCTTATATGAGTGCTACGATTGGCTAACGATTGCTAATTTGGATAAAAAATGCACTAGTGCATTTTCGCTATTTATGGTACTCAGTTACAGCACTCCCACAAAGCAGATTTATGTGATAAAAATGCACTAGTGCATTTTCGCGATTTACGGTACTCAGTTACAGCACTCCCACAAAGCAGATTTATGTGATAAATAGAGTTTTGGCATGATAAAATCTGTAAGATCAGAGCTGTGTAAGTCCATTATGCAAACAGAGCAGGCTCTTACAAGATCTGGGTCTAACATGTTTGCAAGGACATTAACCCATTCCCTCATAGGCTATTTCTACTCAAAAGGAGCATTTACTAGGAAAAAAAGGAAAATTTAGTATTGTGTAGTTTTGAAAGGGAATTTTCTCCTATGAAGCAAATGCCCTATTTATAACAAGAGTTTCAATAAGTGACTTTTACAGAGGCATCAAAAGGCGTCAATATGAGGAAATGGGTTAAAATGCATCAATATGAGGGAATGGGTTAAAGGGCGTATCTATGGAGTTGAAGGTTTAAAGGACTTCCAACTTTTAGTACAGCACTACTGTAACTTTAACCCTTACAACGCTGAACTTTCAAATGGAATATGCCAAAATTCAAATAGGTCAAGCTTATGGTGAATATTTAGGGATGTTTTCTAAAGAAAAGTGTAACATGACAAACAGTGCAGACCCTGATGAGAGGGCTCCGCTAGGAGCCCTCTCATCTGGGTCTACACTGTTTGCAAAGGACATTAGTGACTTGGGTCCCGCACTGTAAGGGTTAATAGCAACTGCTTGTTTTATTCTTCATTTTAACAGTAATGTTGTCTTCAATTTCTTGTCCAATAAACAAACAGTCAGTGACAAACAATGAGGATACTGATGGAGCAAAGGGTTAACCCTTCGCTTGCTATTCACATCAATATACCTACCTGTAAAATAGTGAAGACCCAGATGAGACAGCTCCTGTAGGAGCTGTCTCATCAGGGTCTGCACTATTTACAAGTTGATTGTGCAACCAGTGCACTCCACAACAGTGATTGCACAGAGAAATACTTGTACACAGTGAAGATATATGTAATTATACAACAGGGCATGGGTAAAGAAGGAGAAATGTAATTTAAAATTCAGCAAGCGAAGGGTTAATTATGTATCCAGATACAAACTGTTTGCAATTTTGTTTATTACGGTTTGCAAATGTAGGGTTAACCCTTTCATGTTTATGTTTATTCCAAATTTCAGTACCTGATGAATATCAATCAACAAAATACATGTAGTTATAAAGAAATATGGAAGGTTGAACATTGTAGACATTTTAGAAAGCAAAGAAACAGACCTATCAAATTCTATTAGCAAAAGGAGCAGACCCTGATCAGACGGCTCCTCTAGGAGCCGTCTGATCTGGGTCTGCTCTGTTTGCAAATGCGTGAAAACATGTTTATACGAGGGAAAGGGTTAAGTCTGACCCCTTTCCCTAATGAATATTTGTTAACCCTTACAGTGTGGGCACCAGTCACTTTTTTCCTTTGCAAACAGTGTAGACCCAGATGAGAGGGCTCCCAGAAGAGCCCTCTCATCTGGGTTTACACTGTTTCCTTAGAAAAATCCCTTAATATTCACCATAAGCTTGACCTGAATTTTGGAACAGTCCAAAGTAAAATTTCAGTGTTGTAAACTCATTTTTATCAAAGAAATTCAAAGGAAACTGTAGGATCTGATTTTTATTATTCCAAAAGCACACAGAGCAGACCCTGAGCAGACATCTCCTACTATCTAATCTTGGATGACCATCAGGATCTGAGTCTACACCATTTGATTCTTCTTAACCCTTCGCTTGCTGTTCAAGTCAATATACCTACCTGTAAATAGCGAAGACCCAGATGAGACAGCTCCTGTAGGAGCTGTCTCATCAGGGTCTGCACTATTTACAAGTTGATTGTGCAACCAGTGCACTCCACAGCAGTGATTGCATGTAGCGAAATACTTGTACAAAGTGAAGATATATGTAAATATACAAAAGGGCATCGGTAAAGAAGGAGAAATGTATTTTAAAATTCAGCAAGAGAAGGGTTAACTTTTCAAAAATATGCAGAACAGACTTCATAATACTTATTATTTTAAGTTTTTACTCCATGAATAATATTCCTATAAGAAATAAAGACACAGTGAGTATTAACTGAATAAATTTGTTATAATAGCTCAGTCATGGACACGGGAATATTTGGCCATGGCAGAAACAGTAGAATCATATCTATATCATATCATAAGGAAACAGAGCAGGCCCTGATCAGACGGCTCCATATAGGAGCCGTCTGATCTGGGTCTACTGTTTGCAAATGCATGAAAGGCGTATTTATGGAGTAAAGGGTTAAAATCAATGGAGATAAGAAAATGGGTATCCTAGCATGACCATTAAAATCATCTTACCTTCTTTTTCTGGTTCAGCTTGTTTCGATAACAAAGGCTGCTTCTCGCTCGTTCCTGAAAGTACAGAGGAAATCCATTATAAATATAAGGCCCAAAATCTAGGTAAACAATGTTAAAGTCCTCTTGGAAGATTATCAACTTGATAATAACAGATCTTTAACCCTTTCAAACCTACACTCTTTACGCCATGAATATTCAAGTAAGAAATACAGTAAAACCTCTCTATAACGGCCACTAAATTGTGTTAATTAGATGGTTTTTAGGGCAGGTGACTGCTTAAAGCAAGGTGAAAGTAAAACAGAACGCTCCTATAGGAGCGTTCTGTTTTACTTTCACCTTGTTTTAAGCAGCCACCTGCCTTTAACACAAAAATCTTGCTAAAATTTAGTGGTTGTTATAGAGAGGTTTTACTATAATGATATTATGAACATTGGATTATCTTTATAATGGCACAATGACATGGGAAAGTTTCAACATAGTAGGAACTGTATAATCATATCTTTATTATTTCATAAGCAAACAGAGCAGACCCTGATCAGACGGCTCCTATAGGAGCCATTAGATCTGGGTCTCCTCTGTTTGCAAATGTGTTAAAAGATGTATTTATGGAGTAAAGGGTTAACCAAATAGTCAACTCAGTATGAAAGGATTAAACATGCTCAAGGGTTTCAAATAATGAACAGTGCAGACCCTGATCAGAGGGCCCCTCTAGGAGCTCCCTAATCTGGGTCTACACTGTGTGCAAATGACACTGTATGTGTATCGGTTTACCCTTATAGCTAATTGGGCAGGGCCTGCCTACACTGTTTGCTGATGGAATATGACTTTGATTCTAAATATTCTGCCATAGCCAAACTTTCCTGGGATCACATGCTATTATACATGGTCATCTTATCAACAAGAGGGCCATGAGGCCCTGAAGCGCTCACCTGAGATACCCCAGGGGCGGGGCCATCATTTATACAACCTTGGTAGAGAACCACAAGGCAAAGCAGTATGCCATTAATTAAAGGTCTAAGCCTTATGGCTTCAGAGAAAAATAATATATTTTTCCCATGAAAAACTGATAAGCCAGGGCCAAGTTTCGCTCAGAGGTCATGGTCGTAAGTTGAACAATCTTGGCAGAGGACCACAAGCCAAAGCAACATGCCAAATATCAAAGGTCTAGGCCTTACAGTTTCAGAGAAGAAGATTTTTAAAGATTTTTCCTATGAAAAACTGATAAGCCCTTGGGCGGGGCCATTTTTGGCCCGGGGGTCATAATTTGAACAATCTTTGTAGAGGACCATTAGATCATGTACATGCCAAATATCAAAGATCTAGGCCTTACAGTTTCAGAGAAGAAGAATGTTAAAGATTTTCCTTTGAAAAACTGATAAGCCCTTGGGCGGGGCCATTTTTGGCCCGGGGTCATAATTTGAACAATCTTTGTAGAGGACCATTAGATCATGCTACATGCCAAATATCAAAGGTCTAGGCCTTACAGTTTCATAGAAGAAGAATGTTAAAGATTTTCCTATGAAAAACTGATAAGCCCTTGGGCGGGGCCATTTTTGACCCGGGGGTCATAATTTGAAAATCTTTGTAGAGGACCATAAGATCATGCTACATGCCAAATATCAAAGGTCTAGGCCTTACAGTTTCAGAGAAGAAGCTTTTTAAAGATTTTCCTATGAAAAACTGATAAGCCCTTGGGCGGGGCCATTTTTGGCCCGGGGGTCATAATTTGAACAATCTTTGTAGAGGACCATTAGATCATGCTACATGCCAAATATCAAAGATCTAGGCCTTACAGTTTAAGAAAAGAAGAATGCTAAAGATTTTCCTATGAAAAACTGATAAGCCCTTGGGCAGGGCCATGTTTGGCCCGGGGTCATAATTTGAACAATCTTTGTAGAGGACCATTAGATCATGCTAGATGCCAAATATCAAAGGTCTAGGCCTTACAGTTTCAGAGAACAAGATTTTTAAAGATTTTCCTATGAAAAACTGATAAGCCCTTGGGCGGGGCCATTTTTGGCCCGGGGTCATAATGTGAACAACGTTTCGTTCCCCCTAGCCACTGATGCTTCTGACAAAATTTGGTTAAAATCGGGTCAGCAGTTTCAGAGGAGATGTCGTTTGAAAATGTGGACGGACGCCGGATGGACGCCGGACACCGGACGCCGGACGCCTGACGACGGACAAATAGCGGTCACAATAGCTCATCCTGAGCCTTTGTCTCAGGTCAGCTAATAAGCAAACATGCATAGCAGACCCTGATCGGACAGCTACTACAGGACTGAAGCAGTCTGATCTGGATCTACTATGTTTGCAAAAGTGTGAATTATATGCCTTTAACCCTTTCCTTGTTCAATATTCATGTAAGAAATAATCACATCATGAATATTAATAAGTTGAACTATCGATACTAAAGCATTATTAACAAAGGAAACTTTGTGACATAGAGTGTAGAATTAAGATTTATATAAGCAAACATAGCCAACCCGAGACGGCTCCTATAGGAGCCATTTGATATGGGTTTACTCTGTTTGCAAATGCGTAAAAAGGCATTTATATTAAGGAAAGGGTTAACAAGTAAATGACTTTCATACAAAAACTGTTGCTATAACTGATACTACATGTATATGGTTTTATGTACCAATTATTTTCAGTACATAATGTGATGTATATATATGTTTTAGGTTCAACAAAAATAAAATTTTATTAACCCATTCCTGCATATTGATGCCTTTTGACGCTTCTGTAAAAGTCACTTTGTGAAACCATTGTGTAAAAGTCACTTTGTGAAACCATTGTTATAAATAGAGCATTAAATTTGCTCCAAAGGATTAATGCTCTATTTACCACAATGGTTTCAAAACTACACAAATATGAAAATTTCCCTTTTCTCTAGTAAATGTTCATTTTTGGTAGATTTAATCAAAGAGGTTGGATATAAAAATAGTCTATGTGGGAATGGGTTAAGGGCATGTATAGCAGAAAATGATTGCCTACAAAGATAATGAAGTCCTTCGGACAAGATTATAAACTAAGAGGTCCGATGTATCAGTGCTTTACACTAAAAGAACTAGAGAAACTCTGTTGATAAATAGAGTAGGGCATCACGCCCGGGTTTCTCTGTAACCTCTCCCCTCTCTCTGTGGCGTCCAATTAGCCCATAGTGAGCAGAAACAGAATGTTAATCAAACAAACAAACAAAGATAATAAGTAATCAGTAAGGCTGAATGATAAATTATTACGGTACATTATTAACCCTTAATATGCTTAACCCCTTCCCTGTTCTATATCTATTACAAATTTCAATACCTATGTAAGGTGGAAAATTGTAGCTATTTTAGAAACTAAAGGAACCAAATATCAAATTCCATTAGCAAACAGAGTAGACCCAGATCAGAGGGCTCCTAGAGGAGCCCCGGTCTGATCAGGGTCTGCACTATTTGTCATTCATAATCCTCTGGCAAGTTTAAGCCTTTCATACTAATTGGACTCATCTTAAGTCAAATATTGATGAGCTATTCCATTCCGAAAATTTTAGACTTAACCCTTTCTCTCACATAAACGTGTTTTTACACATCTGCAAACAGAGTAGACACAGATCAGATGGCTCCTATAGGAGCCGTCCGATCAGGGTCTGCTCTGTTTGCTAGTGGAATTTGATAAATCTGTTTCTATACATTCTAAGATGACTACAATGATCCGACTACCATATTTCATTGTGACTGGTTTTTCCATGAATATTCAGTAGGTATAATGAAATCTTTAATAAACATAGAACAGGGAAAGGGTTAAACAATCGTGTAGTTATTGAGCAAGTTATACGTCTGACTGAAAACAAAGAATAAATATATATATCGGTATCTTAAGCTTTTCTAAATAAGTAACATTTAAAATGGCAATAAAAGTACAACATTATTATACAGTAGATGTCTGCGAAAAAAAAAGTTCAATCAATTTGTTAAATATTCTCTTTACAGTAAAACCTCTCTATAACGGCCACTAATTTAATCAAGTATTTTCTGTAAAAGGCAGGTGGCTGCTTAACCCTTTCCCTAACAGAAACGTGTTTTCACGCATTTGCAAACAGAGTAGACCCAGATCAGACGGCTCCTAGAGGAGCCGTCTGATCAGGGTCTACTCTGTTTGCTAATAAAATTTGATAGATCTGGTTCTAAAATGGCTACAATATCCATCCTTCCTTATTTCATTATAACTAATTTTTAGGTATTGAAATTTGGAATAATCACAGAACAGGGAAAGGGTTAAAGCAAGGTGAAAGTAAAACAGAACGCTCCTAAATACCAACTAATAAACACAACTTAGTCACTGTTATAGAGAGGTTTTACTGTAATAACATCTTCATAGATTTTAATTATAACACACTGTATAGCTAAATTATTTAATTATGAAAATAATTATATCTAAATCAGTTATCACTTTATCAGCACTTATGATGAGCTTATCTGGCTTTACATAAAATGCTATAACTTTAAAACCAAATTCCATTTCCAAATTCTGTCAGCAGTTCAAAATGATTATTGTGATTGGTTCCGACAGATACACTTCTCAACAAATATACCTTTCTAAGTAAACATTTCGTACCTTTCTAAATGAATATTTCCAGTAAAAGTCACCAATTATCTAATCCAGCAGACCCTAGAGTGCTTTCAATGGGGTGTTGAATATTTCAATGAGCCCCCGCATGCTCACGTGTCACCGACGGCTGTTTGCCTCACCATCTTGTACTGATACCTAACCCTAACAACCGGTGCGACTTTGATAAGAGCACCATCATTAACTTTTAACCCTTACAACACTGAATTTTCAAATGGACTATTCCAAAATTCAAAAAGGTCAACCTTATGGTGTATATTAACCCATTCCCTCATAGGCTATATTTAGATTCAACCTCTTTGGATAAATCTACCGAAAGGAGCATTTACTAGAGAAAAGAATTTTTTTTAGAATTTTGCTGTTCTGAAACCATTGTGATAAATAGAGCATTTGCTCCTTTAGAATGATTGCTCTATTTATCACAATGGCTTTTACAGAGGCGTAGAAAGGTGTATTTATGTAGAAAAGGGTTAATCCATTCCTCCATAGGCTATTTTTAGACCCAACCTCTTTGAATGAATCTACCGAAAAGGAGCATTAACTAGAGAAAGGAAAATCTTAGAATTTTCTACTTTGAAACCATTGTGGTAAATAGAGCATTTGCTCCTATAGGAGCAAATGCTCTATTTATCACAATGGTTTCAAAAAGTGACTTTAACAGAGGCGTAGCAAGTCGTATTTATGGAGGAAAGGATGTTTTTACCCTTACAACGCTGAATTTTGAAATGGACTATACTGAATGTGTAGGGACTTTTCTAAAGACATATGAAGCACGACAAACAGTGAAGACCCAGATAAGAGGACTCCTCTAGGAAAAGTGTAACATGACAAACAGTGCAGACCCTGCTGAGAGGACACCTCTAAGAACCCTCTAATCTGGGTCTACATTGTTTGCAAAGGACATTAGCATGCTATAAGGGTTAACCTTTGTCCTTATATTAAACACTTTTTCATGCCTTTGCAAACAGAGTAGACCCAGATCTGAGACAGCTCCTGTAGGAGCAGTAAGATGATGGTCTGCTCCGTTTACTTGAATTTATAATAGATCAGACCAATTCAACAATACCAAAGCATTCTGTGTATTATATGCAATTATAAAAATTCAGCTGATAAATATTCATGATGTCATTAGTTCTTACAAGAATATTGATCAGGTAAAAGGTCAAATTAACCCTTTCCCTCATAGAAACGTGTTTTCACACATTTGCGAACAGACTAGACCAAGATTAGACGGCTCCTAGAGGAGCCGTCTGATCAGAGTCTGCTCTGTTTGCTAATAGAAGTTGATAGATCTATTCCTTTACTTCCTAAAATGGCTATAATGTTCGACCTTCCATGTTTTATTATGACTTATAATTTTGTCCATGAATATTCAGTAGGAATTGAAATTTGTAATAAACATAGAACAGGGAAAGGGTTAACAGAAATAGTCCGAACCATATTCTTCACAAGAGAAGGACCTGATTTTGTTCCCAATAAAATCTGATGATTAACCCTTTACTACATAATTACGACTATTTTGAGCCTTTGCAAACCCAGTAGACCCACCAGATCAGACGGCTCCTACGGGAGCCATCTGATCAGGGTCTGTTCTCTTTTACTTATGATATAATAAATTATATATATGATTCAACAATTTCTGCCATGGCGGAAATTTCCTGTGTTCATGTGCTATTATAAAAGGTTTTCATGAATTTGCAAACAGAGTAGACCCAAATCAGATCTGCTCTGATTTCAAAAATATTTTATTCAATAAAGAAACGGATTGGACAGGAGGCATAGCCTGTGTAACTGTCCTCTCCAGTGGTACAAGGTAATTACATGTCGTACATGCAAGAAATATATAAAATTATAAATATATACAGTGATTAACCCATTCCCTCATATTGACGACTCTGTAAAAGTCACTTTGTGAAACCATTGTGATAAAGAGAGCATTTGCTCCTATAGGAGCAAATGCTCTATTTATCACAATTGTTTCAAACTACAAATTTCTAAAAGTTTCATTTTCTCTGGTTAATGCTCCCTTTCGGTAAATTTATTCAAAGAGGTTGTATCTAAAAATAGCCTATGAGGTAATGGGTTAACATGTAAATAATAACATCATTCATACATATGCAAGGGTTTTATTAGATAATAATTAATCAGTATTACCTGGGCCCGGTTGCACAATCACTGATTAGATCAATCCATTTTCACCACCGTTTTTGGGAACAAATTTCCATTATGAATCGATAATTCTGATTATCTTAGCACAGCGACCATTTAGGATTGCATATACATGTACATATATGCAGTATATATATATACACATATATACGATTGAGATGACATCTATAACATATAGCCTTCCAGCTTAAAATAAAAGATCAGTGACTTTAAAACTGGGTCCAGTAATACAGATTAATTACCTGCCATCTTCTCTGTTTGCTAATGAAATACTGTAATATAGATATTATAATTATACAAGAGGGCAAAGATAGCCCTTAACCGCTCACCTGATTACCATAGATTTAGATTATAGCTGGGTAGCCCCAGGATGGGGCCAATATTGACCTATTAGGGACAATATTTGAACAATGTTGATAGTCGATCATGAGCAGTGGTTCTGGAGAACAAGATTTTCAAAGATTTTATCAAGACAATCATTCTGACCAATGAAGACTGGACTAAGAGTGATTCTTCTAAGGTTTGACCTAGTGACCTACTTTTTGATCCCATCCCACCCATGATCAAACTCAACCTTGATTTCACCAAAACAAACATACTGAGCAAGTTTGAGGAAGATTTGGCTAAAAATGTGGCCGCTGGAGTGTAAACGAGATTTTTCTAAGATATGACCTAGTGACCTACTTTTTGACCCCGCATAACCCACTTTCAAACTTGTCCAAGATTTTATCAGGACAATCATTCTGACCAAGTTTCATGAATATTTGGCTAAAAATGTTACCTCTAGAGTGTTCATAATGTTTACCTACTATTTGACCTAGTGACCTAGTTTATAACCCTGCATGCCCAATTTTCAATCTCTTCTGAGATTTTATCAAGATAATAATTCTGAACAAGTTTCATGAGATAATCATTCTGAACAAGTTTCAGGAAGACTGAACAAATAATGTGACCCATACAAGGTTTTTCTACTGTTTAATCTAGTGACCTATTTTTTGACCCTTTCAAACTCGTCCCAGGTTAAATCAAAACAATCATTCTGATAAAGTTTCATGAAGATTTGGCTAAAAGTGTGACCTCTAGAGTGTTCACAAGGGTTTCCTACTATTTGACCAAGTGACCTAGTTTTTGGCTCAACATGGCCCACTTTCAAACAAGTTTCATGAAGATTTGACAAAAAAAAATGTGACCATTAGAAAGTTAACAAAGTTTTTCTACCATTTTACCTAATGACCTAGTTTGTTACCCCACATGACTTACTTTCAAACTCGTCTGAGATTTTATTAGGATAATCATTCTGACCAAGTTTCATGAATTCGAAGATAAGGCTATAAATGTGACCTCTAGAGTGTTCACAAGGATTTCCTACTATTTGACCTAGTGACTTAGTTTTTAATTCCACTTGACCCACTTTCAAACTCGTCCGAGATTTCATCAAGACAATCATTCTGACCAAGTTTCATGAAAATTGGACTAAAATTGTGTTCACTAGAATGTTCACAAGCAAATTGTTGATGACAGACGACGTATGCCGGACATTCAATTTAAGTCTCCCAAAAGCTCACCCTGTTTCTTTACTTTCTAAAATGACTACAACGTTCCACCTTCTATATTTCATAATAACTGTTTTGTTCATGAATATTCAGTAGGTATTGGAATTTGAAATAAACATAGACAGGGAAAGGGTTAATTCTTATATGAATATTCATGGAAGAAAGGGTTAATAAATTCCCTCATATAAACGTGTTTTCACGCATTTGCTAACAGAGTAGACCAAGATCAGACGGCTCCTATAGGAGCCGTCTGATCAGGGTCTGCCCTGTTTGCTAATGGAATTTTAAAGACCTGTTTCTTTACTTTCTAAAATGGCTACAATGTTCCACCTTCCATAGAACATTATAATTATTTTGTCCATGAATATTCAGTAGGTATTGAAATTTGGACTAAATATAGAAAAGGGAAAGGGTTAAAGAGAATCAATATCACTGCCTCCGAGTCTTTTAATTAACCCTTTCCTCCAGGAACATTCATGCTAGAAATAATGATGTAATGATTGAATATTAATTCGATTAATTTGTTATAATAACGCATGGACACAGGAAATTTTGGCCAAGGCAGAAACTATATAAAACCATATCTATAGGAGTTGTCTGATCTGGGTCTACTCTGTTTGCAAAGGCGTAGAAAGGCGTATTTATGGAGGAAAGGGTTAAAAGCTTTTCCCTGTTGAGTATTCATATAAGAAATAATGACATCATGAAAATTTCTAGCTTAATTTTCATAATGGCAATTGGAAAACATACACAGGAGTTTTTTTTTATATAATGGTAGAAACTGAAATGTCAGATCTATTATAATGTTGTAAGCAAACAGAGCAGAGCCAGATCAGACAGTTCCTACAGGAGCGGTCTGATCTGGATTAACTCTGTTTGTTAATATGTGAAAAGGCATTAACATAAAGGTAAGGGTTAATACAAGTTTATGGCTCTCCCTGTCTCTGTCTCTGTGTCTCTCCCTGTCTCTCTCTCTCTGTCTCTTTCTCTGTGTGTCTCTCTTTCTGTTTCTCTCTCTCTGTCTCTCTCTCCCTGTCAGTCTCTCTCTCTGTCTCTCTCTGTCTCTCTCTGTCCATCTCTGTCTCTCTCTGTCTGTCTGTCTGTCTGTCTCTGTAAAATTCAAGAAGATCTTTAAAGATTTTCCTATGAAAAGCTGATAATCCCCGGGGCGGGGCCAATTTTGGTCAAGGGTCATAATTTATACAATTTTGTAGAGGATCATTAGATCATGCTACATACCAACATTTTATATCAAAGCTCTAGGGTTTGTGGTTTAACAGAGAAGAAAATGTTTAAGTAAATTGTTGATGCCCGCATGACCTACAAATGCACAATGCGCGACGACAGACACAGGATCATCGCAATAGCTCACCTTCGCACTTTGTGCCAGGTGAGCTAAAAATTAAGTTGACAATTATTCATGATGTCATAATTTCTTACATAAACTAATGGTCTTCAGCTGTCACTTTGATTAACCTTGAGCTGATAGGGTTCAGTGTATATTAAGGCAGGGCCCAGATAGATGCTTGGGTGTAAAGTAAACGCTTTGCTAAAAAAACAGACTTTTGCATCAGAAACACTCCCTTGACACACTGATCAAGATCTCTTTTTTTATATATTAACAGAAACATATGACATTTTTCGTGACAACAGAGACTTAATTTGGTTGTTCAAAGATTTAATAATAATCATGAATACCAGTAGTGTCATCTGCGACCCTTCAACCCCGTTATGTCCGTTACATAACACAGTTTTAGCCTGCTCAATACTAGGTCTGTGTTGTATGTAACCCTTTACTCCATTACATGAATATTTATGGAATGAAGGGTTAAACCTTTCCCTGTTGGATATTCATGTAAAAAATAATGACATCATGAATATCTATTAGTTGATATTTTATAATGGTATACTGGTATGTACGAAAGATTTTTATAGAAACTGTAGAGCCAGGAATATTAAAATTTCATAAGCAAACTGAACAGACCCTAAATCAAATAACTCCTATAGGAGCCATCTGATCTGGATCTACTCTGTTTGCAAAGGCATAGAAAGGCGTATTTATGGAGTAAAAGTCTAAACCTTTTATACTGTTTGGACTCTACCGTTACACACCGATGGGCTGTTCCACTTCGACCATTCAGCAATCAAAAGGTTCAGGTGTAGTACTATTCATCAGATAGCGTATCATGGTTCACCCTTTCCTTCATATAAACTGCCTTTTCTCACATTTGCAAACAGAGTAGACACAGATAAGTCTGATCAGGGTCTGCTCTGTTTGTTTATGGAATTAGAAAGATCTGTTTCTTAAATTTCGAAAATAGCTACATTATGTTCCACCTTCCATATTTCATTACAACTATTCTGACCATGAAATTTGGAATAAACATAGAACAGGGAAAGAGTTTATAAATGTGAAGTACTAATGATGATAGCTTATCATGGCTAACTTAGATACCCGTTTAATTAGGGTGAAGTACTGTTCAAAATTATTCTGGAGCTCCAATAAATGATACAGTAAAACCTCTATATAACGGCCACTAACTTATGTTGATTAGTTGGTATTTAGGGCAGGTGGCTGCTTAAAGCAAGGTGAAAGTAAAACAGAACGCTCCTATAGGAGCGTTCTGTTTTACTTTCACCTTGCTTTAAGCAGCCATCTGCCTTTAACACAAATTACTTGTTGTAATTTAGTGGCTGTTATAGAGAGGTTTTACTGTACTCTGGTATGATGCAGAGGCCAAGATAAAAAGCCTAAGTTAATCCTTTCCTTCATATAAACGTGCTTTCACGCATTCAAAAACAGAGTAGACCCAGATCAGATGGGTTCCTACGGGAGCTCTGTTTGCTAATGGAATTTGATAGATCTGCTTCTTTAGTTTCTAAAATGGATGCAATGTTCGACCTTCCATACTTCATACTGTAATTATTATTTTGTTCACAAATATTGAGTTAAGGTATTGAAATTTGGAATAAACAGAGAAAGGGTTAAACATTTTCAAGACTGTTTCCTTTATTTCTACACCAAAATCCTATGTAGTTACCACTCGAGCTCCTTAGAATTGTCTGATGGATGCTGTTAACCCTTTACCTCATAGGCTATTTTTAGATACAACCTCTTTGAATAAATCTTCCGAAAAGGAGCATTAACTAGAGAAAAGGAAATTTTAGATTTTTTTTAGTTTGAAACCATTGTGATAAATAGAGCATTTGCTCCTATAGGAGCAAATGCTCTATTAATCACAATGGTTTCACAAAGTGACTTTTACAGAGTCATCAAAAGTCGTCAATATGAGGGAATGGGTTAACTACTGGTAAGCAAGCATGTTTCAGAACAATTTGGGAATATTTGAATCAGAAACAACCTTCTTCTGATAAACTTTTCTATTACAATGTACTCCCAGTTGGTGAAATACCTGTACAGACAATTTCCGATAAAACCTTAAAAACTATCGGTAGTCAGCAACCTCATAAAACCTTGAAGACTATCGGTAGTCAGCAACCTCATAAAACCTTGAAGACTATCGGTAGTCAGCAACCTCATAAAACCTTGAAGACTATCAATAGTCAGCAACCTCATAAAACCTTGAAGACTATCGGTAGTCAGCAACCTCATAAAACCTTGAAGACTATCGATAGTCAGCAACCTCATAAAACCTTGAAGACTATCGGTAGTCAGCAACCTCATAAAACCTTGAAGACTATCGGTAGTCAGCAACCTCATAAAACCTTGAAGACTATCGATAGTCAGCAACCTCATAAAACCTTGAAGACTATCGGTAGTCAGCAACCTCATAAAACCTTGAAGACTATCGGTAGTTAGCAACCTCATAAAACCTCGAAGACTATCGGTAGTTAGCAACCTCATAAAACCTTGAAGACTATTGGTAGTTAGCAACCTCATAAAACCTTGAAGACTATCGGTAGTTAGCAACCTCCAATAATCTGTTTGCAGATCTAATTCTACACTTTCTGCAAAATATTGTCTTTTTTATATGTCATTATAAAACATTGGCTAAATTTTATTCATGCATTTTATTCTAACCTCTCTATAATGGCCACTAAATTACATCAAGTATTTTGTGTTAAAGACAAGTGGCTGCTTAAAGCAAAGTGAAAGTAAAACGGAACGCTCCTATAGGAGCGTTCTGTTTTACTTTCACCTTGCTTTAAGCAGTCACCTGTCCTAAATACCAACTAACTAATATAATTTAGTGGTCGTTATAGAGAGGTTTTACTGTACAATTATTTCCTACATGAATAATCATACAGTAGTGGGTTAACCTTTACTCTATGAATATTCATGTAAGAAATAATTACATCATGACTCATGAGTATTTATTAGCTGAAAATTATGAATTTTTGGTATTAATGAAAATTGTAGAGTCAACTCTATTATAATTTCATAAGCAAACAGACCGGACCCGATCAGATGGCTCCTACAGAAGTCATTTGATCTGGGTCTACTCTGTTTGCAAAAGCATAGAAAGGTGTATTTATATAAGCAGATGCTGACATAATTGTCTGTTTGCAATATGAGCTAATCTCAAAAATGCCCTATGAATACTGAATTTTAAAAATATCCATCATTGTTTAACTCTGTCCTTCATATAAACACCTTTTCACGCATTTGCAAACAGTGTACACCCAGATCAGTAACGGCTGTTTGATAGATCTGTTTCTTTAGTTTCTAAAATGGCTACAATGTTCCACCTTCCATATTTAATTACATGAATAACTATTTTGCCCCTGAATATTCAGTGCGTATTGAAATTTGGAATAAATATAGAACAGGGAAATGTAACAATTATAGAGTCTTATCACTATGAAAGTGTAATTTGAGCAAGGATTCTGAATGATTAATTAACCCTTTCCCTGTTCTGTATTTAGGGCTAATTTCAATACTTACTGAATATTCATTAACAAAATAGTTATAAAGAAATGTGGAAGGTGGGATATTGTAGACATTTTAGAAAGTAAAGAAACATATCTATCAAATTCTATTAGCAAACAGAGTAGACCCTGATCAGACGGCTCCTCTAGGAGCCGTCTGATCTGGGTCTTCTCTGTTTGCAAATGCATGAAAACACGTTTATATGAGGGAAAGGGTTAATTAACAGTGCAGATGCAGATCAATGGCTCTTGTAGGTCTAGATCTACCCTGTTTGCAAGTGCCACTTCCATCGTTTCTTGCAATGTAAGGATTAAAATGTTTCAAAGGGAAATAATCATATGCAAGATGAAGTTACTGCGCTTGGTAAGTATGTAGTTCATTAACCTTTAGCCTGCTATGGCCGGATGAGTGATTACTTTTGCAAACAGTTTGGATCCAAATGAGATGCCAAGTGACTCGGCGTCTCATCAGGATCCAAACTTTTTGACACAATGATTGCATATTTGTAGACAAATTAACTATAGTTTGAATTTTGAAACTGTAGTAGGTGAAAAATTCGGTAAAAATAATTTGCTCAGCAGGCTAAAGGTTAATTAAATTTTGGTATGTATGTTGCAGTTATTGCCAGGTGTTTGCACAATTGCACTGATAAAAAGCATGCAAAGGTTACTGCAATACTTGAAACAGTTTTTTTCAAAGGACAAAAGACATGATAATATGCACAGCTACAGATAAGTGCATACCAAAATACTAAAATTATAATTTCTCCACCAAACCCTATACTGTGACCACTCTTCAGAAACGTCTCGAAGAGACGATTCTAATGAGTGGTCACAGTATCGGGTTTGGTGGAGTAATAAAGGAGCTGTTCTTGAAAACGTTTTAATAATATGCAGAGCTACGATAAAGATGTTAATTCAAAACATTCATAAATTCTTAACAATGTAAATAACATATCCACTTTATTCTGAAATAGTTTACAGAGCTACAGATAATAGCGTGTACCAAAATACTAAAATCGTCTTTTCTCCACCAAACCCTATACCGTGACCACTCTTTAGAATCGTCTCTTCGAGACGATTCTAAAGAGTGGTCACAGTATAGGGTTTGGTGCAGAAATAAAGGAGCTATTCTTAAAAATGTTTTAATTTATACATCTAATCTGGAACTCTGAATACCTAAGACGACGTAAGTGTAATAAACAGAACATTGAAACATTGACCCTTCACCTGATTATTAGAGACACCTTTACACTTACAACGCTGAGTTTTCAAATGGACTATTCTAAAATTCAAACAGGTCAAGCTTATGGGGAATATTTAGGGATTCTTCTAAAGAAAAGTGTAACATGACAAACAGTGCAGACCCAGATGAGAGGGCTCCTCTAGCAAAGGAAATTAGTGAGTCGTTTCCTGCATAGTAAGGGTTAATCTTTTACCTGTTCATGTAAGAAATAATAACATCATTAATATTAAATTTTTATGATGGTATATAAATACATGACATTTTTGCTCAGGCAGAAATGGTAGATCTATATACATGTAATTCCATAAGCAAACAGAGCAGACCCTGATCAGACAGCTCTTAGGGAGCTGTCTGATCTGGGTCTACTCTTTTTGCAAAGGCATAGAAAGGCGTACTTATGGGGTAAAGGGTTAATCCTTTACCTGTTCACTATTCATGTAAAAAATAATTACATCATTAATAATAATAAGATTAATTTTTATAACAATACAAATACATGATATTTTTGTTCAGGCAGAAACTGTAGAATTAGATCTATATTATCCAAGATGCAAACAGAGCAGACCCTGATCAGACGGGTTATATCAGGGTCTCGTACTGCTTAGCATTAAAAATCATTCAACCCGTTCCCGCATATTGACGCCTTTTGACACTTCTGTAAATGTCACTTTGTGAAACCATTGTGATAAATAGAGCATTTGCTCCTATAGGAGCAAATGCTCTATTTATCACAATGGTTTCAAACTCCAAAATTCTAAAGATTTCCTTTTCTGTAGTTAATGCTCCTTTTCGGTAGATTTATTCAAAGTGGGTGGATCTAAAAATAGCCTATGCGGGAAAGGGTTAAGTGAAGTTGACACTCTCATACCGAATGGACACTTCTGGTATACAATGGAAGAACATACAAATGGAAGAACATACTACATAGAAAATTCAAAGTGGTAATGCATTTCACTAGAATATATTCCATCACCATGTTTCTGTAGCAAGCAGGGCATACTAGCAGACTCTTAACTAGCTTAAGGCCATTTTTGGACACAAACTCTTTGAATAAATCTACCAACAAGATAGCCAAAATGTCACAATATACGCCCGTCAAATGTCTGGAAGTTGAAAGGTCATTACTCCATATCAGGTGGCATAAAGTAAGGGGAGATAATTGTGGAGTGTCAAGGGCATTCTTGCTATTTATCAAACTTGACTGAGACATTATGGTAATATACATGCTGACTAAATTCGAAAAGGATTGGATTACGATTGTTTGAGTTAGAGAGTGGACAAGCAAAAGTTCACCAAAATTCATAAAGTAAGGGGAGATAATTCTTGAGTGTCAGAGACAATCTTGCTGGCTATCGAACTTGACTGAGATATAATGGTAATATTCATGCTGACAAAATTTGAAAAGGATTGGATCACATAATTTTTGCACGAAAGAATACTGTTATCTGTATTACTATGCAAAAAGTGTAAGGTGTAGAGCGGGATGGTTTCCCGACCTGAATACACCTATTACGCGGAAAATAAAATTATTCAACACAGAAACAAACAAAAAATTTAAAAAAAAGCTGCCACCTGTCTTAAAGATCAATAATGATATGTATTTAAGTATTCGAATAATCGAGTTTATCCTGTAGATAGATAGATTTATTTCAATATCGAGTAACAAGATAATAGTTAATAACACATACCGGTACATATTTTAGTTATAAAAATCTTAGTAAAATATAATGGAATTTTATGATCTGTTGTAAACAATACACTGAAATTAATAAGTTCATGAGCTTAACTGTAGAATCTCCAATCACAAGCCATTTCAGTCAGAAAGTAGAGAGTTAAAGATCAATAACGATATGCATTTTAGTATTCAAATAATCGAGTTTTAACTCTACTTGTGATTCATTCAAGCTTTTGAGACACAACAGGAACTGACGGCATGTCAAACAACTTGTCTCCCTGTTGAGAAGCTGAATAACTCGGTGTCTCATCTGGATCCAAGCTATTTGCAAATGACGGCTGGGTCACAATCGGCAGGATGTTGGGTAATATTACCGACGCCATGGAACCTTGACACATAAAAAAATTCAAACTTAATCTGTCACTCATTATAATAAAGCTACATACTAAATATCACTTTAATATCTGCAGGGATTTAGAAAAAAATCTCGAAAACCGAAGTATGACTGACTGACTGACTAACAGACTGACTGGCTAACTGACTGAGTGGCTAACTGACAGACGGACAGAGTGCAAACCTATAGTCTCCTTCAGCATTGTGGGTAGGGGACTAATACAGTTCTGTATAACCATATTAGGAACAGCCTTATTTTACCCATAAGAAATGTTGCAAGCTCATGGACTAGCACAATCTCAGCAAATTCTCCTCTGCGCAGCTGACATTGACAGCTCAATTTTTGTCTGCATCATTATCAAAACTATCAATTTTCTTTTTGATTTTTTGCTTGCAGACAATGAATCTGAGAAATAAACAGTTTGGATCTCAGATCAGGCCTAATCTTGATCCATTAATGTTTGCATAGGTCATAAATGACAGGGGAATCGGCAACTAGCATGCACAGCGTTAAGATGAATAGACCACATAAAGTTAAGAATTTAACTTCTTTTAGGTGGATTTTGTGGAAAGGTGTTTCTGTGTATTTTGACTGGTTATTTCTATTAAAAACTATAAAAAGTACCGTAGTGCTTCGCTGGTTAGAAATTGCTGAAATGAAACAAATAGTGCAAGAGAAATAAGAGTGCAAAGACTTAAAACACTAGATATCAAACATACCGCATTAACCCATTCCCTCAAAGGATATTTTTAGACCAAACCACTTTGAATAAATCTACTGAAAAGGAGTATTTACCAGAGAAAAGGATAATTTTAGAATTGTGTAGCTTTGAAACCATTGCGATAAAAAGAGCATTTGCTCCTATGGAGCAAATGCTCTATTTATCACAATGGTTTTCAAAAAGTGTCTTTTACAGAGGCGTCAAAAGGTGTCAATATGAGGGAATGGGTTAATAGCATAATTATTTAAGACTATTGCAGAGAACCTATTAAGTTATTAACCCTTCACTCCATGAATATTCATATAAGAAACAACGATGTCATGAATATTAATTAGGTTACATGTTGTTGTTAATATAGCCCATAGACCAGCGCAGAAACTATAGCATCATATCTATAATATATCATAAGTAAACTAAGCAGACCCTGATCAGACGGCTCCTACAGGAGCCATCTGATCTGGATCCACTCTGTTTGCATTAGCATAGAAATGAGTATTTATGGCGTAAAGGGTTAATTAGACCTTTCTTTCATATAAACGCTTTTTCACGCCTTGGCAAACAGAGTAAACCCACCCTGATTAGACGGCTCCTATAGGAACCATCCGATCAAGGTCTGCTCTGTTTGCTTATAAATTGTAATAGATCTGACTCTACAGTCTCTACCAATATAAAACATTCCTGTGTACATTTGCCATTATAAACATTCAGCTGATAAATATCCATGATGTCATTATTTCTTATACAGATATTCAACAAAGAAAGAGTTAAAACTAGAACTATCACTAAAGGTAATAGAATAACCCGCTTATCTGCCTTGATCGCAAATCAAACAAGATTTGTCCCAGGTTGTGCCATGGACAGACAAGACAGACAGACTGGCCAACTGACACACTGACTCCTATATAAACGCACTCAAACTTTGTTTGCAGGGGTATAATTAGCAAAATGTTATTCAATATCAAACATAATATCATGATTTTTGTTCCAGACAAAAAAAGGTAAAATAGTGCAGACCCAGATCAAGCAGTTTGATTAGGTACTACATTAGTTTCATTACAGTTATCAAACTAGAAAATTGTGTCTGTAAGACACAGTGATGCCCCCGTGTAGGTGCTTGCCTAGCTGCACGTAAAATTTCCAAGTCATTTGACCTTGACCTTGGGCTTGTGGGCAGCATGGGCTGGGTATGCAATGAAAGTATGGATGGTGTTTAATGTGTATGTGCAATTCCATGGCAATAGCTACAGTGGTTAGGGAGATATAAGACAATGATAAAACTGTGACAAAAAACTGCACGTAAATGTGACAACCAACTGCACGTAAAATTTCCAAGTCATTTGACCTTGACCTTGGACTTGCGGGCAGCATGGGTGGGGTGCCAAATGATAGCACAGATGGTAATTGATGTGTATGTGAAATTTCATGTGTATAAGTGTAGAAATTACTGACTTATAAAACTTGAAAAACTGTGACAACCAACTGCACCTAAAAGCGTGACAGATGGACAGACAGATGGACAGACATGTGCAAAACATAATGCCCCCTGACTATCGTCAACGGGGGTATAAAAAGATAAGATGTGTGAATTAAAACATTTTCCCCAAAACAGCTCCTTTATTTCTCCACCACACCCTATGAGACAATTCTAAAGAGTGATCACAACATAGCAGAGCTGCAGATCAGGGTGCGTACCCAAAATACTAAAAATCGTCATTTCTCCACCAAACCCTATACTGTGACCACTCTTTAGAATCGTCTCAAAGAGACGATTCTAAAGTGTGGTCACAGTATAGGGTTTGGTGGAGAAATAAAGGAGTTGTTCTTGAAAATATTTAAAGTTACACATCTTATCTGGAGCCCTGCAACATAGGGTTTGATGGAGAGATGACGACTTCTGTATCTGAATATGCACACTTATCTATCACTCTAGACTTGGTCTGTTTTATGAACCGGGAGAATATTGACAGTAAATATGGTAAATACTATCTTAACTCATTTTCTTCTAGGCTATTTTTAGACCTAACCTTTTCTAATTAATCTACCAAAAAGGAGCATTAGCTATAGAAAAGGAGAGTTTTAGAATCGTGTAGTATTGAAACCATTGTGATAAATAGAGCATTTGCTCCTATGGAGCAAATGCTCTATTTATCACAATGGTTTCACGATGTGAATTTTATAGAGGCGCAAAAATGTGTCACTAGGGGGTAATGTGTTAAAACGATTTCATTTTTAATCACATGAACAGTATCGGATAATAGTTTTCTGTACATACCTAATCCTAATTTTTGTCCCATATCATAAACTTACACTCTAGCGGAGATAACACAACTATGATAACTTTAGATACCTCATATATGTGTATGAAACCCCGTATGTGTATGTGTAACCCTGTATTACCATTATCAGCTTCTGCATCTTGATTACTGGTTCCCAGGTCAGCATCAACATGGTCAATACCCTTCTGGCTCTGAATGGACGACATTCTGCCCTGATGACCTAGGTCCTGTAAGATATGAGAGTCACATGTCAATACCTACATGTAATAAAGCAAAACCTCTCTTCATTAACCCATTCCCTCATATTGATGCCTTTTGATGCCTCTATAAAAAATAGTTTCAAGACTATACAATTCTAAAATTTTCCTTTTTTCTAGTAAATGCCCATTTTCGGTAGATTTATTGAAAGAGGGAATTATTGAACAGGTAAAGTGTTAACGCTTTCCTTCATTAAAACGCCTTTTCGACAATTTGCAAGCAGAGTACATCCAGATCATGTAGGAGCTGTCTGATCAGGGCCTACTCTGTTCGCTTTTCAACTCATAATAAATCTGACTCAATGGTTTCTACCAATACCAAACTTTTATGTCTACATCTGATCTGTTATTATACAAATCCATCTAATAAATATTCATGATTTCACGATTAATAGCATGAATACGCAACAGATAAAGGGTGAAAGACAAGATCCGAGTTTGTTTTCCGATTATATTCTCAATGTTACATAGACATGTCTGTCTTAACCCTTTCCCTGTTCTATATTTAGCCCAAATTTCAATACCTACTGAATATTCATTAACGAAATAGTTATAAAGAAGTATGGAAGGTGGAACATTGTAGACATTTTAGAAAGCAAAGAAACAGATCTTTCATATTTTATTAGCAAACAGAGCAGACCCTGATCAGACGGCTCCTCTAGGAGCCATCTGATCTGGGTCTGATCTGGGTCTACTCTGTTTGCAAATGCGTGAAAACATGTTTATATAAGGGAAAGGGTTAAGCGGTCATCAAAAAGAGGTCTACTTATGGGTCTGTAAGGCAGGTGGTAGCTTAATGCAGGTCAAAACTATAGGAGCTTTCTGCATTACTTTTGCCTTGCATTAAGCAACCGCCTGCATTTAAGACTCCTATGTTCAATAAATGAATGTGCGCTTAAAACAGATTCTAAGGTACATGCCTGTCATTTTTCATTCAAACAATGTCAAAGTGTTTGGATACTGATAAGATGCTGAGTAACTCAGTATAGCCGCTGGTAGAGATTGTGGTGAAACAGTTGATATGCTTAGAATGTGTGGCTCGGTAGCTCAGTCAGTAGAGTATTGGCATGGTAAGCCAAAGGCCCTGGGTTCGAGTCCCTGAGTCGAGTCACAACTTTTTCACCATGTAACATTTGGCGTGCAACGTAAATAACCTACAGGGTGATTTATATGGGGAAAAAATGCAATATTACGAAACTCATGGAATGTTCTTTGAGTAAGAATCCGGGACAATTTTTTGTATAGAGGGGGTGTTGTAGCCGGGTAGAGATTGTGGTGAAACAGTTGATAGGCTTTAGATTGTGTGGCTTGGTACCTCAGTCGGTAGAGTGTTGGCATGGTAAGCCAAAGGCCCTGGGTTCAAGTCACAACTCTTTCACAGTACGTGTTACATCTGTATCATCTTATTTGGACCAAACTGGTTTCATAGGTCATCCCAAATCTGCTAATTATGTGATAAACAAAGTGGTCCTTGTCTATGTACTACATTGAGTTGAGAGGGATTTTATGTACATGTACATATATTGTGAACCCATTCCCTCATAGATCCAACCTCTTTGAATGAATCTAATGAAAAGGAACATTTACCAGAAAAAATGAACATTATATAGAGATTGTGTAGTTTTGAAATATTTGTGATAGACAGAGCATTTGCTCCTATCACAATGGTTTCAAAAAGGCGTCAATATGAGGGAATGGGTTAACCCTTAATTCCTCCATAAATATGCCTTTCTACGCCTCTGTAAAAATCACCTATTGAAACCATTGTGATAAATAGGAGCAAATGCTCTATTTATCACATTGGTTTCAAACTACAAAATTCTAAATTTTTCCTTTTCTCTAGTTAATGCTCCTTTTCGGTAGATTTATTCAAAGAGGCTAGGTCTAAAAATAGCCTATGAGGGAATGGGTTAACACTTTCAACCCTGGATTTTCAGAGTGGAATAGCCCATGAGTGTTTAACCAGTTACCGGTAGTATGAAAGGCTTAATCTTGCAGGTGGATTTTTGAATGGCAAACAGTGTAGACCATGGTCAGAGGGCTCCTCTAGGAGCCTTTTAATCTGTGTCTACACTATTTACAAATGACAGTGCAATTGCATGTCATCAGTTGAAAGGGTTAAATATCAGAACTTGATCACGCTACCATCTATGTCTACCCCATTGATCATGATCAGTATCCATGCTTATAAAGCTTTTTAGTTGAGTCTGAGTTCGTTCTCATGTTTTTTATTGGTAAGATTTGAGCCTTTGGCTCAAATCTGACCAATCAAAAGCTTGAGAACAAACTCAGACTCAACTAAAAAGCTTTATAAGCATGGACCCTGGCTACCACTGATGTCAACGCCATTGATCATGATCAGGTTATCACCGATGTCCACGCCACTGATGATAATCAGTCTCTGATCAACATCCCTACCAATGATTATATAAATGACAATTACACTATCAACAATATCCTGGCATTGACAATTATCATGCCATCACCGACATCCCCGCTAACTCCATTGAAGATTGGTCTTTCGACATCCCTAATAGAGATTTTGTCCCAACCAGCCGCCTCACCTCTCAACCAATCCTTACAGAATCATCCTTCTGATATCAATATCTTAGACATTATTCCATGACATATGAGCTAGGTGGTAGAGAGTGGGTTTGGTTTGGTTTTTATTTTTATTATGTTTTACGTCATTTTAACATTATTTCAGTCATATCACAACATCCAGCTAATTACAGGTGGAGGAAGACCCCAAAGGCTCTTATGTTCACAGAACAAATTGCAATGTTTCATGCACAGAAGAACATCAAGGTAGAACCACGGACCTACTGCAAGCCAGCTGGAAGGCTTCCTCACATGACAAATTAGTGGTAAACAAAAACATTAACAAATTGAAAACAAATATGGTTAGATTATTTTGATCCAAATGAGCAACCAGGTGTCAAAATGGGCGAAAAAAATTCTCTATTTTTAATACTCAATGAATATTCACGTAAGAAATAATTACATCATGAGTATTAACCCTTCTCTTGCTGAATTTTAAAATACATGTCTCCTTCTTTACCCATACCCTGTTGTATAATTACATATATCTTCACTGTGTACAAGTATTTCGCTGTGCAATCACTGCTGTGGAGTGCACTGGTTGCACAATCAACTTGTAAATAGTGCAGACCCTGATGAGACAGCTCCTGCAGGAGCTGTCTCATCTGGGTCTTCACTATTTACAGGTACGTATATTGACGTGAATAGCAAGCGAAGGGTTAATAAAATTTAATTGTTATAAAAGCACATGTAAACATGAAGTTTTGGCAAAGGCAAAGGCTGTAGAATCATATCTTTATATTATATCATAAGCAAACAGAGCAGACCCTGATCAGACAACTGCTAAAGGAGCCATATGATCTAGGTCTACTCTATTTGCAAAGGTGTAAAAATACATACAGTTGTACTTCGATAACTCGAACTTCAAGGTACCATACAAATTAGTTCGAGATAACAGAAGTTTGAGTCATCCGTTTTCTAATCTGAACAATTTCTCAAGACCACAGCTTAATTCAGGTCTAAAGTAATGCTGAAAGCTCCTATAGGAGCTTTCAGCATTACTTTAGACCTGTATTAAGCTGTCACATGTGTATCAAGATATATGTAGCGATGGATTTTAGAGTAATTCTGTATTGTAAAAGGACTGAACTTTTTGTTCTAGTTATCCCGAAGTTCGAGTTATCCGAGTTCGAGATATCGAAGTTCAACTGTATTATGAAGTAAAGGGTTAAGAATAGGCTGAATAGTCACTGGGTAGTGAGGATTATCTCTTGATTGTTACAGGCAGGAAAGAATGCACGTCAAAAGTGTTAGTATATCTGAGTGGCAGGAAGAAACACTTGGCAACATATGTGTCAGGAATAGTGACAACTATAGACTAATGGCTTAACTATTTCCTTCATATGAATGACTTTTCACGCATTTGCAAACAGAATGGACCCAGATCAGATAGCTCCAATCAGCTCTTGATATATGATATAGATACATGTACTATATTCTACTGTTTCTGCCATATATAGATAAAAAATCATGTGTCCATGTGTTATTATAATTAACAATTAATCTAATTTATTATATTCATAATGTCATAATTTCTGCCATGAATAATCATGATGGAGTAAAAGGATAAAACTTAAACATTAGAAGTGGTCACTGATACTGAAAACAAACCACAACTGATACTGAAAACAAACCACAACTAGTCAGGATTAGGTAGGGGAACAACATACATGTTATATGGAGAGTGGTCCCCAGAGCTACAGATAAGGGTGCATACCCAAATACTAAAATCATCATTTCTCCACCAAACCTTTTACTGTGACCACTCTTTAGAATCGTCTCTTCGAAACGATTCTAATGAGTGGTCACAGTATATGGGTTGGTGGAGAAATAAATGAGTTATTTTTCAAACCTGTCTACTATACATGAGACAATGCAATAGATTATAACAGTGCACATACTTTAATAGTCATGTCAGTGTTTGAACCCTTTACTTGGTACATAGGCCTATGCCTTTCCATGTCTTTACAAACAGCATAGACCAAGATCACTCAATGCACTTTAAGCGGTGGAGCGGTGGTCCAGTGGTAACGCACTTGACTACTAATCCGGAGGTCCAGGGTTCAAATCCTGGTCCGCTCGGAAATTTGAGAGATGCTCTCACCCACAAGGAGTCTGAGAAAATTTGTGAAGCTTGAAGTGCCAGAAAAGTAGTCCATAGCCCACATTGACTTGTGACACGGCTTGTCACAGTGAGCCCGAAAGAGCATAGCCCGATTGGAAAACAGCTGTGTATGTGCGATAAGTGCTTAGTAGATTCCACCAGCATATGAAGAGGCAGTCTATCCGAACATGAGTGTGAAAGCGCTCGGAGAGAAAACCGTGGAGACAAAATCATGAGTAACCGTGTATGGCACTGAGTACGAGGCGGCAAAAAACGAGTATGACGCATAGCTGTGAACCAGCAGAGGTGATTCACTGTGGGCAATGGGCGAAACTCGGGCATGAATACGCTGCAGACAGGGAAAAAACAACAAGATGTGTTTGTGAAACACTATGCCCCCGCCTAATTTGACCTTTGACCCTAAAGGATGACCCTGACCTTGACATGTCACCCCTCAAAATGTGCAGCTTCATGAGATACACATGCATGCCAAATATCAAGTCTCAGTATCTGTACTGGTTCCAAAGTTATGGTCAATATTAAAGTCGGTGATTTGACCTATATATTTGACCCCTGACTTTGAAGGATGACCGTGACAATTTAACCCCTCAAAATGTGCGGCTTAATGGGATACATATGCATGCCAAATATCAAGTCTCTATCTGTACTAGCTCAAAAGTTATGACCAATGTTAAAGTTGGCGACAAACAGACAACCTGACAAGCGGACAAACAGACAGACAGGGTAAAAACAATATTCCCCCCCCCCCCTGGATCTGATCTGGGGGGCATAAAAATTCCCTTTTTCATAATGTCATTATAAAATTTCAATAAATGTTCATGATGCCAATATTTCTTACTAAATGTTCACGAGGTAAACCTTGGGTAAACCGGTGCATTGGCATCAGTACATTTGAATATTGATGACCCAAAATAAAGATGAAACAGTGTTATTGTGATACCTGTGGTTCTAGAATCAGGAACAAGAAAGAAATAGGATAGCAATTATGAAAACAGTCAGCCACAGAAGCTTAATTTACACATGCAGTTACATATATTCATGAACTGGTCCATATCTAGAATACTGAACAATGTGAATTAAGTAATTACTAAATGAACAGTGTGGCAACACTTTCTTTGCGTAAAAATTTGTTTGTGGCCTGGGTAGCACTCCATTTATCAGCAATAACAGTCGGGATTTATTAACTTTGATCATAATTTTACTCTTATGTAACACCGGACAGGCAATGGAATTTACTCTTGGACACCCGGATTTGCTCTTGGACACCCGGATTTGCATTGTACGTAAAGTAAAAAGCATGTAGTTTGACATAATATGGAAAAAACACGAAATCGTTACAGGTTTTAACTTCCCTTACCTGAAGTATGCCCTAAATGTCGGCGTTCTAGATGAGTGACAGTCACGAGGAAAACTTTAATGGGTCCTCAATGACTGTTTTGTTTACATCGGAAGAACTTGCTTTTGAAGACTCTTATTGTTTTCTATGTTAAAGAGTTTTGCAACGAAGGGGCGTTCTCAAATCAGCTCTTAGTGATATCAAAGGACAGTATTCTGAAAAGTCTCGCTCTGTACATCTCTACTGAACACCAAACATCTCTATTAGGCATATATATATATATATATATATATATATATATATATATATATATATATATATATGCCAGTCGCAGGTGTATATTATATATATATTGATTTATGACGTACTTACTTATGACAAATTTGGCTGTACGATCTTTCATAAAACGGGACCCTGAACACTTCAAGTAGCTTACAGTGGAATTTCAATATCTCAGACTTCAGTGGACCATACAATTTACTTCGAAATTACAGAAGTTCGAGTCTTCCAAGTTCTAATCTGAACAAGTTCACAGCTTAATGCAGGTCTAAAGTAACATTGGTGAGAGCTTCAGCATTATTTTCGATCTGCATTAAGCTAGAATTCGAAGGCTCGAACTTTTACTTCGAGTTATCCGAGATCGAGATATCAAAGTTCAACAATGTCTCTAAAAGGGATATAAATGAACGTTACTGTCGCGGTTTCAATTTCTACCCGATTGGTGATGTTTTATGTGAAATTGTTATATCCACATGTATTTATTTCCTGCTTCCCAGTGACAAACTATCAAACAATTTTTTTAAATGTTATATTCATTAGGCAACTTACCAAATCGAGGTAAGCATAAATTCAATCACTACGGGCATTAGCAATTATTTTAGCCCTTTCTTCCATGAATATGTATGAAAGAATTATTACCGTCATGTATATAAATTAAGATTTATTTGTAATAAAAGTACATGGACACAGAGTGTTTTTGGCCATGGCAGAAACTGTAATGTAGAATCATATCTATAGTATATCATAAGCAAAAAGAGCAGATCCTGATCTGACGGTTTCTATAGGTACCGTCTGATCTGGATCTTTGTTTGCCTAGGCGTATAAAGGCGTATTTATTGAGTAAAGGGTTAAATGGTGTCATGAGGAGCGGTCACTTCACTTCACTCTACACTTTTTTCCGTAACCTAGTCGGTCACAGGGGCAACTTAGCTGACTTCGTAACAAACCCTTTCCACTTTGTCCTATCTTCTACTGGCTCTTTGAGGGGTTGCAGAACTCAAACCTGCCCACTCCTTGGTGTTATCTTCCCATCTCTTCCTTTGTCTTCCTAACATTCTTGTTCCATTAACTGATTCCTGGATGATTGTCTTTGTGAGGCCTGTTGAGCGGGAGACATGGTCATACCATCTCAACTTCTTTTTCTTAACTACAGTAGAACCTGTCCTGAGCGGCCATTCATTTGTTAGACATTACAAAGTCTCATATTGGTGTGGAGTCAAATGTTCCTGTCCTTTCAAATGGACTGAGCAGCTTTGCAAGAGCAGCTATTGCTTGTACAATCCTAGCAAAAACCTCAGGTTCAGAGCCTTCCTCTATCATGATAGGTCCTATAAGTACATGAAGACCGATCCCTTAGGGCCCAGTCCCATTAGGTCTTATGGCCATTTAAGACCTGATTACGATTGCTACCTCTGGTCGCCGATATTCGTACGAAGGTCGCACGACAAGTCACTGGTAATCGCCGATGGTTTTCAGTAATCGTTGGTAATCGTTTCCGATCGTGTAACCAATTTCAGTCGTGAAGAAGTTGTTCATGCACAATAACCACCTTAAGGCCCAGTCAAACTAGGTATTACAACCCTTTAAGACTTGTTTACGATTGCTAACCTATATGAAATTCGCACAACAGTCACTTATAATCGCCGGTGGTCTTCAGTAATCGTTTCTAGTCGTGCGACCAATTTCAGTCGTAGAGCGGTTGATGACCATGCACAACAACCTCCTTACGATCGAACTGGTCTCCGGTAGTCTTTAAAATGTAACTTTAGAGGCTTTAGGTAATCGTACGATCGGTGTACGAAGGTCTCAAGGAAGGAATAATCTTTATTTGGTTGTTGGTGATCTTTCCTATACAATCATACGACTGTCAGCAACCTTTCTACAATTACCTACGACGACTTGGCGCATGATCGTCTGAAATCGTCCTACGATGGTCGCAGAAGCATCTCCAATGTGACTGCGAAGCTTTTTTTTTAATTTAGTCGCTGACAATCGCAGACGATCGCCGGTTTCAGAGGTCGCAAGTATTCTTTAACGATCGCAAGCGCTAGTGGGACTGTAGCCTTATCAAACCTTTGTCCATTATCATCTCACAGATACACACTCATAACGATCTTGATAAGTTCTACCATTTTTTACAAGATGAAGTTAAAAAAGTTGATGCGAATGACAATTTGTAGACAGTAAAAGCCATTCACTGTGTCTACTGAAAATTCTGTGTTCAGAGCACGCCATAAAGGTTTCAAAATATGAATTTGAAACTTACATGCATTATAAACTTACATACCTTATGAAACTATTCGATACTTCCGTTACCCTGTGTAAAAAACTGTCTGTAGTGTATCCCGTCTTCTGAAGAATATCTTTAGTCAGCATTACTATTATAACTACTACCTATTTAGTTGTTCCAACTTCAAAATAAACATACCGAAAAAAATGGGTATAAAGTTAATAAAAGATGCACACCTGACCAATACATACGACGTACATACGACGTACGTTACCGATATTTTTTATGTATGCCATTTACGACGTCACTTATGACGTGGTGTGGACTTGTAGAGTGTTATTGGAAATCGGGTCAACCTGAAAGCAAGCAATACTGCCTGAAACATTCGTTACTGACAATCCTGTTAACTATCGTATATTTATTTATATTTGGTAAATTGTTTTTATTGTTCATAGTCTGTCAAAAGCTGTAGATACCATAATTATCCATTTCCCTCATATTGACGACTTTTGACACCTCTGTAAAAGTCACTTTGTGAAACCATTGTGATAAATAGAGCATTTGCTCCTATAGGAGCAAATGCTCTATTTATCACAATGGTTTCAAACTACAAAATTCTAAAATTTTCGTTTCCTCTAGTTACTGCTCCTTTTCGGTAGATTTATTCAAAGAGGTTGTATCTAAGAATAGCCTATGAGGTAATGGGTTATAAATGGCTTCCTCTGATTTCATCGTTGATCTCTTTGCAATAAATAATCTGCATTAGAAGCCGTTTTATCTGGATCTACTTTATCTGCAAAAGCGTGAAAACGCGTATATGTGAGAGAAAGAACTTATCCAACAAGTGGTTGGACTTTTGAAGGACACAGTCACTGACTAATTAGCTTTTGAAACGCATAACCTAACGCGAGAACTTCTAGAAGTTTGGACGCAACGCATGTCCAAGTGCTTTAAAATAGTCCCACTGTTTCGCAGTCTTGTCCTCTTCAGTGCTGTCCTGAAACGAGTCACTAGTTATTTTACCCATTATTCCCACAGGGGTAAGACACGTTTGAGTCAGTATATGTATATATAGAAAGCTTTCTATATATACATATTATACTGACTCAAACGTGTCTAACCCCTGTGATTATTCCATAGGTAATTTTAAGATATCATATAACCTCTTTGAATAAATCTATTGAAAAGGAGCATTAACTAGAGGAAAGGATTTTTTTTTAGAATTGTGTACATGTAGTTTGAAATCATTGTGATAAATAGAGCATTTCGATGGCTTGGTGCAAAACTATTCTAACTCCTTCACTAAAGTGAAGGAGTTAGAATAGTTTTGCACCAAGCCCTCGATTTGCTCATATAGGAGCATGGTTTCACAGCGTGACTTTTACAGAGTCGTCAAAAGTCGTCAATATGAGGGAATGGGATAATGTCCTTAGCACACAGTGTAGACCCAGGGTCTGCATTGTTTGTCATGTTACGTTTTTCTTTAAAGATCAAATCCGTGAATATTCAAGCTACAAGTTATTAACCCCTTTCCTGTTGAATATTCATATAAAAGAAATAATGACATCATGAATATTTATTAGCCGAAAGTTTTATAGTGTTACCTTTTCAAGGGAAGTATTTCCTTTGACAAAAACTAGAATCAGATATTTGTCATGTCAAAAGCAAACAGAGCAGACCCTGGCCAGGTGGCTCTTATAGGAGCCGTCTGATCTAGGTATTCTCTGTTTGTAAATGCATGAAAATGTTTTTTATTAGGGAAATAGTTAAAAAAAAATGTAAAGTTATTGAGTATAAAGCCGTGAAACACGTGTATATACTCTGTGTATATTGGGAAGTCAATAAACAAAGAATTAAAGAGTAGATCTACATAGATATATGGTTAACCCATTTCCTCATAATATATTTCTAGATTCAACATATTTGAACAAATCTATCGAAAGAAGCATTTACTAGCCAATGTGATAAACAGAGCATTTGCTCCATTGGAGCAAATGCTCTATTTATCACAACAATTTTAAAAAGTGACTTTTACAGAGGCTCCAAAAAGTGCCAATATGAGGGAATGCATTAACCTTTTCACCGCCAATGTCGCATAAATGCACCACGACAAATAGTGCAGTCCCAGATCAGACGCCGCCTCTTCAAGTCTCTAGGTGTATATCTGTAGTTTATTTCTCTGAAATTTAAATTTATTTATCTCGTTTCCTTAATTTACCGAAAATGTTTTAAATAACAAAACTGGGTTGCAGACGACAATTAGAAATTTGGCGCCGAAAGGGTTAAAGGTGCAACTTTACTAAAGTAATCTTTAACGGCATCCGCGAGATATCTATTGTTTTCAATGGAGCTTTCGGCGTTAAATTCTATCAGCATTTTAAAAGCGTCATCTGCTTTTAACCCTCTCCATGGTCTATGTTTATTCCAAATTTAAATACCTACTGAATATTCATGGACAAAATAGTTTTAATGAAATACGGAAGGTGGGACATTGTAGCCATTTAAGAAACTAAAGAAACAGATATTTCAAAGTCCTCTAGTAAAGAGAACAGACCCTGACCAGACGGCTCCTATAGGAGTCTGGGTCTACTCTGTTTGCAAATGCGTGAAAACACGTTTATATGACGGAAATGGTTAAATATAAATAAAAAGGGTTTCAATCATGAAATAGTTCATAATTACAGTTATAGTCGAAGAAAATATGTAGTAAATAGCATACTCATTTGATAATTTTTATACGAGATATTTAAACCTTGCCATGTTCTATGATTATTCCAAATTTGAATAATTCTGGATATTCACGGACAAAATAATTATAACGAGATATGGAAGGTGGAGCGTTGTAACCATTTTAGAAACTAAAGAAACAGATATATCAAATTCCATTAGCAAACAGAGCAGACCCTGGTTAGGCGGCTGCAGTGTTTCGGGATAAACTCTGTTGACCACGCCAATGTCGCATAAATGCACCAAGACAAATAGTGCAGTCCCAGATCAGACGCCGCCTTTTCAAGGCGGCGACAGATCAGGTACTTCACTTTTTGTCTCTATCTCTATTTCTATATATATGCTTTATTCCTTTGAAATTTGTATTTATTTATCTCATTTCCTTATTGAAGCGGATGATTTAACATAATTGGATTGCAGACGACAATTAGAAAATTGGCTCCGAAAGAGTTAAAACTTGCGAGCAATTGCATAAAACTGTAATGGTTATCTGAGTATCTGCTTATAAAGCTTTTTCGTGGAGTCTGAGTTTGTTCTCAAGCTTTTGATTGGCCAGATTTGAGCCAGAGGCTCAGGTCTGACCAATCAAAAACTTGAGAACGAACTCAGACTCAACTAAAAAGTTTTATAAGCATGGAACCTGAATCATGCATCTCTGGTTGTTAATGAAATAAGGAATGTGATTGAGTATCAACTATTTAATTCTATATTTATTTGCATATACAGATACACATTTTATTTGCATATACAGATACACATTTTTATTAATAATAAGTATATGTTTTCACATAAAAACTGTTGTTTATTAATAAGTATGTTTTCACATAAAAACTTCTCTGACATAACAAGCTATAGATCTACATATGTCTCTGTAACAAAATGACATGCGTTTTATGTGACTTTAAGCTGTAATATAAGAACAGACATGTGATTGTATTAATGGAATTGAAGTATCATGGCTAGTACTGTCGGTTCGTTTTGATTTAGCCTCGTTTTCCTTAATGTATTGTTCAAAGTCGGTGTGTTTATTTTTTATGAGTTTTATAGTTTCTATTTGTATTGTTTAATTATTTTCCTATTGTGAAATATCTGCAGAAAGTTCCTTTGTTTTTATTATTCCTATTTTGCTGTTTTCTGCTCAGATCGAATAGTTATTTAAATGTCTGCAGCCCCACAAGTACTATCCTTTTTGTATAAACCTAACCTTTTCTTCACTGGTTTGAGATGCCCCCGTGATAACAAAGGAGCTGTCAATTATGCTGGAAGAGAGCCTCGAGCTGAATTGGCGATCAGTGAATTTCATTGGTCAATACTAACTTCTTTAGGTCGTTACCCGAAACCAAGCATTCTGATTGGATAAAAATACCGGAAAATGAAGATGATTGCATTGCGGCAGCCATTACTACAATGAAATGAACCAAATTATCATTGTTGTTTTAAAAATTTCACTGTACATGACCAGCCCCATGCATTAGTGCGGATTAAACACCCACAATAGTGCTGTGCATTTTTACTTTGCAAAGCCATAGCGATCGAAAGGCTTTGAAGGCCACGTGTGGTGAATTTTGATCTCTTTGTGAACACAATTCGTGTCTAGATAACCATGGACGATCAGAGACTAATGCATCCGAGTGGAACAATGAACAACAGTGGTGGGGGTATGAACATGAACCAGGGCTATAATATGGGCCAAACTGGGCACGATGAACCCACAGAACAGAGGAAACAGGAGATCGGCGACATCTTACAGCAGATCATGACAATTACGGACCAGAGTTTGGACGAAGCACAAGCAAGGTCCTGGTAAAACCAATTCCAATTTCAGAGACTGTTGTTAGCATGCTAGATGTAGATCTTGTGTCTGTTTCCAATGGAGCTTCAGTAAAGCAATCTGGTGATACTCGCTGGACATGTGCATGCATTGACAAGTGTAAATTACATATCTCAGTATTTGGACATTCGGTGATTCTACTTGGGTTCATATGCCAAAGGTCATTTGGTCTGTTGCTGGAATTGGTTCCTCATAGGGCCATACATAGTTTCCTGTGTTATTAGCATTTTATGATTAATTCTTAACCCTTTACTCCATAACTGCCCCTTTTAGCGCCTATGCAAACCGTGTAGACCCCGATGAGCCATCTGATCAGGGACCCTGAGGTCTGTTCTGTTTGCTTACAACATTTATGAAGATCTGATTCGATCTACAGTTAGTGCCAGTGCCGACACAGTCGTTGCCCGTATGCCACTTTCACTAATCAACATTGAACTAATTAATATTCATAGCAATATATGCATTTCTTACACTTACACAACTGTTGATGGAGTAAAGGGTTTAATAACTTGGGGTTTTGTCTAAACTCATATTCCTCTCGGTCAACTAATTCCAATTTTGTGTTGTTGATGGATAAGTTTCGGTGACATACTTCAATATTACTTGTACCAGACCAAAATATTCCAAACCGCTAAACTTAAATGTATTTCTAACATGCCACTTTATCTACAGTTTTAGGTACATGTAGGTATGCTGGAGTCATCTTTGCAAACGGTGTACACCCAGACCCTTTCATCAGAGACTACACTGTCATGTTACACTTTTCTTTTTAAAGAAAATGAATATTGATTGCAAGTTAAGCTTGACCTGTTTGAATAGTTTTGTTGAGGAAAGGGAACAACTGGAAATATGTCTAGGGACAGAATGGATTGATAGCATGATGGTCAAATCTGGTGAAATTCCAATTTTTGCTGAGAGTTTATTCTGAGGTCAGATAATTGTTTGGCCCAATTTCTCGATGATCTGAATCTAATGCAGATCCTGTTATTGTGACTACGTACAAATCGTGCAACATGGCACCCAATCATGAGCGAAGCATTGGTCTATCCCCACATCACATCTTAATTATTCTAAACCATATGACTGACCTTTGAGAGGCGATTCCGAGTACCACTGCACCAAAAAGATCGGCTTTGGCAAAGAAAATGTCAGAAATCGAAGCTAAGGCAGAGGTTATTTTGATAATATTGCAGGGCTGCTCCTGTTTTGTATGGGGATAACTGTCACAGTGTGTCCTATGTGTCTAGTTTCATTCAATGTCCATATAATTAACAACATAACCTGTTGAATATTCTTGTGAAGAAATAATGACATCATTAATATTAATAAGATTGTTATAACTGCATTTTATGAGCACAGGACATTTTGGCTCAGACAGAAACAATAGAATCGGATCTATATATAATTAAACCATAAGCAAACAGAGGAGACCCTGATCAGACAGCTCTTGTAGGAGCTGTCTGGTCTATATCTACTTCGTCTTGGTTTGTGAAAAGGCAAATTGTAGCGATTTTAGAAACTAAAGAAACAGAACTGTCTGAAACTGAAACTGAAACACTTGGTTAAACGCCTATTTTTGCAAATAATGCATTCAGTGGCGTTGTACATTGACATAAATAAAATCAGAGACAAATAAAAATCGATAGAGGATATACAATACACGAATATACATTTAAGAAAGCATAAAAACTAATATCCATAAAACGATGGTTAAAAAACTGTTATAATATACTAAAACCCAGACTTTATGTAAAGTACTTTATACATCTAAAACACACGGACAGTGTCTACGAAATATTAAAAAGTGAGTTAAAGTGTCTGAAATAATGTGTTTTCAACTTTCTTTTAAAAGATTCAACATTTTCTGCTCTTTTAATCTCGCTAGGAAGCCCGTTCCAAAGTCTGGGACCTGCTGTCCCAAAACTTCTATCACTAAAGGTCTTTCTCTTGTTGAAAGGCACAGCATACATCTCTTGGGCTTGTCAAAGTCCATTAACAAACAGAGCAGACCCTGATCAGACAGCTCCTCCAGGAGCTGTCTGATCTGGGTCTTCTCTGTTTGCAGATGTATGAAAAGGTGTTTATATGGTGGAAAGGGTTAAGAAACTTTTAAAACAACTTTTTCATTGAGATGTTTCTCATTATCCTATTTAAGGGTGATTCTTCAAAAATGTGTAATATGCTGTCCCTCACCTTTCACATGATTTAAAAGTCATAAAAATTTACTTTTATAAGAATATTTTATCTTTGCCTAGTTAATATGACATACCTTAGTGAGAATATAGTGATAACCAGTGAGAATTTATGTTCATTTTCTTGGAATCGAGTTTGAAATATGAAAGGGGGTGCAAAATTCCCATGTCCCTCATGATACAACACATAATAGAATGAGATATCTTGACCTTAAATCATCATAAATTTGATAATTTTTCTCTATTGATAATGTCATTATATTATCATAGAATGAATGAATACAAAATATAGCTGTTAGTTTAATCTTTAGTGGTTTTTTTCAGCTGCTGAATTTTGTCCCTCGATTTCCTGTCAGTACCGAAACGGTATGGTGTTTTAGCCTGTACCTATTTTATCTTGAAATTAAGGGAAATCCCTTCTGACGTCATCAGAAGGTTTTCCCCATGCAGTCATTATAGGGTACACTTCGAATTAGCAATCCCAGTTCTATTATAAGAAATGACCTCCCAAACATCTATTTCTATTGATTATGTTTTTAGGCCGTCAGCACCGAAACGCCCTCAAACCAGGCAAGCTGAACTATAAATTCATGTTAACAGATCTTGTCGTATACGCTGTGTGTACACGATGCTTAAATGCATAAAATAATTGAAACATGTACTGGGTAAATGCCTGAAATTATGAAAAATAAACAAAATTGTCATTACCGAAACGGTCATTACCGAAACGGCCTGTGTTTCGGTACTGACATAACCCTTAATTATTTTGGTATCTTGCAACTATTTTGTGAAAATACGACTTTAACTTGCATCCAAAATCAAAATAAATAATATTTCTGAATAAATTCAGTACCATTTGGCTTTACTTTTGGCTGTCATTACCGCAACGTCATTACCGAAACGTCATTACCGAAACGTTTTTCATTCATTTTTTGCCATTTTTTAAAAGTTGAGCAATGGAAATGTTTGAACTGTATACTTTTACGATAAATTAGTCCTAAAGCTAGTATAAAGCATGCTTTTAGTTAATTAAAATAAATTTAGTAACACTTTGGAGACAATTTCGATACATCAAAATCTTAAAAATTAGCTGTTTCCATCACCTTAAGAGACAATTTTTGATTTTGCAAGATGTATTACTAAAAGAAACAGAATCACGTTATTCATATTCATAATTTACACACATCATGAACGATAAACACCCTTTAACTAAATATTAAGATAAAACGAGGTCCAATTTTACATCGTTGCGGTAATGACATTTTCAGGTCATTGGCAATTTATAAAATGTAAAAAAAAAAATTTCTATTGAACAATCAGCACGGACATTACTCTTTATAAGTCAAAGACAGTTCATAGTTATGGTATACGTGTTAAGCAAACGGTTTTATGAGCAAAATGTTTTTGAAAAATTTGTAGGCAAAATTACAAATTTTTGAAGAATCGCCCTTAAATCTCATGCAAATTGGACAAATTGGAGAAAAGTCTAGCTGACCATCAGATCCAAAATGATCCCTAAATTTTTCAAGGGCATTTTTGGCTTTGACAGCAGCTGTGGGGTCTGTTCCAACTTCTGTATAAATGTAACTTCATTTAAGCAGGGAGCTATCTTATCAAGGTCTGCTCTGTTTGCAATTGTGTGAAAAAGATTTTACATGAGGGAAAGGGTTAAAAAATAATTGCTATTTCCTTCATAATATAAACACCATTTCAAGCCTTAGCAAACAGTAGACCCAGGTCAGATTGTTTATTGTATGAGCCGTCTGATCAAGGTCTGCTGACTCTGCTCTGTTTATTCTATGAATTATCTCCACAGACTCTAAAGAATATGTTCAAGTGTACATAATTATGCCATTAGATTAATTCAGAGCTCTCATAGTAATAAATTATTCATTGTCATTATTTTACAGGGAAACCTCTCTATAGCGACCAATAAATTGTGTTAATTTGTTGGTATTTAGGGCAGGTGGCAGCTCAAAGCAAGGTGAAAGTAAAACAGAATGCTCCTATAGGAGCGTTCTGTTTTACTTAAAATTACATTGCTTTAAGCAGCCTCCTGCCTTTAACATAAAATACTTGATGTAATTTAGTGGTCGTTATAGAGAGGTTTTACTGTATTTTACAGGGAAATTCAGGGTTAAAGCAGAAAATATATGATACTTCACTTTTTATGCAGGGATTCTGTAGTTTTTGGACTAGTATTACAATTAGCTGTGTGACCCCTAAACGTATATATATATATATATATGTAGTACGGTGTCAGATCTGTAAGTTAGTATCAAAAATGGTTTTGGGGAATCCTGTCCCTTTCCAGTCTGCATGACAAGGTTAGGGTCTGGTTACTTGGATGATGGATCAAGGACCAAGGTTTTTTCCTGAGATGACCATGAGAGCATGTCAACTTGTGACTGTAATATTACTGCATGGCTATGTAATATATATATCTGTCTTTATAGCTTTTAGTTTTACAGAGGTCTAGATAAGATGCGTTAATTAAAACATTTTCCCCTTAATTTCTCAACCAAACCCTATGTTGTGACCACTCTTTAGAATCGTCTCGAAGAGGCGATTCTAAAGAGTGGTCACCGTATAGGGTTTGGTGCAGAAATGACGATTTTAGTATTTGATAACATGCTTTTATCTGTTGCTCTGTTTTGTCATACTTGTTTAATGTTCAGATTTAATGTATGAAATATGAAAGGACTTTTCTCTTTAGAACACCATGCAGGACCAGTTTTATCGCATATTTTACTATAGAGAGAAATTTTAATGAAATATATTCAGTATAAAATGCATTTAAAATGACTATAATATAGATCTAAATGAAATCAGTAGTTAATGTATTTTTTAATAAAGGAATTTAGGATGATTAATGTGTAAATGATTATTTTAACGCCATAGCTTGCATTTAATTGAGTTTATATGCAATTCTGAATTCAGATTATGTAATATATATATATGTTTTGATCATGCAGTCAACAAATCAGGTTTAACCCTTTCCTTACATGTATACACCTTTTTGCATCTTTGCAAACAGAGTAGACCCAGATCAGACACTCACAGAAACTGTCTGATCAGGGTCTACTCTGTTTACTTAATAGATCTGACTCTACAGTTTTTACCAATACCAATTTACCAAACTTTCATGTTTACATAATTATATGCCATTAAAAATGCAACTAATAAATATTTATGATATAATTGTTTTCCTACATTCATGAATATTCAACAGAGAAAGGGTTAACATGTTCTTTATCAACTCTTCAAACCAGTACCTGTTATCAACACCTTTTAACACATTTGCCGAAGTGTACATGTACACTCACATTTTAACCCATTGCCTCATAGGCTATTTTTAGATCCAACCACTTTGAATAAATCTACCGAAATCAAAAGGATTTTTTGTTTAGAATTTTGTAGTTTGAAACCATTGTGATAAATAGAGCATTTGATGTTCCTATGGAGCAAATGCTCTATTTATCACAATGGTTTCATAAAGTGACTTTTACAGAGGCGTAGAAAGGCGTATTTATGGAGGAATGGGTTAAGGCTCTTGTATTAGTCTAATCTGTCTGCCTGTAGAATAAGATATGATTCTACAGCTTCTGCCATGACAAGAATTTCCTTGTTCATGATGCCATTATATTTCCCCCCCCCCCCCCCCCCCCCCTTTAAAGACACATTGTGACCATATTCGAAAGTAAACAAACATGTCTATCAAATTCCATTAGCAAACAGAGCAGACCCTGATCAGACAGCTCCTATAGGAGCTGTCTGATCTGGGTCTACTCTGTTTGAAAATGCATTTATATGAAGGAAAGGGTTGAGAGTTGACAATGCTTCCTAAAAATGAATACTTGATTTATTAAGACTTACACTGGTGTTCTATAATTAAGTAAATAAAGATTATTTTTCATTTCTCCATGTCGAGGAGGTTTGATGTTCGGAATGTCATTTTGTTTCCAGGAAGCACACACTGAATTGTCATCGCATGAAGCCAGCTCTCTTTAGCGTACTCTGTGAGATCAAAGAAAAAACAGGTGAGTTGAATATTCAAATTTTCACCCAGTACTTGTCATAGTAACCGAGCAACAGATAAATGTGTGCACTCAAATACATATAGTATATATAGTATATAGTATATAATACGTATTCATGAGTACTAAAATCATCATTTTTCCACTCAAATATTCAAATCGTAATTTCTCCACCAAACCCTATGTTGTGACCACTCTTTAGAATCGTCTCGAAGAGACGGTTCTAAAGAATGGTCACAGCACAGTTTTTGTGGAGAAATGAAGAATTTATTCTTGAAAATATTTTAATTTATGCATCTTATCTGGACCTCTGTAGTAACCTAGACTTGTAGTGTTTCCCCTAGTCTGCCCCATTGCTCTTGCATGCTTACAAGTTTTTGGTTTTTTTCTTCTGTAGCAAGATCCTCTTAACCCTTTACTCTATAAAATAAATATGCCTTTCTGGGCCTTTGCAAGAAGTAGACAAGATCAAATATGCCTTTCTTGGCCTTTGCAAACAGAGTAGACACTATCATATATGCCTTTCTTGGCCTTTGCAAACATAGTACATGTAGATCAAGATCAGATAGCTCCTGTAGGAGCCATCTAATCAGGGTCAGCTCTGCTTGTGAAATAATATAACTAAGACATGGTTCTACTGTCTATTATGGCCAAAAATGCCTTTGTCCATGTGCTAATATAAATAATGATCTGACTGATATTCATGATGTCATTGTTTCTTACTTGAATATGAATATTCAGACTGTAAAGGGTTGATCCTTGTAACCCATTACCCCATAGGCTATTTTTAGATCCAACCTCTGAATAAATCTACCGAAAAGAAGCATTTGTAAAAGAAACGGAACATTTTATAATTGTGTAGTTTTGAAACCATTGTGATAAATAGAGCATTTGCTCCTTTGGAGCAAATGCTCTATTTATCACAATGGTTTCACAAAGAGGCGTCAAAAGGCGTCAATATGCAGGAATGGGTTAATATAGCTCCCCCATTATGAGTATTAATTTGTTTACCCCCCCTTGCCTTTGTATAAACTGTAGGAGCCATCTAATCAGGATCTGTCCTGTTTCTTTTGACATGATATAGATCTCATCTGATTCTACGGTTTTTGTCAAATCAAAGAATTTAATTGATAAGTTTACATTATAAAACTGTCATAATTTCTTACATGTATGAATATTGGTCAGGGTTAAATCATGTATTTGAAATAGAAATTAGCGTAACCCCTTAGTCCATGAATACACCTTTCTATGCCTTTGCAAACAGAGTAGACCCAAATCAGACTAAGCCGTCTGATCACAGACTGCTCTGTTTGCTAACATACTGATGATATAATGTTGATTTGATTCTACAGTTTCTGCCAGGGTACAATTATAACAACTAATCTAATTAATGTTCATGATGCCATTATTTCTTACATGAATTCATGAATATTTATGGAGTAAGGGTTAATGTATTGGAATGGCAAGCCAACCAGTAGAGCAGCTGTAACAAAAAAGCAAACAGAACAGGCGTTGATTAGATGTCAATGGCATCTATCAAGTGACGAGTTAAAACCATCCTGTGTTCTCTGATAATTGATTTTTTCTTTGTGTTTTTAATTCCCTTAACCCATTCCTCCATAGGCTATTTCTAGATCCATCAACTTTGAATAAATTTACCAAAAGGAGCATTTACGACTGCTCTACTCTATTTGTGCAACGTCTTGTATGAAGGAAATGGCATTAGACCCAACCTCTTTGAATGAATCTACCCAAAAGGAGCATTTACTAGAGAAAAGATTTTTTTTAGAATTTTGTAGTTTGAAACCATTGTGATAAATAGAGAATTTGCTCCTATAGGAGCAAATGCTCTATTTATCCTGATGGTTTCAAGAAGTGGTTATTACAGAGGCATAGAAATGAGGAAAGGGTTAATCCTGTACCTGATGGGTTTACATCATTTGCTAACAGTGTAGACCCAGATGAGACAGCTGCTGTTGGAACTGTCTCGTTAGGATCTGTATTGTTTGCCTTTGATAAACCGTTTGACCTGAAAAATGCGACTTTTTCATCATAAATAGGGGGAAAATGTCACTCTCAAATTGGACATAAAAAAGCATGTTGCAAAGTTACATGCAATCATTAAATATATACCCCTGTATACTACCAGCATGTAAATCTTTCCCTGTTGAAGTCTCGTGTAAAAAATATGGCATTATTTTATAATGGCATAATCATTTGTTTGCAGGATGTTTTAGTTTTTGGTGAAATCTGTAGTCAGATCTGTTATAATTTCAAAAGCAAGTAGAGCACGCCAAGATCAGATTGCTCCAGCAGGAACAGTCATGATCTTGGTCTACTCTGTTTGAAGTGTTACTTAGTATGGTAAAGGGTTGAAATATTAATATTAATCCTTTACACCATAAATACGCCTTTCTATGATCAGCGTCTGCTCTGTTAGCTAATAATTAATAAGCTCTGTTTACTTATAAATGATATGATAATGATATGATTCTATAGTTTCTGCCATGGCCAAACAATCCTCTGTCCATGTGCTATTATAACAATTTAATTAATATTCCATGAGATCATTATTTCTGACATGGATATTCATGGAGTAAAGGGTTAACCCTTTCCTCCATGAATATGCCTTTCTACTCCTCTATAATAACCACTTCTTGAGACCATTGTAATAAATAAAGCATTTGTTCCTATAGGAGCAAATGCTCTATTTATCACAATGGTTTTAAACTACTAAATGAAATCCTTTTCTCTAGTAAATGCTCCTTTTGAGTAGATTTATTCAAAGAGGTTGGGTCTAAATATAGCCCATGGAGGAAAGGGTTAAAATAACCAAAAACTTAGAAATTCGGAATGATTTTCTGTGTGTTCTTGAAACAATCTTGCACAGATAAAAAGATAACGATATAAAAGAGACAATGACTTAACGACAATGGTCGCCCGAGGCCCTACAAAGCCACTACCTGTCATGTGGCTGTGATGGATCAGCTGTAATTCGCCCTAGGTGTTTCTGAGTGTTCGGTTGCTGTGGGCAATATTGCCTGACCTGTTACCAGGGGCGATATGCATGGCCTACATTTGCTTCATTGTCTCATAGTTATATACATGTGGAAAAAGTATATATAACCCTTTACTCTATAGATACACCTTAAGTCCTTTTAATTAACCCATTCCCGCATATTGACGCATTTTGACGCTTATGTAAAAATCACTATTATGAAACCATTGTGATAAATAGAGCATTTGCTCCTGTGGAGCAAATGCTCTATTTTTCACAATGGTTTCAAAACTACACAATTCTGAAAATTACCGTTTAATGCTCCTTTTTGGTAGATTTAAACAAAGAGGTTAGGTCTAAAAATAGCCTAAGTGGGAATGGGTTTAATAATGCCTTTGCAAACTGAGAAGACCCAGATCAAATGGTTCCAGTTCTGTAGGATCCATATTGATAAGGGTCTGCTGCCTAGATCTAATTCTACAGTTGGCACCAAGGCCAAAATTGTCCATGTCCAAAATGCCATTAACCCTTTCCCTGTTCTTTTCAATACCTACTGAATATTCATGGACAAAATGGTTATAATGAAATATGGATGGTGGAATATTAAAACCATTTTAGGAAGTACATAAACAGAACTATCAAATTCCATTAGCAAACAGAGCAGACCCTGATCAGACAGCTCCTATAGGAGCTCTCGGATCTGGGTCTACTTGGTTTGCAAATGTGTGAAAACAAGTTTATATGAATGATAGGGTTACTAATTACTATTCATACATGTACATGCATTATTACCTACATGAAGATGGACAGTCTATATATTTAGGCTACCTCGTAAGGACTTGATACATATAATTATACATGTATATACAAGCTGGAGCAAAATTAAACTGGGAAACTAATAGAGTACATGTATACAAAATTGAAAATTATTGCGAAACGTAATATTTTAATTTTTCCGATTCAGTAGTTTTATGTTTCTATAATTATGATCCGGGTCTACCCTGTTTACAGTCATTAAGATGTATATCTTTGAAGAAAAGGGTTGAGTTGAATAAAACCATTACCATGAATTCTCAATTTCTGATTAACCCTATCCTTCATATAAACATGTTTTCACGCCTTTGCAAACAGAGTAGACCAAGATCAGACAGCTCCTATAGGAAGAGACAGCTCCTCTGTTTGCTTATTGAATTTGAAAGATCTGTTTCTTTACTTTCTTAACCCTTTCCCTCATATAAACGTGTTTTCACGCATTTGCAAACAGAGTAGACCCAGATCAGATGGCTCCTATGCTCTGTTTGCTGCTGGACTTTGAAAGATATGCTTCTAAAATGGCTACAGTGCTCTACCTTCCATATTTCATTATAACTATTTTGTCCATAATTATTCAGTAGGTATTGAAATTTGGAATAAACATAGAACAGGGAAAGGGTTAAATGGCTACAATGTTCCACCTTCGATATTTCATTATAACTATTTTGTCCATAGGACATGGAAAGGGTTAAACAGCTTTAATACATGTTATGAAGTTGAACTATTTTTAGCACTTACGTCGTATTATTATACAGCAAATAATTTTATGGTTAAATTATAATGCTTTCCCTCATACCTGTGTAAACAACTTTTTCACACCTTTGCAGGAGGAGTAGACCCAGATCAGACAGATCAGGGTTCTCCTTTATTGCTCATGAAATTATAATAGATCTGATATTACAGTTTCTACCAATGCAAAACATCTTGTGTTGCATATGCCATTATAAAACGGCCAGTAAATATTTCTTACATGAATATTCAACAGGGAATAGGTTGAGTTGTAATTGAGTTGCATGTTATTGTAAATATTACATTTTGTTTTCATAGATGAATTCTTTCATAAATTAGCTCCTATTTCTTTTCCACAACAACAGTTCAGATTTTCACAGTTTGGATATAGAAGAGCTCCAGATAAGATGCGTAAATTTAAACATTTTCAAGCATAGCTCCTTTATTTCTCCACCAAACCCTATACTGTGACCACTCTTTAGAATCGTCTCGAAGAGACGATTCTAAAGATTGGTCGCAGTATAGGGTTTGGTGGAGAAATGGCGATTTTTGTATTTGGGTAGGCATCGTTATCTGTAGCTCTGATATAGACTGACACTGATTGGGATTTTTAGCCATTTATTCCATAAATACACCTTCAAACATAGTAAACCCCGATCAGCCATCTTGTCAAGGTCTGCTTTTAAATTTGCTCATGACATAATATGTGTCTGATTCTTAACCCTTCGCTTGCTATTCGCGTCAATATACCTACCTGTAAATAGTGAATACCCAGATGAGACAGCTCCTGCAGGAGCTGTCTCATCAGGGTCTGCACTATTTACAAGTTGATTGTGCAACCATTCCACTCCACAGCAGTGATTGCACAGTAAACTACTTGTACACAGTGAAGATATATGCAATTTATACAACAGGGCATGGGTAAAGAAGGAGAAATGTATTTTAAAATACAGCAAGAAAAGGGTTAAGTTTATGTCATTGTAAAACAATTATTGTTCATAACGTCATTATATAACTTCCATTAGTTAATATTCATAATTCCTACATGAATATTCATGGAGTAGTGTTAAAATAGAATAGATTGGGGAAAAAAGGAAGAATAATTGAAGTAGACCAGTTTCTACATGTGCACTTGTTAACCCTTTCTTTCATATACAGTAAACACTTGTTCACGCATTTACAAGCAGAGAAGACCCAGATCAGACTGCTCCTATAGGAGTGGGCTCTGTTTGCTTTTGATAGGATGTCGATCTGATTCTTCAGTTTTTGTCAAAACAAAGAATTTCATTGAAAAGTTTACATTATAAAACAGCAGCTTATAAATATTCATGATGTCATCATGAATATTGAACAGCGTTAACTATACAGAGCTACAGATAAAGGTGCATACCTATATACAAAAGTGTGTACCCAAATACTAAAATCGTCAATTCTCCACCAAACCCTATACTGTGACCATTCTTTAGAATCATCTCGAGAAGACGATTCTAAAGAGTGGTCACAGTATAAGGGTTTGGTGGAGAAATAAAGAAGTTATTCCTGAAAATAATTTAATTTACGCATCTTATCTGGAGCTCTTGACAATATTTTCAAATTGCTTGCCTGCTTAATTGCCATTTTTTATGCCCAAAATATTAATGTTATTTACACATGAGAAAGTTTTAAAAATATTGCAAATTAATTGAAAATGGTCCGTTTTCAGAGCTTATGTGACTGAATGAACCTTTTGATTGAGGAACACATTATTTGCAAACAGTGTAGACTCAGATCAGAGGGCTCCTAGAGGAGCCCTCTGATCAGGGTCTGCACTGATTGTCATTCAAAGTCCTCTGGCAAGTTTAAGCCTTTCGTACTGAGTGGAGTCTGTAGTTTAAAACTTATGGGCCATTTGCGCTGTGAAAATTCGACATTGAAAGGGATATTAGTTGAGAAACCCACATTACAGATGTGTGATGATCCATACAAAGAAGTGATTCAGGTTATTTTCATAAAACAGAGCAACAGTCAAACATGTATACTCGAGTACAAAAATCGTCATCAAACTCTTTGTTGTGACCACACTCTAAAAATCTTCTCACTGAGGCAATTTTAACCCATTCCCCCATATGCTATATTTAGATCCAACCTCTTTGAATAAAACTACCATTAACGAGAGAACAGGAAAATTTTAGAATTTTGTAGTTTTGAGCAAATGCTCTATTTATCACAATGGTTTCTAGAAGTGGTTATTACAGAGGCGTAGAAAGGCGTAGTTATGGAGGAAAGGGTTAACCCATTACCTCATAGGCTATATTTAGATTAAAAAAAAAGAAAAGTAAAGTACCTAGTTATAGTCTACTTTCAGTCCGAATGACCGCTCAGCCGACTGTACATTTACCTACAGTTCTATTCTTGTAGAATTTTGTAGTTTGAAACCATTGTGATCAATAGAGCATTTGCTCCTATAGTGCTCTATTTATCACAATGGTTTCTAGAAGTGACTATTACAGAGGTGTATAAAGGAGGAAAGGGTTAAAATCTTCTCATCTAGGCAATTCTAAAGGGTGGTCTCAACATAGGGTTTGGTGGAGAAATAAAGAGGTTATTCTTGAAATACACGCATCTTTCTGGAGGTAATGATAGGAGATGTGGATTGAAGATTTACTGGTCCTGATTATCTGATCTGGGTCTTCTCTGCTTGCAAATGCATGAAAAGGTGTTAATGAGCTAGTACATGTAGTTTATGAGAGAATTTTTGATAATTGCAAACCCTTTCCTCCATAAATATGCCTTTCTACCCCTCTGTAATAACCACTTCTTGAAACCATTGTGATAAATAGAGCATTTATGAGCAAATGCTATATTTATCCCAATGGTTTCAAACTACAAAATTCTAAAATTTTACTTATCTCTAGTAAATGCTCCTTTTTGGTAGATTCATTCAAAGAGGTTGGGTCTAAAACATAGCCTATGGAGGAATGGGTTAAAAATGAAAAAGTTGAACTTTGCATTAGACAAAGTTTTCATAGCAAGAATGCATTGATCGATTGGGGAGACTGGGATAGAGCAATGGACCATGGCAATTATATGTGCTGGATGGGAATAATAAACAACGAAGTGGTTGTTGGTTTATACAAGGGGACGTTTGATGTTCATGTTTATGGGTGTGCATCTATTGTTATCTTTTACATGGTAATTGTTAATTCAAAGTTCATTAATAATTAGGGACACTTTCCGGGCATATAAGGTGTTATAAAGATCCATTCCCAATCATTGGCAATGCAAATAAGGTAACATTTTTACCAATTTGGATAAAAAATCCTAACAGAAACCAAATTTTGATTAAAATGCTAAAAAATGCAAAAATAAGTTTTAGGATCCAAAATGCTTTTAAAATCATCAAGTTTTAGGCACCCAAAAAATCCCAAATTAACCCTATAGTCCATGAATATTTATGAAAGAAATGTAGACATCATGAATATTAATAAGATTAATTTTGATAATGACCCAGGAGTTTTTGGCCATAGGAGAAATTGTAGAATCATATCAACGGTAATACCCCTCTAATGCTACCATCAAATATGGGCACAATTCTTGATTGCAGAAGCAGGTCACTGGTGGCTACTGGATTGCAGAGGCAGGTGGCTGCTTAATGCAGGACAAAAGTTATGCAGAAAGCTCCTATAGGAGCTTTCTGCATAACTTTCGTCCTGCATTAAGCAGCTACCTGCTTACAAAGACTGACATGTTTATTCATTAATTGGTCGCATTAGAGGGGTTCTACTGTATATTATTTCACAAGCAAACAGAGCAGACCCGGATCAGATTTTCTCCCATGACTAAAGGTTGAATCTAGTTAAGTTTGTCCTGCTTAGATACTCTAAGAGTCTGTTAACTAGTCTAGACGTTCAAGAACTGCATACTCTGATAAGTTCGACACAACCTTATCTTTGCTGGGATCGAATTTCCCCAGAAATCCCCTCAAGTCTGCATGGTAGTGACAGGTTTATCGTTAACTCCATTAATCTTCAATACAGTCGGACCAAACCCCTCTCGTATTATGCCGAAATATTCAAACTTTAACCCTTTCCCTGTTCTATGTTTATTTCAATTATTGATACCTACTGAATATTCCTAGGCAAAATAGTTATAAGGAAATATTGAAGGTGGAACATTGTAGCCATTTTAGTAAGTAAAGAAACAGATCTATCAAATTCCATTAGCAAACAGAGCAGACCCAGATCAGACGGCTCCTATAGGAGCCATCTGATCTGGGTCTACTCTGTTTGCAAATGCGTGAAAACACGTTTATATGAGGGAAAGGGTTAACTCTTCCGTCATTGTAGATGGTCGAGCCTATTGTTTCTACTATTTTACTGGGGTTTCTACATCTTTGAGGCATAGATAAGAATAAGATGCAAAATTAAATCTTTTTTTTTTTCAGAATAGTTTCTATACAGTAAAACCCTTCTTAACCGGACTTAAAATTTAGTATAAATATTGGTTTTGGAGACAGATGGCTGCTTAATGCAGGGTGCATGACTTTCACCCTGCATCAAGCAGTCTCGTCCTGCCTGAAAGTATCTAAGTTCTCTATTAGAATTCTGGTTCAGAGAGGTTTTACTGTATCTATATTTCTCTATCAAACCCTATGTTGTGACCCTTCTAGATCTGTAGAACAGTCTGGAACAGACTACAGAGTTATGACACATACAATTAAACTTACAAATGTATTACACCATGAATATTCATGTACGAAATAATGACATCTTTAAGCAACGAGAAAGGTGCATACTCAAATGCTAAAATCGTCATTTCTCCAACAAAGCCCATTTTGTAACCATTCTTCAGAATCGTCTCGTAGAGAAATGCAGAGAAATTTTTCTTGAAAATGTTTTAATTCAATTTCACACATCTTATCTGCATCATAAATCTTAATTAGTTATTATGATGGACACAGGAAGTTTTGGCCGGGGCACAAACTATAGAGTCACATCTGTATTATTTCATAAGCGGCTCCGATGTGCCGGGTCGACTCTGGTTGCTAAGCATAGAAAGGTGTATTTATGGAGGAAAGAGTTAAGAGAAGACTTCAAGGTTCTATATTTCTCTATCAAACCCTATACTATGACCACTCTGTTACAATTTACTAATATGAAGGAAAGGGTTAAGCAAACAGGAGTCGTCTGATCTGGGTTTAATCTGCAAAAGGTGTTAACCCTTTACTCCATGAATATTCATGTAAGATATAATGATGTCTTGAATATTAATGAGCCTAGGCTAAGTTAGGCCCTAACGAATTTAACCCTTACAGTGTGGGACACGAGTCACTTATGTACTTTGCAAACAGTGTAGACCCAGATGAGAGGGCTCCTAGAGGAGCCCTCTCATCAGGGTCTGCACTGTTTGTCATGTGTCACTTTTCTTTGGAGAAATCCCTAAATATTCACCATAGGTTTGACCTGTTTGAATTTTGGAATAGTCCATTTGAAACGTCAGCGTTGTAAGGGTGAAAACATTATTAACAAAGAACCTTTTGACTGTGGCAGAGAGTGTAGTCAGATCTATATAATCCCATAAATAATCTATATAATCCCATAAATAATATATATAATCCTATAAATAATATATATATAATCCCATAAAAAACAGCGTAGACCCTGATCAGATAGTTCCTCTAGGCACCATCTGATCTGGGTCTGCTCTGTTTGCAAAGGCATATTTATGGAGGAAAGGGTTAAAAGGCGTATTTATGGAGTTATGGGTTAAAATAATTACTGAAAATCTTGCATTAATGCAGTTACCCATGAATTCTTTTGTAAAGACTAAGAGATAGACCTCTTTCGAGTGGCCATTATTTACTAGAAAAGTTCTTATTTGCCACCTGGTTTTGTATCTTATTGAAATTTCTAAGTTTTACATCTTCACATGTTTATTGCTTATACAATTGACAAGTTTCTGTCTTTAAAACACAGGAAAATTGTGCAAATTGGAGTCTTATGGGCTCAGTTTTTCCTACACTTTAGTACTACGTATTCCCTTGAGACCAACACATCATTCTTTTATAAGAGTAGAAAGAATTTTCAGAATGACATTTTTCAAGCAGGCAACATTTTTAAAGCAGCCGTGTTCAGCCAAGGAGAGAGTATTGATCAGAAGATTCTTTTTGTTAGCCCCCTTCATTGCAGGACTTGCATACACCATCATTTGCAAACAGTGTGTTGACCCAGATCAGAGGGATCCTATAGGAGCCCTCTGATCAGGGTCTGCACTGTTTGTCTTTCAAAATCGTTTTAGCCTTTGATTTTAGCCTTTGATTCTGATTGGACTCAATCAGTTAAACACGGATGTGCTATTCCACTCGGAGAATTCAGCATTGCAAGGGTCGGAGGAGGACAGGCTTAGTATTGATTTCGGCAAACAAATTCGGCAAATTGAGGAGAAAGTTACAAGAATATAGGCTGTAGGAATGCAGGGGAGGGGAAGGAAGGGATAATATGACTTATACCATTCGTTGAAATTGTAGTGGACCTGGGGCTCAGATAACATGAATAAATTAAAAACACTATCAAGAATAGCTCCTTTATGTCGCCACAAAACCTTATGTTTTGACCGCAGTTTAGAGTTGCTTCGAATAGATGGTACTAAAGTTTATAAACTGTGGTTACATTATAGGGTTGGTGGAGAAACGATTTTAGTATTTGAATACACATCTTCAACTACTGATGTCAGAGCTCCAGATAAGATGCATAAATTCAAGAATAACTCCTTTATTTCTCCACCAAACCCTATACTGTGACGACTGACCACTCTTTAGAATCGTCTCTTCATGACGATTCTAAAGAGTGGTCACAGTGTAGGTATTGGTGGAGAAATGACGATTTTACTATTTGGGTACGCATCCTAGTACATTATCAATCTATAATTGTTTGCACAGGAGCTTCGGGAAGGCTTGCCCCTTCCAATGGGGGCCTATGTGATCAAGGTCTGCTTTGTTTGCTTATGAAATAATATGTTCATGTGCCATCCTTTGATATCATCTAATTAATATTCATTATGTCATTTTTATGCCCCCAAAGCTAGGCTTTGGCGGCATATAGTGATCGCACCGTGCGTGTGTGGGTGTGTGGGTGGGTGGGTGGGTGGGTGGGTGTGTGTGTGTGTGGGTGTGTGTACCTTTTGTCCGGAGTATATTTCCTTTGTCACATCAGCTACGGATACCAAATTTGGTGTGTGAGTTCATCTTGGGATGGGGGAGTGTCGCGTACCATTTTCATGTCACTGTGACCTTGACCTTGACCTTTGACCTTGATTTTACAAAAAGCTTGTCCGGAGCATATCTCCTTTACCTTACCAGCTACAGATTCCAAATTTGGTGTGTGAGTTCATCTTAGGATGGCGGAGTGTCGCGTACCATTTCCAGGTCACTGTGACCTTGACCTTGACCTTTGACCTCGATTTTAAAAAAAGCTTATGCCTTACCAGCTACAAAAAGCTTGTCCGGAGTATATCTCCTATACCTTACCAGCTAAGGATTCCAAATTTGGTGTGTTACTTCATCTTGGGATGGAGGAGTGTCGCGTACCATTTTCAGATCACTGTGACCTTGACCATGACCTTTGACCGATTTTACAAAAAGCTTGTCCGGAGCATATCTCCTTTACCTTACCAGCTACAGATTCCAAATTTGGTGTGTGAGTTCATCTTGGGATGGGGGAGTGTCGCGTACCATTTTCATGTCACTGTGACCTTGACCTTGACCTTTGACCTTGATTTTACAAAAAGCTTGTCCGGAGCATATCTCCTTTACCTTACCAGCTACAGATTCCAAATTTGGTGTGTGAGTTCATCTTAGGATGGCGGAGTGTCGCGTACCATTTCCAGGTCACTGTGACCTTGACCTTGACCTTTGACCTCGATTTTAAAAAAAGCTTATGCCTTACCAGCTACAAAAAGCTTGTCCGGAGTATATCTCCTATACCTTACCAGCTAAGGATTCCAAATTTGGTGTGTTACTTCAGTCTTGGGATGGAGGAGTGTCGCGTACCATTTTCAGATCACTGTGACCTTGACCATGACCTTTGACCGATTTTACAAAAAGCTTGTCCGGAGCATATCTCCTTTACCTTACCAGCTACAGATTCCAAATTTGGTGTGTGAGTTCATCTTGGGATGGGGGAGTGTCGCGTACCATTTCCAGGTCACTGTGACCTTGACCTTGACCTTTGACCTCGATTTTAAAAACCGCTTATACCTTACCAGCTACAAAAAGCTTGTCTGGAGTATATCTCCTATTCCTTACCAGCTAAGGATTCCAAATTTGGTGTGTGAGTTCATCTTTGGATGGAGGAGTGTCGCGTACCATTTTCAGATCACTGTGACCTTGACCATGACCTTTGACCGATTTTACAAAAAGCTTGTCTGGAGCATATCTCCTTTACCTTACCAGCTACAGATTCCAAATTTGGTGTGTGAGTTCATCTTGGGATGGCGGAATGTCATGTACCATTTCCAGGTCACTATGACCTTAACCTTGACCTTGACCGATTTTACAAAAAGCTTGTCCAGAGCATATCTCCTATACCTTACCAGATACGGATTCCAAATTTGGTTTGTGAGATCACCTTCAGATGGCGGAGTGTCGCGTACCATTTTCAGGTCACTGTGACCTTGACCTTGACCTTCGACCTCGATTTTACAAAAAAGGTTGTCCAGAGAATATCTCTTATACCTTACCAGCTACGGATTCCAAATTTAATGTGTGAGTTTATCTTGGGATGGCGGAGTGTCGCGTACCATTTTCAGGTCACTGTGACCTTGACCTTTGACCTAGATTTTACACAAAGCTTGTCTGGAGCATTTCTCCTATACCTTACCAGCTACGGAATCCAAATTTGGTTTGTGAGTTCATCTTGGGATGGGGGAGAGTCATGTACCATTTTCAGATCACTGACCTTGACCTTGACCTTTGACCTCAATTTTACAGTCCGGAGCATATCTCCTATATCTTACCAGATACAAAAAGCTTGTCCAGAGCATATCTCCTATACCTTAAACGTTGACAATCAACCCAGGGTCCTTTTTAACGTTGAGAATGACTTAGGGTCCTTTTTAACTAAGTTTTGACGCTTGGCTCTTTTCTTAGCTATCATAATCGTCAAAGGTTCTGTTTCTAATGTTAAGAACTGACTCCTGTGTCATTTTTAACAGCATCAAAATTTCATGTTACACCTGCATTACATTGTATTGTTTTTCCACCAAAATGCATTTCGGTGTCAAACACTTTGGGGGCATTTGTCACCCGTGACGACCCTCTTGTTTCTTATATGATCATTTAGAAGATAAAAGTGTTTACCCTTTTCCCCGATGAATATTTTATGAAAGGAGTAATGATATCATCTATATTAACGCAATTTTCATAATGGCATTATGGGAACTTGGGAATATTTTAGTATTCCACAAGCAAACGGAGCAGTCCCACCATATCAGGCAGCTCCTTTAAGAGCCATCTGATTTGGATCCATTCTGTTTTCAAAGGCATAGAATTTATGGAGTAAAGGTGCAACTATAATGTTCATGGTGTCATTATTACTTACAGAGCTACAGATAAATGTGGGTACTCAAATGCTAAAATCGTCATTTCTCCACCAAACTCTATGTTGTGACCACTCTTTAGAATCGTCTCTTCGAGACGATTCTAAAGAGTGGTCACAACATAGGGTATGGTGGAGAAATAAAGAAGTTATTCTTGAAAATGTTTAGTTTATGCATCTTATCTGGACCTCTGTTCTTACATGAACATTCGTATGGTAAAGTCTTGTGAAACCTCTTACCAGAGCTATATCTAAAGAGTGGTCGCCATATAGAGCTTGATAGAGAAAGATATAAGTTATTCTTGAAAATGTTTTAAATGACACATCTTATCGGGACCTCTGGTTTTAAAACGTGAATTTTACAGAGGTTTCAAAAGGCACTGAATTTGAGGGAATGGGTCAGAAGGCATCAATATGAGGGACAGGGCTAAACAACTTCACTAAGAAATTGATCATTAAACATTTTTGATGTTTATTTCAGTATTAAGCATCAGAAACACACAGGAGGAGGAGCCTCCAGACCCTCAACTAATGAGACTCGACAATATGCTGATAGCCGAGGGTGTGGCAGGGCCAGAGAAAGGAGGCGGGTCCTCTGCAGCTGCCAATGCCACAGCAGCGGCCTCTGGTGGTCAGCCTGAGAGTGCGATAGAACACACAGACTACCGCGCCAAACTGGCCCAAATCAGACAGATCTACCATACCGAGTTGGAGAAATATGAACAGGTGAGTGAAGCTTGCTTACTGCAGACCTCTTGTTATTTGTCCATGGATAGCACTGCCGGTGGCTTTTATGTCGCTGCAGTAGTTTCAACAGCTTAAATGAAATAACATATTGTGTTTGGTCAAATATATTGTAAATGAATGGCGTCGAATAAGACAAGAAGTTATGTGACGAGGTCAAGCATATATCTCTGGACAAGATACAGCAAAAAGTCAAGGCTGTATATTTACATTCGCCCTGCAACGTCCTTATATAACCTTATTCTAAAAAGAAAGTTGCATTTTCCAATGAACGTTCATTTCAATTCCGGATCCGTTGAAATATAAGAAATACAATGGAATATAAATATAAGAAATGAATGACGTGCTCCCGGTGTTCATGAGGTTATGCAACGCATAGCTTTACGAGCAAAGATTCACGTGAAGCCCTTCGGGCTTCACTAACTTTGCTTGTAAAGCTATGCGTTGCATAACCTCATGAACACCGGAAGCACATCATTCATTTCTTAAATGTATGCTCAGGCGATGAAATATTTTTTTGAGAGTTGCAAAAAATCTACAGATTTTGAACAGATGGTATTGAAACTCACTTAATGATGAAAAACCTTCATTTTATTAAACTTTCTGATATTAATTTAACGAGAAAGGAAAAATTATGTTAGATTGATAAACTTTTGTCTTTTGTTCATGAACATTGAAGGTGAGTAACCTATTTGATATTCTTAAGTGTTGGTATCCATGGTAACCATTTGCTCTATACAACAGATCCAAGTAAAGACACTGTTTGTTATGTTCAGTCTGTCAGAGGTGCATTTGAAAGACTTAGGACTGTAGTTCAAATAAATATTGAAATGTATAAATTTCATTCCAATAATATAATTTTTACAGTCAGGTAATATCATTAATCTTTTCCTCCATAAATACACCTTTCTACGCCTCTGTAATAACCACTTCTTGAAACCATTATGATAAATAGAGCATTTGCTCCCATAGGAGCAAATGCTCTATTTACCACAATGGTTTCAATACTACATAATTCTAACATTTTCCTTTTCTCTAGTAAAATTTACTGTAAATGCTCCTTTTCGGTAGATTCACTCAAAGAGGTTGGGTCTAAAAATAGCCTATGGAGGTCAGGGTTAAATTTCACGCCTTTGCAAGTAGAGTAGACATAGATCAGGCGTCTCCTGTAGGAGCTGTCTGATCAGGATCTGCTCAGTTTACTTATGAAATAATATAGATCTACAATTTCTGCTATGGTAAAATATCCATTTGAGTTTTTGTCTGGCTGCATTGGTCCAAATTGAACAGTATGTCTCTTGGATGTGTTGTTATATGTTGATGAGTTTAGTTGAAACTAAGGGACTGACTTGCGGTGAAGGGTAAGATTGGAAGTTTTTGATTGTGTTTCTCTCTGAGACTAACACGTAGTCGGGCAGGAAGCAGGTTCGGGCAGGAAGCAGGTAAGTGGTGACTAACACGCCAAGTTTGGTGACTGGCGGAGTGTTTCATGATGCTATGTTATATATTACTGGCTGTGGGTAAATTGTTTCACAGAATGTGTGGTGGTTTTGCTAATCAGAAGCTAGAGCAACAGATAGATATGCGTACTGAAATACTAAAATTGTCGTTTCTCCACCAAACCCTATGTTGTGACCACTCTTTAGAATCGTCTCTTTGAGACGATTCTAAAGAGTGGTCACAACATAGGGTTTGGTGGAGAAATAAAGGAGTTATTCTTGAAAATGATTTAGTTACTTTACGCATCTTATCTGGACCTCTGTTCATAAACATGAAATACAGTGAAAAGTGGCTCTCAGGCATTGCATACAATGTAGACTCAATTAATTTTCAGTTCTAGTATTTTGAAATGTTTTGCATCAAGTCAATTGAAGTAGGTTTACAAAAGTTTAATAAGTACGGTAAAACATCTTTAAACCGAACATTAAATAGTATAAACATCGGTCTTGTTGACAGGTGTCGGCGTAGTGCAGGGCGATAGCATGTAGAAAGCTCCTATAGGAGCTTTTTGCATGCTTTTGTCCTGCATGAAGCAGCCACCTGCCTAAAATGATCTTCTACTAGAATTCCAATTTAGAGGGGGTTTACTGTATACAATTTACCCAATTCTAAAAAGTCGAAATATTGAACCTGATCAGAGGGTATCTGAAGAAGTCTTTCACTGTTTTCATATGCCTGAACAGAGCTGTAGATGAGAATCGTATTTACAAGATCTAATTGAAATATTTTGATATTTCTCTGCCAAACCCTATATGGTTGCAACTCATTAGAGTCTAATAAGATAGGGTTTGGTGTAGAAATAAGAGATCAGAGCAACAGATAGAGATGTGTTCTCAAAAAACTAAAATCATCATATCTCCACCAGACCCTTTAATTTGACCACGCTTTAGAATCGTATCGAAGAGACGATTCTAAAGAGTGGTCACAACAGAGGGTTTGGTGGTGAAATAAAGAAGATATTCTTGAATTTTTTTAATTTACACATCTTATCTGTACCTCTGAGATATTTTGACAGATTAGTTCGCTTCTTATCTACAGCCTGCCTAGAGAAACGCATTGACATTGCATGTAAATCATTTTGCCGTATAACTCTTTCAACATTTGTTTTTGTCTTGCAAAATGTTCCTTTGCTTTTTTTCTCGAGGTAAATTTCAATTTCAAAATAGTGTTACAATCTAAAAACAGTTTAGATCCTGAGTTAACCCTTTACTTAATGAATACTCATGTAAGAAATAATGACATCATGAATTTTGATTAGATTATTTTTTATAATAGCACATGGACACCGGATTATTTTGGCCATGGCAAAGACTAGAATCATATCGGGTATATGATATTATTAAGCAAACAGAGCAGACTCTGATCAGACAGCTCCTACAGGAGCTGTCTGATCTGGGTCTACTCGTTTGCAAAGGCGTATTTATGGAGTAAAAGGTTTAATGATTAATCATATCTACCCAACTGTTGGAAAAGATAACCATTTATTCACTTGTAATGTTGAAAGAGTTTAGATTTTGTTTGTATAAACAGAGCTCCACATATCATAAGATGCATTTCTCCACCAAACCCTATGTTGTGACCCCTCTTTAGAATCATCTCGAAGAGACGATTCTAAAGAGTGGTCACAACATAGGGTTTGGTAGAGAAATGGTGATTTTAGTATTTGAGTACGCACTGTTATCTGTAGCTCTGTATAAAACTTTGAGGTGGTAGTAGATTGGTGATGTATTGATTTAAATTGTTAGCAAAAAGGTGTGGACAAAAGATTCTGGTGCAATCTGGCTGGAAACAGAGAGCTTGCTTTACCTGCCTTTTCTCAAGAAACCAAACAGCTGTAGATTAACAAATTGGAGTGATTTTGCTTCCTTTTATTAGAGTCGATGTCAAACGGGCCTTTTTCTGGCTTCTACAAGGGTCCGTTAAAAGGACCCATTGGCATTCCTAATGCAACATTTTCCCCAATTTTTGAGGAAAAAAACACCCAATAAATGCCAATTTTTTATTAAATTGCTTAAAAAGAGTAATTTGTAAGAATTGGAATCTAATTGGAAACTAATTTGCTGAAATTTTATAGTGCCATACAAACTAAGTATTAGAGAATATTGTTGAATCTGATCTATCTATATTATTTCATAGGCAGACAGGGCAGACCCTGATTAGACGGCTCTAATAGGAGCCATCTGAATTCTGATCTGGTTCTGCTATGTTCGCAAAGGGTATTTATGGAGTAAAGTGTAAAATGGTGTCAAAAATGATTTCCAAATCATTGGAATTTTACAGTCGGCTGAGCGGTCATTCGGACTGAAAGTAGACTACAGTGCTCCCTCTCTACAACGACACCCTTTGGGATACGGAGATTGTATGTGTTGTTCAGAGGGAGTTGTTATAGGGAGGGAAAATCAAACATAATTAGTTTGTTTGCAGATCCCCAGATAAGGTGTATTTCGAGAAATAAAACCGTTATGCCTCTATCAAACCCTATGTTGTGACCACTCTTTAGAATCGTCACAAAGTGACGATTCTAAAGAGTGGTCACAACATAGGGTTTGATGGAGGCATACAGAAAATACGATGGAAAAAAGATATTTCTCGAGCCTTATTGGATCGGAAACGGAGACATACGTTGTTGTAAGGAGGGAATCGTTATTGAGAGGGCCGTTGTAGGGAGGGAGCACTGTATAACTAGGTACTTTACTTTTACAAATCATTGGAATTTTACACATTCAAAAATTCCCAATTATTAAAATGCATCTTTCCGAAAATTGCCAGAAAAAAGGCGCCTAGATCACTCCAGACATGATTTTTCTACTGAAAATAAGTCTTTGCCTAATACTTATGGCCATTAAGGTTCATAGCACATAGATAAAAAGAGCTGAATCTGGACCAGATAGCACCAACTAATCAGGTTCTACGTTATTTGTGGTACAAAGGTTGTCAAGTCTATGTATGTAGTTAACATTCTAAATTAGTTCTGGATTTGTTTCTATAATCAGTTTTGGTGTGTTTACTTTAACCACAAAGTTTAAGGAAAATTTGTTTAAAAGTAGGTTTCAGTATAATTATGTGTCGTCAATAGAAAATTCGATGTTGATATTATCAACACAAAAATATCATCAATACATGTACATTGATACATTAGAACCACTCTTAACTCATTACCTCATAGGCTTTTTTAGATCCAACCTCTGTAAATAAATCTACCGAAAAGGAGTATTAACTAGAGAAAAGGACAATTTTAGAATTTTGTAGTTCTGAAACCATTGTGATAAATGGAGCATTTGCTCCTTAGGAGCAAATGCTCTATTTATCACAATGGTTTCAAAATGTGACTTTTACCGAGGTGTAGAAAGGCGTATTTATGGAGGAAAGGATTAAGCGGCCATCAAAAATAGGTCTAATTATGGGTCTGTCTATATAACCTATATATTTGAAATATATACTGATATTTCAAAATCAGAATCTGTATCATGTAGATGGATACATATTGATGATATATATCGATATTGTTTCTAATGATGACAACTACGTTCCGATATTTTTCGATCAATATAATTATATACTGTAGAATGTGATTAAACCAAATATTTAAAAATCTTCAGCACTGTTACTTGCCGATTGGTGATAACCTAAATGTATGCAGATTGGATCAAAATGTAATGCCAAATGCAGAGGTCCTGATAAGATGCTTAAATAAAAAAAACATTTTTAAGAATAACTTCTTTATTTCTCCACCAAACACTATGTTGTGACCACTCTTTAGAATCGTCTCGAAGAGACGATTCTAAAGAGTGGTCACAACATGTCGTTTGGTGGAGAAATGACGATTTTAGTATTTGAATACCGCCTTCATTAAAAATGTAGCTCTGCAAATAACTGAGTGGTTCACCAAGCTGTTTGACACTTTGATGTTTTCTGAAGGAAATGAAAATGAAATTAAAAAGAAATATGTATAAACTTGAAGCAGACGACAATATTTGCATACAACAATTTTTCGGAGTTCACAATTCTAAAATTGTTCGTTTTTTCTAGTAAATCCTCTTTTTCCATAGATTTATTCAAAGAGGTTGGGTTTAAAAATATAGCCTATGAGGAAAAGGATAAATAAATAGCTTATGGTGTAATAGGTTAAGAGAAAGAATGGTCACTTTAGTTTATAGTTGTGTTACTGTGCTTGATAAAAGCATTAGTCATGCATTTACAACTGAATACAGAATTGTTTGCACTGTACATGTGCATGGATTTGGGTTTGTCAAGCAGACAAGTGCTATAAATTACTGATAACCTGCTAAATGCATTTATGAATTCATCAGCTGAATTCGAGGTATTCACTTGTTAGCAGTCAAAAACTTACTTTTCCCTCTTTTAATCACTTTGATCATATCTTTGCAAACGGTAGACCCAGATATGGTTGATCTGTTTATTTCTAAACTGACGTTTAAAGTTTCTAGTAGTTCTTGTATGGACTTGTCTTCTATTATGCACTAACAGAGCTACAGATAACGGCGCATACACAAATACTAAAATCGTCAGTTCTCCATCAAACCCTAAGTTGTGACCACTCTTTAGAATCATCTCTTCGAGACGATTCTACAGAGTGGTCACAACATAGGGTTCGGTGGAAAAATAAAGAAGTTATTCTTGAAAATGTTTGAATTAATGCATCTTATCTGAACCTCTGCATTTGCCATTTTTGTATAGGCTGGTTACTCACAGTATACACTAGCATTTCTTGTTTAGGTTGGTCACTCACAATAAACACTTGCAAGTTCCTATATGAACTAGTCACTCACAATATACAATGTTATAGCCAGTTCATATATGGACTGGTCACTCACAATATACACTAGCCAGTTCCTGTAAGGACTGGTCACTCACAATGTACACTAGCCAGTTCCTGTATGGACTGGTCACTCACAATGTACACTATCCAGTTCCTATAAGGACTGGTCACTCACAATATACACTAGCCATTTCATTTATGAACTAGTCACTCTCAAAGTCTTAATATTTATATACAAGTCAATTCTAGTATGGTCAGTAGTTTCTTAAAAGCTTGGGTAAAACTGTAAAATATTCAACGGCCCAGATCAGATGGCTCCTGTATGAGTTTGTCTGATCAGGATCTGCTCTGTTTGCTTATGGAATAATGCAGATATGATTATTTCTAAGTTTCTGCCATTGCCGAAATTCCCTGTGTTCAAGAGCCATTATAAAAAAGAATCTAATTGATATTCATGATGTCGTCATTTCTTACATGAGTTGAGGGTTAATTATTACTGCATCTAATAAAATCTTTAACCCTTTACTCAATGAATATTCATGAAAGAAATAATGACATCATGAATATTAATTGGATTAATGTTTTTAATGACACCGGAATGTTTGGCTGTGGCAGAAACTGTAGAACCATATATCTATATTATTTGATGAGCAAACAGAGCTCCTGTAGGAGCTGTCTCATCTGGGTCTACTCCGTTTGCGATGGCGTAGTACAAAAACCATCTGATCTGGGTCTGCTCTGTTTGCAAAGGCGTAGTGCAAAAACCATCTGATCTGGGTCTGCTCTGTTTGCAAAGGCGTAGTACAAAAACCATCTGGTCTGGGTCTGCTCTGTTTGCAAAGCTGTAGAAACAGTTTACACTGAATTACTTTGAATCTCGTCTAAGATCCAAACTGTTTGCAAAGGTTATAACAGAGCTCCAGGTAAGATGCGTAAATTAAAACATTTTCAAGAATAATTTCTATATTTCTCCACCAAACCCTATGTTGTAACCACTCTTTAGAATCGTCTCTTTGAGACGATTATAAAGAGTGGTCACAACATAGGGTTCGGTGGAGAAATGACGATTTTAGTATTTGAGTACGCACCTTTATCTGCAGCTCTGTTGCAACATTGTTTAGGATCAAGTCTTGATCATAAGCAAAATTACACTGTTTAGTCTGATGTTAAAATGATTAATCATCTGTGAGAATTTAAATGTAAGCAATTAATTCTCTTTGATGTTTGAAAAATGATTCATTATAGAGGATAATTGCAAAAGCAATGTACATGTATCCTTTTCCCTGTTGTCTGCTAATATTGTCGTCTGCTTCAATGCTCAAACAGAGTCCCTGATTAGATGTATAAATTAACCCTTTCCTCCATAAATACGCCTTTCTACACCTCTGTAAAAGTCACCTGTTGAAACCATTGTGATAACTAGAGAATTTTGCTCCTATAGGACCAAATGCTCTTATTTATCAATGGTTTCAAACTACAAAATTTAAAAAAAATATATTCTTTAGTTAATGCTCCTTTTCAGTAGATTTACTCAAAGTGGTTGGATCTAAAAATAGCCTATGGAGGAAGGGGTTAAAACATTTTTAAGAACAAAATAGTGTTTTGTAGTACATGTAATTGAATATTCACCTATATATTTTGCTCTGTCAAAGTAGATTTTGTCTTACATTGTGTTGTCAGAAATATCATCAAACGGTCAAACAATGTAGACCCTGATGAGATATGCTGAGTTACCCATCTTGATCCAAATAGTTTAGAAAAGCAAGTAGACTGCTGAAGGTTTCAAGTACTTTAAGAAAAAAATGTAAATTGTATGGAAACATTAAAGGTTTTATTTAACCCGTTCCCTCATATTTACGCTTTTTTACCCATTCTCTTATATTGATGCCTTTTCGGTGCCTCTGTAAAACCATGGTGATAAACAGAGCATTTGTTCCATAGGTGCAAATGCTCAATTTATCACAATGGTTTCAACACCACACCATTCTAAAAATTCCCGTTTGTCTAGTACATTTATTTAAAGAGGTTGGGTCTATGAGGGAAAAGGTTTAATGCTTTGATGGTTGCTGTCAGGATCCAAAATATTAAAACAACAAATATGAATAATATGGGTATTCAAATATTTGGAAAACATTTTTGAAGGCATTTTAAAACATAATCATATGAACCTTTTCCTTCCTTTTCTTGCCTTTGCAAACAGAGTAGACCCAGATCAGATGGCTCCTATAGGAGCTGTCTGATCAGGTTCTGCTGTTTGCTTATGATATAATATAAATATGATTCTACAGTTTCTGTCCTGGCCAAAAAATCCTGTGTCCATGTGATATTAACCCTTTCCCTGTTCTGTATTTAGGTCAAATTTCAATACCTACTGAATATTCATTAACAAAATAGTTATACAGAAATATGGAAGGTGGAACATTGTAGACATTTTAGAAAGCAAAGAAACAGATCTAACGACTTCTATCAGCAAACGGACTAGACCCTGATCAGACGGCTCCTCTAGGAGCCGTCTGATCTTGGTCTACTCTGTTTGCAAATGCGTGAAAACACGTTTATATGAGGGAAAGGGTTAAAACAAATTATGTAATCAATATTCATGACATCATTATTTCTTACATGAATATTCATGGAGGAAAAGGTTAAGACGCAATTTAGTTATAACTATACATTTATTACAAGTTCAGTTTTCATCTAGCTTTAAAGGCAGACGTCAATTTGATTTTGCTAAATTTACTTACCATATACATGCAAGAAATACCTAAACATGCTAAAACAAATGAAATTTTGTTATTGAATTTAAGGATTTATGAAAATATACATATAAATGTCTGACTGTAATTTTAGTCTCGGCCATAAATTCATGGGTAGGAAAATCGAATTGGAATCCCGCAGCTGACTATATAGAAAATGTGCTCGTTTCATGCCAGATTTTCCCGCCCTTGCATTATGAGTCAAATATTGATCACAGAGCTACAGATAAAGGTGCATACTCAAAATACTAAAATCGTCATTTCTCCACCAAACCCTATACTGTGACCACTCTTTAGAATCGTCTCTTTGAGACGATTTTAAAGAGTGGTCACAGTGTAAGGTTTGTTAGAGAAATAACGGGACTATTCTTGAAATAGTTTAAATTTACTCATCTTATCTGGAGCTCTGCACATATTATTATAAAGTCTTGCGTTTTATAACCAAAATTTAGTCGTTTAGTAATGTTTCAGCATGCTTATTCGTTTATTGAATACAATTTTTCTGAACCCCGATGTCTGCCTTTAACCTATTCCCTTATAGGCTATTTTTAGATCAAGCCTCTTTGAATAAATCTACAGAAAGGGAGCATTTACTAGAGAAAAGGAAACTTAAGAATTGTATAGTTTTTAAAACCATTGTGATAAAGAGCATTTGTGCTATAGCATTTATGAACATTTATCACAATGGTTCCAAAAAGTGACTTACAAATGCGTCATTATGAGGAAATGGGTAAAAAAGCGTCAATATAACAGCAAGGGTGAAATGCATATTTGAATGCTTCTGTACAAATTTACATAGGATTGAAAAATGGCAAACATTGAATTCCAAATTGTGTTATTTGAGTGACATCTGTTAAGTTGTTGATGTAGACAAATATTCATGAAGTGTATTCTATTCCGCATGTATGCCTAACTGCTGAATCAATATCTGTTAACCCTTCACTCCATAGAGATCAGAGGTCCAGATACGATGCGTAAATTAAAATATATTAAAAAATAACTCCTTTATTTCTCCACCAAACCCTATGTTGTGACCACTCTTTAGAATCGTCTCTTTGAGACGTTTCTAAAGAGTGGTCACAACATGGGATTTGGTGGAGAAATGAAGATTTTAGTATTTGAGTATGCACCTTATCTGCAGCTCTGATAGAGATGCCGTTTGGAAACAGAGTAGATCTATAGACCCAGATCAGGTGGCTCCTGGAATCATTTGACCTGAGGATCTGCTCTGTTTGCTTAACCCTTTCCCTGTTCTATGTTTATTACAAATTTCAATACCTACTCAGTATTCATGGACAAAATAGTATAATAGGTGTATCAAATTCTATTAGCAAACAGAGCAGACCCTGATCAGACGGCTCCTCTAGGAGCCGCTGATCTGGGTCTACTCTGTTTGCAAATGCGTGAAAACACGATTATATGAGGGAAAGTGTTAAGAAAAATATACATCTTATTCTACATAGTAAAAATTCCCTTGTTTATAATGCCACTATAAAACTTCTGATGATTATTATTTCACCAAACATTATATCTTGATATTCATGGAGTAAGGGGTTAATCGTTTTCTTGCACCATTACACTGAACTGCGTGTGTAACTTTGAGACTCGTATTTGAGACCAAGGAAAGTTGTTAAAGAATGGTCTAAGTAGTTATAAGTAAAAGGAACTTTCTATCAGTATCAAAACAGCAACTGAAACAATATGAACATTGATTAGGCCATAATGGTATTTCAATTAACAAAGTTTTGGTATTGACATAGCCTGGTCTTGTTAGCACTTTTGTAGCCATCATAGTTATTCTATAAAAAATGCACGCAGCCCTCTCCCTTTCCTTCATACAAACACTTTTTCACGCCTTTGCAAACAGTAGACATAGATAAAAACGCCTTTCTATGCCTACGCAAGCAGAGTAAACCCAGATCACGCGGCTCCTGTAGGAGCCATCTGACCAGGGTGAGCTGTTTGCTTATGAAATAATATAGATATGACTACAGTTATATGCAACGACCAAAATGTCCTGCGTTTGTATGCCATTATAAAAAAACTGGTTGACACTGCCTTTCGGAAACTAGGTTTTTGTCTTGGAATAGAAATATTTTCTTGTATGTTAGATGGCCATATATTATAACTTTTCTTGTGTTGAGAAAACGTGTCTCAAAACATTTTGTGTATCACTGTATTGACTTGCCTGCAACCTTCCTTATATATCACCTTATATAGCCGGATAGCGACGCAGTCGACCTACAAAATAACGATTACCAAGCAAAACTTGCACGGATACGCAACATATACCAGAATGAGATGGCAAAATATGAACAGGTAGCCTAATCAATGCCTGAAGATCAAGGCATATTTACTGAAGAATAGTGTATCATTGTTTGATGCTTCTGTTTCCATGCTGTTTAACCATATGTATGTTAGATAAGAATTAACAATTATTTGCAAGCAGTGTAGACAGACCAGTCGTCTGCCACTCATCAGATTCTGCAAAATTTGTCATTCAAAACCCTCCAAGAAATTTAACCCATTCCCTCATAGGCTATTTTTAGATCCAACCACTTTGAATAAATCTACCAAAAAGGAACAGTAACTAGAGAAAGGGAAAATTTTAGAATTTTGTACTTTGAAACCATTGTGATAAATAGAGCATTTGCTACTGTAGGAGCAAATACTCTATTTATCACAGTGGTTTCAACAGGTGATTTTTACAGAGGCGTAGAAAGGCGTATTTTTGTATTTGTACAAACGCCTTTGCAAACAGAGAAGACCCAGGATTCGTCTATTCTGTTTGCAAAAGCGTAGAAAAGCGTATTCATAAAGTAAAGGGTTAATATTTCTCCGTAAAACTATATACTGCTACAAGGGAAATAGGTTTAAACCTTTCCTCATATAAGCGCTATTTCACCCATTTACAGAGTAGACCCAGATCAGACGGCTCCTACAGGAGCCTTCTGATCAAAGTCTTTTGACATTATATAGATCTGACTATACAGTTTATGCCAAAGCAAACAATTCCCTTGAAAAGTTTATAAAATAAATATTCATGATGTCATTATTTCTTACATGAATATTGAACAGGGAAAGGGTTAATTTGATAGGGTCAGTTCTGGTGTTCCAAATTGCAGACTGACTGGTCCTGGACTACACTTACACTGCACTGTGTCATTAACCCATTCCCTCATATTGACGACTTTTGACGACTCTGTACAAGTCACTTTGTGAAACCATTGTGATAAATAGAGCATTTGCTCCTATAGGAGCAAATGCTCTATTTATCACAATGGTTTCAAACTACAAAAATCTAAAAAAAAATCCTTTTCTCTGGTTAATGCTCCTTTTTGGTAGATTTATTCAAAGAGGTTGTATCTAAAAATAGCCTATGAGGTAATGGGTTAACCTTGTGCCTTTACCTAGAATGAATTTTCATGTAAGAAATAATGAGTATATGAGAGTATGTATAATGGCACTGTTATGAAAAGGGGGAATGTTTTACCAAGGCAGAAACTGCTGGAACCATCTGATCTGGCCATGGGTCTACTCTGTTTGCAAAGGTCTGGAGTCAGTAAGGAAACAAACAGAATAGACCCAAATCAGACAGCTCTTGTAGAAGTTGCCTGTTCAGGGTTTGGCGTTTGTAGTTCTGACACTAACAATACCAAAACCAACCCCCATGATTGTGTACATATACCATTATAAAATGTCAGCTTATACATATTCATGATGTCATTATTTCTTACATAAATATTCAACAGGGCACGAGGGGGTTAAATGCATTGATTGTGCATTTGTTGAGATGTCAATGAATGTCGTAATTTAAGCGGATATTCTGATGGTTGTCTGCATTAAGTGATTACTGTAAAGGGCGTGTTCATTGTGTAACCCTTATTCCAAATTTCAATACCTACTAATAATTCAGGGACAAAATAGTTAAAAAGGAATATGGAAGGTGGAACATTGTAGCCATTTTAGAAAGTAAAGAAACAGATCTATCAATTCCATTAGCAAACAGAGCAGACCCTGATCAGAGGGCTCCCAAAGGAGCCTTCTGATCTGGGTCTACTCTGTTTGCAAATGCATGAAAACGCATTTGTAAGAATGAAAGGGATAACCAGACCCTCTCAACATGTTCTAGTGAGCCACTGGAATATTATGCTCTCTCAATACCAAGTGTGATTTTAACTCTGTCCTTTACGGAGTAAACCCATATTAGACAGCTCCTATAGGAGCCGTCTGATAAGCGACTGCTCCTTTTGCTGATGAAATTACATAGATCAGATCTTTGTGGAAGCCAACAATTTCCTTTTAAAATTTTACCATAGAAATTAAGTTGATAAATATTAATGAAGTGAAATGTTCATTAGGGAAAGCATTAACCCATTCCCACTATTTTTAGACCTAACCTCTGATTAAATCTACCAAAAAGGAGCATTAAATGGAGAAAAGGAAATTTTCATAATTGTGTAGTTTTGAAACCATTGTGATAAATAGAGCATTTGCTCCTGTGGAGCAAATGATCTATTTTTCACAATGGTTTCATAAAATGACTTTTACAGAGGCGTCAATATGCGGGAATGGGTTAAAACTATTTCAAATGTTTGTTGTGGTCCACCATGATCCCATCCATCACAGTGGTTCACCATGGACTGGTAAGCATGCCCATTAGTTTGAAAATGCCTCTTTGAATATCCACTTTGAAAGGAATGAATATCAAGAAAGTCATTATGATATTAGTTGACATCTTTGTTACTGTTTGCTGTTGGTAATGGTTTGTGTACTTTGATGTTATGGTGAATCCCTTACAATGTTATTGTGTTGTAATCTGTGCACAGGTGGCTTTTGTTATTATATATCGGGCAAACATGCTTTTATTAACCCAGGTATTATATATAATACAACATGGGGATAAGTATGAGTCTCAGCTGGGATTCAAGCTCTTGAATGGGAGGCAGGTACTTTTGCACATAACAATGTAATGAACCATTTCTTTAATCATGTTTAACACATTAGCTCGTAGGCTATTTTTAGAAACAACATTGTTGAATAAATCTAACGAAAAAGGAGAATTTCCTAGAAAAAGGGACAATTTTAGAATTGATTAGTATCGAATCCATTGTAATATATAGAGCATTTGCTTCACAGGAGCAAATGCTCTATATATATTACAATGGTCTCAAAAGGTGACTTTTACAGAGGCATCAAAAGGTATCAATCTGAGGGAATGCGTTTAAATTCATATTATTATGATTAGTATAAAAGAGCTTTTGCTTATGACCAGGCTATATTCATTCATTAAGTGAACAACAGTCAGAGGTAGGTAGATCAAAAGAAAGTCTCCCCTTGCTCAGGCAAACAACTGTCAAGGTATTAAGGGAAACAAGTCATTGTAGGAGGAGCAAATGACAGTCTCCCCTTGCTCAGGCAAACAGTTGTCAAGGTATGTAGGTAAAATGAAAGTCTCCCCTTGTTCAGGCAAACAATGTTCTGAAAAAGGTTTGTAGGTGGAGCAAATGAAAGTCTCCCCCTTTGTTCAGGAGAACAAGTGTTTGTATTTGTAGCACATGAAAACCTCCTCAGGCAAACAGGTATCAAGGTATGTGGTTCAAATGAAAGCCTCCTGAATTGTTCAGGAAAAACAAGAGTCTTTGTAGGTAGGCAGAGCTATAGATAAATATGCATACCCAAATAGTAAACGTGTCATTTCTCCACCAAACCTTATACTGTGACCACTCTTTAGAATTATCTCTTCGAGACGATTCTAAAGAGTTGTCACAGTATAGGGTTTGGGGAGAATAAATGAGTTGTTCTTGAAAATGTTTAATTTTACGCATATAATCTGGAGCTCTTGGTAGTGCAAGTGAAAGAATCTACCCATAGTTACCGTGGCCATTGTAGTTTGAGACAAACCTGTGATTGTCAGATGCTTATATAACTTTTGGGTTAACCCTGTACTCCATGAATATTCATGGCAGAAATAAACACATCATGAGTATTAGCCCTTCGCTTGCTATTCACGTCAATATGCCTACCTGTAAATAGTGAAGACCCAGATGAGACAGCTCCTGCAGGAGCTGTCTCATCAGGGTCTGCACTATTTACAAGTTGATTGTGCAACCAGTACTCCACAGCAGTGATTGCACAGCGAAATACTTGTACACAGTGAAGATATATGTAAATATACAACAGGGCATGGGTAAAGAAGGAGAATTGTATTTTAAAATTCAGCAAGCGATGGGTTAATTAGATTAATTTTTACAATGGCACAGAAACTGTAGAAACATAACTATTATTTCATAAGGGAACAGAGCAGATCCTGATCAGACGGCTCCTATAGGAGCCATCTGGTCTGGATCTACTGTTTGCAAAGGCATAAAAAGGCATATTTATGGAGTAAAGGGTTAATGTTGTAAAAAGAACTGAATAGCAGGTATAATGTACATGGAGAGTGGGTACTAACATTTATGTTTGGTTTATATCTGAATTGTGTGTGTAGGACATGTGCTTTATTATGTCCCAGCCTTTTCTGTCAATATTTGGGAAAATGCATTTTATTAATAATTGGGAAAATTTTCAAGTCTGCTCTGTTAGCTTATGAAATAATTTAGCTATGATTCTACAGTTCTCATGGTAATAATGCCATCATAAAAATTTAGCAAATTAATTTTCACAATATCAGTATTTCTTACTAAATGTTCGTTAGGGAAAGGGTTAGTTCTTGATAGGCTGCTGCCATTGTACAAAGGTCCAGATTAAATGCGTAAATTAAAACATTTTCAAGAATAACTTCTCTTAATTTCTCCACCAAAACCTATGTTGTGACCATTCTTTAGAATCGTCTCAAAGAGACGATTCTAAAGAGTGGTCACAACATAGAGTTTGGTGGAGAAATGACAATTTTAGTACTTGAGTATGCACCTTTATCAGTTTGCTCCGATTGAAATGACCAATTTTGCAAACCTGTTTGGATTCAGATGAGTAGTTTGGCACTTCATTAGGATTCAAACTATTTGACACTGTCATTGTAGTCTCGAAAGGAAACAGAACAAAACTTTATTATAGAATTAAAACCAGACCTACAGATTAAAGCGCGTACCCAAATACTAAAATTGTCATTTCTTCACCAAACCCTATTCTGTGACCACTCTTTAGAATCGTCTCCTTGAGACGATACTAAAGAGTGGTCACAGTATAGGGTTAGGAGACGGTTCTAAAGAGTGGTCACAGTATAGGGTTTGGTGAAGAGGTAAAGGAGTTATTCTTGAAAATATTTAAATTTACAGACAACCAATTTCAGACAGTTGTTTTAGTTCAAAGATTTACACATACTTCTCTTGTGAGGTGATGATTGTGGCACTAAAATGTGTCTGCTTTATATTTTCAGGCCTGTAGCGAATTCACCACCCATGTTGTCAACCTTTTGAGGGAACAGAGCCGAACTCGCCCGATCGCACCCAAAGAAATTGAGAGAATGGTTAGCATTATACGGAAGAAGTTTGCAGCGATCGAGATGCAGTTAAAACAAAGCACATGCGAAGCAGTCATGATTCTACGATCTCGGTTTTTAGATGCCAGGTACGTTCATGCATGTTAGACAGGTGTTAAGATTTAACAGACCTTTTCCCATTAGCATTTAAACTGGCAACATGAATGTTTTAAGATGACAGCAAATAATAAGTTTTAACTCTTTGCATGCCAGATGTGAACTTGGCATAACCTATCAGGGGTCCAGATAAGCTGCGTAAATCAAAACATTTTCAAGTATAACTTTTCTATTTCTCAGCCAAACCCTATGTTGTGACCACTCTTTAGAATCGTCTCTTTGAGACGATTCTAAAGAGTGGTCATAACATAGGGTTTGGTGGAGAAATGACAATTTTGGTATTTTAATACTCCCCTGTTGTTCTTATTTATGGACAAAAATTTGATTATTATTATTAGCATTTCATTGAGATCCACATTTTTTGACTCTTTGATAATGGTTTTTAGGGGGTGGGGAGAGAAAATCTACATTTTAATCTAGTAGAAAGTTCTATTGACAGACATGTATTACAAAGCTTGCAAAGAGTTGTTTACTTATTGTAAATTTAAAGAGTCAGCACTTACTTAGCAACTCCACTCTTTGCATAAATATTTTAACTCTTTCAGACTTTCACTGCCAACGGCAAATCTGTGATGACCTTGTTTGGAGCCAGGTGACACACTGAGTATTTGATGTGTCACCATGATTCAAACTGTTGTTGCTTGTGACTATTTGAAACAAAAATTAACCCTTTACTCCATAAATATGCCTTTCTACGTCCGTACAAACAGAGTAGACCCAGATCAGAATGGCTCCTACAGGAGTCGTCTGATCAGGGTCTGTTCTGTTTGCTTATGATATGATATGTATCTAGATATGATTCTACAGTTTCTGCAATAAATTCCACAGATCTGATTGCCATGGCAACACATTTCTTTATTTCTATGTATTTAATGCAATAATTAATTTCATTATAGTTGAAATGGATAGAGTCTTTCATAAATATTCATTACCCTTATCTCATAAAGACGCCTTTTTAACCTATTCCTTTATAGGCTATATTTAGATCCAACCTCTTTAAATAAATCTACTGAAAAGGAGCATTTACTAGCAAAAAGGATTTTTTTAGAATTGTGTAGTTTTCAAACCATTGTGATAAATAGAGCATTTTTATCACAGTGGTTTCGGAAAGTGACTTTTCCTGAGACATTAATACTTGTAAAATAATTTTACTTGATAAAAGTTTAACAGGTTAAACAGTGTAGACATAGATCTTGTAGGAGACAACCAATCAGGATATGCTCTGTTTGCTTATGCAGGGCTCCAGATAAGATGCGTAAATGAAAATGTTTTCAAGTATAACTTCTTTATTTCTCCAACAAACACTATTTTGTGACCACTCTTTAAAATCGTCTCTTCGAGACGATTCTAAAGAGTGGTCACAACATAGGGTTTAGTGGAGAAATGACGATTTTAGTATTTGAGTACGCACCGTTATCTGTAGCTCTGCTTATGGAATAATATCGATCTGAGTTTACAGTTCATTCATGGGCAACAGGTCTCTTGTTCAAGATCTATATGCCATTATAAGAATCCATAAATTAGTACAGTAAAACCCCTCTAAACCGGACGTTAAATTTAGTATAAATACCGTTCTTGGAGACTGGTGGCAGCTTAATGCAGGGTGAAAGTCATACAGAAAGCTCCTCTAGGAGCTTTCTGCATGACTTTCACCCTGCATTAAGCAGCCACCTGCCTAAACGTATCTAAAGCCTTCTCTACTAGAATTCCGTTTTAGAGGGGTTCTACTGTATTCATATTCATTAGTTTTTACATGAATATTAATTAGCTACTGAGGTAAAGTGTTGACTAACCGGTAAAATGACATTTGCTACCAAAATAAATTTTGCTAAGCATGTTTAATACTTTCCGTCATACAAACACTTTTTTCAGGCCTTTGCAGACAGAGAAGACCAAGATCAGACAGCTCCTGTAGGAGCTGTCTGATCAGGGCCTGCTCTGTTTGAATATATTATTCTGAGTCTATAGTTTGTCAAGGCACAAAATTGCCTCGAAAATTTTACATTATGAAAATGAATATTCATATGGAAAGGGTTAACCCAATCCCTCATAGGCTATTTTTAGATCCAACTTCTTTGAAAAAATCTACTGAAAGGAGCATTTACTTTAAAAAAAGAAAGTTTTTGTATTGTGTCGTTTTGAAACCATTGTGATAAAAAGAACATTTGCTCCTAAGCAGCAAATGTTCTATTTATCACAATGGTTTCAGAAAGTGACTTTGCAGAGGCGTCAAAAGGCATCAGTATGAAGGAGTGGGTTAATGGAAGTAACAAAGACCCTTTGTATTTATATGCTTACGGTGTTTTTCTCTCTCGTTTCTTCATTTAAGTACCATTTTGTATGATTTTTCATGACAGGCGAAAGAGGAGAAATTTTAGTAAACATGCAATAGAACTTCTAAATGATTACTTCTATTCGCATCTGAGTAACCCCTACCCTAGCGAAGAGGCGAAGGAGGAATTAGCGCGTAAATGTCAAATAACAGTCTCGCAGGTCTGTTCATTTCCTTATTTATGTATTGACTGTATCAGAGCTCCAGATAAGATGTGTAAATTAAAACGTGTTCAAGAATAACTTTTTTATTTCTCCACCAAGCCCTATATTGTGACCACTCTTTAGAATCGTCTCTTCGAGACGATTCTAAAGAGTGGTCACAACATAGGGTTTGGTGAAGAAATGACGATTTTAGTATCTGAATACGCAACTTTATCTGTAGCTCTGTGTGTAAATCTTGCCCTGCTGCCTAAAGGAAGTGTGTGATTACAAGATTTATATGACAAAATAAATTTGGCAAACTGAAATTGAGGTGCTATTTGAAATTTTCTTCAGAAGTTAGTACAAAGAAAAAACAAATTTTCGGAAAGTAAAAAAATTTCAAGAACATTGTGGAAGATTTTTCATGACACTTTTTTTGGCAGCAAAGTAAGGAATTTTTAATCATGTTTTTCATTGTGTTTGATTTTTTGTTGGTACCAATTCTGATTATTTCCGTACAGGAGAAAGAGACGAAATTTTAGTAAGCAAGCTACCGAGGTACTAAATGAATACTTCTATTCACACCTGAGTAACCCCTATCCTAGCGAAGAGGCGAAGGAGGAACTTGCCCGTAAATGTAATATAACAGTGTCACAGGTCTGTCTGTCTTTCTGTCCATTTTACTATTTTTTATCTCTTTTGTAGCATTATTTGGGCTGTCTGGGACTGTCTGTCTTTCTAGGTGCAAAGGTCCAGATAAGATGCATAAATTTATGTAAAACATTTTCGAGACTAACTCCTTCATTTCTCCACCAAACCCTATACTGTGACCACTCTTTAGAATTGTCTCGAGACGATTCTAAAGAGTGGTTACAGTATAGGGTTTGGTGGAGAAATGATGATTTTAATATTTGAGCACGCACTCTTATCTGTAGCTTTGTAGTTGTATCCACAGTATTATCCCATTTCCTCATATTGATGCCTTTTTGGCCATTCCCTCATAATGGCATTTTTTGACGCCACTGTTATAGTCACTTTTTGAAACCATTGTGATAATTTAAAGCATTTGCAAATGCTCTATTTAACACAATGATTTCATAACTTCACAATTCTAAAAGTGTCATTTTCTCTAGTAAATGCTCCTTTTTGGTAGATTTATTCAAAGAGGTTGGGTCTAAAAATAGCTTATGAGGGAATGGGTTATATGCTATATTTACCTGATTCGAGAGTGCTGACTGATTTGTGACTGACTCTATATCGTTGAATGAATTTAACAAAATTGAATTACAAATGACTGATTTTACATGTTTGAGTGAATTTAACAAAACTGAATTAAAAATGACTGACTACATAGTTGAGTGAATTTAGCAAATAAGAATTCCAAATGACTGACTTTACATGCTTGAGTGGATTTTTCAAAACTGAATTACAAATGACTGGCTACATAGTTGAGTGAAATTAGCAAAACAGAATTCTAAATGACTGAATTCACATGATTGTGAGAATTTTGCAAAACTAAATTCCAAATGACTGATTTTACATGGTTGAGTGGTTTTAGCAAAACTGAATTACAAATGATTGGCTACATAGTTGAGTGAATGTTGCAAAACTGAATTACAAATGACTGAATTAACATAGTTCAGATAGATTTTATCATGTACATGTATACTTTACTTTATAATGGAAATGATTAACCCTTTTCTCCATAAATACACCTTATTATGATTCGAAAACAGTGTAGACCCAGATCAGATGGCTCCTATAGGAGCCATCTGATTCAGTTCTGCTCCGTTTGCTGTTGGGATAATATAGTTCTAATACTACATTTCTGCCAAGGCCAAAATTTCTTTGTGTTCAGATGCCATAATCTTAAAGAACGATAAGGATGCATATTTTAATGTTCGAATAATCGAGATTTACTGTACTTTGTTTAGCCGTACAATTTCTCCCTGGCTCAGTGAAGAAAAGAACAACAGGGGAACTGTAAATGTCTGAGAATTACCTCATACACAGTGATTAAAGTCGAAGTCGCATGTGAAAAACCAACTTGTAACTCTCCAGTTCTGTAGCCATTAACCCGCACGAACGCTGATTCTTCGAATCGTTTATTCTGTATTTTCAAGAAAGAGTCGAGCTTGCCATGAATATTCATGGATGTTTTTTGAAGAAAAGAGTAACATAACAAACAGTGCAGACCCTGATGAAAGGGCTCCTATAGGAGCCCTTTCATCTGGGTCTACACTGTTTGCGGAGAACAGTAGTGACTCGTGTCCAGCACTGTAAGGGTTAAGCTATAGAATCTATATCTTTGACATAGCCCTCCCGTATTCTACAGAATGTCTTTGAAAACAGCCGGAATCAAAATCAAATTCAGACTTAGACTAGATTCGCCCTTTGCTCAATAAATACGCCTTTCTACACCTTTGCAAACAGAGTAAACCCAGATTAGGCTGCTCCGTCATGAGCCGTCAGATCAGGGTCTGCTCAGGGTCTGCTTTATTTATAACTGTTGCTATAAGTAATAATCATGATGTGATTATTTCCTGGAGTAAATGGTTAAAAAATAAAATTGACCATATTTGAATACAGTAGAACCTGTCTTAAGCGACCATCAAAAAGATGTCTAATTATGGGTCTGTAAGATAGGTGGTAGCTTAATGCAGATCAGTACTAATGCAGAAAGCTCCTATAGGAGCTTTCTGCATTACTTTTTCCCTGTATTAACCCTTTCCCTCATGTAAACGTGTTTTCACTCTTGCAAACAGAGTAGACCCAGATCAGACGGCTCCTAGAGGAGCCGTCTGATCAGGGTCTACTCTGTTTGCTAATAGAATTTGATATATCTGTTTCTTTGCTTTCTAAAATGTCTACAATATTCCATCTTCCATATTTCATTATAACTATTTTGTCCATGAATATTCAGTAGGTAATGCAATTTGGAATAAATGTATAACAGGGAAAGATTTAAGCAATTTCCTGCTTTTTATGACGTCTATGTTCAGTAAATGAATGGCCACTTAGAACAGGTTGTACTGTACAATTAACCCATTCCATAACAGGCTGTTTTTAGACTAAACTTCTTTGAATAAATCTACTGAAAAGGAGCATTTACTCGAGAAAAGGAAATTTTTAGAATTTCGTAAATGCTCTATTTATCTTAACCCATTCCCGCATATAGACGCCTTTTGACGCCTCTGTAAAAGTCACTTTGTGAAACCATTGTGATAAATAGAGCATTTGCTCCATAGGAGCAAATGCTCTATTTATCACAATGGTTTCAACACCACACAATTCTAAAAAATTTCCTTTTTAGTAGTAAATGCTCCTTTTCGGTAGATTTGTTCAAAGAGGTTGGATCTAAAAATAGCCTATATGGGAAAGGGTTAATGGTTTCAAAATGTGACTTTTACACAGGCGTCGATATAAGGGAATGGGTTAAATATACAAGCAGATAAAAGTTTTAGCGGAGAAATTTTCATAGCAGAGTCACACTTTTAGCTGACATAACACCTTGGCTGTTACAATGTATTCTACATATGTCCACCGTCCGCCATATGTCGTACTTTGTCAGCAATTTCTTGACACAACATCTCATTAACACCTGTCTTGTTTCTAGTACGAGGCATAAGTAGACCATTGGAGCTAAAATTAGATTTTAGATTTGATTCCTTAACTCCGCGTCTGCAACAATTGCTGTCTGCTTCAACTCTTAAAAATATGGCCAGTTTGGATCCTGGTAAGACGCCATATTATAAGCAGCTGCTTCTCGTCTGCTTGCATAGGTAATCACGGTTTTGCCGCTAGCATGCAAAGAGTTAAACAACTTGAGCAGATGACAAGTTTGGAGAAAAAAATCTAGATTTTAATTTTTTACAGAAACTAAAGAAAATACAAGTTCTGCGAAAATTATAGCAGATTACAATTTGTTTGAGTGCAAAGAGATTATACAATTCCTGACCTGAAAACTTTGGAAGAGAAGTTCGGGGAAAAATTCATTATTGATTTTCAGACTCATAAATTTCTTACCAGTTACCACGGTCTTCCGTCTAACTTAATAATCCCTGAAAATTTTCGGGAGGAAAAGTTAGAGAGTTTGTAGCAATGTATATAGTTAGCCCTTTCCTCCGTAAATACGCCTTTCTACGCCTCTGTAAAAATCACCTATTGCAACCATTGTGATAAATAGAGCATTTGCTCCTATAGGAGCAAATGCTCTATTTATCACAATGGTTTCAAACTACAAAATTCTAAAAAAAATCCTTTTCTCTAGTAAATGCTCCTTTTGGGTAGTTTCATTCAAAGAGGTTGGGTCTAAAAATAGCCTATGGAGGAATGGGATAGAGCATTTGTTCCTATAGGTCCTGGGTCTACTCTGTTTGCAAATGTGTGAAAACACGTTTATATGAATGAAAGGGTTAAACTTGGAAGATTCAGCATTGAAACGTCTGATAGATAATCTGGTGACAAACGTAACACTGTTTGCATAGGACTTAAGAGATATGGAGGCTAAAAGAATAAGATTTATCCATTGATTAGCCTGTATATATATCATTGAAACCAGTTTGTCTACATTTACAAAGTTACACTTTTGTCTTTGTGTTTGATGAATGAACTTTGGTGCATTGGCACGTCTATACTGCATAGAGGTTGTCATATTTAACCCATTCCCTCAAATTGACGACTTTTGACGACTCTATAAAAGTCACTTAATGAAACCGTTGTTATAAATAGAGCATTTGCTCCTATAGGAGCAAATGCTCTATTTATCACAATGGTTTCAAACTACAAAATTCTAAACGATTTCCTTTTCACTAGTGAAGGCTCCTTTTCGGTAGATTTATTCAAAGAGGTTGGGTCTAAAAATAGCCTATGAGGGAATGGGTTAAGGGCTAATGCACTATGATTTACCTTTTCCCTTTTGAATATTCCTGCAAGAAATACAGTGGAACCCCTCTAATGCGACCACTAAATGAATAACCATAGCTGCTTTATAAGCAGGTGGTTGCTTAATGCAGGGCAAAAGTAATGCAGAAAGCTCCTCTAGGAGCTTTCTGCATTACTTTTGTCCTGTATTAAGCTACCACCTGTATATAGCACCCAGAATTATACCTCTTTTAGGTGGTCGCATTAGCGGGGTTTTACTGTAATGACATTTGATGCATCATCAGTCCTGTAATCATTAGGACACCAGACCACAAATTCAGCTGAACACCAGAAGATCCAAATGACCAATAGAACACTAGATCTGTAGCCAAAATTACCAATAGAACACCAGGTCTGTGGCTTAAATACCAAAGAACACTAGATCTGTTGCCCAAGTAACCAACAGAGCTTTTGTATAGATCTGTCCCCCAAATACCAACAGAGACCAGGTATGTGGCCAAAATTACCAATAGGTCACTAGATCTGGCCCAAATACTAACATAGCACTAGATCTGTGGCCCAAATACCAACCGCACTAGATCTGGCCAAATGAGCCAGAGGCTCAAATCTGACCAATCAAAAGCTTGAGAACGATCTCAGACTCAACTAAAAGTTTTATAAGCATGGACCCAGACCACAAATTCAACTGAACACCAGAAGATCCAAATGACCAATAGAACACTAGATCTGTAGCCAAAATTACCAATAGAACACCAGGTCTGTGGCTTAAATACCAAAGAACACTAGATCTGTTGCCCAAGTAACCAACAGAGCTATTGTATAGATCTGTCCCCCAAATACCAACAGAGACCAGGTATGTGGCCAAAATTACCAATAGGTCACTAGATCTGGCCCAAATACTAACATAGCACTAGATCTGTGGCCCAAATACCAACCACACTAGATCTGGCCAAAATGACCAACAGATCACTATGTCTGACCGATAAAACGCTAGATCTATGTCCCAATTGCCAATAGAACACTAGATCTGTGGCCAATTTGCCAATAGATCTCTATAGAGATTTTGGGCACAAGTTAACTGGTACAATGTTCTTCCAGAATGCTTGCACACAGTGTGGAATTCATTTTTATTTCCTTTTTCGTATTCATTAGAAAGCTTCCAAAGTGAGTGGAATGCTTATTGATTTTTTGTGTATGAAATTTCATTGAATTGGGACAGTTTTATTTGCATAAAAGCATTGTGTAGTTCTGAAACTAGCAATAAATGGTGAAAGTTGTTACGTGAGGAAAACTTGAGTGTTATTTATTGATGTAATAAAATAGTTGATAGCAGAGCTGTTAATATCGCATGTCTGGTCATGGCAAAATCTATGATCTCCTTTGCAAATTATATGGATCCGGATGAGATAATAGATAACTGGACCTCATCAAGATCAAAACGGGGTGTTGTGTGATTATGTACATTGTATTTTTAAACAAACAAATAAAGAAAAATAAAAAAATAAAGTTGAAACAAACCAGAGCTACAGATAAGAGTGCGTGCCCAAATACTAAAATCGTCATTTCTCCAACAAACCCTATACTGTGACCACTCATTAGATTCGTCTCGAAGAGACGAATCTAAAGAGTGGTCACAGTATAGGGTTTTATCGAGAAATAAAGGAGTTAAGATCTGGAGCTCTGAACAAATCAAGTTTAGACAGCCAAACACAACAGTTAAAGAGATAACCCATTGAATGTGTTAAACACATGCATTAGCATTTGCAAACAGTGTAGACCCAGATCAGAGGGCTCCTAGAGGAGCCCTCTGACCAGGGTCTGCACTGTTTGTCTCCAAAATTTTCGTATTGAGTTTAAACTTTTCATGCTTAGAGGACTCGGTAGTTAATCACTGATGGGTTAATCTACTATGAAAAGGTTAATACTGCTTGTCTGCCTGTTCATGCTTTATTGTGTAATGCAGTAGAACTGCGTACAGCGAGCAGCTGGTGAATGCACAACCTAAGTAATGCACAAAACTTTTGATTAGGGCTAGAAAATTTAGAACCTAATTATAAGTAATGCAGATAATTTTTGATGAGTTCTAGCAAAAGTTCAGATAGCTTATTATTAGAGCTAGCAAATGTAGCAACAGTAATCGTAATGCACAACACTTTTGAAACTAAAAAAACAGATCTTTCAAATTCCATTAGCAAACAGAGCAGACCCTGATCAGACGGCTCCTATAGGACGCATACACACAGTTTGGCTGATAAATAACAATTTGCACCTGTTTTGCTCTAATGGATATTTTACTGACAGACTGTGCAGACTCCCCACAGATAACACAGTCAGCTGAACTATGTGCCAGCTTTTAATAGTCATCTGCCAGAAGTGTTGTCTGCTTGATTTCCTTACCACTCTTTTCTTGCATTTATTTTAAAAAAAAACACTCTTAATCATGATGTCCAAAAGTTTGATCCAGGTTAGATGCCAAGATACATGGTGTCATGCCTGGTAAATTGGCATCTTGCCTGGATCCAGACTATTTGTAAAGAGTACGGGTTTCTATATATTTGCACACTGGCAGATTAAATGTTGAGATTTGTGTTTTATAGGTTGTAGGATCAGATAGGCTTTGTATCTCCTGATAAGGTTTTATATGTCAGGACTGAAATCTCTAACTTGATATTGGGTGTGTGTGTTGGGGGGGGGGGGGGGGGGGACTCTTACAGTTCACCCTTTCTTTCATATAAATGCTTCTTCATGCCTTCACAAATAAAGTATGTATCCAGATCAGAAAACGCCTTTTCACACTTTTGAAGACAGAGACCCAGATAAGATGAGTAAATTAAGACATTTTCAAGAATATATAACGTCTTTATTTCTACACCAAACCCTATGTTGTGACCACTCTTTGGAATCGTCTCAAAGAGATGATTCTAAAGAGTGGTCACAACATAAGGTTTGGTGAAGAAATGACGATTTTAGTATGTGAGTATGCATGTCTATCTGCAGTTCTGGGTTAAGGTATAAAATATTTAGACATAAACTAACATTGCCTCTCACTAGGATTCCAAATATTTGACAGACGCTGTTTATGGAAAGAAATGAAGATGAATGAGAAAGAAAGCCACTTCTAACAGACAATAGATACACTTAGTTACCTTAACCCTTTCCCTGTTCAGTATTTTTAAATAAAAAACAGCGACATCATGAATATCTATTAGATGAATGATAACATAATATAATTGAACCTAAAAATGTCACTTTGGCAGAAACTTTAGAATCAGATCTATATTTATATTTCCATTTCCCTAGGGAATTAACAAAATAGTTACAAAGAAATATGGAAGGTGAAACAATGTAAACCTTTTAGAAAGCAATGAAACATATCTATCAAATTCTATTAGCAAACAGAGCAGACCCTGATCAGACGGTTCCTCTAGGAGCCGTCTGATCTGGGTCTACTCTGTTTGCAGATGCGTAAAAACACATTTATTTCAGGGAAAGGGTTAAGCCATGCCCTCATATCAACACCTTATGACGCCTCTGTAAATGTGAACTTTTGAAACCATTGTGATAAATAGTACAATGGTTTCAAAACTACACAATTCTAAAATATCCCTTTTCTCTAGTTAATGTCCTTTTCTGTAGATTTATTCAAAGAGGTTGGATCTAAAAATAGCCTATGAGGTAATGGGTTAACAGAGCACTAAAGCTGTGGCTGTCTGATCAGGGTCTGCTCTGTTTACTAATGGAATTTGGTAGATGTTTCTTTAATTTCTAACATGGCTATAATGTTCCATCTTCCATATTTCATTATACAATGTAACTACTTTGACCATGAATATTCAGTAGGTATTGAAACTTGGGATAAACATAGAACAGGGAAAGGGTTAAACAATGATGGACCATTCAGCATACAAAAGGAGGATTTACTCTTACAGTGTGGGACAAGAGTCTTAAATGTCCTTTTCAAACAGTGTAGACCCAGATGAGAGGGCTCCTAGAGGAGCCCTCTCATCAGGGTCTGTACTGTTTGTCATGTTACACTCTTCTTTAAAAAAAAAATCCCTAAATATTCCCCTTAAGCTTGACTTAGTTGAATTTTGAAATAGTCTTATTTGAAAATTCAGCATACAAAAGATCTAAGGGGTCGGTCGACTGTGTGTGTGGTGGGGTTTAAATATTGGCTTATGTGTGTGTGTGTGTTTGTGTCTAGTGTGTGCTAGGGGAATAGCTGCAGTAATGACATGGTAGAGTCACTCATCAATCACGCCTGTCAAGCGGCTCTACAACCACACTTCGGAATAGAGACTGGCAACATCTTCCCCCCCAGTAATTACTATCTGCGGCCCCTATACCACTGACTCTGTGTACTGTATATGATCTTGGCTGTATTAATTTGTAACGACCTTTACCAAAATAAATTGATCAAGATAACATGAAAAGTTTCTTGACATCTCATCTGAACCCAAACTGGTTTGTATCTTGATCATTTGTTTTACAATAAAGAGGTGGAAAAAAAGCTTTTAAAAAAATTCAGCCATTCAGCAATCATTAGCAAGCAAAAGGACGAAGAAGACAATTGACTCACACATCGTATTAGTTCAGTGATGGAGGATACAACCAAATTACATTGCTATCAGCCTAGATACAAACATAAACCGTTGGGCTGCTGGAAAGTCAGTTTCAACAGATTAATCCTTATAATGCTGAATTAAAAAATGGACTGTTCCAGAATTGAAACGGGTCAAGCTTATTGTGAATACTTAGGGATTTGTCAAAGGAAAAATATAACATGGCAAACCGTGCAGACCCTGATGAGAGGGCTCCTCTAGGAGCCCTCTCATCTTGGTCTACACTGTTTGCAAAGGACATTAATTGTGTCATGCACATTAAGAGTTAATCCTTTTACCTGTTCAATATTCATGTAAGAAATAACAACATCATGAATATTAATTAGATTATTTTTGATAATGACATAGACATTTTTGTTCAGGCAGAAACTGTAGAATCAGATCTACAGTATATTATAATCATAAGTAAATAGGGCAGACCCTGATCAGATGGCTCCTATAGGAGCTGTGTGATCTGGGTCTTCTCTGTTTGCAAATGCGTGATAAGGCGTTAATATAACTATGAACTCTTTAGCTACCAATTTTGAATCTATGATCGCTTTTTCCAAGAATTTGTAGAGCTCCAGAATGATCAGATGTGTGAATTAGAACATTTTCAAGAATAACCCCATTTCTCCACCAAACCCTATACTGTGACCATTCTGTAGAATCAGCTTGAAGAGACGATTCTAAAGAGTGGTCACAGTATTAGGGTTTGGTGGAGAAATCACGATTTTAGTATTTGGGTGCACACCCTTTTCTGTAGCTCTGAGATTGTATATCGAGATGAGATTTCGGCACTCCAAAGGTCTATTCAGGTACAAGTTTAATGCCTACATTGTTAAAGTTGAAAGCTATTTTGGGTATTGCCCAGATGGACATTGATCTCCAACTTACTGGACTGTGACCATTTCACCCTTGGGCTGTGCCCTTTTCCCAACCACAGTAAAAAGATATTCATTTGTCACAGCAACACTATGGAGCAAATGCTCTATGTATCACAATGGTTTCAAAACTACATAGTTCTTTTGTAAATGCTCCTTTTGGTAGATTTATTCAAAGAGGCTGGATCTAAAAATAGCCTATGAAGAAATTGGTTAATTCATTGTTTAGTTTCACGGTATCACTAGCTTGTGGTATTGCCTTGCAAGTGATGTGATGCCTTTCAGGTGTTTCAAAAACATGCAAAATACCTTGGGATGCTTCAAAATCCTAACTGTCATGCTTTTTGTCAAGCAGAGACAATGGTCTTGAAAGCAGATATTGGTTAATGTGCCGTTTGCTAACTGTTTCATGACCTTTATAAATGGGTTTTGATCCAGATAAGACACTGAATAATGTGAAATCTTTTCAGGATAAAGAAACTGTTTGACATTCAAATTGTCTTTCCGAAATTTTGGTAGAAGAAAAATCTATTTTTAAGAATTTTTGCGGAGGGCGATATTTGTGGATGAAAATTACTTGATCCTTTTGAATGTGGAGCACAGAATCTGATGCTCTTCGAACAATGTAGATCCAGTTGAACCCTTTCCCTCTTCAATATTCATGCAAGAAATAATGGCATCATGAATATTAATGAGCCAGACCATTTAAAAGCATTCTTAACCCATTACCTCATAGGCTGTTTTTAGATACAAACTCTGAATAAATCTACCGAAAGGTATTAACTGGAGAAAAGGAAGAGTTTAGAATTTTGTAGTTTGAAACCATTGTGATAAATAGAGCATTTGCTCCTATAGGAGCAAATGCTCTATTTATCACAATGGTTTCACAAAGTGACTTTTACGGAGTCGTCAATATGAGGGTATGGGTTAACAGAGAAACTTTTGACAGTGGCATAGAATATATAATTAGATCTACATGTATATAATTTCTATAAGCAAACCGAGCAGACCCTGATCAGACGGCTCCTACAGGAGCTGTCTGATCTGGGTCTACTCTGTTTGCAAAGGTGTGAAAAGGCATTTACAGAGGGAAAGGGTTAAGCCTTTCATACTAAGTGGACTCTATATTTAGATGCTAATTGGGTAATTCGACTAAAAATTCAGCATTGACAGTGTTGGTTGACACATGCCAGCCATGGGAATAATTTAGGGATTGTCAGTGGTGGGGGAGGGGGGAATTGTTAATATAAGACCAGAGCTTTCTGCATATTTTGGTCCGCACTAGTCGGCTGTCTGCTTTTGATGTTTGTTCATCAAAGGGCAGCTTGAACCCTGTACTCCAGTGCACAAATACAATTGTAATACTTAATCTAATTAATATTCATGATGTCATTATATCTTACATGAATATTCAACAGATAAAGATTAACCCTTTCCTTCATAAACACGCCTTTCTACGCCTCTGTAGTAACCACTTCTTGAAACCATTGTGATAAATAGAGCATTTGCTCCTATAGGAACAAATGCTCTATTTATCACAATGGTTTAAAACTACAAAATTCTCAAAAAAATTCCTTTTCCCTTGTCAATGCTCCTTTTGGGTGGATTCATTCAAAGAGGTTGGGTCTAAAAATAGCCTATGGAGGAATGGGATAAGACATGTTCTACTGTATAATACTTATACAGTACTTTCAATTTTGACCTCTGACCTCTTCATCTGACCTCTTCATCTGACACAATTATGCAGTGATCAGGCAGATACCATTGTTCTGACATGATTACTGGGTAAATTATTATATTGTAGGTTAGAGGTAAAAAAACACTGACCGGGATTTTCTACCTTGATGACCTTCATCATTCTGGAATAATTTTATGTAGTTTTGATCCAGATGAGATTTTGAACGGTTTTGAGTTAGAACCGTAATAACAGTGGAACGGTTCTAACAAGAAGCTAAACTCAAAATGCATTTGCTGACATACATATCTGTCCTTCTATGACACATGCTATGATGGTGGCTTGTATTTGACCGACCATAACAGACAATGTAAGCAGAGAAAGCAATAGTATCAACTTGTAGGCGTATGTAAATTTCATTTTCTGAAATTGATTTTTGTTCAGGAATTCAAGTTAGGAGACATCGCTGTACATATTGTCTTAACCCTTTCAATGCAGGAAGTGAGTCACTGACGGCCTTTGCAAACAGTGTAGACCCAGATAAGAGGTTTCCTGGAGGAGCCCTTTCATCAGGGTCTGCACCCATTGCCATTCTACAATTTTCTTTAACCCATTCCCTCATAGGCTATTTTTAGACACAAACTCTTTGAATAAATCTACCGAAAAGGAGCTTTAACTAGAGAAAAAGAAAAGTTTAGAATTGTGTAGTTTTGAAACCATTGTGATAAATAGAGCATTTGCTCCTTTGGAGCAAATGCTCTATTTATCACAATGGTTTCACAAAGTGATTTTTACAGAGTCATCAAAAGTCGTCAATATGAGGGAATGGGTTAAAGAAAATCCCTGAATATTCACAGTAAGCTTGACCTGTTTGAAGTTTGGAAGAGGCCATTAGGAAATACAGCAATGAAAGGGTTATGTTATATATTCTGCATGCCAGTACTGTATGCATGATCTTTCAAACATTTTTTTTATATTCTGCAGTTAAGGGATCATTTCCTTGATTTTAGAATTGTGTAAACAGGAAAAATGTTTGGTTTGAAATGTGCAGTGGTAGAAAGACAGACAGACAGACATGCTAAGGGCATTTAAGGGCATTATAACTGAATTACGCAGAGACATGGGAGGGAAGAGGTCACATTTGCAAACAGTGTAGACCCAGATTGGTCACCACATTGAAATATGGCATCTGAACGAGATCAGTTCTGTTTGCAGCTGAAATGCCATGACAGGCGCTTTTCAGGTATTTTGTAATAATTGGGAATCTTTTCATGTGTAAAACTCAATTATTTGGAAAGCAATTTTTGGTCCCATTTTAATTTGTTTTGCATATTTTTAGCATTTTAATATGTTATGCATATTTTAGCATTTCAATCAAATTTTGTTCTCTATTGGGATTTTTTCCCCAAAAATTTCGGAAAATGTTTTTTTATTTTTAAATGGGTCCTATTAACGGACTTGTGTAGACATCAGAAAAAGGCCTGTATAATTACCTTAATCATGTGACTGATCTTGGTCTACACAATGTACAAATTCAAGAGTACCCTCTGCTCCATTTTTCTGCTTGTGTATTTATATACCGGTAATCAAGATTTTGTCATCACTATGGGAGATGTTAGAGATTTCATGTTTTATGGCTGTCCCAGAATCAGACTTATTTTGATGTCATTGCAGACATTTAACCCATTACCTATAGGCTATTTTTAGATCCAACCACTGAATAAATCTACCGAAAAGGAGCATTAACTAGAGAAAAGGATTTTTTTTAGAATTTTGTAGTTTGAAACCATTGTGATAAATAGAGCATTTGCTCCTATAGGAGCAATTGCTCTATTTATCACAATGGTTTCATCAGGGGCGTTAAATGGGTTAACCCTTTCCCTTATTTTGATGCCTCTCAAAAAATCGCTTTTTGAAACCATTGCGATAAATAGAGCACTTGCTCCATGGGAGCAAATGCCCTTTTTATCACAATGGTTTTATAACTACACAATTATAAAGTTTTCCTTTTCTCTAGTAAATGCTCCTTTTCTATAGATTTATTAAAAGAAGTTGGATCTAAAAATAGCCTATGAGGTAATGAACGTGCAATTGTAGCATATAGAAAACACTTTCACTGAGACTGCAGGCTGACACACAGTCCTTGCCTGCAGAGATGTATCACTAGAAACATGAAATCTTCACATTTCTTTCATCTAATTTGATGAAATTTAAAAAAAAAAAGAAAGAAAAAAGAGTAATAGACAAAGGTGCACATTCAAATACTAAAATTGTCATTTCTCCACCAAACCCTATGTTGTGACCACTTTTGAATGGTCTTGAAAGACTTGTCACAACACAAGGTTGAAATTATAGCTTTAGATGTAGTTTTATCATAAAGAAAAGGAATTTGAATTGCATACACTGTTTATCTTGAAATAACCGTTACTCGATAATCTCACCAATAACGCCTTTGCAAACCGAGTAAACCCAGATCAGCCAGCTCCTGTAGGAACATTCTGATCAGGGTCTACTCTGTTTGCTTATATGTCACATATATGATTCTATACCCAGAGCTACAGATAATGGTGCATACTCATATCGTCCTTTCTCCACCAAACATTATGTTCTAAAGAGTGGTCACAACATAGGGTTTGGTGGAGAAGTTAGGAAGTTTTTCTTGAAAATGTTTTAACTTACGCATCTTATCTGGAGCTCTGTCTACCTCATATTTACCATATTACTATAATTATTTCCTATTGTCATATTTTTTTACCCTTTACTCCATGAATATTTATGGAAGAAATGATGACATCATGAATATTAATTAGATATTTGTTTATAATGGCACATGCCCATGGGAATATTTGGCCATGGCATAAAATGTATCATGTTATAAGCAAACAGAGTAGACCCTGATCAGATGGCTCCCATAGGAGCCATCTGATCTGGGTCTACTCTGTTTGTGAAGGCATAGAAAAGTGTATTTATAGAGTAATGGGTAAATAAATTTCCTTTTGTTATACCCTTTACTCCAAGTAAGAAATAATGACATCATGATTCATAATGATGAATATTATTCGGAGTAATTTTTACAATAGTGCATAGACACTGAAATGTTTGGCCATCGCAGAAATAGTAGGAACATAACTATATCATAAACAGACAACTCCTACAGGATCTAAGTCTACTCTGTTTGCAAAGGCGTAGAAAGGTGTATTTATGGAGTAAAGGATTATGTCATATATGTTATACAATTTATATTCATAATTGTCAAAACCTTTCTTGAATATTTAGCAGGTGAAGAGATAGGTAGGAGGGGATTTAACCCTTCCCTTCATATAAACATCACATGTTTTCACATATTTGCAAACAGAGTAGACCCAGATCAGACGGCTCCCATAGAAACGTCTAATCAGGGTCTGCTCTGTTTGCTGATGGAAATTGAAAGGTCTGTTTCTTTACTTTCTAAAATGGCTATATTGTTCCACCTCATATTGCATTACAACTATTTTGTCCATGAATATTCAGTAGGTATTGAAATTAGAACAGGGAAAGGGTCAGAGGAAATCTAATCCCTTTCCCTGTGAAATATAAGAAATATTTCTTTGCAAACAGAGTAGACTCAGATCCTGTAGGAGTTGTCTGATTAGGGTCTGCTCGGTTTGCTTATGAAATTATAATAGATCTGACTCTATAAAACATCTTGTGTGTATATAATGCCATTATAAAAATTCAGCTAATGAATATTCATGATGTCATTATTTCCTACATGAATGTTTAACAGGACCATGGTTTAAAGTTTCTCTTTGTCCATGACAAAGGATGTGCTGTAACCTATGGTGATACATTATTATTTCAATATTCCCATCACTGTTACAGGTATCTAACTGGTTTGGCAACAAGAGGATTCGCTATAAGAAAAATATAGGAAAAGCACAAGAAGAGGCAAATTTGTATGCTGCCAAAACTGCGGCAGCTGCGGCTCAACACGGTCAGCTTCCCTCCGAATCGGGACAAGGTTTGGCTTGTTTACCTCCCCTTGTACTTAACCTTCATGTAGAGCTGAAGACTCAGTGTGCAGGGTAGGGAGGGCAGTGCAGGTTTTGAAATTTTATATTAATGACAATGAACTTAAGAAATGAGCATTTTATGCTTTGTGACATTACACAATGGTGTGCAGTAGAACCTTTCTTCAAGCAAACCACTAAATACGTTCAGCCTTTATTTAATGAACATTTAAAATAATTTTTTAAAGTTAAAAAAGGGCCTTATGTTTCTTTAAGGCAGGTGGTAACTTAATTCAGGTCAAAAGTAATACAAAAAGCTTAATGCAGATAAACACTAATGCAGAAAGCTCCTGTAGGAGCTTTCTGCATTACTGTTGATCTGTATTAAGCTTTGTGCATTACTTTACTCCTATTGTCCTGCATTGAGCAACCACCAGCATTTTAAGACTCGTATGTTAATAAATGAATGGCCACTTAACCCTTTCCTCCATAAATACGCCTTTCTACGCCTCTGTAAAAGTCACCTGCTGAAACCATTGTGATAAATAGAGGCATTTGCTCCTATAGGAGCAAATGCTGTGTTTATCATATTGGTTTCAAACTACAACATTCTAAAAAAATTCCTTTTCTCTAGTTAATACTCCTTTTTGGTAGATTTATTCAAAGAGGTTGGATCTAAAATAGCCTATGAGGTAATGGGTTAAGACGGGTTCTACTGTTGTATAATTTTGCTAATACTCCGAGTCAAAGCTACAGTGAAGGTTAACCAAGGCAGATACTCAAGATAACATCTCCATTCCTTTTATTTTCTTGGGACACCGTAGGCATTTGCTGACTGGCTTTCAGTTTTGATCCAGGATAATAATCAGTTTTGATCCAGGGTAATTATAAAACCAGAGGTATCATTTATTCTCCACCAAACCGTATGTTTTGACCATTCTTAACAATAGTCTCTTCCAAGCGATTCTAGAGAGTGGTCACACTATAGGGTTTGGTGGAGAAATAACAATTTAAGTATTTGAATACTTGCTTTTATTAGTGCTCAATAAAAGTAATTAATTTTAAGATTTTGTGTGGATCCAAACTGATTCTTATTTCCAAATTCTATCAAAGGGAGGTAATTTATGTATGTCACTGTGGTAAGACTAGGTAATGTAAGGGAGATAACTTGAGTGTCTGGTTGGCAAGCATGTAAACCTTATCCTCAGTGATTTTGATTGTATGAATTACTGAACCATTCCCTGTTGCTTATTCATGTTAGAAATGAACATCATAAAGATTTATTTACCCTTTCCATGTTCAATATTCATGTAAGAAATAATGCCATCATGCATATTTATTAACTGAATTTTTATAATGGTATATGTATACAGGATGTTTTGGTATTGGTAATGTATGAAGTCTATTACAATTTCATAAGCAGACAGAGCAGACCCTGATCATACAGCTCCTATAGGAGCCACCTGATCGGGGTCTTCTCTGTTTGCAATTGCGTGGAAAGACGTTTATACAAGGGAAAGGCTTAACTGAATTTTTATAATGCGATATGGACACTGTATATTTTAGTATTGGTAGAAACTGTAGTCATATCTATTATAATTAGGGCCCTGCATTGAAAATGCTGGAGCTCTATAGGAATCACCTTTGATGTGATGCGATAACTCAAACAGTACTTCACATATTGGTTTCATATTAATGGCATATGCTAAGTATCATCAGAGGAAGACACCTATAGTTTTTGGGTTGAATCAGATCACTGTCTAGAGTTATCTACCCATGATTACAGGGCCCTCTCTGACTGAGTCAGTTTTCTAGTTTTATCTGCAAACAGAGCAGACCCTGATCAGGCATCTCCTACACTTGAAAATGGCTCTAAGAAGGGGTGGGGGATGAACCCATTTGAATTTTACCCTTTTAATTTCCAGAAATCTTTGTCTACTCCAACAAGAATATTGTAATATCAAATAACACATTTGCATACTTCGACTACTACTACTGCTGTTGTTCATACTTCTATTTATTACTGCTACTGTTGGCCATACTTCTACTATTTAATAATACTGCCGTTGTTCATACTTCTACAGAATACTACAGTACTGTTGTTCATACTTCTCCTATTCAATACTACAGTACTGTTGTTCATACTTCTCCTATTCAATACTACAGTACTGTTGTTCATACTTCTCCTATTAATACTACTACTGTTGTTCATACTTCTCCTATTCAATACTACAGTACTGTTGTTCATACTTCTCCTATTAATACTACTGCTGTTGTTCATACTTCTATTTATTACTGCTACTGTTGGCCATACTTCTACTATTTAATAATACTGCCGTTGTTCATACTTCTACAGAATACTACAGTACTGTTGTTCATACTTCTCATATTCAATACTACAGTACTGTTGTTCATACTTCTCCTATTAATACTACTACTGTTGTTCATACTTCTCATATTCAATACTACTGCTGTTGTTCATACTTCTCCTATTAATACTACTGCTGTTGTTCATACTTCTACAGAATACTACAGTACTGTTGTTCATACTTCTCATATTCAATACTACTGCTGTTGTTCATACTTCTCCTATTAATACTACTACTGTTGTTCATACTTCTCATATTCAATACTACTACTGTTGTTCATACTTCTCCTATTAATACTACTACTGTTGTTCATACTTCTCATATTCAATACTACTGCTGTTGTTCATACTTCTCCTATTAATACTACTGCTGTTGTTCATACTTCTACAGAATACTACAGTACTGTTGTTCATACTTCTCATATTAATACTACAGTACTGTTGTTCATACTTCTCATATTCAATACTACTACTGTTGTTCATACTTCTCATATTCAATACTACTACTGTTGTTCATACTTCTCCTATTAATACTACAGTACTGTTGTTCATACTTCTCATATTCAATACTACTGCTGTTGTTCATACTTCTCCTATTAATACTACTGCTGTTGTTCATACTTCTACAGAATACTACAGTACTGTTGTTCATACTTCTCATATTCAATACTACTGCTGTTGTTCATACTTCTCCTATTAATACTACTACTGTTGTTCATACTTCTACAGAATACTACAGTACTGTTGTTCATACTTCTCATATTCAATACTACTGCTGTTGTTCATACTTCTCCTATTAATACTACTGCTGTTGTTCATACTTCTACAGAATACTACAGTACTGTTGTTCATACTTCTCATATTCAATACTACAGTACTGTTGTTCATACTTCTCCTATTAATACTACTGCTGTTGTTCATACTTCTACAGAATACTACAGTACTGTTGTTCATACTTCTCATATTCAATACTACAGTACTGTTGTTCATACTTCTCCTATTAATACTACTACTGTTGTTCATACTTCTCATATTCAATACTACTGCTGTTGTTCATACTTCTCCTATTAATACTACTGCTGTTGTTCATACTTCTACAGAATACTACAGTACTGTTGTTCATACTTCTCATATTCAATACTACTGCTGTTGTTCATACTTCTCCTATTAATACTACTACTGTTGTTCATACTTCTACAGAATACTACAGTACTGTTGTTCATACTTCTCATATTCAATACTACTGCTGTTGTTCATACTTCTCCTATTAATACTACTGCTGTTGTTCATACTTCTACAGAATACTACAGTACTGTTGTTCATACTCTCATATTCAATACTACTACTGTTGTTCATACTTCTCCTATTAATACTACTACTGTTGTTCATACTTCTCATATTCAATACTACTGCTGTTGTTCATACTTCTCCTATTAATACTACTGCTGTTGTTCATACTCTGACTATTTAATAATACTGCTGTTGTTCATTCTTCTACTATTTAAAAATACTACTGTAACTGTCATTCATACATCTAATATTTAATACCACTACTTATTAAGCTCATGCTTCAAACTTTTAATCCTTTTTAGAGAGAGAAACTTTAATGTATATTTTATTGGATGCATGTTTTAAATGCCATGTATGTTAATACAAGTACAGTAAAACTTCGCTAACGCGACCACCTAAAAGAGGTATAATTCTGGGTGCTAGATGCAGGTGGTAGCTTAATGCAGGGCAAAAGTAATGCAGAAAGCTCCTAGAGGAGCTTTCTGCATTACTTTTAATCTGCATTAAGCAACCACCTGCTTATAAAGACACCCATGTTTATTCATTAAGTGGTGGCATTAGAGGGGTTCTACTGTATGTTCTATCTCTCTATCTATCAGTGATGTATTGAGGTTTTGTGGATTTCTGTCACCACATCTCAAAACAAACACCACACAGTGTTAAACTGTGACTGACATCTAGTACTGTCTTCTACTACGTCTTCTTTGCAATGGGATGGGGATGGGTATTGTGTGTGTGAGCTAGACATACTCAGCTGTGTTGTTGACCAGGCTACAGCCATTTCATGGGAGGTTTATTGGAACGTTTTGCAGATTTTGGTGACGGAGATTCGGATGACTCGTCAACGGTTGGCTTCAAGGGCAGCTCATTTTTACCTCCAGGTGCGTCAGGCTACAACATGACGTCTACCGCAGGGCTGTCAGGTCAGGGACAAGGAGGCATGTACATGGGTATGAATGGGGACAACTACACAAGCGGAGGGGACACTTCGGTATGTCAGACTTTTGAGTAGGACTCACTCTCTAATCCTCTCTCTCTCCTTCTAGCATCTTGCTCTCTTTCTCCCTTTTTGGGTTGTTTTGTCGCCTTTCTTCCCCTCCTTTCTCTCTTCCTCTTCTGGCCTCTTTTTCCTTCCCCTTGCTCTCTCACTGTCCTTTTGATCCCTTCTCTTTTGGATTCTCTCTCTCTCCACTGTTTTAACACATTACCCCCTAGTGACGCATTTTTGCGCCTCTATAAAATTCACATTGTGAAACCATTGTGATAAATAGAGCATTTGCTCCATAGGAGCAGATGTGCTATTTGTTACAATGGTTTCTAAACTACACAATTCTAAAACTACTTTCCTATAGTTAATGCTCCTTTTCGGTAGATTAATTAAAAAAGTTTGGGTCTAAAAATAGCCTAGAGAGAATGAGTTTCCAGGTTGTAACTTATATGCATTAACCCATTCCTACATAGGCTATTTTAGATCAAACCTCTTTGAATAAATCTACCGAATAGCAGCATTTACTACAGAAAAGGACAGTTTTAGAATTGTGTAGTTTTGAAACCATTGTGAAAAAATGAGCATTTGCTCTTCCTGTGGAGCAAATGCTCTATTTATCACAATGGTTTTAAAAAATGACTTTTACGGAAGCGTCAAAAGGCGTCAATATGTGGGAATGGGTTAGATTATGGGCAAAAATCGAGGTAAACCTTGGTATATAACTAAATCGGGACGTGTTTCAAAATGGCTGTCTATGGATATTGTCCTTCCAGTATGGGTTTCAACATAGAAATATCACATAGTCAGTTCGATACTGCTACATTTATTCAAAATAATGCTTTTAAATATATCGAGTAATATATAACAAAATCAATATATATTATTTCCATTTGTTTAATTTCACTGTTGTTCATTTCTCTCTTTGTCATTTGTGAAATAAATGTTTCCTGATTGAATTCTCTGCAGTAGATTTATTTATGAACATTTATTACTTTGTTTTGTTATAATGATATATTAGAGCAACAGGCAAAGACAAATATTCAAACACTAACAGTCAGTTCTCTACCAAACCGTTTCTTGTGACCACTCTTTAGAATCATCTTGAAAGGACAGTTCTATAGAGAGTTTATAACAGAAACGATAGAGCTATATTCTTGAAAATATTTCAATTTACGCATCTGGTCTGGAGCTCTGATAGTCTATCAAACTTGTATTTACCATATGATTTATTAACCCATTCCCTCATATTGACCCAATTTTTGACGCCTCTGTAAATGATACTCTACATCTCTTCCATTTTTAATCTGTCTGCAAATATTATTTAAAAAAAAAACTACAACAATTGCTGCTAGCATGTCTAGAATCAAACCTTTCCTCAATAAATACGCCTTTCTACGCCTCTGTAAAAATCACCTGTTGAAACCATTGTGACAAATGCTCTATTTATCACAATGGTTTCAAACTACAAAATTCTAAATATTCCTTTTCTCTAGTTAATGCTCCTTTTCGGTAGATTAATTCAGAGTGGTTGGATCTAAAAATAGCCTATGAGTGAATGGGTTAAGTCAATAGCATGTTGCATGTGTAGTTGGTATGTGTAGTTGGTATGTGTAGTTGGTATGTGTGTATGTGTCAAACAGGATAACTAGTCACACTTGTAAAACTTGTAACCCTTTATCTCATAGAAATGCCTTATCATGACTCTGCAAACAGAGTAGACCTAGATCAGAAGGCTCCTATAGGAGCCTTCTGATCTGGGTTTACTCTGTTTGCTAATGGAATTATTTAGATCTGATTCTACTGTTTCTGTCATAGTTAACCCTTTCCCTCATATAAACGTGTTTTCACACATTTGCAAACAGAGTAGACCCAGATCAGACGGCTCCTAGAGGAGCCGTCTGATCAGGGTCTACTCTGTTTGCTAAAAGAATTTGATAGATCTGTTTCCATGCTTTCTAAACTGTCTACAATGTTCCACCGTCCATATTTCTTTATAACTATTTTGTTAATGAATACTCAATAGGTACTGAAATTTGGCCTAAATACAGAACAGGGAAAGGGTTAAAACTTATTCATGTTCTATATTTAAAAAAAAATGGAATTTATATAAATTTTGTGATGTCATTATTTCTTACATGAAGTAAAGGGTTGAAACGTTGTGCATTTTAACCCTTACAACGCTGAATTTTCAAATGGAATATTCCAAAATTCAAATAGGTCAAGCTTATGGTGAATATTTAGGGGTGTTTTCTAAAGAAAAGTGTAACATGACAAACGGTGTAGACCCTGATGAGAGGGCTCCCCTAGGAGCCCTCTCATCTGGGTCTACACTGTTTGCAAAGGACATTAGTGACTCGGGTCCCGCACTGTAAGGGTTAAGTAACTTTAGTCTGGAAAAAAAGATGACATCATGAATATTTATTAGATCAATTGTTATAATAGCACATGGACACAGTATTGTTTTGCCATAGAATAAGCTGTAGAATCATCTCTATATTATAAGCAAACAGAGCAGACCCTGATCAGAAGGCTCAGACAGGTGTCAAATGATCTGGGTCTACTCTGTTTGCAAATGCGTAGAAAGGCGTATTAATGGAGTTTAGGGTTATATAAACAGACCAGACATTATGGAAGAAACAAAAATTTCACAATCTTCCAGCCTGTCTCAGGTTTACAAACAGTGTGCATCCGTATAACCCTACGTCATATTAACGCCTTTTCATGCATTTGCAAACAGAGTAGACCTACATCAAATGGTTCCTGTAGGAGCCGTCTGATCAGGGTCTGCTCTCTACAAATGCTTATATGATATAGATATGAACGTACTTTCTCCCAAAAAATCTTGTGTCCATCTGCTATTATAACAGTTAATCTAATTAATATTCATGATGTCATTATTTCCTTCATGAATATTGACTTGAGAAAAGGGTTAAATAGGTGATGTTATAACATGTTTAGGGTTGGAATGTAATGATTGGTGGTTGGTGATATGTGTAACAAGGGAAATTGGAGTAGAGCAACCCTGAATATTGTGCATGCCATGAATGAATATACAAGACGTACTCTATGGACATATTATTCCAATTTTCTCTCTCTGCTAGTTTTTAACTCTTTACTCAATTAATACGATTTCTTTTGCCGTTGCAAACAAGATAAACCCAGATTAAACAGCTCCTGTGGGAGCCGTCTGATCAGGGTATTCTCTGTTTGCTGATGGTTTGATGTAGATGTGATTTTACAGTTTCTGTGCCCGAGTCAAAATTTCCTGTTTTCATAAGCTTTTATAAAAATTCAGCTAATGAATATTCATGATTTTTTACATGAATATTCAACAAGTAAAGTGTTAATGTAGCAGGAGCTTTGGACATTATTTGAGCTTCCACTTGACTTGCATATTAGAGAGGTTTAACTCTTTCAACCCCGGATATGCATGCACTATCATTTGCAGTCAGTGTAGACCCAGATCAGAGGGCTCCTAGAGGAGCCCTCTGGTCAGGGTCTGCACTGTTTGTCATTCAAAATCCTTGAGCAAGTTTAAACCTTCCTTAATGATTGGAGTCTATCGATAAACACCGATGGGCTATTCCACTCTGAAAATCCAGGGTTGAAAGAGTTAATACAGAATTGTCCTGATAGTTGGAGTAATTTCAGATGTGGTGTTGAGCTCGTATAACAATGCTACCGAGGCTTAGGAATGTGTTGGTGGGTGGGGTAACAGACGTTATTCTTTACTAATACGGAGTGGCAATATAGTTACTGCAATGTTCATTATACTAAAACAGCTTGAAAATCATGGGACTTGGACAAGCATTTGAATAATGTGGTTTTATGGGTGAATGGAAAAATTTTAGTGCCAGAGTGACCTCCCCTGGTATTTGAATTGATATTCAATAGGGGAAGTAACTCTGGCATTTACCATACAGGTTCTAGCAGGGGGGTTTGGTTCTCCGGAGAGTGTGCACAGCTCAAACACCATGTTTGATAACTCCCAGGTACCAGTCTTTCTTCACACATCAATCTTACAAACAGAAACATGAAATTCACCTACGTTAATGAAATTTATCCGTGTAAAAATTAACCTTTTGATTGCTGACGGTTGAAAATTGAATGTTCTATGACATTGTTTAACCGATTCCCTCATATTGACGCCTATGTAAAAGTCTCTTTTTGAAACCATTGTGATAAATAAAGCATTTGCTCCATAGGAGCAAATGCTTTATTTATCCCAATGATTTCAGAACTATACAATTCTAAAAGTTTCCCTTTCTCTAGTAAATGCTCCTTTCGGGTAGATTCATTCAAAGGGGTTGAATCTAAAAGTATACTATGAGGGAATGTGTTATCTGTTGAATTGTGAATGTTTTATATTCTTTAACGCTTTCCTTGTTCTATGTTTATTCCAAATTTCAGTACCTGCTGAATACTCATGGATGAAATAGTTATAATGAAATATGGAAGGTTGAGCATTGTAGCCATCCTAGAAAGTAAAGAAACAAATATTTCAAATACCATAAGCATACAGAGCAGACCCTGATCAGACAGCTCCTATAGGAGCCGTCTGATCTGGGTCTACCTTGTTTGCAAAGGTGTTATATGATGGAAAGGGTTAACTGTTGAAATTTGAATGATCTATGATATTGTTTAACCCTTCCCCTCATATAAACGCTTTCTCACGCATTTACAAACAGTAGACCCAGATCAGATGACCCCTGTAGGAACCGTCTGATCAGGGGCTGCTCTATTTGTTTATGAAATGTTATTGATTTGATTCTACAGTTTCTGCTAGGGTAAACAATTGCCTTGTTTATAATGCTGTAAAACTTTGTCTGCACTGTTTACCAAAGTTTGTTGTGTCAAATGTCACAGAGCTACAGATAAAGGTGTGTACCCAAATACTAAAATAGTCATTTCTCCACCAAACCCTATACTATGACCACTCTTTAGAATCGTCTCTTCGAGACGATTCTAAAGAGTGGTCACAGTATAGGGTTTGATGGAGAAATAAAGGAGCTATTCTTGAAAATATTTCAATTTACGCACCTTATCTGGACCTCTGATGATGCACTCCGAATGGGATAGTAGATCGGATTGACGCTGTTTGAAATGTCAGTTACGCATCAACCCACCCAGCCATAGTGATATTTCTTTGATTATTACTATGTTTATTTTTACAGCTGGACTAACTCAAATGGCTTACATAGAACCAACAAACCACTACACACCGTCACTCTCCAACTGCATTTGCCTCAACTAACAGTCTGTCCGAGCTAACTTGCATGAAAACTTCTCAGTCCTTGCTCCAGACGTTACCAAGGAAACCCAACCGATCACCATGGACACCATGAATGATACAGACCTATCAGCAGCTGCTACTTCTGCATGCGATAAAATTGCATGACTACACAATTTCATTTAAAATTTGTCATTTGTACTGTTTCGCATTTTGTTGACCAAGTCAAGATACCATTTTTTCTACAGCCATAATGATTAAGGGGAAGATGGCAGTAACCATGGAAACAGAGGGAGCTTGTAAGAAGCAAGCATGGCGGACAGAATGTATATAAACGGATGCTTCTTCACATGGAGGCCTACTGATGTAATGGAGTGGAATGATGGAGATGCCATTAGAGACAAATTCTTTTCTGAACAACAAAAGCATTATAATATTTTACACAATCATTTAATATGTTTCTCATCATTTTTTCATGAATGTGTGTTGACAAATCAAAACCATGATAGAGTATTTGAAGGGTCCAGAACCTAGGGCTTAAACTCGTGACTTGAGACACATGGATATTATCAAATAGATTGGCATGGTTTCCCAGCGAACTTGTTTGAGAATATCTTGGAGTCTTTGGTCAAAGAGCCCTATTGTATATCAGTCAAACAACCTGAACTGTAAGTATCAAGTATTTACAGCCTGTGTGTATAGAAATCAGATGCTACATAACTGTCAGATGAAGATAGGAGTACCTGGTTTTTTTGATTGGTTAGATTTGAGTTCTCAAGCTTTTGATTGGTCAGATTTGAGCCTTTGGCTCAAATCTGACCAATCAAAAACTTGAGAACGAACTCAGACTCAACTAAACGTTTTATAAGCATGGACCCAGAGCTCCAGATAAGATGCATAAATTTAAACATTTTTAACAATAACTCTTTTATATCTCCACCAAGCCCTATACTGTGACCATTCTTTAGAATTGCCTAGAAGAGACGATTCTAAAGAGTGGTCTCAGTATAGGGCTTAGTGTAGATATTTGGGTACACACTTCTACTGTGGCCACTCTTTAGAACCGTCTCGAAGAGACGATTCTAAAGAGTGGTCACAGTAAAGGGTTTGGTGGAGAAATGACAAGTTTAGTATTTGGGTATGCACCTTTATCTATAGCTCTGTAACAATGCAAACCCAGATCAGAGGGCTCCAGTATTCTTGTTTCACACACTCAGAAGATTATATCAATGAGACAGGTTGATTGAACCCAGATCTTGAATTGTTTTTGACAGAAACAGGGTTTTTAAGAATTAAGTGCTTTGTTGAAAAAGTGCTGATAGCGAATATTATTTTAACCCTTTCCCTCATATAAACACTTTTTCACACCATTGCAAACAGAGTAGACCCAGATCAGATGGCTCCTGTAAAAGCCGTCTGATCAGGGTCTGCTCAGTTTGCTTATGAAATTATATAGATCTGATTCTACAGTTTTTGTCAAAATGCTGAAAATTCCCTTGAAAATTTTTACCTTATAAAAAATTAATTTAATGAATATTCATGAAGCGATCGATTTATGGATGAATGTTCATGAGAGAATGGGCTAAGTGCTTTGTTAAGAAAGTGCTGATTGGTTTAGTTTATCCTTTAACCTTTTACTCCATAAATATACATGTACCTTCCTACACCTTTGCAAATCAGAGTAAACCCAGATCAGACGGCTCCTGTAGGAGCCGTCTTATCAGGGTCTGCTCTGTTTGTTTATGAAATGATATAGATCTAATTCTACAGATTCTGCCATAGCCAGATGCCATGTTACAAAAAATATTATCTATATTCATTATGCCATTGTTTCTTACATGAATATTCATGGAGTAAAGGATTAAATGATAATTTTATAGATTATCATTTTGTTGATTCCTGGGTCCATGCTTATAAAACTTTTGATTAGTCAGATTTGAGTTCTCAAGTTTTTGATTGGTCAGATTTGAGCCAAAGGCTCTAATCTGACCAATCAAAAGCTTGAGAACTCAAATCTGACCAATCAAAAGCTTGAGAACGAACTCAGACTCAACTATAAAGCTTTATAAGCATGGACCCTGGTGGTTTTTATATGATTTAACCTCTAGCAAGCAGCATTGCAAACAGTTTGGATCACAAAAAAAACCAAACAGTATCTCATCTGGATCCGGACCGATTTGGATGCTGAACATGTTCTAGGAAAAGAAATCTGAAAGACAGTCTGCTTTAAGAATGGCAACAGATAACAAATATTTTACAGGCATGTCCAAGGTTAAACTATAAAATGTACTGAGCTTAAGTAACTGTATATTTAGTTTTATGTTTAACCCTTTACTCCATAAATACTAATTTCTACGCCTTTGCAAACAGATTAGACCCAGATCAGACAGCTCCTGTAGGAGCCGTCTGATCAGGATCTGCTCTGTTTGCTTTATATATAAAATATATATGATTCTATAGTTTCTGCCATGGTAAAAAACTCCTGTGTCCATGTGTTATAACAATGAATTAATATTTGTGATGTCATTATTTCTTACATGAATATTCATTGAGACTTAGGAGTAAAGGGTTAACCGGATATTTTTTTCTAAATCTTCACAATCAAATTGAGGATTTAGCCATCAGTGGAGATGAACGTAGACTTACCTACCAAACAACTTTGTAATATGAGAAAAAAAGAATCTCCCAACAAATTGTGGAGGGTCTGCTACAGTGCACTATGATGCGTGCGTCATTTGTGAGTGTTGCTAAGTTAACGGAGAAGTCTTCATTTTGCCTGTACATCTGTCATTTTACCATTAACCTTGAAACAAGGCTAAACTGGTCATGTCATGTTTTGTGTGTGTTATTGTAGAGTGAGTTAGAACATTGCATTATTGTGACATTTTATGTAAAGTTGTATAATATGGTTGTGTTGCCAAGCCAATTTTTTTTCGTAATTTTTAAAAATGTTTTTTTTTGTTTTTAATATATTGAAAAAATGTATTGTTTTTATTTTAAATGGTTGTATTTGGTAGATAATGACGTAACAGATTTGTGCAAAAGGAAAATCAGAAATTATTAGTTAACCTAAATACGCCTTTCTATGCCTCTGTAATAACCACTTCTTGAAACCATTGTGATAAATAGAGCATTTGCTCCTATAGGAGCAAATGCTCTATTTATCACAATGGTTTCAGAACTACACAATTCTAAAATTTTCCTTTTCTCTAGTTAATGCTCCTTTTTGGTAGATTTATTAAAAGTGGTTGGGTCTAAAAATAGCCTATGGAGGTATGGGTTATACTATAGGCAAATAGAGCAGACCCTGAACAGATGGCTCCTATAGGAGCCATCTGATCTGGGTCTACTGTTTGCAGATGCGTGAAAAGACGTTTATATATGAAGGAAAGGGTTAAGTAGTTGCTTTAGCCCTTTGCCTGTTCTGTGTTTATTACAAATTTCATTACCCACTGAATATTCATGGAGTAAATAGTTATAATGAAATATGGAAGGTGGAACATTTTAGCCATTTTAGGAACAAAAGAAACACATCTATCAAATTCCATTAGCAAACAGAGCAGACCCTGATCAGATGGCCCCTCTAGGAGCCGTCTGATCTGGGTCTACTCTGTTTGCAGATGCGTGAAAACACATTTGTATAAGGGAAAGGGTTAAGGAGATTTGTTTATTACAATTTCTGTATAGAGATACAACTTTTGAAGAACTGCAATTTTACACATATCCTGAAATAATTTTCAGCCATGTGCATACATTTTTAATATCATTTTAAAAAGGGCCAGATGTTTTTCACAAGTTGAACTATTTATTGTGGAACATGTCAAATAAATGAGATCAGCAACCTGAATTTGTATTTTTATTCTCATTTTATAGAATTTTTAGAATAGTCAGTGCTTTTTATGACGAGAAAGATGTGTCTGTGTTTATTTACATTTTTATGACATTGATGAAGACTGTGACAATGTATTTATTGCGTTTTTTTATGTTAACAATTCTGAACCCTTTACATGTTGAATATTTATGTAAGAAATTATGACAGTATGAATATGAATTAGCCATAGTTTTTAACCCTTTCCCTGTTCTGTGCTTATTCCAAAAATAGTTATAATGAATATGAAAAGTCGAAAATTGTAGCCATTTTAGAAAATAAAGAAACATCTTTCAAATTCCATTAGCAAACAGAGCAGAACCTGATCAAACGGCTCCTGTAGGAACCGTCTGATATTGGTCTTCTATGTTTGCAAATGCGTTATTATGGAGGAAAGGGTTAACATTATTAACTAGGGATGGTTTTTACTGTGACAAATCTGTTATTATTTCCATAAGCAAACAGGAGACCTTGATCAGATGGCTCTTACAGGAGCTATGTGGACTAGATCTGCTCTGTTTGCAATGGTGTGATCAAAGCTACTGATAAATGTGCGAACCCAAATACTAAAATCGTCATTTCTCCACCAAACCCTATCGAAGAGACGATTCTAAAGAGTGGTGACAGTATAGGGTTTGGTGGAGAAATAAAGGAGATATTCTCGAAAATGTTTAAATTTATGTATTTTATCTGGACCTCTGTGTGAAAAAAACCAGAAAACTCCCAAAGAAACTTTGTGTGTTTGTTTCCACAGGTTTAATTAAACCTTTCCCTCATAAATGCTTTTTCACACCTTTATGATCATGGTCTGCTCTGTTTGCTTATGACATGATACATATCTGATTCGGCAGTTATTGTCAAGGCAAAAACATTCCCTTGAAAATTTTACATTTGCATTATAACAATTCAGCTTATAAATATTCATGAAGTCTTTATTTCTTACATGAATATTGAACAGGTGAAGGGCTAAACAGGACACCTACGTAAATTCATTAACTCATTCCCTCATATTGACATCAGTTTTCTATGTAAGTCACATTTTTGAAAATCATTGATAAATAGAGTATTTGCTCCATAGGAGCAAATGCTCAAATTATCACTAGTTTTCAAAACTACACAATTCTAAAAAAAGTTCCTTTTCTCTAGTAAATGCTCCTTTTCAGTAGATTCATTCAAAGAGGTTGGGTCTAAGACAAGTCTATGAGGTAATGGGTTAATATACAGCTGTATTTGATAATTCAAACACTTCTCTGGGTAATTTTCATGCCCTGTCTTGTAATTTCTTATTTCTGATATCTCTTTATTAGCAGATGTGTTTGGTGCTATTTTTGTTTTAGTGTAGGTTGTCTCCCCATTTATTATCAGTTAAAAACCAACAGTAAATCTCACCTCTAGCATACACTCTACAGAAAGTACTTTAGATCTGCATTAAGAATATTACGGTAACCCTTTCCTCCATAAATACGCCTTTCTACGCCTCTGTAAAAATCACCTGTTGAAACCATTGTGATAAATAGAGCATTAAATTTTGCAAATGCTCTATTTATCACAATTGTTTCAAACTACAAAATTCTAAAACATTTTCCTTTTCTCTAGTTGATGCTTCTTTTCAGTAGATTTATTCAAAGTGGTTGGATCTAAAAATAGCCTATGAGGAAATGGGTTAATAATATCTCCACCAAACCCTATGTTGTGACCTTCGAGGCGATTCTAAAGAGTGGTCACAAGATAGGGTTTTACAGAGAAATGGCGATTTTAGTGTTTGAGTATGCATGTTTATCTGTTATTGCCACAAACATTCTGCCCCTGTCTGAGCGTCTCTGCACCAATTCTCTAGAGATTCTGAAATAGCCAAACAATGGTCATAAACTAAAAACATTGGTGTTGCTGCTATCACTCAGAGGTCCTGATAAGACGTGTAAATTTAAACATTTTCAGGAATAGCTTCTTTATTTCTCCACCAAACCCTATACTGTAAGCACTCTTTGAGACAATTCTAAAGAGTGGTCACAGTATAGGGTTTGGTGAAGAAATGACGATTTTAGTACTTGAGTATGCACCTTTATCTGGAGCTCTGTATCGCCCCAATGTTATTTTCAACAATAAATAATGATTTTGTCGTCACAAAATCTGTCTTTCTTGTATTCAGTCACTGTCATCTCAACATATGTAAAGTTACTGACAAAACAAAAACTGCGTGTAAAATTTGGTGAATTTATGATGAGAGATCTTTATTCAAAATATATTGCTGACAACACAGCATTTAATTTGGTATTTTGTGTATTTGTGAATTCCTTATAATAAAGACCTTCATTTATCATTTTGTGAATTGCTTACAGGAGCTTTCAGCATTATTTTTGACCTGCTTTAATTTGTGGACTTGAGATTTTATTCAATTTAGAAATCGGATTACTCGAACCTCGGTTATCTCGATGTAATATGTATGGTCCCTCGAAGTTCGAGATATCGAAGTTCAACTGTAGATCGAACACTCTTGTTTCCAGAAAATTTGAATTAACCCTTTCCTCCATAAATACACCTTTCTACACCATTGCAAACAGAGTAGACCCAGATCAGACAGCTTCTGAAGGAACCATCTGATCACGGTCTGCTCTGTTTGCTTATGATAAAGGTATGTCAATGGCCAAAACATTCCATTGTCAATGTGCTATCATAACAATCTAATTAATATTCATGATCTCATCATTTCTCACATGAATATTCGTGGGGTAAAGGGTTAACACTATACTGCTTGTGATAGTAAAACAATGTGTGTGATATCTTCAAGATCTGTACAAAATATAAGAATCTCATAGTACAGTGAAACCCCGCTAATGCGACCACTTAATAAACAGCCACTGATGTCGTCTAAAGCAGGTGGTTGCTTAATGCAGGACGAAAGTTATGCAGAAAGCTCCTATAGGAGCTTTCTGCATAACTTTCGTCCTGCATTAAGCTACCACCTGTCTCTGCCACCCAGAATTATGCCCGTTTTTGGTGGTCGCATTAGCGGAGTTTTACTGTAGTTTTACAATTTCCTTGAACAAATAATAAAGTTGGTTGTTATACAGTTATCTTTCCTGGCTATGAATGTATCGTCTTGTGTTACTTGCTTTAGGATTTTGGACATATAAAGGAGATATGGGTTTCTTAACCATTTCCCTATTCTATGTTTATAAAAAATTTCAATACCTACTGAATATTCATTAACAAAACAGTTACATGTATAACGAAATATGAAAGGTGGAACATTGTAGACATTTTAGAAAGCAAAGAAACTTATCTATAAAATTCTCTTTGCAAACAGAGCAGACCCTGATCAGACGGTCCCTATAGGAGCCGTCTGATCAGGGTCTGCTCTGTTTGTAAATGCATGAAAACGCATTTATATGAGGGAAAGGGTTAAAAGTGGGCAAGTAAGTAAACAGGTTTATGACATACAATGATCGTGTATCATCTGGTAGCATTACATAGAAACAGGCATTCAGACATATACAGTGTAGACCCAGATCATCACCCTCTTTATTTACAGCATGAATGTTTACTCTTCTTTGACACTTGTTAACCCTTTCCTTCATATAAATCCATTTTCAGGCATTTGAAAACAGTAGACCCAGATCAGACTGCTCCTATAGGATCAGTTTGATCAGGGTCTGCTCTGTTTGCTTATGATATAGATCCGATTCGACAGTTTTTGTCTAAAACAATTTCCTTGAAAAATTTCAGGTAATGAATATTTATGATGTGATAATTTCTTTTATATGAATACATGTCTATGATGAGATGCTGAGTAACTCTACATTTTCCATGGATTTAAACTGTTACCATGGATTCAAACTGTTTAAATGCATTTTTGAAAAATGTCTTTATTGAACCAGACATCATTAATAATATTTGCATACAAAAGTTACTTAGGATTGAAAGAATTATGAGAATGAAGTTATAAAATTCAATGTTTCTACTAAGGAGAATGGCTTGGTTTTCAAGTATTTGCAAACTTTGAATTGCCATGACACTTATGACATACATTGGTAATCTGTACTTTTAGTAAAGAAGAATTTGTAATGTTTTAGGCAGGTGGCAGCTTAATGCTTTCACCCTTCATTACGCTGTCACCTTTACTCCATGAATATTCATAAAAGAAATAATGACACCATGAATATTATTAAAATTAATTTTTATAATAGCTCATGAACATGGGAATATTTGTGCATGGCACAAACTGTAGAATCAAATCTACATTATTTCATATTAAGCAAACGGAGCAGACCCTGATCAGATGGCTCCTATAGGAGCCGTCTGATCTGGGTCTACTCTGTTTGCAATGGTGTATTTATGGAGTAAAGGGTTAAGGCTAGTAATGATACTTATTATAGTGATCAGATTAGCGAGGATTCAGTGTATGTGTAACAGACAATACATCTAAGTCACCCTGTGCATTTGCTCGTTTCGGCATCTGTACATAATCGTTGTGCCATATGAAACCCAAAGGCCATGTAGATTGGTTATTTCATACAACATCAAATTACTAGTTATATTTTTAGGTAATTTAGTTTTCATTGTACTGAATATATTCCTAGGTTTCCGTTATTGTTTTGACTTGACGTGTTACTCTTTTCGTCGTATAAACGCCTTTTCACGTCCTTGTAAACAAAATAGACCCAGATCAGACGACTCCTGTTCGAGCCATCTGATCAAGGGTCTGCTTTGTATGCTTATGAAATGATACAGTACTCCGTATCACTCCTAGGGGAGTACTCTTCATCACTCCCAGGGGAGTAGTCTTCACTTCCCTGGGAGTACTCCGTATCACTCCCAGGGGAGTACTCCGTATCACTCCCAGGGGAGTACTCCGTATCACTTTCGTTCTACACTTATCAATCACCTGCTTTAAAAGACATCTTTGTTTATTCACTATGTGGTTACTGTAAAGAAGTTCACTGAATATGAGATGTAAATATTTTTTTTAAATCGAAGAGGGACAGATGTAGTGTTTTCAAATTGCATTATATAATTTTCACCCAATTGCATAAACTCCATGCAGAGAATGGGTAAGTTGCATACATAAAACAATTTTAAGAATAAACTCTTCATTTCTCCACCAAACCCTATGTTGTGACCACTCTTTAGAATCGTCTCTTTGAGACGATTCTAAAGAGTGGTTACAACATAGGGTTTTGGGGAGAAATAGTGAATTTAGTATTTGAATATGCATCTTTATCTATAGCTCTGTCGGTGTCATTGTGTAATATGACATATATCATGTGTTTGGCATTAGTGGAGTCTTTACATGATGTAATATTTTTGATGTTGCACTATTGTAATAACACTTATGTAATATCTTTTCAAATGTAGTAATTTGAGGTGAATTAAACAAGAAATAGCTTATATGTATTCATTTGTGGTCATTGAATATTAAAATTATGAAATGTCCATACATTGAATATCGACTTTATTTACCCTCAAATCTGACCCAAGGTCATTATATATCACATATTTTGAAAGAATGATCACATTTTGAAAGTTTATTGTTGGCAAAGAAGAGTGTTGCCATCTGCTTTGTGTATTTCAGTTTCCAGCTTTCAATTCATTGTTGTCATGTTTCATTTGCTAGGTCTAAACCCTTGAGAATATGTCATATGTTCACACACATTAAATCGCAACAAGAGAAAAGATACCTTTAGAGTCTGCAAACTGGGTTGATCCAGATCAGCCAGCACTTCAAAGATATGACCATGGCATATGAAATTGTGTAGTTTTGAGACTATTGTGATTAATAGAGCATTTGCTCCTATGGAGCAAATGCTCTATTTATCACAATGGTTTCAAAAATTGACTTTTACACAGGTGTCAATATGAGGAATTGGTTAACTGTTTCCCTGTTGAATATTCTTAATAGAAATAATGACGTCATTAATATTTATTAGTGGCATTTTTATAATGGCATGTGTACACAATAATTTTAGGTATTGGTAAAAACTAGAGTCCATGATAATTTCATAAGCAAACAGAGCAGACCCTGATCAGACGGCTCCTGCATGAACTCTCTGATCTGGGTCTACTTTCTTTGGAAAGGTGTGAAAAAAGTGTTTGAATGGAGGAAAGGACTACTTTTCCTTTACCTCATACTGATGCCTTTTCATACCTTTGCAAACAGAGAAGAACCAGATCAAATGACTGCTGCTGGAGCCGTCGAATCGGGGTCTGGCAGCTCTTTTTGCTTATGGATGCATTTATCAACATTTATTTGCTGTCGCTAAATATTCCTTTGTTCATATGCCAGAATAAAAAAAAATCAATTAATATTCATGAGATCTTGTATACATATTCATGAGATAAAATGTTTAATGCAATAGGAAAATAACAGTTTTCTTAAATACTGCTTAACGTTTTATTTCATCCTCCAAAATTAAGGATCTGCTGTGCTGTTCTGGTTCAACACTGTTTGTAATGCCCCAAAAGTATATTTTCTGGAAGTGCAACTCATTGATTAGATAGGGATCATGTGTTAGAATTATTATCTATTGTGGTTACTCTCTGGCTATGTGAATCTTTTTTTCAAAAATAAATCATTGGCTGAAAATGCGATGTGTTTCATTATGATTGTCCTCCCAGTTCATTCACCCTTTACTCCATAAATACGCCTTTGCAAACAGTAAACCTCAGATCAGTTGTCTGAACAGGGTCTGCTCTGTTTGCTTTTGATATGATAGAAATATGAGTACAGTTTCTGTCCATGTGCTATTATATCAATTAACAACCCATTACCTCATAGGCTATTTTTAGATACAACCCCTTTGAATAAATCTACGGAAAAGGAGCATTAACTAGAGAAAAGGAAAATTTTAGAATTTTGTAGTTTGAAACATTGTGATAAATAGAGCATATTTATCACAATGGTTTCACAATGTGACTTTTACAGAGTCGTCAAAAGTCGTCAATATGAGAGAATGGGTAAATCGTGTTAATACATGTACATGATAATACATGTCATGTATTCATGGAATGAAAGGTTAATTTTCCACAAAAAGTTAATGTTAATATCAAAGCTACAGATAAAGGTGCGTACTCGGATACCAAAATCGTCATTTCTCCACCAAACCCTATGTTGTGACCACTCTTTAGAATAGTCTTTTCGAGATGATTCTAAAGAGTGATCACAACTGAGTTTGATTGAGAAATAATGAAGTTATTCTTGAAAATGTTTTAATTTATGGATCTTATCTGGACCTCCGTGTTATCGCCTAAGGCTCCTCAACAATTAGGATTTATCTCAACCCTTTCCGTATTCCATATTTTTAATCCACATTTCAATACATACTGGTTATTTATGGACAAAATAGTTGTAATGAAATATAGAACTAGTCATTATAGAAAGTAAAGAAACATCTATCAAAGTCCATTTGCAAACTGTGTTAACAGAGCAGACCCTGATCAGAGGGCTCCAATAGGAGCCGTCGGATCTGGGTCTACTCTTTGCAAATGCGTGAAAAGGGATTTATTTGAAGTAGAAGGTTAAATAATATATGAAGTAAGGCACCTCAACAATTGGGTTTTATCCTAGAACTACTTCATTAACCCTTTCCCTCATATAAAGGCATTTTCAAACAGAGTAGATACATATCAGACTGCTCGTATTTCTTTAGCAAACAAGTAGATCCTGATCAGACACTCCTGCATGACTTTATAAAGTTTACATCTATTATCTATCCATATATCATGTCTAATTATACCCCGCAAATTTGCTTGAGGGGGCATACTGGAATCACTCTGTACAATTGGTTGGTCTGTCCGTCCGCATTTGAACATGGGTAATTGGTGTTGGTCTATGTATGGATTTTGATGAAATTTTGTACACTTGTCACATATAATATGATCTTGTGTCTCTGCCAAAACCATTTTGTTTTGTCAATATTTATGGGACTGCAGGCATTTATATTACAATGGGGTCATGGCCAAATCCAAAGGAACCTATTTCATCCAAAGGACCTTAGTCACTTGTGTATTGCACTGAAATGCTTAAGTATTTAGCTGCTATAACTGAATCATTGATTGCATTTCAATCAGTTTGAATAAAGATGAATTCCTATTTCTTTCAAAACTGTTGACCTTTTTAGCTCACCTGAGCAAAGCTCATGGTGAGCTTTTGGGAGACTTGAATGTCCTGTGTCTGGCGTGCGTCTTCAACAATTTGCTTGTGAACACTAGTGGCCACAATTGTAGTCCAATCTTCATGAAACTTGGTAAGGTTCGTTGTCTTGATAAAATATCGGACGAGTTCGAAAGTGGGTCACATGGGGTTAAAACTAGGTCAACTAGTAGGAAAACCTTGTGATCACTAGAGGTCACATTTTTAGCCCAATCGTCATGAAACTTGTTTAGAATGATTGTCTTGATAAAATCTCGGACGAGTTTGAAAGTCGATCACGTAGGGTAAAAACTAGGTCACTAGGTCAAACAGTAGAACAACCTTGTGAACGTTCTAGTGGTCACATTTTTTGTCCAATATTCATGAAACTTTGAATGATTAAATATCAGACGAGTTTGAAGTTTGGTCCAAAACTAGGTCAAATAGTAGGAAAACCTTGTGAACACTCTAGACGTCTCATTTTTACCCCAATTTTCATGAAACTATATCAGAATGATTGTTTTGATAAAATCTAGGACGACTTTGAAAGTGGGTGATATGGGGTAAAAAATAGGTCACTAGATTAAACAATATAAACACCGTGTGAACAATCTAGTGGTCACATTTTTTGTCCAATCTTCATGAAATTTGGTCCGAATGATTGTCTTGATAAAACCTCGGACAAGATCGAAAATTGGGCATGCTGGGTTTTAAACTAGGTCACTAGGTTAAATAGTAGGAAAACCTTATGAACACGCTAGAGGTCACATTTATAGCCAACTGAAAATTGGTCAGAATGATTGTCCTGATAATATCTTGGACAAGTTTAAAAGTGGGTTATGTGGGGTCAAAAAGTAGGTCACTGGGTCATACCTTAGAAAAATATTGTTTACACGCAAGCGGCCACATTTGTGTGATCATAGATGGGATGGGATCAAAAAGTAGGTCACTAGGTCAAATCTTAGAAAAATCACTCTAGAGGGCACAATTTTAGCCCAATCTTCATTGGTCAGAATAACTGTCTTGATAAAATCAATATTCTAAATCTTTGAAAATCTCGTTCTGCAGAACCACTGCTCATGGTCATTTATCAACATTGTTCAAATAGTGTCCCTTAGGTCAATATTGACCCCACCCAGGGGCTACCCAGCTATAATCTTAAATCTATGGTAATCTGGCGATTAAGGGCCCTCTTGTTGTATAGACATATTCATTTGAAAGTTGTAGGGACTGAACCAGAGATTATTTTGGACTTGGAAATGTTTTGGTTCCCTATACCACCCGTATGTCAACAACTCCGGAAATAGCTAGGTAAAACTACTAAGTAAAGCGAAAGTTCATTGACTGTGATTTAGTAATTCGATATATTTATATAGATTATGACATATTCTAGCATTGCAATGTTTGAAACTACTGGTAGATAGATCAACCAATGGTTACATGATTTCTGATCAATTCAAATTCACGTATGTAAATCATTTTGGGTGCATTATTATCGGATTAGTACAACCGAGATAGCAGCGAAGAGGTCAAAAACGTGTTCGCAATCGCTTTTCTAATCCTCCGACACACGAGTTCACATATTCCTTGTCATCACACAGCTAATACACTCTTATGCCAGCGTTGATTGCAGAATACGATCAAAATTGGCTTTGAATTTGATAAAAGCAAAACAAGGTGTGTGTACGGCGAATAGATAAATGTGGTATCAATATTGTACGGCGAATAGCTTCCTATGTGTACGGCGAATAGTAATATATTTTACTGTTATGAAGACTTCTCGGCAAATAGCTTGCGGGTTGTGTGGCATTTTACGGCTAACAATTATTTATAGTCGTTCCCTAAGGTTAGTGCGAGGAAAATAAACTGACACCTCATGTCTATCATGAAAATGCCATTGATCTAGAATTAAAATGTAGGTTTTGCAATAGCAAATGAGGAAACTTTTAGAAGACACAAATGGCAGAGTATCCACATCTACTATTGTACTTCTTTCGGTTTTGACGAATCTGCACATAACAATGATTACATAATTAATTGCTCATGAATACTCTCCGTCATTACGGTACTGTTAAGTTTTGTTGATAAATAAAGAATTCAGATTGTATGGATTTGTTTTATGACCGATATTTTAGGGATTCGTATAGAATAATAAGTTATAATGTCATTCGAAAGTAGTTCAGGGAAGTGATATGCTGCTTTTTATTGCAATAACAATCAAAAGAAACTTTATAAATGGTGCAACGGTGAGGAGAGAAAATCTGCATAAAAACTGCCTGTGTTGGGAGCCTTACACACTGCACACCATTTCTCGCAGTGAAGAAGTGCGCTTGCAGTGGATCAAACATTTCAACGTCAGCCGCGAAGACTACAAACCAATTTCTAAAGACAGGGGCGTAACTAGCGACACGCATTTACGCACGAGTGTAACATCAATGATAGGTGAAAACATTAACTAGTATGGCCAAAATGGAACAAAACTCGAAGACCAAGTAGGGATAGACTTTGATAAACGTTCTGTCTTGTCATGTAAGATTTAACCCAATCCTCCTATTGACGCCTCTCTAAAAGTCACTTTTTGAAACCACTCAATTCTAAATTTTCTGGGGGGGGGGGGGGGGGGGGTGTCAAGCCCCCGGGCCCCTATAGCCACGGTGCTTAAACTATATTTCTATATTTGGATTCAGCTACGCTCCTTAAAGATGTGTAAGTGAATTTCTAGGTTAGTTTTGATTACTTTTGCATGCATCGGAGCATTCACAAAATTCGGATACCACAAGATATATGTATGAATGAAGAATTAGTTTATTAATCACTTTGTATTTGAAAAGACTGGTGTTTGGTCTAAACAAGAAAGTCTGCTATATTACATGTAATTGCAATGAGAGAATCCCCTGCGTAAACAATGATTTGAGAAAAAAATCAGTATTTTAATACACCCCCCCCCCCCCACACACACACACACACTCGCACACACACTCAAGCACACGCCAATCAAGAACCTTGTTGACTTGAGAGTGCTACCTCTTTGGCATAAATTGACCACATGACATCAGCCTTAAATAGTCAGGGAATAGTAGGGCAGAAAAAGGACATCCCTGCTTAACTCCTTCAATACAAAGCTCTCGACTTATCAATCAGCCCTCGTATGCCACAAGCTGTAGCTGACCTGTATCAACACTTGTACAGCATTGCTATGCAATCCGGCTTTTATCGTGCCGCAGTCTCGAGGACTCGAGTTCGCTCCCCACACCCGATAAGTATATTTTCTCTAGAGAAACCCTGGTTACAGAAATCTTCATTAAATCATTAATGCTTTTCTTTATACTTTTTACGCATTTGCAAACTGAGTAGATCCAAACCAGATTGAACAGGTAAAGGGTTAAATAATTCGTATTAAATTTCTTTAGTAGAAAGGGTATGATCCCATTATATTGGAACGCACTGCATGTTTGGTTATCGACCCTTTTACAGTCGGTAGCTACGCTTCCCTCTTTGCTTGCGCGATGACAGGCCGAGGGTAGTACTCTATGATGGTATACTCTTAAACTTGGATACAGGATGAGCTTACCAGACTCATGTATTACTTTTTCCCTGTCGTGCCCTTAACGGCTTACCTGCAGGTGCTCTGACTTCAGCAAAGCCATCGAGTACATATTTGACGGATTTTCACAGTTATTATGCTATGTTTTACATGTTGTCCTGTGTTCACCGTCGTCTATATTGTGGGTAAGTCCAGCGGGGATACCTTTATTTACACTATTTGTAAAGCTAGGGTGACTTTGAGAGAAGTGTGAGGTTAGGACGTCCGTAAACCGGTTTAACCCCCCAGTGGTGTTTTTGCTACTGACCGTGCCAATGCGGTACTCTCTTTGTCACCCTTCCTTTTGTTTACCTTGCGTCTATGTGCTTGTGATTTTGTTGATGTGTGGAACCTTTGTCTCTGGTTCTTGTGTGTCTTTTGGTGTTTTCTGTGTTCATCTCGTATGTGAGTGTGCGTTTGGGTGTGTGGTTGTGTGTATGTGTGGCATGCTGTCTATCGGTGTTTAGGTGGTGGTTGCGTCTTGTATGTGGCTTTGCCTGCTTGACTTTACTACTTTTCCATTAATACGATGAAAAGTAACTGTATACACATACATATATTGAACACATGAGTCTTAAAAGCAGGAGGTTACTTAATACAAGGCAAAAGTAGTGCAGAAACCTCATAGGAACTTTCTGTATTAATTGTAGCCTGTATTACTCTACTACCTGCCTTGCAGACCCATAATTGGACCTTTTTGATGATCGGTTAAGACAGGTTCTACTATATTTTTGTCAGAAACAAATCTCAAACCTTTTCTGTATAGAAACACACATCTAAGCATTTGCAAACATAGTAGGACCGGATTCATTTCTCTGCTCTATTTGCTTTCGGATGGATGTCATAAAGCAGGAAACGTACTCATGAAAATCCATATTACACTTAAGAGTAGAACTTCAACTTGAATGAGCACATTGACCAACTAACTCTAAAGCAATGTTCATTAATTGTTAAGTAGCCTTTTAATGTAATTTAACTCACGGGTCCTTGTTCGACACTGTCGATTAAGATACCACCCTTATTAAAAGCATTTTCTTTCGAAAACTGTTGAAGCTATTCGCCGTACACTAGAAATCACCAGAAACGCTATTCGCCGTACACCGTAACAACTATTCGCCGTACACATTCCTACATATGAATTTTGTGATATCTTCTCACACAATGTATGGAAAGATACAATTTTTGGTACATAAAACAAAACAATCATATGCTTCGATTCGGCAGTTAATTCATGAATATACAAATACAAGTTTCCTTAAATAAGGCCCAAATATCAAGTTGCGTAGACTTTTCCTCGCTACTAGGGAAGCATTTTACAGGTTAAATATTCTGATATGGCCAACTTATGCAAGAATTTAAACCCTGAGTGAAGTAATCAAAGATTCATGGACCCGGTAGTGCTTTATCTATGATGGTTAAGATAATGAGAATTAAAATAACAAGGAATTGTCTTACATGGTGTTGGTCAGTTTTATCACTTTCTTCGCTTCGCTTAGTAGTTTTACCTAGCTATTTCCGGAGTTGTTGACATACGGTGTATACCACAGGGCAAGTGTGTTGAGATTTTATGTGCTTGAACCCATTTATGTACATAAAGTTTTAAAACACCCCCAGACTACCGTTTATAAATATGGTTATTATTGTTAAGTTTACACCGTCTATTTCATTAGTAACGAACATGTTTTTAGACAGTTGGATATAGTTTTTTAAACTTAAAAGTATGCTTTTCAAACACACACACAGCTGCAAGAACAAAACTGCCAACGGGTGTCAAAGGTGTTACACGAACAATGAAGAATATCCACCAATTATATTTGATGGGTATATTACATGGTGTATATTGGGTCTGGTATAGACTGAAATATAAGTGTTTTCATTTTGGGACAGTAACGAACATGTCAAATTTAGACTTTGTTTGAAAAAACTATGTACGTAGTGGTAACTCTGACTTTTCTCTGGGTGGGTGTCCAATAGTTGACGTTTTGCTCAAGGCATTGGTAGTATGTTTTCTCACATATGTTATAATCACTTGAAGTAATTCGGCAAGGATACCTTTTGTACCCGCTTATTGAGAATGCGTGACTATGGGTGGGACCAAACCATCGAAAAGCAATAGGATCCACATTTCTATAGACTTTTTGAGACATATTTTCCCAAAAGTTTTAAGGGACTGGAGCAAAGATCCTAATCTGTTTGTCCCCACCAACGGGGCACTGCAGAATTATCTTCCCTTGAACTTTTTTGTCTTTCGGCATGGGACATTGGGAGTTGGTGGCGTGAACTCCTCCTTCAGTTTTAAAGTTATTGAATTTAAATTTGGTATTCTAATAACCACGAGTTATAAATGTGCAATACGCAATGTACATGTGTTTCGCGCTCGGCATTGTACAATTGTCTCCCCTTGGTCTTTGAGTATTTTTGTCGTTTTGGCATGAACTATATGGGGAGCTGGTGTCGCGAACTCTTCCTTCAACTTGAAAGTTATTGGATTGATAATTGCCGTATATAATAACCACGAATTGCAGATGTGCATGACGCAGTTTTCATACGTTGATATTGCAAACAAAGTTGTCGTGCGGGGGTATTCATCACCTTTAACCCATTCCCTGTTCTGTATTTAGGCCAAATGTCCATACCTACTGAATATTCATTAACAAAATAATTATAAAGAAATATGGAAGGTGGAACATTGTAGACATTTTAGAAAGCAAGGAAACAGATCTATTAAATTCTATTAGCAAACAGAGCAGACCCTGATCAGACGGCTCCTCTAGGAGCCGTCTGATCTGGGTCTACTCTGTTTGCAACAGAAAACACGTTTATATGAGGGAAAGGGTTAATAGTAACAGTTCTAGTTTTCTCTCCTTTTACCTCTCCTTCATTATGTCCTTCACAAGATGGGAGGCATATATAGCATTGCTCTTATCCGTACATACTGTAAGTCTGTCCGTACATCCCACAAATCATGTGTGTCCAACTCCTCATACACCAATGGGAGGATTTACTGAACTTTCACTGATGAACAATGTTGATGTGAAAATGCACAAAAGAGAAATTTTCGCCCGACCATTTATGCAGAGTTAGGGACTTTGACAGTTGAAACAAATCTTATACGTCCTACTCCTCATACACCAAGAGAAGGATTTACTTCAAAATTTAACGTATGAACAATCTTGATATGATGATGTACGTAAATAAGGACATTTTTACTGAGACCATTTTAACCAGATTCGTTTGTTTCTTACTTTTATCTTTTTTTTTCATTTCTTATATTGGCCCCTTTTTGTCTGCTAAACAATTTCTTTCATTTCCATCATAGTTCTAGAAAGAGAAACAGACTGATTTTATTATTGCTACATTTTTTACGTTCCGTGAAATACGTTTTAACTTTTCATGGAATATCGCACAACTGAATATACAGTGCAGTGATGAAATCAATTTTACTTTATAATATTAGCAATACCTTATCAAGTCTTGTTGTTTCATACACTTTAAACTTTTCAACACTGAACTTTTCAGAGTGGAATCATCAATATGAAAGGCTGAACTTGCTGCATGGCAGTACATGCCCTGATCAGAATGTTCATCTAGGAGCCCTCTGATTTGGATCTACACTGTTTGCAAATGCCAGTGCATTGCTTTCCCCGCATTCAAAGAGTTTATTTCAATCAATTATATTGTATATTATGTAATTCTGCATTATAGTCTCGATTTTGTCTATCATTGTATTGCTTTCCGGAGTTTAACCCATTACCTCATAGGCTATTTTTAGACCCAACCTCTTTGAATAAATCTACCGAAAAGGAGCATTAACTAGAGAAAAGGAAAAATTTAGAATTTAGTAGTTTGAAACCATTGTGATAAATAGAGCAAATGCTCTATTTATCACAATGGTTTCATAAAGTGACTTTACAGAGTCGTCAAAAGTCGTCAATATGAGGGAATGGTTTAAATTTCTGAAAATTTTCAGTCTATGCCACTAAATCTGCAAGAGTGTTAGATGACATTATCTCTGGCCAATGAGGCGGCCAAGATTCTTGAACAGATGGCCTTTTACAAATACTGTCATAGTACCGTTGCAATTTTGTATTAGTTTCAAACTTAACACCCAGTCTTACGAGAAGCGCCAAATATGGAATGAACACCACGTCCGCCATTGAGAAAATACTTCCTGCTAGATACTCAGCGCCCTCTAGGTAATCGTTCCACAGCTTGAGCTCGGCCTTCGCTGTCTCAAAATGCTTTGTGTTCCATTCTGCCTTGTCTGTAAAAAACCTGCTGTATGCAATGGGGTCTATCACTTTTGCCATCACGTTTTCGCATTCGAAAATTCGTTGAAACATCTTCGCTTGAGTGGCAGGGTCATTTGGAATAAGTCGGTTGTTGTCGTTGCTGTAATTATTTTCCAGGTGCATGCAAATAGCTACTGATTCGTTAACAACAACATCCCCGTCTGTGAACGTCGGCACCTGCAAAGGAGATGACATAACTTTTTCACTTATTGTAAACGCATATTCACGCATTTGCAAACATAGTAGACCCAGATCAAAAGGCTCCTGTAGGAGCCGTCTTATCGGAGTACGCTCTGATTGCTTATGGAATTATAAAGATCTGACCCTACAGTTTTTGTCATATCTAACAAACATCCCTCGAACATTTAACATCGTAAAAAATAACTTAATGTAGTGACCAATTAAGCCATCTCTATAAATAATCATAAGGACATCATGCATATTAATTGGATTAATTGTTATAATACCACGTGGAAGCAGGTATTTTTGGCCTCGGCAGAAGCTAGAATCATATCTATATTATGTATATGTAAGCAAACATAACATACCCTGATCGGACGGTTCCTACAGGAGCCGCCTGATCTGTGTCTACTCTGTTTGCAAAGGCGTAGAACAAGTCGTATTTATGAAGTAAAGGTTTTAATACACCAACTTGTTCTCAAATTGAACTATACTGTTCACAAAAAGTAGGGGATATTATGGTATTTTGTTATGATATGAGAAACATACTCTTTATATGCAATCATCATGTATAGTTTTACAATGGTCGTTCATGTGTAGGTAGCGTGGTCACTAAAGTATAGAAATCTCGTTCAAATTTGTGCTGCACATGCAACTTTTACCCTTCGTTTCCTACTAGCGCCTTATTGCGCCTCTGTAAAAGTCATGTTTGGAAACCATTGTGATCAATAGAGCATTTGCTCCATAGGAGCAAATGCTCTATTTATCACAATGGTTTCAAAACTACACAATTCTGAAATTCTCCTTTTCTATCATTACTGCTCCTTTTCTGTAGATTTATTCATTTTGAAGAGGTTGCGTTTAAACATAGTCTAGGGGGGAATGAGTTAAGTCATGAGGGGTAGCACGGGAATTTTAACATTGAACGAAATCATAGTAATTGTGACTTTAGTTGAGCTAAACTTTCAGAACAGTGTGTTGTGTAGATGTCAAACACAAATTCGTAATTTGAATTATAAGACGTGTAACGGAACGTCAACGTTTGTGAGCCATTGGTATGCTCCAGACCGGAAGTACACAGGCCCAGGCTGCAGCTGAATTGAATTGTTCACAGTCCGTTATCTGTCGAGTGTGGTCATGTTGTGACAAAACTGGTGACGTGATTGATATACAAAGAAGTGGATGACCAAGATGTACTGACGTCCGAGACGACCGCTATGTTGTTAATCAAGCTCTCCGTAACAGAGCACTGACGGCCACATACCTTCAACAACACCTTCGACATGTTAGAGGGGTCAATGTCTGGAGACAAACAATCAGATATCGCCTTCACTCAAAAGGTCTTAACTCTAGGCGTCCTCAAGTAGCATTGCTGTTGTCAGCAAGGCATCGTCATGACCGTTCGGCGTGGTGTAGATAGCGGCGTCGGTGGAATATTAACCAGTGGTCTCATGTGATGTTCAGTGACGAATTTAGATTCAACCTAGACTTTCGTGATGGTCGAAAAAGAGTTCAGCGTCACCCAGGTGAAGGTTTTACATACGTTGGCAGGGGTGCCCACGACCGATAAGGGAGTGGGTACATTATGGTATGTGGTGACATCACTGACTACCAAAACAAAGCTATGTATGTGCCAAGGCAGTGTGACTGGTCAGTACTATCGTGACAACATGTTGGTTCTGCATGTTGTCCCTTTTGCTCAACATCATGGCCAAGAATTACTTTTCCAGGACGATAACGCTAGGACCCAGAGTGCAAGATTTGTCACTGAGTTCCTGGAAGGGTAACATACTTTACCATGGCCAGCGATGAGCCCGGACTTATCACCAATTGAACATGTGTGGGACATTCTTGGGAAATGTGTCCGAGGACGTGATCCTCCACACAGAACATTACGTGAGCTCGATGCGGCGCTGCAGGAAGAGTGGGACTGAATCCCTCAGCACACCACCAGTCGTCTTATTGGGAGTATGAGACGTCGTTGCATAGAGTGTTGCGACAACAGAGTTGGTCCAACACGTTATTAAGGGCGTGTGAAAATGATGACGTTAAGGGTAATGACTCTGGACACTGTTTAAAGTACATAAAGACGTCATGAAGAAATGAAATTTTCGATTATTAAAATGTGTGAATGAATTCGTTTAAATGATTTAAAAAAAAACATCAAAAGTTAAGGGTTTTGTTAATTATATTACCTATAATATCCCCTACATTTTGTGAACAGTATACCCATGTAATTCTAAGACTCAAAACTCAAGAATGTTCTCTTACATGCTGACTTGTTGGGACCAAGCAAACCTGTTAGATAATGTTCAAATGTCTCACGTCAGGAGATTATGTTGCTAAATTCAATCCCAGTTGCCAATGCAACTGATTTGCAACCCTCATTCACGCTTCTCTTCTTATTTGGATTTCAAAAGTCGTTATAATTTGTATTTTTCGTTATACTATACTTTAACTGAATATGCTGAAATTATTTTGTATGTTTTGTTTATAATTGCATACACTGGATGTAGATTACCTTATTAAGATAATAACTCAATAAGCTCTTCAGCTTTCCTTCTGATACCCTGTGATTATCATGTATAAGGTACAATATCTTTAAACTGAGCTAAGTTTAAATTTTGTAATTTCAATACTTTTTAATAGCATCTCATAAAGAGCCAAACAGGTACTGCAATAAACAGAGAGTGGCGGAGACAAATTTTTTTTTATTTTTTTTAACCTTTAGCCTGCTGAGCAAATTATTTTTTGAAAAATGTTTCACCTACTTCTTTTTCAAAATTCAAGCTATAGCAGATTTGTCTACCACAATGCAATCTGGATGTCAAACAGTTTGGATCCTGGTGAGACGCCGAGTTACTCAGCGTCTCATCTGGATCCAAATTGTTTGCAAAGTAATTATCCATCCGCCCATAGCAGGCTAAAGGTTAAACAAACAGTTTAGTCAAGGTTAAGTAATCATTATAAGACTAACTATGCGTACCACGACCTTTGACCTGATGTCGTTTACTTTACACGGCATTTTATAACTTGAGGCAAACAAACCATGCACCTGCACACACATACACCCGTACGCATGATTGCACACCCTTACGCATGATTGCACACTCACGCGCACGCATTTATTACATAACGTTGACAGGGATACTCTTCGCCACACGTTTAGTTTGTTTAATTCAAATATGCTAAATCGTTTTACATGCAATTTACCACCGTATTTGCCATCACGGTTAGTGTAGTTTAATCGGAAAGTAGGTTAGGGTGGAGATAGAATAAGTTTGAGGTTGGGCGTCCCTAAACCGGTTTAAGGTAGTTCGCGCTGTTGCTCGGCAAAAATCGAAGTTTATCCAATTAACATCATATTTGGTCCAAGTATTCAGAAAGTTACCGCCGTCACGACTACGACGTTCATTTTAAATTTGACGTCGGTTGCTTAGCAATATATGACGTCAAAAGCGCCCTCTGGTGTCATCTAAGCAATTCACATGTGCTTGCGTATTTCTTTATTTATTTACAAATGCCGTTGCGTATTTCAATGATTCGAGAACTGGTTTGAAGAAGAAGAATAGTTCTTCAATATGATATGCGATATATGATTTACAAGCGTAACACTTTTGTTCCGTCAAGAGTTGAAAGTTGGAAAACCTATTTTACCGCTTTCTGGTATTGGATTATTTTCAACATTTTCGCGGAATTCCAAAAAAAAACTAGACGGTGAACGTTTACAAAAAAATTATATGTCATACTCCGTTCACTTCTTAACAGAAACAAGTAAAAAAAACAATACCTATTCGAGTTCATTTTTTCGCCATGAGTTATTTTGCTAGGTCAACTCATCGTCATATTCGACGTCAACGCGACGTTGATGCGATGTGATCGTCAGTAAAAGAATTAATTGCCCTATTTTTCGCTTGACTTTTACAGATAACAATGCAAAATTTTATTATTCTGAATATTTATTGATTTTATCTCATCGAAGACATGCATTGAAATATACTTTTATACAAATTCAATTAAAAATACAATTTATATATAGTGCAGAAAATAAGTTTTGGGTAAATCTTTTACAGTATATAAACGCCTTTAACGCATGATAGTTCCATTGAAAATCATATACATCTGATTCTCTGTTTTATTAATGTATCAACACTCTCTTTACTTCCCAAAGATACCGAGTTACAAACATTATATTACCTACATTCAGCCTACGAGTTACTCGCAAACCGTTTCACTGGTATGCTGTTTGTCTTGACCGACGTAAAGGTGTATGCTGTAATGGGTTAAACCGTTTCATAAACTTACATTTGCACTTAATATGCATTTAACAAGCAACAGCATTTTGAGAACATTTACTAATATTGTAATTTGCATATACTTTGAAAATGCATACACGATGTATCTAGCGTTAGCGTCAGAAAACAAACACATGTTTTAACTACATTTAATGTCTTCTGTACTGCTATTTACGTAATCTACTAAATGATTATCTTTCCATGATTGACAAATCTTGTCATAATGTAAGTTGCATGATAGACAACTGTCGGACACTATGCAAGGGATCATAAATATAACTTAATGTAGAAAGCTGTCTACATAGTGTGAACATGATAACGCAGCTACGTCACCGTTTATCTCATTTCATAGAAGAGGGATAAGGACTTGCATAACTTCTGATATTTTGTGACACGCTCTTTCAACAATGCGTTAAGTGCGTCTGTCCCATATCTATCATAGTCGTAAAATGAACAGAAAATCAAAAATCTTTAGAATACGTAAAATATAGACTCTAGCAACATCTACACTCCATCCGATGCACTTAAAATTGTTTCTTGTCGATAAAACAATAGTTTCTATTTTTGCAATGGCCCCACCCTCTTCCACCCACTACCCATTTCTGCTATTCTAGTGCCACGGCGGGTTATATTATACTCGGTATCTATCTGTCTCTTCGAAAGTCGCGGATATAGAGTTGTATGGTATGGATCAGACCCGTCTCATTTTATTTTGCATTTTGCGTCTGCCCACCCCTCCCCCTTGCCACGACCCTTGTGTCCAAATGGATTTACTCTTCTTCCGGTGTATATTGATATTTGCTCGTCGGGGCTACAAAAATTTCGAACTTCGACCCGTTCCCCTCCAAATCTGTTCCTCGGTGCCAGTGGTGAGATAGTTTTTGCATGTATTATAGTTGTATATCAATTTTCTCTTCGAAAGTTACGAACATTAAGTTGTATGGTATGAACCAGGCCCACCTCAAAATTTATTACATTTTGCGTTGTTATTACATTTTGCGTTGGTAAGAAATAAGCATATCAACGCAAAATGTAATAACGCAAAATGTAATAATTTCCCTTATATATCGAACATCTTTAGAATAAGTATAACATATTGACTCTAGCAGCATCTGCATGTACACTTCACCCAGTACACTCTGATATGTCTTTTTGTCGACGAAACCCTCCATTACACTTATATTCGGCTCTTGTGGTCAGACAGGTTATATTATCGTTATATATTCATTTTCTCTTCGAAAGTCGTGGATATATAGTTGTATGGTATGAATCAGGCCCACCTCAAAGTTTATTACATTTTGCGTCGTTATTACATTTTGCGTTGGTTAACATCTACACCTCATCCAGTGCACTATGATAAGTTTCATGTCGATAAAATGAAAGTTTCGACTTTTGACCCGTCGCTCTCTACTACTCTCCGCAAAACAGTAAATCACAGATATATATACGCACACGAAATAAACTCATTGCTCGCTAAGTAGTGATGTGTCTGTATAATTAAAAATTGTTGTCTGCTTCAATTTGTAGATCTATTCTTCAAAGACACGCATTTGGATCCTTATAAAACGTCGAGTATCTTGGTGTCTTATCTGGATCCAATATGTTATCAAAGTTTTGATTTGCCACTAGCATATCCAAATAGTTAATATAAATCTGGATTTAGCTTAACTGTTGCACAAATGAAATACGTAAATGCCATTTGACTCCGATTCAGGTGGATGAATGCACGCGCTATTAAACCACATATTTGTGACGTCATTTACCCACGCTGTCAATACTATAATACGAAAAATATTTTTGCTTAGTTATAGTTAAAATAAAATGTTATCTGCTTCAAAGTTAGAAAAATGCAGTTAGATTGTAAACTAAGTGAACCTGATGAGACGTTGAGTTATTCAACGTATCATCTGGATTCAAACTATATGCACAAGGTGTATGACGAATTGAATGAATGAATTTAAAGGCTTGAGAGTAACCCAATGAATCTAAATTAATGAATGCATGCTAAAATACTTCATTTAATGAGGGTAGCTCATTAGGTACTCCGAGGCCTTGTTAATCAGTACATTTCATACATTTATATGCAAAAATAACAATCACAGATCATAATAAACAATGTGTCCAGTGCAGACATTACGCTAAACCATTTCAATAACGCAAAATGAAATCAGCATAATTATACAAACTACATAAACAAAGTTTCAAATAAAACTGAACCAAGCGAGAAACTTCTGTGAAACGTTTCCTACATGGATCCGTTCCATTTGCGCCCTGTGTCAATGAATGAATGAAACACTTTATTTTACGAGGGTAGCTCGGTTAGTCAAAAGACTACCCCCGAGGCCCTCAAAATAAGTACATTTAATACAATATGACAACTCTAAACAAATAAAGAACATATTAAAAAGGCATATTAAATAATAGTGTATTAATTATATGTGTACAGTACTCTTTTCTAAAATATATTTTTACACAAAATGAGAAGTCCCTAATCAGAAACTCCTGCATGAAGTGTCTGATATGGGTTTGCTCTATTTGTTATTAATAGAAGAAAAAAGGGTGGTTTTTTTTCGATGAAAGACAATTAGTTTTCATGAATATTAAAACTACAACACCAAGTCATACTGATATTTCCATGAATAATTAGTGTAATAAGAAGAGTAATGAGCATTATATAATATAAATAACATCTGGAACAGTTTTATATATATTTCAACGTCGCCTTGACGTCGAGTATGATGACGAGATGACCTAGCAAAATCACTCGTAGCGAAAAAATGAACTCGAATAGGCATTGATTTTTTTACTTGTTCCTGTTAAGAAATGAACA